>JAQQTO010000048.1:2490000-3740000 GCA_029884595.1 Ormosia semicastrata | reverse complement strand
GGGCTTGAAAACTGATTTTTATTCTGAATTTTAATCATTATCCGCCTCCCTCCAAGAATTTTGGCGTCGTTGCCAGGGAGCCAATTTTTCAATTACACTGTTAATTTATTTCCTATTTTTACTCAGTTTTTATTTTTGTTTTTATTTTATTTTTAATTTTTTATTCTTGTTTTCGGAGTGTTTTGTAGGTGTTAATGTCCATTGAAGAGTTAAACGAGGGATTGCAGAATTTAAGGAACTATATTGATCAACTCAACTCACATCCTCAATTTTCCTTCCATCCAGCTAATTTCCAACTCACACCTACTGACATTGAAGCTGCCTGTCACATTGATCTATCAAGTTCAGAGACATTTGAGCCATCTGAAATATCTGAAGAAGTGACAATGGTAGAAAACACTTTAAGGGTGTTGGGTGCTCCAGATCTAGATCAACAGCCTCTATGCATAGACATTCTTGAAAATGAAGAGGCATTTGAATTAAAGTCTAGCCTAGTCCATCTTTTGCCATCTTTCAATGGATTACCCGAAGAGGACCCTAACAAGCACTTGAAGGAAATTCATGTGGTATGTTCTAGCATGAAGCCTGCAGGAATTCAAGTAAAGCAAGTCAAGCTGAGAGCTTTTCCATTCTCACTAAAGGATTCTGCTAAGGAGTGGCTTTACTACTTGCTACCCAGATCCATCCAATCATGGCAGGACATGGCTCGAGCTTTCCTAGACAGATACTTTCCTGCCTCAAAAGTTGCAACAATCAGAAAAGAAATCTGTGGTATTCAACAAAGGCATAGGGAATCCCTCCATGACTACTGGGAGAGATTCAAGAGACTATGTGCCAGTTATCCTCATCGTCAGATTAATGAGCAGCTCTTAATTCAGTATTTCTATGAAGGTTTACAAGTGATGGATCGCAACATGATTGATACTGCTAGCGGAGGAGTATTGGTTGATAAAACTCCTCAAGAAGCTAAAAACTTGATCTCAAGAATGGTTACCAATACTCAACAGTTCTACTCTAGAAATGATACTGGAGTGAGAGCAGTGAAAGAGGTAGAGACAACCAGTCTACAGCAGCAAATGACTCAATTAACTACTATGGTTCAACAGTTAATGGATACAGGAAAAGCACCAGTTTATGCTTGTGGGATCTGTTGTTCATCTGGACATCCCACTGATATATGTCCTACTCTCCAAGAGGACACAAATGAGGAGGTAAGAGCAGTAGGGGGATACTCTGGACTTTCAAAAAATTACAACCCCTATTCAAACACATATAATCCGGGTTAGAGGGATCATCCAAATTTCAACTATGCAAAGCAACCTCAGAATCAACCTTCAGCTTATGGACCTCCAGGATTTCAGTAAAGCCAAGCACCTTTCCCTCAGAGACAACAGCAAGTTCAAGCTCCTAAGCAACCTGAGCCTTCACTAGAGGAGCTAGTGAAACAAATGACCACTAATAATTTGTAGTTCCAACAAGAAATAAATGCCACCATATAAAGTTTCAAGCAAGAAACAAGGGCTGCAATCAATAACTTGCAGAATTAGATAGGGCAGTTGTCCACAGAATTCAACAAGTTTCAAAGCCAAGCTTCAGGGAAACTACCATCACAGCCAGAAATGAATCCGAGGGAAAATGCTAGTGCTGTCACATTGAGAAGTGAAAAAATAATGGATGAGCCTACATCTGTTCCACCCAACACTCAAGAGAAAGATGAAATACCCAAGGAAGCAAATGAAAAAGGGCGAAGCTCCAAAGCCCCTAAGGTAAGTAATTCTGAATCCCTCCTAAATATATCACTAAAGCTCCTTTTCCTAGTAGGTTGGCAAAGACTAAGAAAGAAGAAGCAGAAAAAGAGATCCTAGAGACTTTTAGGAAGGTGGAAGTTAATATCCCTTTGTTAGATGCCATTAAGCAGGTACCTAGGTACACAAAATTTCTGAAAGAATTGTGCACTAACAAAAGGAAATTGAAAGGAAATGAAAAGGTCCAAGTGGGAGAAAATGTTTCAGCTATGATAGAAAAGAAACTCCCAACTAAATGTAAGGATCCTGACAAATTCACCATTCCATGCACTATAGGTAACACAAGGTTTGAGAGGGCAATGCTTGATTTAGGTGCATCTATAAATGTCATGGCTTATTCCATTTATGCATCTTAATACTTGGGTCCTTTGGAGCCTACTGGTGTCATTATTCAACTGGTTGATAGATCTAATGCATACCCAAAGGGTGTGATTGAAGATGTTCGGGTGAGGTGAATGAATTAGTGTTTCCGGCAGACTTCTATGTTTTGGATATGGAAGAGGATGATTCTCCCAAATCTGCTCCTATCTTATTAGGGAGACCATTTTTGAAGACTGCGCGGACAAAAATTAATGTGCACTCAGGAACTCTAACAATGAAATTTGATAAGGAATTGATTAGATTCAATATTTTTGAAGCTATGAGATACCCAAGTGATGTGCACTCTGCTTGTTTAATTGATTCTTTTGATCCTTTTGATTATTTAATTTCTGCAGCTTTTGATACTAACCATTTTGATGCTCTTGATACAATTCTAACTCATAGCTTAGATGTATAGGAGGAAAAGAAGAAGGATGAAGTAGAGCCATGGAGTGAAGATATTAATGAAATTGTTACTGCCTTACAAGAGCTCTCTTCCACTCCAGAAGAGCATGAGGTATCTTTTGTTGATTTACCTGTTACTACTGATATACCTCAACCTTCCATTGTGCAGGCACCTGAATTAGAACTGAAAGCACTGCCTGATCATCTTAAATACATCTTCTTGGGGGAGAAGGACACCCTTCTAGTAATAATTACAAAGTCACTCACCCAAGAGCAAGAAGAAAAAATTAGTGGCTGTTTTGCAGGAACATAAGATTACCATTTGTTGGTCAATAGCTGACATCAAGGGTATTAGTCCCTCCATTTGTTTGCACAGGATCCTAATGGAGGAGAGTGCTAAACATGTGAGAGACCCCTAAAGGAGGTTGAATCCTCCTATGATGGAGGTTGTGAAAAAGGAGATACTGAAGCTCTTAAGTGTGGGGGTGATCTACCCTATTTCTGACAGCAAGTGGGTAAGCCCGGTTTAGGTAGTACCAAAGAAATTCGGTATTACTATGGTAAGAAATGCTGAAAATGAGCTTATTCCCACTAGGTTACATATAGGGTGGCGTGTCTGCATTGATTACAGAAACCTGAATGCTGCCACTAGAAAAGACCACTTTCCTTTGCCTTTCATTGATCAGATGTTAGAAAGATTAGCTGATCATTCTCATTATTATTTTTTGGATGGCTTTTCAGATTACAACCAGATTGCTATTGATCTAGAAGACCAGGATAAAACCACCTTGACTTGTCCATTCGGTACATTTGCTTACAGGCGAATGCCTTTTGGACTCTATAATGCACCGGGAACTTTCCAAATATGCATGATGAGTATATTCTCTGATTACATTGAAAATATTATTGAAGTTTTTATGCATGACTTTAGTGTCTTTGGGAATGGTTTTAAAAATTGTTTGGAACATTTAACATTGATGTTTAAAAGATGCATTGACACTAACCTTGTACTAAATTGGAAAAAAATGTCATTTCATGGTAGAAGAAGGTATTGTATTAGGCCATGTAATTTCTGCTAGGAGAATTGAGGTAGATAAGGCTAAGGTAGAACTCATGCATTCTTTGCACCCACCCAGTAGTGTGCGAGAAATTCGTTCTTTTATTGGCCATGCAGGTTTTTACCGGTGATTCATCAAAGACTTCTCTAAAATCTCATTGCCCCTTTGCAAGCTTCTCCAAAAAGATGTGCAATTCAACTTTGATGAGAAATGTATGGAAGCTTTCAATAAACTGAAGAAATTGTTGACTGTTGAGCCTATCATTAGGCCATCTAACTGGGAACTACCATTTGAACTGATGTGTGATGCCGGTGACTTCGCGGTAGGGGCTGTCTTAGGACAGCGAGTTGATAGAGTTCCTTATGCCATTTACTATGCATCAAGGACTCTAAATGATGCTCAACTCAACTACTCAACAACTGAAAAAGAACTTCTAGTTATTATTTTTGCTTTAAAAAATTTAGATCATATCTCATTGGTTCTAAAATAATTGTGTTTTCAGATCATGCAGCTTTGAAGTATCTTCTGACAAAGAAAAACGTGAAGCCTAGATTGCTCCGATGGATTTTATTGCTCCAGGAATTTGACTTGGAGATTAAAGATAAGAAAGGGAGTGAAAACTTAGTGGCTGATCATTTGAGTAGGTTAGTAACTGAAGAGGAAGAAAGGCCTATCATGGAGATTTTTCCAGATGAGTATCTAATGGCCATTAAGGCTATAATCCCTTGGTATGCTTACATTGTTAACTACCTAGTTACTAAGGACTTTCTAGAAGGCTGGAACAAGGCCCAAAGAGATAAATTAAGGAGTGACTATAAGTATTACATCTGGGATGACCCGTACCTCTGGAAGCATTGTGCAGATCAAGTCATTAGGAGGTGCATTCCTGATTCTGAGACACACTCCATTCTCTCCTTTTACCACACCTATACTTGCGGAGGACATTTCGGCAATAAAAGGATAGCCAACAAGGTGCTTGACAGTGGTTTCTATTGGCCCACAATCTTTAAAGACGCCTACAATTTTTGTAAGTCTTGTGACCGCTGTCAGAGAATAGGTAACATTGGTCCTCGAAACCAGATGCCTCAAACCCCAATTATTTTTGTGGAAGTTTTTGATGTATGGGGTATTGATTTCATGGGACCATTTCTCCCTTTATTTGGTTTCTCATACATTCTCTTATCTGTTGATTATGTGTCTAAATAGGTGGAAGCAAAAGCCACCTGATATGATGATTCTAAAACTATTGCAGACTTTGTTAAATCATATATTTTCTCCAAGTTTGGGACCCCAAGGGCTATCATCAGTGACCAAGGGACCCATTTCTACAACAGAACATTTGATGCTCTTTTAAGGAAATATGGAGTGATGCACAAAATTTCCACACCTTATCATCCATAGACAAATAGGCAAACTGAAGTGTCTAACCAAGAGATTAAGTCAATCCTTGAAAAGACAATGAATCCCTCATGTAAAGATTAGAGTACTAGACTTGAGGATGCGTTATGGGCCTATAGGACTGCCTATAAGACTCCCATTAGTATGTCACCATTTCGATTGGTGTATGAAAAGCGCTGTCATTTACCCGTAGAGCTACAACATCGCTCTTATTGGGCCATTAAGTAAGTCAATCTGGACTTGGAAGGTGCTGGGAAGCAGAGGAAGTTCTAGTTACAGGAACTGGAAGAATTGAGAAATGAGGCCTTTGAGAATGCCCTGATTTATAAAACCAAAACTAAGGCATTCCATGACCACTTAATCTCCAGGAAAGAATTCCAGAAAGGACAAAAAATACTGCTATACCAATCCAGACTCAAACTATTTTTAGGTAAATTGCGCTCTAAGTGGATTGGACCGTTTGTGGTAACTAATGTATTTCCTTTTGGTGTAGTAGAGATCATGAGTGAAACATCTGGCAAAGCATTTAAGGTCAATGGGCACCGTCTCAAATCATATCATGAAATTCCTGATATTACAGAAGTGGAAGTGATGACCCTTCTCCTTCCACGGTATGAAGATCATTGAGAGCATCATCATGTCGGGATAAGGACAATAAACTAAGCACTCAATGGGAGGCAACCCATCATCAAGAAAACCAGATTTGATTTCTTTATCCCTCGTATCTTGCGTTTTATTAGTTTATTAGAATATGTCTTGATCTGTTTGTGATTGTGAGCATGAGAACCTTTAGAAATCATTGAGATTTGGATTGCTAAGTATGTATTTAAATGCATTAATTGATTGAATGATAATTGTGTGGACTGAATTTGATGGAAATCAAGAAAAACTATAAGAATTACTTCTTTTGTGGTGTTGTTGTTTTGTTCTTCTGAATGCTAAATCATGTTCTTTGGGGATGATTTCCTTTAATTCAAAAGTTAAATTATATTTTATGATGAATGGACTGAGTAAAGAGTCGATCTCTTAAGACGCATTCTTATGAATATGCGCCTTGTGACGCCCCTTTGAATAAAACCCAAGGGAACATCTCACTTCTCAATTACAATGCGGAAATAAAATTTTATGTGAGTTAAGACCCGGTTCATTTTAATAATATATACATTTACTCAATTGTAGTTGGTTAAGTAAATTAGCAAGTATATTTTTTTTTCTATTCATTACATTTACGTTAACGATAATCAATATCCACGGTGACGAGACATACATGGGAAATTAACATTTCATTCATATATATATATATAATTATCAAGCATTTTAGTTACAAAGCCTGGCATAACAAAAAGCAAAACTATACCCCCCTCTAAAGGATTATACATACATATCCCTACGGTATCGAATATACACCCTACGAGACAAAACATCGCCCCCAAAATAGAATACTGGTAGCCATCAGTAGCTACAAGTAAAGTCAGTCCCTCAAGTGAGGAGGAATCGAGTCAGGGGCCTCTTCAGGATCCTCTTTGGGGTCGTCCTCAGGAACTTCTTTGGGATCTTCCTCGGGATCTTCTTCGTCAGAGGAAATCACCATCGGAATCGCAGAGTCACGGGACGGGGCCCGAGCGATGGAACGAAAAGAGTCTTCCCGCGGAATGAAATAACGGTCACCCCACATCTCGCGTATCGGTAGCTGAAACACCAGACGTAAACTAATACAACAGGTGAAGATAGGCGGCTCGTGACGCCTCCAGGCTAGAGATAACGACACATCCCCCGTATAGACGCAATGCTCAGAACCATAGTTGATGTACCAGCACTCTGGCCCTCCCAAGAAGGTCAGGCGCACATCTCCCAAAACTCTTTGCGTGCGTGGCTCCATACACTTCTGCAGTTGCTCAGTCGAGATGAGGCCAAAAACCAGGGAAGTCGGGGGCTTCCGGTTCCTTGCAGTTATCTTCTATGGAACGCAGTATACGGACAAAACAGAAATGGAAAGACAGAGAAGAGGTAAGACATCCTACCATCATTACCAATCATAGCATCGAGAAACCAAACAGCACAAAGCGCCCACATAGCATTAATGACAGCAATAATAGTAATAAACATTCAATAGTAATGATGATCAACTAAACAGTTCCAGGCAGTCGTATACATATAGATATATCAGAAGTACAACAGTTCCAATTATAATAACAATGCATGCTAGATGATTCTTGGACTCACTATGCACACGTGCCCTCAATAACCAAAATCCTACTCCATGGAGCTAGACACAAAACAGTCGGAGTGAACGATCAGGAGGTATGTCTGTATTCTTGGCTGCCCAGGCCCTCAAGTGCTAAAATTCTCAAATTATCATTTTGTACATCATGGCATTTTACAAGACATTCTACACAGATCTCGACATAGGACAGGCGTCTCGGTCCGGATCGTCAGTGTGTTTGCATCGGTCTCCCCACGACGAGAGAGCTACCAGCTGCCCATTGTGAGGTACCCGTACCCTGACGCCCCCACGGTCAACAAGTAACCTACACTTGTCTATTCACACCCGCACAAAGGTGTAAGTTCAACTCCTAGGCTACCGGCCTTAACCAAGTCCAACGGACAATCTCTTTCTTTTTGTTCAATGCATGACACAATCATACTATTCATGACCAACTAGGTCCATCATGCTTCAAATGCATGTCATATCATTTATCATCAATATCTGATCCCATTCACGGGTCCACGATAATCCAATAGTACATTTTAAGGATATCCACAATTTCCATTCATAGTCATGATAACAGTCAACCATTAAATTCATTATGTGCCTCAAAAGCTCACCCATACTCATGTTCTTCCCTGTTTATGAATCCCTACTTAATCTCTAATCATCCAATCATTTATGATTTATGTACTTTTATTAATCCAAGGGTTTTGAATCCAGGAAGATACATGGCCAGAATCACCAACAACGTCACAGATTTAATTGCTAGGTATTGGGTGATAAACCCTAGTTGTGAATTCAACGGAGACTATGCATTTAGTGGAAAATTGAGGCTGCCATTCGACGAAGACTAACATGGCAGAAGGATGAAAAATGGGAGAACATTTTATAACAAGATTGGATAAAAACCAATTTCTGTCGGATGGAGGTTCTGTCGAACAGAGATCAAAACTGTCGAATTTTTCCAGAAGGTCAGCAGAAGTTCTATTTCGACGGATGTGGGTGTCGACGTTGGAGAAATCTCCCAAGTGTCGAACCGACGAAAACACTGTGGTCAGAACTCTAATTCGACGGATCTTGACGTTCTACTCGACGAATATTAACTTTGGGAAGCTTCTGATAAATGGACAGAAGATCCACTCGACAGGTATGTCTCTCAATGGGTATTGGCATTCTAACTCGACGAATATTTCACTCGACGGATGTGGTAATTCAAATTCGACGGATTTTGCATTAGAGGAGTTTCTCTCCTAAGTGGTCAGGAGTTCATACTCGACGGTTTTTGATATTGCACTAATGACCAGGAATCAAGTTCGACGGGCATGGCCAGGGGTTCATACTCGACAGGTTTTGACTTTACTAAGTGATCAAGACATCACATTCGACGGGTTTGGCCAGGGGTTCATACTCGATAGGTTTTAACTTTACTAAGTGATCATGACATCACATTCGACGGGTTTGGCCAGAAGTTCATACTCGACAGGTTTTGACTTTACTAAGTGATCAAGACATCACATTCGACGGGTTTGGCCAGGGGTTCATACTCGACAGGTTTTGACTTTACTAAGTGATCAAGACATCACATTCGACGGGTTTGGCCAGGGGTTCCTATATGACAGGTTTTGACATTGCACTTAATGGTCAGAAACCCAAGTCATTACCACTTCTCACCAATAATCCCAAAATTTTAGTCTCAAGGCGTGGCCATCCGAGAGCCAGCCCGACAACGTTCCTTTTAGATTATACGTTCCAGACATATATATCAAAATACACAAACAATCAAATAGCATATATATATATATATATATATACATCACCAGCAGCATACAAACAGAGATGAATCACAGTACCAATCACAAACAACGTTCCTAAATGCTAAAAGAGGTTGAGGAGGAGTGTCTTCCTCTTACCTTGGAGAAGCACAAAGAAAGGTGGCTCCTTTTTGGTCGATTTCGTTTCCGCTTCCAGAATTCCTTAAAGATTTAAACTTGCAAGAATCGTAATCCTAATATTGAAATGGATACCCATTGTCATCAAAATGACAAGTGGTTTACAAAAAAGAGAAGAGAGGGAGAAAAAGCTAAGAGCTTTACCTTAAAGCTCCAACCTTTAAGCTTCAAAGACGTAGGAGAATGAAGATGGAGAAAATGGTAGAACCTTGAAGCTGATTTCCTCAATGATGGTGGTTCTCCAATCACGAAATAGTGCTAAGATTGGGACGGTTTGAAGAACAAAATGGAGGTGTGGGTGGTGTTGTTGCTGTAGGGTGAAAGGGAAGAGAGAAGATGAGTGAATAGTAGCAGTGTATTTGGAGGAGAGGAAATGTGAGAAAAGGAAATGAATTAGACCTCCCCTTAATTTCAAACGTGCAGCACAAATTTGGGAGGAGAGAGAAATGATAAAAATAATGGTTGGAGGAAGCTTCCTTGAGAAGCTTCGCGCGCTCCTCGATAAAGTACATAGTAAGCTTGTCTCCAAATTAAATACATCTGACAGATGATTAATTACACTGTGGAATTATTTTCTCAGTGAATAAAATTTATAATTGATTAAAATAATATTTTATTATTCATCAGATGATTTTATGATACCGAAATTTTATTTAACAGATAAAACCTCAAAAAAATATAAACCTCGCAACTGTGCCCGGCCTCGGGTTTAGTAAGATCCCCGTTGACACGTTGACAGTTCAAAGTTTACCGGCCTCGGGAAAATATTCTAGTTTCCCAGACTCAAACTCGATGTACACGTAAAACGAAGAATATATTAAAATATTCATCATTTTCAGAAAAATCCACAAAAATTCCTAAAAATCATAAATATTATAAAATGATCGTTTATAATGAAATAAAGAATTTTAGGGATGTTACACGCCTTATGTGCTTCATCGATTTTTGGAATTCCCTCAAGTATGATAAGTTTTAGTCTTGGGAATTTGACTTTAAAAGACCCTGACCTATGTTTTTTATTATTCTTCAAAGAACAACATTGCATAGGAGTTTGATGAGTTTTGGTAGAAAAGGAGCAGGGGAGGCCATATGCAATTACACAGGCCGTGTATGCATAAGCAGCAAAAGTTTCCTCAAGTCAGAAGCATACACGGCCTAGGTCGTGTCCTATGACACGGCCGTGTAATCGTGAGGTATATTTTATAAAAATAAAAATAAAAAAATAGAGTAGTACACGGCCTAGGCCGTGTGGAGCCACACGGCCGTGTAAACGTGACAGAGCCCATTTCAGGGCTCCTTCTTCCATTTTTCCCCATTTCTCTCTCTTCTTCTACGCAGCTCCCATCTTCCTCCACCTTCTCCTCCTCCAAATCTTCTTCTTACAACACCCAAATCCACCATTTCAACCATTTTCAACCTTAAATCCATCAAATCCTGCCTTTTTCTTCTATTTTTCTTCTATTTGTTCCAAAAATTATACCACCAAACCACCACCCACCGTCCAAACCATAACCACTATAGCCACCACCCTAACCACCATTTTTCTTCCATTTCTACCTTCAAATCACTACCCATTCCTCCTTTTATTCTTTCCTCACTCTATCTTAACCAAACCAACTCCCTTTCTTCACCATTTCTTTAAAATCCCCACACCCTCCTTGTTTTCTCCACCGTGAACACCATCACTTCACAATACCCATCTTCTACAAATTTTCAAAATGCCTCCCAAGAAGAGAGTGAAACACACTGCCAGTGGTCAATCATACCGCCGCCCTTCTGCTCCACGTGCACCACAGCCACCACCTCCTGCACATGAACCATCTCCGCTTGAGGTAAATATTCATCCTGTCTTGACTAAGGATGTTGTTCCCACAAAATTTTTAGATTCAAATACACTTAGGCAAATAGGACTGTATGATGAAGTGTTTGAATTGTTGAATGGCATAGGTTGGGGTGACTTTGCTAGAATGCGTGCACCGACCTACGCTACCTTAATTAGAGAATTCATCATTAGTTTTAACCGTAAGTTGTATCCGCTTAGTGATCAGGATAAATGGCCGAGTGACATTACTTTTAAACTTTTTGATATTCCTCACTAGTTAGATGTTCACTAATTTAGTGCCATTTTTAACTTCCCAATAGGTCACAACCAACTCCCTAATGATTTTAGGCCCGATAGAGTTTGGACTACTCTAACTATTGCTGATTCTGGTAATTATGATCCTAGAATGTCCAAAGCTTCCAAACTTAGGTCCCCTGCCCACAGGTACATTCAGAAATGGCTTGCAAACATAATTTATGCTGGGGGCGAGAGTCAAGGCACCGTTAGTCAAGTTGAATTATTCTTTTTACATTGCATGATTAGTGGGGAGCCTGTAAATGGGTCATACTAGTTGTGTAACTTGTTTAAACACCTAGGGACAGCTTTGACTGGTCATATCCTAGTGGGGGGATTTGTTACTATTATTGCTAAATTCTTTAGATTAGATTCTCCTTTTCTTTCTGAGGATCCTGTTACGGGCTCTTCTGCCATTGATGGCTCTACTCTGATTCACATGGGATTATGTGAGAATAGGAATGGAGAATTGTTCTTGGGAGGAGCTGGTAACCAAGCCATCCCGAGGGGAGTTCCACCATAGCCTCATGATGATGATTCAGTGCCTCCAGAGTCTGCTTCTCGTTTTACTGCTGAGGCTAGTCCGTCTTCTAGGGCTCGACCCACTACTCTTGACGATGTCATAGCACATGTTGATGCCCTACGGATAGACCATACTACATGCCTTCAAAGCCTTGATGATAGATTTCGCGTATGGGAGGAGCGTAACACCCAGAGTATGGCATCCCTTCACAGCAAGATGGATGACATTCTCCGGCGCATGCAGTAGATTTCCCCTCATTTCCCCATTGATGTATCCCTATAGTTTCAATTGTATTGTACATTTGCAATATTTTATACATTTGCGATTTGATTTAAATAGTACTGTTGGTTGTTGATTTATGGGTTATAGTTGTTCATTTTCATTTCTTGTGTTTATGTTTTAGCTTTGTTGATTTTTTTTTTTTTTTGGATGTGTGTAGCATTCTTCTTTATTGTTTATTTTTTTTTGGATATGTGTAGCATTGGAGACAATGCCTAATTTAAGTGTGGGGGGTGTGGATACTTTGATGTTCTATTGTGGATACTGTTGATGTTCTGAATGGTTGGGGATTGAATGACTGATTGAACTAAATTGCCTTTCTTGGAATGAGTGCATGTGATCTTAATTGTGTAATTTTTCTTGTGGGTACTTTCCATTAGGCTTTTAAGTTTTTGATGAGCTTTCAAGTGTTGTGATTATTGAGCAATTGACCCAAATTTTTTGAAAAATATAATAAACCTTTGAACTTGATCGAATGAACTTTCTGGTTATCGATTTTGTCAAGTGAGATTTTGAAAAAGTAAAGGGTTTAATTAAAATTGATGAATCGAAACCTAGTGAGTTTTTGGGCCTTGTTGTGAATGGCTAATTTTAAGCCATTTTTGATTCTTTGAATGTGTGATTCCACTCATGATTATTGTGTTTTTCAAAACTTGTCTTGGTTCTCTTTTAAGCTGCTAATGACCACTGCATGCAATTGAAATGATAAAGGCATTTTCTTTTAAATAACTACTGGTCAAATAACCATCCTTGCATTTTATCCTTTGTTTAACTTCTTTGAGCCTAATTGACCTTCTTTCCTTCGATCTAAGCTCAATTTAAGCCAAAAAGTGAAAAATCATTTTGCTACCCTACTTTAGAGAGTAGAAGAGCTTCATGAATATGATGGAAATTGGTTTTTGAATAAGTGTGGGGGTGTTTGAATTATTGATGTGTTTGCCTAGCTTCGCATGTATATAAAAGTCTCATGTTGGCAAAATATCATTGTGAATAGGATGTAAGCTGTTTAAAAAAAATAAAAAAATAAATAAAATAAATAAAATAAATAAAATAAAAAATAAAAAAGAGAAGTCAAAAAAAGGAAAAGGTACAGAATAGGAACTTGAACTTGAAGATTGTTGGGAAATTCTGTGTATTAATTAAACTTTTTTCCATTTTGCTCTTCTAGTTCCTATGGTCTAGCCTTATTTATCTTTGATGCATCCTACCTTAACCCTGACCTCATTACAACCTAAATAAAGTCTTTTTGATCTCTGTTTGCATGTGGTCTGAGTGGTAGAGAAGTAGAAGCTTGACAAGCCAATGGTAAAGCATGTTCTCATGAGTTAGTTGAGTGAAAACACAAGCCTGAAACACTTGAGTGTGAGGGTATATATCAGGAGATTTATCATGCTGATTGAACCCTGAAATTGGATTAATTTTGGTTTCTAATTTGGATTGCTAAGAAAGGAAATTCTTGATTAATTAAATTCTTTGAAAACTGAATGCATAAAGGTCTCTGTTCATTATTTTGCATTTGCTTGGCTTGTTGGGAAACTGTGTTGAATTGTATATTTTTTCCTAAGAGTGCAAAAGGTTAAGTGTTGGGGTAATTGATCTGTTGATTATTCCTATATCTAAAATGCCTTGTAATTGATTCATTGAGTTCCATTTGTGCTTAATTGTCATTATTTAGCTAAGTTTCTGATATCAAACCTTAATTGGAACATTACTGTGAAACTTTGCTTAAATGTATTCTCAAATGCTGATAATTGCACTTTTCAGACAGAGTTCATTTACCTTAAATCAGGCTTGAAATCCACTTGAAGAAGGGCTATGAATTTATGAAGATCAATTTCTCCCTTTGAAGCAATGAAAGAAGAGTTTCTGTAAAGATTCGGTGCTGAAATTGAAGGAATCAAATTACAGGGCCTGCGTAAAATTGCAGGGCCTAGGCCGTGCAAAAATACACGGCCGTGCAAGAGTACACGGTGATAACACTGTATTTTATACATTTTATAAACCTCTCACTAGGTTTCTTAAGGTTTAATTAGGTTTATTTTAGTTGGTTTTGACACATTTTATGATATTGGACCATATTGGATCATTGAAAGAATTATTGCATGAATTAGCCTTAATTTATCTTTTTGGCAATGTTCAATAAAATAGCTATAACTTGAGTTGTAGACATCTGATTGATGTGTTTCTGATCTTGTAGAAAAGTTAAGACAATTTTCTACAACTTTCATGAAAACTTCAAAGGCCAAATCACACGTTTGAATAACTCAAATTGGAGTTGAAGCAAGAACTAAGGTGCTGATCCTGATAGCTTGACCTATGTATACTGTTCATGACATAGCTCGAGATATAATATGTAAAATGGGCTAAAATTTTGATGGTTGATAGCTACGACCCAAATCTTTTGAATACTTTTCTAGAATCTGAGGTCTAATAGGTCATATTGGGCTTGGAAGTCAGAAAAGAGGAGCTGTGATTGGACCTGAGTAGTATGCAGTAATCAAACCATATCTTGAGTTGTAGAAATTATTTTTGACCTAAACTAATGGTGTTTGAAATATAATATCCAGGCCTACAACTTTCATGAAGGCCACTTGGTGAGAAAATGACGAATACAATGACTTCAGAACTAAATGATTTTGGGAGACAAAGAATCTCCATAATTTTTCACTCATCAAAACTCATTTGGCATTTTTCACTCATTTTCCACTCATCCACCCACTCACTAATCAGCCCCCTTATCATTTTGTATCCTTAATCCTCTATAAAAGGCACTATTGGCTGCTCATTTAAGGGTCTTGGTCCTAGAGGCCAAGATCATGCTATTATGTTGTTGTAGTTTTCCTTTATTCTAAATTGAAGTTATGTTCTTCTTCTTCTTCTTTTTTTCTCTCTCTTTCTTCTTGTCTATGAGTAACTAAGTTTTATTTTACTTGGGTGAAGTTCTTGGTAATAAAGTAAGGTTAGATTCATTCCTTTCTTATGCTTAAATGATTTATTTTTCAAGCAGTCATTATACGTATTGTATTTTGTTTTCAATCAATTTAGAAACCCTCCTTGTATAGTGGAGTTCTTGATTTGTTGTAGACAAGAGATTAGTACACTGAATGCTTTAACCCATTTACAAGTGTTGGTGTTAGAAACTCTCCTTGTAAAGTGGAGATCTTGATTTATTGTAGACAATATTTTGGCACAGTGAATGCTTGATCCTATTTGTGAGTGGTGGTATTAATAGATGATTAAAGGAGGCATAATATAATTACGTATATAATTTTTAATGAACTTTGAATGATGTATTTCCCGATTAGAACCTCCGTTATGTGTGGATTCTAATTGAGTTATAAAAGGAATTAATCTTACCTTTACTTTTATTTACCAAGAGTGGATCTTTTTACCCAAGTAAATAAATTTTACCATTGTGACAAAATATTTACCTTACTTTAATTAATCTTCATCAATTTCCTGTGGATCGACCTCGGACTTCCGAGAAATTTATTACTTGAGACAACCTGCACTTGGGTTTGTAATGCAACTTTTAATTCCGCATCAAGTTTTTGGCGCCGTTGCCAGGGACTTGATTTGAAGAACAAATTATGGTGTAAATATTTTATATATATATTCTACTTTTTTAATTTCTTTTCTTTTTGTACATACTAACTTACTAACTTAGTGGGGGGAACTCTCCCTTTGATTTGTACATACTAATGTACTAACTTAGTGGGGGAAACTCTCCCTTTTATTTGTACATACTAATGTATTAACTTAGTGAGAGAACCTCTTTCTTTTATTTTCAGTAATTTACTAACATACTAACTTAGTGATGGAAACTCTCCCTTTTATTTTATGTATTTTACTTTATGTACTTTACTTTCTGCACTTTAAATTCTGTCATTTACTTTCTGTTAATATTTTTTTGTGGTTGGTTTATACCACACCTTTATTAATATTTATTTAGTAGTTAGTTCATACCACACCATTGTTAATATTTATTTACTACGTGTTAATATATATATGGTGGTCGATTTATACCACACATTTGTTAATATTTATTTGGTGGTTAGTTCATACCACACCCTTATTAATATATATTTAGTGGTTGGTTTATACCACATCTTTGTTAATATTTAATGGCAAGTTTATACCGCCTACTTGTTAATATTATTATTATTAGTTATCATGGCAGGTTTATACTGCCTACTTTTTTAATATTTTTTTTTATCATAGTAGATTTATCGTCTACTTATAAATTTTTTTTTAGGTTGAGCTCTGTATATATTTTTATTCTTCTTATTTCTTTTTCTCTTTTGTCATGTGTAATTAATTTGTGTATTTTTAGGATAAAAACGTAACTTGATTCAATCGACATGTATTACGATTGGAATTTTAATCAGTTTCTTTTCTATTCAATTTGAGTGCTTATTATGGTTCATAATGCTTTTATAAATTGACCACTCATAAATTGATCTAGTGGGTGTATGTAGAATCGGAAGATTTGCATATGACCTAGACCATAAATAATAAAGTGTCATGATTTATAATTGTCTAGGAATGGAGGTTATAGGTTGTGCGAGAGAACTATGGTATTTTTCATGAGAATCCAAAGAGTAAGGGTCATGCCTTTAAGAGTTAAGGTTTAGACCAATGAAATAAATAAAAATTAATTATTGATTCTCCCCATCAATTGAATGACTAGAAATTAATTAGAAGGAAGGTCCCAAAGCTATTTTATTGTCTATGATAGATTATTGAATCAAGTAAAGTCAAATCCCTAGTATTTTAATTTTATATGTTTTAAATTGTTCTTCAGTCTTAGGAATCTGACTCAAAAAGACATTATTTGCCAATTTATAAGACAATTGGATAGGAAGCTTATGCTCGACTCATAGAAGGCATTTAAGCCATTACTGGATGTAAAACCAGAGGAAGATGTGAGCCACAATCACAACTACATGTATATATTTTGGCTTTGTTTAAATTTATGTGAGGTTTTTCTTTTCAGTAATTGCAACAACAGGTACTATCTTCTATAATTTACCTTTCTATGTTTTAACATTGAGGACAATGTTATGATCTGGTTGGGGGAAGGATAGTTGTGTGAAAAAAAAAATTTAGGAAGTGTGTTTATGTTTGTCGTGTTTATATGTTTGTCAGTAATTTTTTAATAGTTAAACCAATTAAGGATGGCAAAGTAAGGAGTAAATTTTGTTGTGGAGGTAATTTTATTCTTAAGACGCATCTAGATTGGGGTAAATAACGAGTTTGTGTGGAAGTAGCAAATGGATTCAGGGAAATTTGCATGATTGAGTAAATTGTCTTCTTTCTTAAACATCACATGCTTAGTTATGGATGTTGAAATTTTTGTGGACTAAGAATGATGGATATATGCCTTGTGAGATTTTGAGCCTATCGATGAATGAATTGAACATCTGTACTATTCTCTTCTTTTTTGTATGATTTTTTCTCATGGAATTGTTACTCTAGAACTTGCTTTGATTCTTTTTGAAGCTACATTTTCATATGCATACATAAACATGATTGAGGCAATTTTCTTGAATTAACTACTTTGACCAAATAGCCAACCTTACATATTTTCCTTTGCTTAACTCCTTTGAGCTTATTTGACCACTCTTTATTTCGAACTCATTACGTGCCTTAAAATGAAAAACCATGTTCTTACCAAGCCTTAGGGAATAAAAGAGCATTGACTTTATTATCGGATGAGTTTCTTGAATAAGTGTGGGGGTATGTGTGCAAGTATTTCTAAAAAAAAAAAGAGCTGACCAGTGGATGTTTGGAAATAACAAGAATAGAAGGAGAATGTTCAAGCCTAATAATGAATTCAACTTACCAATTGATCTTTAACAAAACATTAGTCAGATATTGGTTATTGTCTTGCCTGAGAAAGAACTAAGAAATCCTTGGAAAATTGAATGTTCTCAAACATCTTTTCCACTCTAACTGTAACATAATGCTCCTTTATTCTCTTTGGTGTTTAACTTGTCTTATCTATATTACTTCCTCCTTTACCTTAACCCCATTATAACCTTGAATAAAGTCCTCATGATTTGTGTATATATGTTTTTTTTGAGTAGTGGAGAAGTAGAAGATAAGCAAGCTTATGGCAGTATAATTATTCATGGGTTGAATAGAGTGAAATACTTACTTTTTTAAACACTTGAGAGATTGAGAGTGAATTCTGTGAGGATCTATCATTCTTGATTCATTCTTTTCAACTAAAGTTTCCTTGCTTATTAGTTTGAGATGTGAAGAAATGTTACCTCATGAATGTTTTGACCCCTTGAATGTCTAGTTGCTATTCTTGATTCATTTAATCCTTTAGAATTTTTAGTTTTTGAGTCTGTGTCGTTTTTCTTTGTTCCCTAGTTTTTGTTTCTTATGTTTTGCCTAGGAGTGCAAAAGTTAAGTGTGGGAAAATTTGATAACACTGTATTTTATTCATTTTATAAACCTCTCACTAGGTTTCTTAAGGTTCAATTAGGTTTGATTTAGTTGATTTTGACACATTTTATGATATTGGATCTTATTGGATCATTGAAAGAATTATTACATGAATTAGCCTTAATTTATCTTTTTGGTAGTGTTCAGTAAAATGGATATAACTTGAGTTATAAATATCTGATTAATGTGATTCTGGTCTTTTACGAAAGCTAAAACAATTTCCTATAACTTTCATGAAGACCTCAAAGGCCAAATCACACATTTGGATAACTCAAATTAGAGTTGAAGCAAGAACTATGGTGCTGATCCTAATAGCTTGACCTATGTGTATTGTTCATGACATAGCTTGGGATATAAGATGTCAAATGGGCTGAAATTTTGATGGTTGATAGCTACGATCCAAATCTACAACTTTTATGATGAACACTTTTTGTATCCCTAATCCTCTATAAAAGGCACCATTGGCTGCTCATTTAAGGGTCTTGGTCCTAGAGGCCAATATCATGCTATTATATTGTAGTTTTTCTTTGTTCTAAATTGAAGTTATGTTGTTCTTCTTCTTCTTCTCTCTTTCTTTCTTCTTGTTTATGAGTAACTAAGTTTCATTTTACTTAGATGAAAGGGTGAAGCTCTTAGTAATAAAGTAAGGTTAGATTCATTCCTTTCTTATGCTTAAATGATTTATTTTTCAAGTAGTCATTATACATATTGTATTTTTTTTCAATCAATTTAGAAACCCTCCTTGTATAGTGGAGTTCTTGATTTGTTGTAGACAAGAGATTGGCACAATGAATGCTTTAACCCATTTACAAGTGTTGGTGTTAGAAACTCTCCTTGTAAAGTGGAGATCTTGATTTGTTGTAGACAATATTTTGGCACAGTGAATGCTTGATCCCATTTATGAGTGATGGTATTAATAGATGATTGAAGGAGGCATAATATAATTACGTATATAATTTTTAATAAACTTTGAACGATGTTTTTTCTGATTGGAACCTCCGTTATGTGTGGATTCTAATTGAGTTATAAAAAGAATTAATCTTACCTTTACATTATTTACCAAGAGTGGATTTTTTACCTAAGTAAATAATTTTTATCATTGTAACAAAATATTTACCTTACCTTAATTAATCTTCATCAATTCCCTGTGGATCGACCTCGGACTCCCGAGAAATTTATTACTTGAGACAACCTGCACTTGGGTTCGCAATGTAACTTTTAATTCTGCATCACACGACCTAGGCTATGTACTCCTCTGACTTTTTCAATTAAAAATAGTAGATTTTGTTCCTTCAAACAGAGCCATGCACGGCCTAAGCTGTGTATTCATGCACGGCCGTGCATTTACTCCAGTAGATGATTATTGAAACTTCTGCGAGAAGTTTGGACCCTTCTTGAAGAAGTTAAGCCCTAAGGCCTATAAAAACACACTCTTAGCACGTCTTGAGGAGAGTTCTGACCGAGGAGAACAGCTACAACTCCTTGGAGAGGGAGAGGGGAGTCTTGGATCAAAGATTGGAGTCTCGGATTTGAGCCATCGGAGATCCATCATCCTCACTCTGCAGAACATCTGTTTGCTTTTTATTTTCTTCTGCAATTTCATTCCCATTTATGTTTTCTCTCAGTTTTTTCTTGTGATTTCCTTCTAGCTATGTGTAAATAAATCTCCCTTGGTTAAGGGAGGATGAAACCACTAGTATTAATGTTGTGAATCTTGTATATTTAGTTATTTCAACACAGTTATATTTTTATTCATATATTTCTGCATTTATTATTGGTATGGAGGTTCTTATACTTATTTCCATTAATTTGAATGGTAAATCTGGGTTTATTATGCACGGTTACGGTAATAGATCTAGAGGTTTGTATGTTCATGAGGATATAATTATCTTTGTGCTATTTACCAGTTATAAAAGTGGTAGATCTGGGTTTATTATGTGCGATTGCGGTAATAGATCTAGAGAAATATATGTTCTAAGTAATTTAATCACGGTGTGTGATTAGATCTTAGTGTAATTGGTTTTCTAAATCCTAATGCAATTGTTGGATAGTTGTAAGAGCAGTTGCTTTATGACTAATCAGTGATTAGGAGTTAATTTGAGCGGTTTCTAAATTAGCCAACACTTAAGGAAAACAGAGATTTTACTCTCACAATTGCATAAAAACATAATTGAGTATGTTGGAATAAAAGGATATGTATATTTACATCATCATATAAATCTAGTGGTGGATTCTATCTCTTAACCAATTTTCCTATATTGTTGATTTTAGTTTGTTTATTATTATTATTTTTGAAGTTGTTCATTGTTCATCAAAACTCCAAAACCCCCTACTTACAATTTATAATCAATCAGAGTCTAAATTGGTAATTGTTTAATAGTGTTGATTGAATTGGTTCTCTGTGGATCGACCCTTACTAACTACAACTAGTTGTAAGGTTTTTATTTTTTGGTGGGCCTGACAACTAATTTTTATTCTGAATTTTAATCACTATCTGCCTCACACCAGTCTACCATGCAAATAAACAAGTACGCAAGGTAAAGCAAAGTAAAGGAAAATAAATTAAAAACACTGGGAACTAGGGCGATTGTCTTTAAAAAGTCAATAAACCCCACACAGGGGCCAAAAACAAAAATTAAAACAAAACACTTTCCTACTCCTCAGCGGTTCCCTGATCGATGGCCATAATGGACGAAGTTTCAGCAACACTTGGATTTTCTGAATTAACCCTAGGTTGCATGAGGTGCCCATCCCGTACTACCTTCCCAGAATCCAAGGCACCTAAGGCCAGAGCCACCCCGAGATTAAAGAGTTGGACTTGATTAATGCCGTTTTGAAATTGCTCCCCACTGATATCAGTACAAATAGTGATAAGCTTCTGGATGTCATCTTGCAATGACTTAATCTTAGCATCAGATTGTTGGTCTTTGGCTTGAAGACCCTCGTTCTCAATTCGAAGCACAGTCACGTACTTCTTAAACTCTGCCAAGCTAGAATCCTTTTCCTTCCCAGCATCCGTCAGGGTAGCCACCTCCCACTCTAATTCCCGAACTCGGGCTTTAGCATCATTTTTGGCCTTCACAGCCTCTTCCATGGCCTTAAGAGCTTGGTTTTCACCTCGCTCAGCAGTTGCTGTTCTCTTCGCCATCTCCCACTCATGCTTTTCACAAACTTGCTCCAAATATCGAGTCTCGATTATAAGGCAGAGACTAAAGGTCTCAAACCATGCAAAAGTATCCCTCATGCTACGAAGGGTGAGGTGGGCTACAACTTGCTCGTCTAAGAGGTTGTAGTCAATGAACTCATGGGGGTCCAACTCCTCATGGTATAAACTGATCGGATCAGAGACTTCATCAGTCGTCACCTTCTTACTCTGGCCATTCGATGTACCGTCCTCCACGGCTTTTCTCTTACGAGTCTCGATTGATTAGGGAGAATCCTCCACCTGGATAGGCTCTCTATCCACCATCGAGACTTCAATTGGTGAGGGCGAAGGAGCTGCAACAGCATCCACTGGGGGATCCATTGACTCGGGTGCATTCTTGACCTTGAAGGCTTCGAGAATTGGCAAGGCAGTCCAAGTTGACATCTCGACCAAACTTCTTGCAAAAATAACAGAGGAACAAAATTATAATGTTTCTACAAGGTATCATGAGAAATGTTAAGCATGCAAATTAACATTTAGACAACGATCTAAACTACCTAGCATAGCCTAAATAGTCTCATCATCCGGGGGATCCAATATGTCTATGGGTTAAATTAGACTGATTTCCTTGACCCACATTTCAAAGAAATCAACACATTCAAGTTCCTCATCATTTAGATGACTTGCTTCCTTCTCGAACGATTGAGTTGGAATGCTTCATGCCTTCGGGTTCCAATATAGGTTGTATGTCAATTCCTCGTTGCCACATAACTAAAAGAGATGCGTATCACGAGCCTCCGTCAACTTAAAGAACTTCTCCTTGAAATCTTTATAACTCTCCAGATAAGGGTAGAAGACTTCCACCTTTGTCGCGACTGGGTAGAGAGCCAAGTTTTTTTTGGGGCTCTGGCACCATGAATAGAGTGTCAGGTATGGAAGTAGAAAAATGCTCTATTTGAGTATCGCAATCCGACCAACTGGCATATCCTTTCGAAGGCCAAGATGTTTGCCCAACCATTTGGGTGAATCTGGGTTAGAGCAGCATTCAAAGTCTGGAGGATGGCAATGTAGAAATCGTTGAAAGGAAGCCATAGTCAAAATCTAACAAAGAAGTCTTCGTACATATATGTGAAGTGCTCCCCTACCTGGCGAGTAGAACACACCCTTTCATTTTTCGGGGATTGGATTTGAAACTCTATGATCTTTATTTCCCCCCTCGGTCAACACCAAATAGTCCTTAAGCTTGTTGAGGAGTTCTCCAGGTTGGAAAAGGGATATTCAATTATAGGCATAATTTGCGACCCAGGGGTAGACCAATCTCGGACCACGGCGAAGGCGGATTGCATTCTCTATGGTCGCTTCTTATTCTACTGGCTCTCCTCTTTCTAGGACCGGAGCAGCAATTGGAACTGGCTCTTCAAGCCTAGCCGGTCCTCTCTAAACATTTGAATCCTTGGAAACACATAGAGGTCGGTGGTCAAAATAAGTCAAACTTCAAGATTTAGACGTTGAAGTAGGCAAATAGAGAGGAGTGTTCACAGCCACACATTGGCCTCCGCACCCTCCAAGGATCAAGCCTTATAAGGACACCTCCGCCGCACAGAGCGCGAGGGAGGAGGTGTTCCACAGGGCAATGCCATTGAAAGGGAAGGAAATAGCATTCCCACCCCTCACTCACAAAAGAATAAGGAGGAAGTACACTCCATCAAAGGGGTACACAACTACCCATAAGACGAAATGGACACTGACAAGTTAGAGGGAAAGTAAGTACCTTGAAGAAAATAAGGTAAAACCATATTACTGAACCATCTAAGTGCTGGAAGAAATGCTAGAACTGCCCTCCACCGTAATAAAAAATCACTGAAAAATCACCTCAAACCACTAATTTTGAGAAAGAAACAGTGAAATGCATAATAAAACGATCCTAAACCTTTATTTATAGGGGTTAGATGGTTAGGGGACAATTCAGTCCTGACAATCCATGTTTGAAAGATGCTTATTATGGTGCAAAGGGCGCTATGAATTTCCACTCAATCAGAGCACGCCACGTGGCCTTCACAACTGTCATAGCAGTTGAGAGGACAGTTGGCAAGCAAGACAAAGGACATGCAACCTTACAAGAGTTTATCAACTTATCATGGAAATCTTCCACGAATTATGGAATGTTGTGGTATACCTCGGTTGATTAAGGAGTCCTTAAATCAATAAGGGCCTAATCGATATGCAAGGCCGAAGTCTTCAAAGACCCCAGATCAGGAACCACAGCAAACCGACTCCAGAAATCAACCACGGAGCGTGATAGTTTTCCACAAACCCCGTTTGCTTCCATAATGTTCATTACAACGTGAAATACTAACGTGGACTATTGTTTCTTATGCGAATTATGTTGTGTGTTACAAATCCAGGTACAGGCTGCCTCAAGTAATAAATTCTCGGGAGTCCGAGGTCGATCCACAGGGAATTGATGGAGAAAATTCGTTAAGGTAAGGAAAAGATTTATCACAACAATAAATGTGATAAAATTGTTCACAAACAAAAATGAGTTTGCTTAGGCTAGGAGATCCACTCTTCGTAAGTAAATTAAATACAAGATTAATTCTTTTTATGACTCAATTAGAATCCACACACAATGGAGGTTCCAATCAGAAAATACAACATTCAAAGTTCATTTAAGATTATATATGTAGTTATATTATGGTTCCTTTAATTACTAACACAAACACTTGTAAATGAGATTAAGCATTCATTGTGCCAATCTCTTGTCTACAACAAATCAAGATCTCCACTTTACAAGGAGGGTTTCTAAATTGATTGGAAACAAAATATAACACATATAATGATCACTTGATAATATATCATTCAAGCACAAGAAGGAGATTAATCTAACCTTATTCCATTACCAAAAGCTTCACCCTTTCACCCAAACAAAATGAGAATTAGTTACTCATGAACAAGAAGAAAGATAAATAGAAGAAGAAGAAGGAGATGAACATAACTTCTATTTAGAATAAAAGAAAATTACAACAAGAGAAACAAATGATATAATAACATGATCTTGATCTCTCTACCAAGATGCCTTTAATGAGCAACTAATGCAGCTTTTTATAGAGCATGAAAAGTATAAAATGATAATAGACTTATTTAATGAGTGGTTGGATGAGTGGGTGGATGAGTGAAAAATGACAATAGTGGTTAGATGAATGGGTGGATGATGGGTGGTTGAGTAGAAGATGACAATGGAGTTGTTATGAGTAGGTGGATGAGTGGAAAATTATTGTCATGCTTATTTTTCCACTCACACCAACCAATTCAACTGTCTTCACATGACTATAACTCTGTCATAACGTCATCATCTTGAAAAGTGGTCTGCATGAGAGTTGAAAGGTTTTCTCTTAGATTTCCAATGCCACAGTTTCAGTCCAATGCAACTCCTACAGCCTAACTTATGGCCCAATCTGTGGACATTGTTCAGGTTCTAGCAACAGCACCTGTGTTCTGATTTCTAATCCTAATCTGACCCACTAGACATCTGAATATACTATTGTGTTCTTCATGAAAGTTGTATATTTGGGTCTTAGATTTCATTTGGGCTTAGTTTGGTGTCAATTGAACTCCTATAGCTCAATAAATAGGCTGATGAGTGTGCAGAGGTCAAGCTGTCAGGATCAGCATTCTAGCCCTTGCTTGCAGTTCAATTTAAATTATCCAAACGTGTGATTATGCTCTTGAGGTATTCATGAAAGTTGTAGAGAATTGTCTTAACTTTCCTACAAGACTAGAATCACATTAATCAAATATGTACAACTCAGATTATAGCTAATTTTTTGAATGCTATCAAATAGAACATTTTATGCAATAATTCCATCAATGACCCAATTAAGCTCAATATCATAAAATGTGACAAAACTAACTTAATTAAACCTAATTGAACCTTAAGAAGCCCAGTGAGAGGATTATCAAAGGGATAAAATATATTGCTATTAAATTCTCCCATACTTAGCTTTTGCATTCCCGGGTAAAACGCATAAGACCAAAACTAGGGAATAAGGAAGAACAACACAAACTCAAAAGCTAAAAACTCTAAAAGACTCAATTTCCAATGATATTCAAGAATACAAAAGTTTATACGCAAGAAAAGTAACCAAAGATTCAAGGGATCAAAACATTTATGAGGTAACGTTTCTTCACATTTCAAACTAACATGCAAGGAAACTTCAATTGAAAAGCATGAGTCAAGAATGATAGATCCTCACAAGATTCACTCTCAATCCCTCATGTATTTGAAAGGTAGGTATTTCACTCAATTAAACCTATGAAAAATTACACTACCATAAGCTTGCTTATCTTCTACTTCTCCACTACTCAAAACACATGCACGCATAAATCAAGAGGATTTTATTCAAGGTTGTAATGGGGTCAAGGTAAAGGAAGGGGTAATATAGATATGACAAGTTAATTACCAAAGAGAATAAAAGAGCATTAGGGTTGGGTTTGTTAGCCATGGCAACCATTACCCAAGAGGGGGGGTGAATTGGGTGATGACTGGTTTTAATGCAACTTTGACAAATTATGCATTTTGAATAACTCAATTAATAAATGCAGCGGAATAAGTCTAATAAATGTACAACTATTGAGGATTACTCAAATACAACTTGGAATATATGATGAACTAAATGAATAAGCTAGATATCAAGTTGTAACAATCAAAACATCAAGATATGCAATAGATAAATATATTTCACTAAATGCTGAATTTAAAGAGTGTAGGGAAGAGAGAATCAAACTCAAGAATTTATCCTGGTTCAGCCACCAACCACTTGTGGCCTACATCCAGTCCCCAAGCTTAACTTGAGATTTTCTTCACTATCTCCTAGACTTTACGGGTGCTAGAAAAACCTTTGTACATACAAGAGCACTCCTCACACCTTGGGATACCTCACCCTTGTGCTAGAGCCTCCAATTCTTCAAGCTTCACAGGTGCTTGATGACCTTTACAATGAAGAGCACTCACAACACCTTTGGGATACCTCACCCTTTGTGTTTGACTCACTATAAGGGATACCTCACCCTTTTCTCTCTTGAGGGATACCTCACCCTCTTACAATGATTTCAAGATGAAGAGAAAGAATAGAAACTCTCACAAGAGTGGATATACAACTTGAAGAACAAAGTAGATGATAGAAAACTCTCTCAAGAGTAGATAATACAAGTTGAAGCTCAATGGGTATAAAGGATTTACACACTTAGCTCAAAACAAAGAATTTGGAGAAAAAGATGATGAATTTCGTTTTCAATGTTCAAGGGTAATTTTCAGAATGTTCTCCAACTTGTTTTTGATGCCCAAACACTTTTATTTATAGCCCAATGAGTTTTAGAGCCGTTGGAGGTGTTTAGAAATGATTTTCTATGAAAACTAGCCGTTTATAGCCGTTAAAACGTTCTTAGGCACTTTGTAATCGATTACAAGCTTCATGTAATCGATTACAAGCTTTCTGGCACTTTGTAATCGATTACAAGCTTCATGTAATCGATTACAAGCTTTCTGCACTTTGTAATCGATTACATACTCTGTGTAATCGATTACACTATGTCGACGTTGTAATCGATTACATGGTTTGTGTAATCGATTACGCCATTTCTGGTTTTCAAATCCGACTTTAAAAGGTCATAACTTCTTCATTTCTTATCCAATTAAAGCAAATGACCATTCATTGGAAAGCTCTTTGAGTCTACTTTCATATGAAAGAAGTTTCAAAACAAAACTCAAAGTATTTTGAAAGATATGATCAAAATAGTAACTAAAGGTCAGATTTTCAAAACTCAAACTTTAATTGGTCATAACTTTTTCATTTCTTATCCAATTAAAGCAAATGACCATTCATTGGAAAGCTCTTTGAGTCTACTTTCATATGAAAGAAGTTTCAAAACAAAACTCAAAGTATTTTGAAAGATATGATCAAAATAGTAACTAAAGGTCAGATTTTCAAAACTCAAACTTTAATTGGTCATAACTTTTTCATTTCTTATCCAATTAAAGCAAATGACCACTCATTGGAAAGATCTTTGAGTCTATTTTCATATGAGATAAGTTTCAAAGTAAAACTCAATGTATTTTGAAAGTTATGATCAAAAGAGTAAGTATATGTCAGTTTTACAAAACACAAACTTGACTATTTTTCATAGATTTGAAATACCACCAATACTAGCTTTCCAAAAACATTTTGTTGAGCATTTAACCATTTTAGAAACACTTGTAAAGATGTTTAAAACTTGTTTGAGCTTAGTGTGATCCCCATTTACCTTTACACAAGATCTAAGTCCTATAAGCTATTCTTGAAGATGTTGGACTAGATCTTTTGCCACCATCACTTCTTGATGTAATCCAAGCTTCCAAAGAAAATTTTCTCTTCAAAACTTGCAAATGCTTGGAACATCTTTTCATTTTCATTCTCCTTGAGTTGAGCATAGTTGTGATCTTTTGCTTTCTTATTGCAATGCTCACTCTTGGTACTTGAACTATCCTACAAAATCTTAACCAAACATAGTTAGTCCAAATTCATAGCTCAATATCTTCATATGCATAATTCATAAATGTATAACTCTAGTTAGTCTAACATGCATACAAGACTTTCATAGACATATCCAATATTAATTCATTTATAACTCATATAACATATTATTGGATATATTATATGATGAATATTACATATATCTTATTGCATGATTATTAAGTGAAATATAATTAAATAAAGTACATAATCATGCATGATATAATATTTCTCATTAAACACATTTATGTAACGTGATCAATATTCTTTTGTGATGCATTTGTTATCTATAAAGCACAAGTATAAAGCATAAGCATCATTCTTTTTGTCTTGTATTTGTCATCATCAAAACTTAACATATTAAACCATTTGGGGCAAGCTTATTTCTACAATCTCCCCCTTTTTGATGATGACAAATCACCAAAGAAAAATATGTTTAGCAATATATAAGGATAGATATCCATGTAAGCATATTAAGCAATAAGCACAAGAACATATTTTTCTTTGCAATTTTCTCTCCCCCTATTTGACATCAACAAAAAGGTTTAGGAAGGAAATATAATAAGTACCACTTGATATCATTTGTTAGGAGTTACAAAATATTCGTGTAAGATCATGGAATTGAGGTTTTCAAATGACGGATCATACAACTTATCACATATCAAGCATTTCTCAATGAAAGAATCAAAAGATATGAAGTTTAAGAATGTTTACCTTCTTTCATTGATATAGGGAAAGAGAATAAGAGAGGATCTTAGTTGACATGTTGATAGTATTAACAATAAAATACTTCATGTCAAACAAGAATATAAGCCAAGAGTTATAAACAATAATTTAAGTGCTAGGCTCCCCCTCAAAATATGCATATTATAAAAAAAAATAAAACATAATAGTTCAACATAGATATGCATATATTTAGTCAATAGGGATATGAAAGAAAGATATGTAAGAGAAGTAAGATAAGGGGAAGTATGCATGCTAAGATCATGTAAGCACATTATCAAAAAGCAAGGCAATGATACATATTCTTCATCCATCAATCAAAAACTATTTTTAAGACTTCTCCCCCTTTCAAAAAGACTTTTATAATAACACATTACATTTCCAAAAGCATTTTAGAACGGTAAAAAGATTTTATATTAAACCACATATTCCTTGAGAATGATCACATCCAAATCAAAAGAACATTTGAAAGTACATCTCATCTCTTTCTTATTAAACAAGAGCCTTGAAAAGATAAAACACTTTTGAAGAATAAGGCTTATCTTTTGAAGTATCAAGATGAGCTCTATAGAACATTTCGAAAGATCTATTTAGAAACTTAAGCATTCTCTCAAGATTTAATAACACTTTTCAAAGCAAAAGAAGAGAATACTACATTTATAGCACAAATCAAATGATTTCCAAATTTTTAAGACAAATATGAGGTGAAAATACTTTCAAGTTCTTAAGACAAGTTCAAAAGATTCTCAAAGATATGAAATTTTAAAAGTTTTTTTTTCAAATATAATAGGAGATTTTGCCTTAAAATTTTTTTAAGTCAAATAAGAAATTCTTTTCAAAAAGCATGATTCTCATAAATTTTATACCATTAAGAAACTATAGATCAAGAGAATCATAGATGTCAAGCATTCATCATGATGAAATATGCTATAGAGATCAAAGCATGTATAGACTAATATCATTCACCCTATATGCAATGACAAAATTAGCAAGTTCATATCCAATTAAGTACTTTGTCAATGCTAAGCATACTTCTCATGTAAGGAAAGCATATACTCTTTTAAGATCAATTTATCAACAAGTATCATATAATCCATAGCATATAAGATACCATAATAACTTAGGGATAGAGATACTTATTGAGAGAGTGATGCTTCGTTAGAATGTTCTTCATTTATTGGATTTTTGAGTTTGGGCTTTCTTCCATTGTTCTTGAAGAAAGTCTCCGCTTGTCTCTTTTCATCCAACTCTTCTCTTTGTCCACATATGCTTGACATTTCAATATTTGATGACTATCTTTGAAGCATATAGAGACACTTGCAAGGCTAACTCTAAAAGTACTCTAAAACATAGGTTAACATCAAATATCATTTAAGCTCATTTACAAGCATAATTTAGGTTGATATATAATGTAAAACATGTACCACATTATCAACCATGAATTGTTAGCTCTAAAGAGAACAAAAGAATGATATATGCACTTGAATCCAAAAACATAGTTTAAGCATTTTCAAAGGCAAGATTCAAGTTTATCAAGAAACACATGATCAACATCAAAACTTATATAAGCATTTTGGGGCAAACAAAGATCATGTTAGGCATGTAATATTAAGTAAGGAATTTTAGTACGCACATAGGCCAAGCAAGAACAAAAAGTCCCTTATTGTAATGAAAGAATTGAAAAAACATGGAACTATAACTTTTGAGACCATTTATGATTCATTTTAAGATATACTTCATTAAAAAGAATATTGAAGTTCAAAGGCAAGTTCAAGGCACAAAAAAAAAGAATCATTTACTTCTTGTTTTTTAAAATATGAACATATCAAGCAATTTCAAACAAGAAGACAAATAACTTTTAACTATCTAATCTCTAAGTAAGCATATAAGCAAATTGAGCATCGAAGAGAAAGGATTAGAACTACTTATGAGCATGTGAAATTTTCATATTTGAATAAGGAGAAATGGTCACAAGCTCAAGAATAAAGATATTGTCATAACATGTCATTCCAAGCAAAATGTATGCATATATAACATGTTAGCATGTATAAAAATATTTTTAAAACATAGTGCTAGAAAAGCACAACTTAAGACATGATAAGGCATAAAAACAAATCTTTACTTATCCAAATATCACATGATATACAATTTAAAGTATAAGTAAGGATAAGAGTATTGATATCACCAAAAGTGTACTCTTTGAGTTTTTGTAAGTGACTCTAACTTCTATGCCTCAAGGCCCCTTGAGAATGTTGTGGTTCTTCATGTCTTTCTTTTTATGTTTTTCATCACTTTTGAAGAACTTGAACCATTTTAAGCTTTCCCAACCTCAAGTAGCACGATTGTTTTTCACTTCATTTGCATGCTTGAGTTAATGGTCACCCTACAACACAATTTTAAAGTAATTTCTTTGGTATCCACCAGTTTTGGATCCATAGAGGTTAGTCATTATACCAAACTCATGAGCAAATAAGCATTAAAAATAATAAATGAGTTCACAAGGGTAAGAGGTATTTCATTTCATTGATCATTAAGCACATACCAAGAGAAAAGGTGAGTAATAGAAGAAATATGACTTTTTGCGCACTAAAACTCATTTTTAAAGCCTGTGTAATCGATTACAATATGTGTGTAATCGATTACCAACCCTCTGGAATCCATGTAATCGATTACATGTTCGGTGTAATCGATTACACGAGTTCTGCAGATGTTGTAATCGATTACATAGTATGTGTAATCGATTACACGCTCTCTGACTTTGCTTAGAACGCTTGGCAGAGCCTCTGTAATCGATTACATGTTTGGTGTAATCGATTACACGAGTTCTGGAGACGTTGTAATCGATTACATAGTATGTGTAATCGATTACACGCTCTCTGACTTTGCTTGGAACGCTTGGCAGAGCCTCTGTAATCGATTACAGAGGTCTTGTAATCGATTACAAGCATGCTTGAATCGCTTTTGCACTTCAAACAGTAAGGGTCCGAACTCAAAGCTTTCAAAATAATTCCAAAACTTTCCAAAACAATTCCAAACATCATGTAAGCATAAAAACTGACCAGTTCTTGATCCAAAACTCATGTTTATGCAAAAACTACAAATTATGCTTTGAAATTGTAACTTTATGCAAAGAAGAGTTATGATTTATCCAATATGCCAAGTTCTAATATATTTTTATCAAATGTGCTACTTCAAACAAGAAGTGAGTTTATCTAGCATATTATCACATGTAAAAAATGTATAGAAAATTTAAAGCATAAAAAGCATCCATAGTCATAGAATACCTTATTATCAAGAGATATGCAAGGTGGTGAGTAAAGGGTGTAACAATAATACAATCATGTGCTATATATAATATTCAAATTTTATCAAGTACACATGATTCAAATAATCACTTAAGGCCTACAAGGAATATACCTCAAATTCATTGACTTTACAAGTGAATGTGCATAAGAGGTAGAAACTTTTGATACCTTAGCCTTAGTGATCAAGGAAACTCCTTTCCTTACCCATTGCTTCTCTTTTGGTGTTTTGAACTTTGCAAGTTCCACATTTTGTACTTGAGAAGCTTTGGTTGAAGTCATCTTCCTTCTTTGATCAATTAGTCCATCCTTTTGAGAAGTTTTCTGCATAATTGAAACACTAGGAGGACTTTTTGGTACCCACTTTATCTTGGGTCCTTCAATGTTAGTACTAGAATCTTTAAGACCTTTAGGAACCCATACCATATTATTTCTCATATAAGAATTTCTTCTATAATTGCATAAATGAGAAATATGTCCTAAATGACCACAAAAATTGCAAACAATTGAATTTAATGATGACTTGGTCCTTTGAAGATCATTTTTGGAAAACATAAGCCTTTTGTTGTTTTTATATTCTATGTCATTTTTGCCACAAGCCTTACTTGAATTTCCATGTGAAATAGTATCAATTGCATTCTTATTAACACACATGGATTGTAAGCAAATAGAATCATTAGCTTTGGCAAATTCACAATATAAGTTCTCAACTTGATTTTCTAAATTAATGCATTTTTCACAAGAAGTTGAGGTTTCACATTTTAAAGGCATTTCCTCATCAAGAAAAGCATATTCATTTTTCAAGATATTAATTTCATTTTCAATGGAGGAAATGTTTTCTAAACAAGATGAGTTTTTCTTTTCTAAAAGCAACAAACCATCATGCAATTCATCATATGCACATTTTAGCTCATAGGAAGGACTATAATATAGTTTATCATTATTTACCTCAAAGTCCTTTTAAGGGAATCACCATCTTCCTCATTGTTGTCCATCCAAGATTCAAGAACATCTTCTTGAGGACATTTTTCAATATTGTCTTCCTTTAGAGGCTTTTGCTCTTCTTGCTCTCTATATACAACTTTTTGCAAGAAATCATTGTTAGCAAGATAAAAATTATCAAGAGCATCCCATATATCTTTAGCATTAGAGCAACTCTTAATTTTAGCATAAGCATCATCATTTAAACCACTTCTCAATATTTGCATTGCTCTAATATTCAATGAAAAACATTTCTTATCATAGTCATTCCAAGTTTGTTTTGATTTGCATGTAAATCCATCAAGCATAATATCCCACAAATCAATATCAATAGATTGCATATAAATTTCCATTCTAGCTTTCCAATAAATCGAAATTAGCACCATCAAAGAATGGTGGTTTATTAATTTCAAAACCATTCATTTTGAAAAGCTTTTAATGGTTGCCAAACAAACAAAGATCTTTAACTCCAAGTCAAGTTAAGCTTTTACCGAGCTCGAAGCTCGATACCACTTGTTAGCCATGGCAACCATTACCCAAGAGGGGGGGGTGAATTGGGTGATGACTGTTTTAATGCAACTTTGACAAATTATGCATTTTGAATAACTCAATTAATAAATGCAGCGGAATAAGTCTAATAAATGTACAACTATTGAGGATTACTCAAATACAACTTGGAATATATGATGAACTAAATGAATAAGCTAGATATCAAGTTGTAACAATCAAAACATCAAGATATGCAATAGATAAATATATTTCACTAAATGCTGAATTTAAAGAGTGTAGGGAAGAGAGAATCAAACTCAAGAATTTATCCTGGTTCAGCCACCAACCACTTGTGGCCTACATCCAAATCCCAAGCTTAACTTGAGATTTTCTTCACTATCTCCTAGACTTTACGGGTGCTAGAAAAACCTTTGTACATACAAGAGCACTCCTCACACCTTGGGATACCTCACCCTTGTGCTAGAGCCTCCAATTCTTCAAGCTTCACAGGTGCTTGATGACCTTTACAATGAAGAGCACTCACAACACCTTTGGGATACCTCACCCTTTGTGTTTGAGTCTCACTATAAGGGATACCTCACCCTTTTCTCTCTTGAGGGATACCTCACCCTCTTACAATGATTTCAAGATGAAGAGAAAGAATAGAAACTCTCACAAGAGTGGATATACAACTTGAAGAACAAAGTAGATGATAGAAAACTCTCTCAAGAGTAGATAATACAAGTTGAAGCTCAATGGGTATAAAGGATTTACACACTTAGCTCAAAACAAAGAATTTGGAGAAAAAGATGATGAATTTCGTTTTCAATGTTCAAGGGTAATTTTCAGAATGTTCTCCAACTTGTTTTTGATGCCCAAACACTTTTATTTATAGCCCAATGAGTTTTAGAGCCGTTGGAGGTGTTTAGAAATGATTTTCTATGAAAACTAGCCGTTTATAGCCGTTAGAAACGTTCTGGGCACTTTGTAATCGATTACAAGCTTCATGTAATCGATTACAAGCTTTCTGGCACTTTGTAATCGATTACAAGCTTCATGTAATCGATTACAAGCTTTCTGGCACTTTGTAATCGATTACATACTCTGTGTAATCGATTACACGGCTTCTGTCGACGTTGTAATCGATTACATGGTTTGTGTAATCGATTACGCCATTTCTGGTTTTCAAATCCGACTTTAAAAGGTCATAACTTCTTCATTTCTTATCCAATTAAAGCAAATGACCATTCATTGGAAAGCTCTTTGAGTCTACTTTCATATGAAAGAAGTTTCAAAACAAAACTCAAAGTATTTTGAAAGATATGATCAAAATAGTAACTAAAGGTCAGATTTTCAAAACTCAAACTTTAATTGGTCATAACTTTTTCATTTCTTATCCAATTAAAGCAAATGACCATTCATTGGAAAGCTCTTTGAGTCTACTTTCATATGAAAGAAGTTTCAAAACAAAACTCAAAGTATTTTGAAAGATATGATCAAAATAGTAACTAAAGGTCAGATTTTCAAAACTCAAACTTTAATTGGTCATAACTTTTTCATTTCTTATCCAATTAAAGCAAATGACCACTCATTGGAAAGATCTTTGAGTCTATTTTCATATGAGATAAGTTTCAAAGTAAAACTCAATGTATTTTGAAAGTTATGATCAAAAGAGTAAGTATATGTCAGTTTTACAAAACACAAACTTGACTATTTTTCATAGATTTGAAATACCACCAATACTAGCTTTCCAAAAACATTTTGTTGAGCATTTAACCATTTTAGAAACACTTGTAAAGATGTTTAAAACTTGTTTGAGCTTAGTGTGATCCCCATTTACCTTTACACAAGATCTAAGTCCTATAAGCTATTCTTGAAGATGTTGGACTAGATCTTTTGCCACCATCACTTCTTGATGTAATCCAAGCTTCCAAAGAAAATTTTCTCTTCAAAACTTGCAAATGCTTGGAACATCTTTTCATTTTCATTCTCCTTGAGTTGAGCATAGTTGTGATCTTTTGCTTTCTTATTGCAATGCTCACTCTTGGTACTTGAACTATCCTACAAAATCTTAACCAAACATAGTTAGTCCAAATTCATAGCTCAATATCTTCATATGCATAATTCATAAATGTATAACTCTAGTTAGTCTAACATGCATACAAGACTTTCATAGACATATCCAATATTAATTCATTTATAACTCATATAACATATTATTGGATATATTATATGATGAATATTACATATATCTTATTGCATGATTATTAAGTGAAATATAATTAGATAAAGTACATAATCATGCATGATATAATATTTCTCATTAAACACATTTATGTAACGTGATCAATATTCTTTTGTGATGCATTTGTTATCTATAAAGCACAAGTATAAAGCATAAGCATCATTCTTTTTGTCTTGTATTTGTCATCATCAAAACTTAACATATTAAACCATTTGGGGCAAGCTTATTTCTACAGGGTTCAAGTAACAAACATGAAAAGTTCATCCCAACATAATGTGAATTCCCTTTACATATTCTTTTCCCTTCCCTTTTTGCCTTGTTGGTCTTTCTTTTCACATATTTTTTTATTTTCTTTAATTGGCCACTGTTTCCTTTTTCACCAATCATTTTACACACACACCCCTACACTTATTCAAGAACTTATCCAATAACAAAGTCAATGCTTTCTTATTTTCTAAAGTTGGGTAAGAACATAGTTTTTCATTAAGGCACGTAATGAGCTAGAAACAAGGAATGGTCAAATAAGCTCAAAGGGGTTAAGCAAAGGAAAATGGCTATTTGGTTAAAGTAGATATTTCAAGAAAAATGACTCAATCATTTTTATGTATGCATGTGAAAATGTAGCCTAAAAAAGAATCAAAGCAAGTTCTAGAGTAACAATTCCATGAGTGGAAATCACATAAGAAAGAAGTGAATGATACAAATGTTCAATCCATTCATCAATAGGCTCAAAATCTCACAGAGCATACATCTATCACTCTTAATCCACCAATTCAACATCCATAACTAAGCATGTGAAATTTAAAAAAGAAGACAATTTATGCTATGATCCCTGAATTTCAATTGCTTCAAAGGATGTGAGAGTGCATTCACTTGAATCTTTCAAAGGAAATCAAACGATAAAACTACATTACTTATACAAATCAACACAAAATAGTTATCTACTTAATTATTCTTTACTCTGCCACCAATTTAGATGCGTCTCAAGAGTAAATTTACCTTAAGGGCATAATTTACTCCTTACTCTGCCATCTTGCTGTTAGTAAGTTGCTGACAATCATATCAATAAACATACTTCCCTAATATATTTTTTTGGTTTTTTTTTTGGTCAACTATCCTTCCCCCTAACTAGATCACAACATTTTCCTCAATGTCAAAATATAGATAGGTAAACGATAGAAGATATTACCTATTGTGTAAATTACTGACCTAGCACAAATTTAAGTAGAAACAAAGTATGATAACAAAAACCAAAGGAAAAGGGAAGTTATAAATGGAGTGTCAGATTAAAACCATATTCCTTGTTGTTTCCCTCTGACCAATCTATCTGAACTATTACTGGATCAGGTTTATAAATAAAAGCTTATAATTTATTAATTAACTCATCGACAGTGGAAGCAGAGATAAGGATCTGCCTGGCTGAAGATGTGATAAAGTTTTGTTCCATAGCATGGTCAAGAAAAGATAACAAACCATCAAAGAAATTATTAACATTCAACAAACCTATGGGTTTTTGGTGGATGTTTAGTTGGGCCGATGAGATAATTTGAAAAATATCTGTCAAAGTACCATAGCCAATTAGTAAGGCAATGAATACATCAAAAATTTCAAGCATTTTTCTCATTCATCCATGCATACTTGATACTTGTAATTCATCCCCAATTATCTTTCTAGTGATGTTCTTTTAAGTTAAAGCTCTAGGAATGATACTTAAAACCGAACTTCCTCCTAGATGTGTAGTGATTGATATAACCCCCATTAATCTAATGCTACATCCCCCATATACTACACAAATTTTTCTTGCAACAAGCGTTCGACCAAGAGTGCTTGCTGTGTTTACAAACTCTGTACCCTTCCCAAAACTTAACCCATAAAATACATATATATTTATAAATCAACAAATAGAAGTTCCCTCCATTTCTATACTCACCCTCCATTTGAATGATTATGAGTTGGATGAAAGTGAAGAAAATGGAGTGTTTAAATAAGGAAAAGAATGAGAAATGTAATGATAGCAACTATATGGGTAGGCTGGTTGTTGTCAGAAAACTTTAAAATTAAGAAACGTCGATTTATTTATTTATTTATTATTTTTTTCTTTTTTTTCTTTTTTTATTATTTTGTTTTGAAAGAAAACGAGAGCTAGAACAAGTCCAAAACTGGAGGCTAGGCTCTCATGCCCGTTTATTCAACAAAGATGGCATATCTTTATACTACATGTCATCAGTGCAGTAGGTGGCATATCTTTGAGTTACGTGTCACCAGTGCAATATAAGTAATCCACAAGGATTAGGAACACCCTGCCAAAATAGGCCACAAAAACCTTTGAGCCCTTTTTAACCTACTTACGGAATAACAACCCTATCTCCTTGCAAACTTAATTAAAGGCTTGTATTCTAAGAAGGTGGTACTTTGCCATAGTCAGTCAGAACTCACCATAGAGGCTTACTAATTAAAGAAAGTATATGGCTTGGTGACAGTTTCACTTGCACTATAAAGACGAGATGCTTCTATCTGTCCATCAATCGTCTAGAGTCTGGAAAAAGTCTAGGAATGGACAATGCAGCTCTCTACAGAGCATAGCACACGAACCATATTTACAGACTGACATGCAAAGGTCCACTCGAGTCAATGACAGGTTTGCCACTGGTAGGGGCTCTAGACTTAATTAAGAGCACGATACTCTTTCGGTCACCCTTTTTTTTTTTTAGATTAACAAGATAATAACATACATGTTGTTATGATTGTGGGTCATATCTCCGTCTAGTTTTACGTTCAGTAATAACTTAAACGCCTTTTATGAGTCAAGGATAAGCTTCCTATCCAATTTTCTTATAAATTAGCAAATAGGGTTTTTTTGAGTCATATTCCCAAGACTGTAACGATTTTGTTCATCCCTAAAGAGATTTCACAAATTAAGAAGTTCATGATGCACAACTCCACAAGAATGCGTCTCAAGAATCAATAAGATATCATCTAATGATGCCTTACTCAGTCCATTCTTAATAAAGTATATTTTATCTTCTCGGTTTACGGAAACCATCCCCAAAGAATGACATTGCTTGTTACAAATCCATTGTGCACATTTGTGACAAACTTGCATTCTTTTCGCTCTTCTCCTTGTGGAATATAATCTTTTACCGAGACCCGACATGTATAAGGTAAATGAATTTGAGGATTCACTTGCTAAACGGACCTTTACTTTGATTATCTAGTGTATATCTTCAGAGATGCCCTTGTGCATTAACATTCTTAATTTTTCACACCTAGTTTTGTAGATTTTTGTTAGAGCATTTTGAAGAAAAGAAGGAAAATGTTTTCTTAAATTCAAGAGAATGACATCCATTTTAAAGGAGAATGAATCAGTTGTTATAGGAAATTGAAAAGCAAACCAACTTAAGAGTCATGAAGTATCATTATCCGCCACTTAACCAGTGTCACAAAGAACTGCAAAAAGAAAGCAACAAAATTAAAATAAACTCTTTTCATAACAAGGATTAGAAAGGATGATGAATTCTACCTCAACAACTTGGGTTTCCATAAAAGGTTTGAATCTTTGTCCATTGACCTTAAACACATTACTATTCATAGGGTTCTCAATATTTATGACCTGAGGATACACATATTTGACAACAAAAGGGTCACTCCACCTAGATCTCAATTTTCTAGGGAATATGTGAAGATGAGAATTATAAAGTAGAACTTTTTGACCAATTTTAAAAGATTTCCTCAAAATTGATTTTCCATGAAAAGCTTTTGCTCTAGTTTTATAAATCTTTGAGTTTTTATATGCATCATTTCTCAATTTCTTAATAATTAAAAATTTTAATGACAATGATAGGGTTCAGAGGCATCATGTTTCGCTTAGAAATGGAACCCTATTTTTGATAGTTTTCACAACTTTTTCAAAATGTATAGCTATCTTTAAATAAAGTGGGCTAATAAAATTCATACTGCAAGATTTTCATAGTTATTTTCTTTAAAAAAAGTGACCTCCACATGCTTCTGAGTGACAAAATTTAATGACATTACCTACCTAATTGTTGGGTACACATCTCCGAATGATTTGATCAGGACAATATTTGAACAAATATAGGTCATCCCAATAAAAAATTTTCACCTCGATCAAAAACTTCCTTCTGTCATGGTGCATCCATTGAGGTGGCATTTTTCCTGTTACAAGAAAATTGACTATGTTAGCAAACCAAGGCATGGAATTAACAGAAAATAAAAATTCATCAGGAAAAGAATCATGGATAGGTTTGATATCATAATGTGAGCCTGTTGTAAGTCTGGACAAATGATCTGCAACAACATTTTTGACTCCTTTCTTATCTATTATTGTGATGTTGAATTCTTAAAGCAATAAAATCTACCGTATCAACCTAAGTTTGACAAAAACTTGTTGTGAAAATCAGCAAGTGCACCGAATCTCAAAAGTAATAAAGTAGTGAAAAGAGTATCGTCCCACGAGGATTATAATGCCAATTACTAATTTCGTTAATTAAACACTATCTAAGCTACCGAAAGATGAGAGTTTGACAAAAGTAATAATAAAAACTAAATAATAACAAGAAAATAATTATAATAAAATAAAGTAAACCAAAGCAATTAAACAAAGGTTGAAAACGATGATGACAAAGTATTAGGGTTCAAACTTCACTTGAACTTTTTTAATGCAAATTAAAATAGTAATTTAATTAAGTTTTGTTTCATGATTTAAGATCAATTCCCAATTTTAATTAATATGTAATTTCTTGGTATATCAATCCTCTTCACACTATTTAGAATTAACCAATCCCTTAGCATAACCCCAAATAAAGAAGGCTTTATAATAAATAAGGGAATTAAAAGAAGAATCACATAACTCATAACGTCTATTCTTAATGATTACAAAAATTGTGGCATTTATCTTGTGTTCTACGTTCATGCAATTTTTTCCAAATTATACATAAACCCAAGAAATCATTCCCAAATTGATCAAGTTTAGGAAAACATTAAGAATAGAGATAAATACATAAATCATAAAATAGAAACTTAAATTAAACACATAAATTAATTTACATCGTCAAAGAACAAGATCCATTGTCCCCCTAACGAGGGGAACTTAGTTACATATAGGAAAAGAAGAAAACAAAAGGAAGAATATGTCAAACTCCATTGTAGATAGGTGGAAAGGTTGAAAAGAATTCTTAATCTTCAAGCCTAGTTATGCCCACACTACTTTAGGGTTTGTGCCTCTTTGACGGCTGTAGCAAAGTTGTGTTTTGTCAAGTGTGTGATTATGATTCAAACAGATCATTATATAAAGTACCAAGATTAGTTTTAACCAAACGACTAGAATTTGAATTATGATACCAATTAAGCATAAATAAATGACTTAAAATAGAAAAGAAAATGTACAAGTATATGGTAGAAACCTGCTATTAAATATGATACAACTAGAAAATTAAAAGATTAGGGAAAGAATATACCAGATGGTGAAGTTTACAAAAAGAAAGAAAACCTCAATAAATTTGTTCTTCAAATTAAGTACCTAATGTGAATTGTGTTGTGTGTTGCAAACCCAAGTGCAAGTTATCTCAAATAATAAATTCTCGGGAGTTCAAGGTCGATCCACAGGGAATTGATGAAGAAAACTCGTTGAGGTAAGGAAAAGATTTGTCATAACAATAAAAGTGATAAAATTGTTCACAAACAAAAAGAGTTTGCTTAGGCTAGGAGATCCACTCTTGGTAAGTAAATTAAGGGTAAGATTAATTCTTTTTTATAATTAAATTAGAATCCATGCACAACGGAGGTTCTAATCAGAAAATACAACATTCAACGTTCATTTAAGATTATATATGTAATTATATTATGATTCTTTTAATTACTAATGTCAACACTTGTAAATAGGTTCAAACATTCATTGTGCCAATCTTTTGTCTACAACAAATCAAGATCTCCACTTTACAAGGAGAGTTTCTAACACCAAGACTTATAAATGGGTTCAAGCATTCATTGTGTCAATCTCTTGTCTACAACAAATTAAGATATCCACTTTACAAGGAGTGTTTCTAAATTGATTGGAAACAAAATACAACATATATAATGATCACTTGATAATATATCATTCAAGCACAAGAAGGAGATTAATTTAACCTTATTTCTTTACCAAAGCTTCACCCTTTCGACCAAGCAAATTGAGAATTAGTTACTCATGAACAAGAAGAAAGGAAAATAGAAGAAAAAGGAGATGAACATAACTTCTATTTAGAACAAAAGAAAACTACAACAAGAGAAACAAATGATACAATAACATGATCTTGATCTCTAAACCAAGATGCCTCTAATGAGCAACTAATGCAGTTTCTTATAAAGCATGAAAAGTGCAAAATGATAACAGACTTATTTAATGAGTGGGCGGATGAGTGGGTGGATGAGTGAAAAATAAAAATAGTGGTTGGATAAGTAGGTGGATGATGGGTGGTTGAGTGGAAGATGACGATTGTAACATTCCGAAAATTCTTTATTTCATTATAAACGATCATTTTATAATATTTATGATTTTTAGGAATTTTTGTGGATTTTTCTGAAAATGATGAATATTTTAATATATTCTTCATTTTGCGTGTACATTGAGCGGAGCCGGGGAAACTAGAATATTTTCCCTGAGGTTGGTAAACTTTGGACTATCAACGTGTCAACGGGGAATCTTACTAAACCCGAGGCCGGGCACAGTTGTCGAGGTTTACATTTTTTTGAGGTTTTATCTGTTAAATAAAATTTCGATATCATAAAATCATCTGATGAATAATAAAATATTATTTTCATCAATTGTAAATTTTATTCACTGAGAAAATAATTTCACAGTGTAATTAATCATCTGTCAGATGTATTTAATTTGGAGACAAGCTTACTATGTGCTTTATCGAGGAGCGCGCGAAGCTTCTCAAGGAAGCTTCCTCTAACCATTATTTTTATCATTTCTCTCTCCTCCCAATTTGTGCAGCACGTTTGAAATTAAGGGGGTCTAATTCATTTCCTTTTCTCACATTTCCTCTCCTCCCAATACGTAGCTACTATTCACTCATCTTCTCTCTTCTCTTTCACCCTACAGCAGCAACACCATCTACCCACACCTCTATTTTGTTCTTCAAACCGTCCTAATCTTAGCACCATTTCGTGTTTAAAGAACCACCATCATTGAGGAAATCAGCTTCAAGGTTCTGCCATTTCCTCCATCTTCATTCTCCTACGTCTTTGAAGCTTAAAGGTTGGAGCTTTAAGGTAAAGCTCTTAGCTTTTTCTCCCTCTCTTCTCTTTTTCGTAACCCACTGTCATTTTGATGACAATGGGTATCCATTTCAATATTAGGATTCTGATTCTTGCAAGTTTAAATGTTTAAGGATTTCCTGGAAGCTGGAAACGAAATCCTGACCAAAAAGGAGCCACCTTTCTTTGTGCTTCTCCAAGGTAAGAGGAAGACACTCCTCCTCAACCTCTTTTAGCATTTAGGGACGTTGTTTGTGATTGGTACTGAGATTCATCTCTGTTTGTATGCTGCTGGTGATGTATACATATGCTAGTTGATTGTTTTGTGTGTTTTGATATATTTATGTGTACTGGAACGTATAATCTAAAAGGAACGCTGTCGGGCTGGCTCTCAGATGGCCACGCCTTGAGACTAAAATTTTGGGATTCTTGGTGAGAAATGGTAATAACTTGAGTTTCTGACCATTAAGTGTAATGTCAAAATCTGTCGTGTATGAACCCCTGGCCAAACCCGTCGAATGTGATGTCTTGATCACTTAGTAATGTCAAAATCTGTCGTGTATGAACCCCTGGCCAAACCCGTCGAATGTGATGTCTTGATCACTTAGTAAAGTCAAAATCCATCGAGTATGAACCCCTGGCCAAACCCGTCGAATTTGATGTCTTGATCACTTGGTAAAGTTAAAATCTGTCGAGTATGAACCCCAGGCCATGCCCGTCGAATGGTCATTTAGTGCAATATCAAAATCCGTCGAATTTGAATGACCACATCCGTCGAGTGACATATTCATCGAGTTAGAATGCCAATACCCATCGAGAGACATACCTGTCGAGTAGATCTTCTGTCCATTTATCAGGAGCTTCCCAAAGTTAATATTCATCGAGTAGAATGTCAAGATCCGTCGAATTAGAGTTCTGACCACAGTGTTTTTCGTCGGTTCGACACTTGGGAGATTTCTCCAACGTCGACACCCACATCCGTCGAAATAGGACTTCTGCTGACCTTCTGGAAAAATTTGACAGTTTTGATCTCTGTTCGACAGAACCTCCATCCGACAGAAATTGGTTTTTATCCAATCTTGTTATAAAATGTTCTCCCATCTTTCATCCTTCTGCCATGTTAGTTTTCGTCGAATGGCAGCCTCAATTTTCCACTAAATGCATTGTCTCCGTCGAATTCACAACTATGGTTTATCACCCAATACCTAGCAATTAAATCTGTGACGTTGTTGGTGATTCTGGCCATGTATCTTCCTAGATTCAAAACCCTTGGATTAATAAAAGCACATAAATCATAAATGATTGGATGACTAGAGATTAAGTAGGGATTCATAAACAGGGAAGAACATGAGTATGGGTGAGCTTTTGAGGCACATAATGAATTTAATGGTTGACTTTTATCATGACTATGAATGGAAATTGTGGATATCCTTAAAACGTACTATTGGATTGTTGTACACCCGTGAATGGGATCAGATCTTATTGATAAATGATATGACATGCATTTGAAGCATGATGGGCCTAGTTGGTCATGAGGAGTATGATTGTGTCATGCATTGAACAAAAAGAAAGAGTTTATTCGTTGGACTTGGATAAGGTCGGTGGCCTAGGAGTTGAACTTACACCTTTGTGCGGGTGCGAATAGACAAGTGTAGGTTACTTGTTGACCTTGGGGGCGTCAGGGTGCGGGTACCTCACAATGGGCAGTGGTAGCTCTCTCACGTGGGGCGGCAGACCGATGCAAACACACCGACGATTCGGACCAGAGATGCTGTCCTATGTCGAGATTTGTGTAGAATGTCTTGTAAAATGCCATGATGTACAAAATGATAATTTGAGAATTTTAGCACTTGAGGGCACAGGCGCCAAGAATACAGGCATACCTCCTGATCGTTCTCTCTGACTGTTTTGTGTCTAGCTCCATGGAGTAGGATTTTGGTTATTGAGGGCACGTGTGCATAGTGAGTCCATGAATCATCTGGCATACATTATTATTATAATTGGAACCGTTGTACTTCTGATATACCTATATGTATACGACTGCCTGGAACTGTTTGGTTGATCATAATTGCTATTGAATGTTTATTACCATTATTGCTGTCATAAATGCTATGTGGGTGTAACGACTCGAGACTGCCTGCAGGATTGATGAGTGTCTCCACAAACCAACACAGGTCTTTTCAGCGTGCTTTGTCCTCACTCACACGCATCCTAAGAAACTTCCTAGGAGGTCACCCATCCCACAATTGCTCCAGGTCAAGCACGCTTAACCATGGAGTTCTTATGTTCTAGGCTCCCAAAAAGAAGTTGCAACTTGTTGATATGGCTACACCAAATTAATTCCTTTAAGCCATCCTCAACTATGCAGTCCCATACCTGCACAGTCTCTGAATCCCTCTCATTCCGGTGCATATTCAGTTCATTCATGCAGACCCCCCGCCTAGAAGCCTGCCAGGAGCCGCTCCTTGTCCGTGCTTCATTGCACCGGCGATCACTCCCCGCCCTCGTCGGCCCCGGGACACCACATGCCCACCAACTTCCGCTTGGTTCATCCCCGAACCACACCGTACTGGGAGAGGTCCCGTCTCTGATACCATTAATGTAACGACCCGGGACTGTCTGCAGGATTGATAAGTGTCTCCACAAACCAACATAGGTCTTTTCAGCGTGCTTTGTCCTCACTCACACGCATCCTAGGAAACTTCCCAGGAGGTCACCCATCCCACAATTTCTCCAGGTCAAGCACGCTTAACCATGGAGTTCTTATGTTCTAGGCTCCCGAAAAGAAGTTGCAACTTGTTGATATGGCTACACCAAATTAATTCCTTTAAGCCATCCTCAACTATGCAGTCCCATACCTGCACAGTCTCTAAATCCCTCTCATTTCGGTGCGTATTCAGTTCATTCATGTAGACCCTCCACCTAGAAGCCTGCTAGGAGCCGCTCCTTGTCCGTGCTTCATTGCACCGGTGATCACTCCCCGCCCTCGTCGCCCCGGGACACCACAGTGGGCGCTTTGCGCCGTTTAGTTTCTCGATGCTATGGTTGGTAATGATGGTAGGATGTCTTACCTCTTTTCTGTCTCTCTACTTTTGTTTTGTTTCGTATACTGCGTTCCATAGAAGATAACTGCAAGGAACCGGAAGCCCCCGACTTCCCTGGTTTTTGGCCTCATCTTGACTGAGCGACTGCAGAAGAATATAGAGCCATGCACTCAAAGATTTTTGGGAGATGTGCGCCTGACTTTCTTGGGAGGGCCAGAGTGCTGGTACATCAACTATGATTCTGAGCGTTGCATCTATACGGGGGATGTGTCGTTATCTCTAGCCTGGAGGCATCACGAGCCGCCTGTCTTCACCTGCTGTATTAGTTTATGTTTGAAGTTTCAGCTACCGATACGCGAGATGTGGGGTGACCGTTATTTCACTCCGCGGGAAGACTCTTTTCGTTCCACAGCTCGGGCCTCGTCCCGTGACTCTGCAATTCCTATGGTGATTTCCTCTGACGAAGAAGATCCTGAGGAAGATCCCGAAGAAGTTCCTGAGGATGACCCCAAAGAGGATCCTGAAGAGGACCCTGACTAGATTCCTCCTCACTTGAGGGACTGACTTTACTTGTAGCTACTGAGGGCTACCAGTATTTTATTTTGGGGGCCTGATGTTTTGTCTGTAGTGGGTGTATATTCTGATACCGTAGGGATATGTATGTATAATCCTTTGGGGGCAGGTATAGTTTTGCTTTTGATATGCCAGGCTTTTTAACTAAATAGTTTGATAATTATATATATATATGAATGAAATGTTAATTTCCCATGTATGTTTCGACACCATGGATATTGATTATCGTTAACGTAAATGTAATGAAGAGGGAAAAATATATATACTTGCTAATTTAATTACCCAACTACAATTGAGTAAATGTATATATTATTAAAATGAACCGGGTCTTAACTCACATAAATTTTATTTCTGTATTGTAATTGAAAGTGAGATGTTCCCTTGGATTCAAAGGGGCGTCACACTAAGTTGGTATCAGAGCCCCGATTTATGTTTCTTTGGGTCTTGTATTTGAGTCTGTCTTGTTTATGCTGTGTGTTCTCTGAGTAGTATACGTAAGGGTGTATTGTTTGGTGTTCCTAGTGAATGCAACTGACTTTTCTATGTTTTCAGTTAATCTGATCTAAGAAAGTAAGATGGCACAAGGGGAATATATGGCAGTAGCTATTACAGCGATGCAGAGGATAGCTGAGGCCGTCGCACAGCAAATCGAGCAAGCTGCCCAGCAGTAAGAGAGAGTTGCACAACAACAAGAGCGAGCTGCTCAACAGCTAGAGGCCACTGCTGATGCTCAGAATTTAGCAGAGTTTCGACGCCATAACCCTTCTCAATTCAAAGGGGGATTTAATCTGGACAAGGCTAGTCTGTGGATCAAGGAATTGGAGAAAGTTTTTCGAGGAATGAGTTGCATCGAGGACAAGAAGGTGAACTATGCTACATTTATGCTGGTAGGCAACGCTGAAAATTAGTGGAATGGAGTGCAGCAAATGCTGGAAGCTGCGAACCGAGAGATTACTTGGGGCTTATTCAAGGAAAAGTTCTTAGATAAGTATTTTCCTGCAAGCACAAGGCATGTGAAGGAGTCGGAATTCCTCAACCTGCGACAAGGAAATATGACTATTAGCGAGTACGCAGCAAAATTTGAAAACTTGTCACAGTTTTTGATATACTTTCAGAACCAACCAGATGAAGCATGGAAATGCCGAAGATTTATGGAAGGACTGAGGTATGAAGTGAAGAAGGCTGTGATCACCTTGAGGATCAATGAATTCTCACAACTACTGGATACTTGCTGTGATGTAGAGGCTCTGGAGCAATCTAGAGACATGAGGAGCAGAAATTTTGGGCCTACGAGATTCCAGAGAGGCGGCAGTGACAGTGCTAACCGTTTCCAAAAGAAGCCGTACTCCTGACCCACGGGGAATCGACAACAAGCCATGGGTGGAAGTTCTGGTGGAGGTTCTACTGGGAGCCGGACTGGCCAGAACATGGCGTATCCTTCCAGATGTCTGAAGTGTGGGAAAGACCATCTCACAAGGGACTGTACCATGAAGGGATTCATCTACTTCAAATGTGGCAAACCTGGCCACGTGTCCCGAGACTGCAACCAAACGAAGGCCGAACCTTCAGTGAATGCTGCAAGAGCCAAGAAACCACAGGCTGGAGGGCGAGTCTACACTATGAGCGGAGCTGAGGCTTCCGAATCCGAAGATTTGATACAGGGGGAAGGTATCATAGAAGGTAATCTTTTAACTGTGTTGTATGACTCTGGGGCAACCCATTCTTTTATATCATATGACTATGTGCAAAGACTGGGTCTATCTGTGTCGTCATTACCTTTTGACCTAACTGTTTCTACCCCCACTGATAAACCGGTAGTTACTACCAAAGTCTGTCTAAATTGTCCATTGGTTGTTGAAGTTTGAACCTTTTTGGTCGATCTGATCTGTTTACCCCTTTTCCAACTAGATATTATCTTAGGGATGGACTGGTTGTCTTCCAACCATGTTCTGTTAGACTGTTCCAGAAAGACCATAGTTTTTCCCATAATGGAGGATTCTAGATTTTTGACGAGCTCTCTTGAAAGAAGGAGCTCACGGATACATGCTACTGTCTTCTTTGAAAGTCGAGAACGAGGTTGATGTGAACACAATTCCAGTGGTGAATGAGTTTCCCGAAGTCTTTCCTGATGATGTACCTGGTTTACCACCGGCTCGAGAGATAGAGTTTGCTATCGACCTAGTACCGGGAGCTGGTCCCGTGTCTATAGCACCGTATAGGATGGCACCGACAGAGTTAGCTGAGCTCACAAAACAGCTAGAAGAGCTTTTGGAAAAGCAATTTGTCAGGCCAAGTGTGTCACCATGGGGAGCGCCAGTGCTGTTAGTTCGCAAGAAGGATGGCACCTCGAGATTATGTGTGGACTATCGGTAGCTGAACAAGGTAACGATTAAGAACAAGTATCCACTCCCGAGAATTGATGACTTAATGGACCAACTGAAGGGAGCAGCGGTGTTTTCGAAGATCGATCTGCGGTCTGGGTATCATCAGATACGAGTGAAGACGGAGGATATACCCAAGATAGCTTTTCGTACCCGATACGGTCATTACGAATACCTAGTGATGCCGTTTGGTGTGACGAACGCACCAGCTATCTTTATGGACTACATGAACCGAATCTTTCGTCCTTACTTGGACAGATTCGTTGTGGTCTTCATTGATGACATTCTCGGTATACTCTCAAAATCGGGAGGACCATGTTTGAACACCTCGGTATAGTTCTTCGATTCGAAGGAGAAGGAATTGCATGCCAAGTCACAAAGTGTGAGTTCGGATAGAAGAAGTTAAGTTTCGGGTCACGTGATCTCGAAGGATGGGATTGTCGTGGATCCATCGAAGGTGGAGGCAGTGCTGCAATGGGAAAGACCAACGTCCGTGACGGAGATTCGAAGCTTCGTGGGTTTAGCTGGATATTACCGGAGGTTCATTGAGGGATTCTCCAAGATTACTGGACCATTTACACAACTCACGAGGAAAAACCAAGCTTTTGAGTGGACCGACAGCTGTGAGCAAAGTTTCCAAGAGTTGAAGAATCGACTGACTACCTCACCGGTGTTAGTGCTACCCGATCCGAATGAGTAGTTTGAAGTGTACTGCGACGCTTCATACCAAGGGCTAGGATCTGTACTTATGCAGCATGGAAGAGTTGTGGCTTATGCTTCAAGGCAGTTGCAAGTGCACGAGAAGAATTACCCGACACACGACTTGGAGTTAGCGGCTTTAGTTTTTGCTCTGAAGATATAGAGGCATTTTCTCTACGGAGCAACATTCAATATTTTCAGTGATCACAAGAATCTGAAGTATTTGTATGATCAGAAGGAGTTAAACATGAGGCAACGAAGGTGGTTAGAATTCCTAAAGGATTACGATTTCCAACTTCTGTATCACCCTGGAAAGGCAAATGTTGTGGCAGATGCTCTAAGTAGGAAGATGATCAGTGTCTCTGCCCTGATGATCAAGGAAAAGGATATGCTAGAGCAGTTTAGAGATATGTGGTCTTTTGTGGAGTTAGAACCTGGAAAGATTTGCATGAATATGGTTACCATTACAAGTGAGCTACTGGATGACATAAAGGAAAAGCAGAAGATTGACAAGTTCTTACAAGAAGTGAGAGAGCAAGTGGAGCAAGGAGGTGAAACAGAGTTTGACGAAGGAACGGATGGAATTCTGAGGTTTCGTGGAAGAGTTTGTATTCCCCGTGACAAGGAACTTAGAGAATACATCATTAACCATGCTCATACAAGCCAGCTGAGTATGCATCCAGGCATAACAAAAATGTACCAAGACTTGAAGAAGTTGTTCTAGTGGCATGGAATGAAGAGTGACGTCACTAGACGTGTATCGACTTGTCTAGTTTGTCAAAAAGCTAAGGTGGAACATCAGAGACCAGCGGAGTTGCTGCAACCGTTGTCTATTCCGGAATGGAAGTGGGACAGTATTGCAATGGATTTTGTAGTCGGATTGCTAAGGACAAGAAAAGGTCATGATTCGATTTGGGTAATTGTGGACCGACTCACGAAGTCGACACACTTTCTCCCGATCGACATAAAATACAAACTGGAGAGATTGACTCAAATCTATATTGGAGAAATTGTTAGATTACACGGTGTGCCTACGAGTATTGTTTCGGATAGAGATCCAAGATTTACTTCAAATCTCTGGGAGAGTTTGCAAGAAGCGTTGGGGACGAAGCTACGTCTGAGTTCTGCTTATCATCCGCAGACCGACGGTCAATCAGAAAGGACGATCCAATCTTTGGAAGATTTGCTTCGAGCCTGTACCATAGAGCAAATTGGAAGTTAGGACGACATTCTACCCTTGATAGAATTCACCTACAACAACAGTTATCATTCGAGCATAGGGATGGCACCCTATGAAGCTCTGTATGGACGACAATGTCGAACACCTCTGTGTTGGTACCAAGATGGCGAGCGCCTTACTGTTGGACCAGAGATTATACAGCAGACAACTGAGAAGGTTAAGATGATTCAGGAAAAGATGAGAATGGCTCAAAGTCGGCAAAAGAGTTATGTAGACTGAAGGAGAAAACCTCTTGAGTTCGAGGAAGGCGAGCATGTATTCCTGAAAGTCACACCTACGACTGGGGTAGGCCGGGCTTTAAAATCTAGAAAACTCACTCCTAAATTCCTTGGACCATACCAAATCATTCGTCGTGTAGGTCCTATAGCGTACCAAATATCCTTACCTCCTTTCCTTTCAAACATTCATAATGTTTTCCATGTGTCACAACTCCGAAAATACCTCCCTGACCCAAGTCATGTCATAGCACCAGATGCAGTACAATTAAAAGAAAACTTAACTTATGAGACGTCTTCTGTAAGAATCGAGGATAGGGAGATAAAGCAATTAAGAGGCAAGGAGATCGCATTGATGAAAGTAATCTGGAACGAGGTGACCGGAGATGCAACTTGGGAGCTGGAAGACAAGATGAAGGAGCAACACCCACGCTATTCTAAGGTATGCAAATTTTGAGGACGAAATTCTTTTTTGAAGGGAGTATTGTAACATCCCGAAAATTCTTTATTTCATTATAAACGATCATTTTATAATATTTATGATTTTTAGGAATTTTTGTGGATTTTTCTCGAAAATGATGAATATTTTAATATATTCTTCGTTTTACGTGTACATCGAGCGAGCCGGAAAACTAGAATATTTTCCCGAGGCCGGTAAACTTTGAACCGTCAACGTGTCAACGGGGGATCTTACTAAACCCGAAGCCAGGCACGCTTTGTTTATATTTTTGAAGTTTTATCTCGTTAAATAAAATTTCGGTATCATAAAATCATCGATGAATAATAAAATATTATTTTCATCAATTGTAAATTTTATTCACCGAGAAAATAATTCACGGTGTAATTAATCATCCGTCGGATGTATTTAATTTGGAGACAAGCTTACTATGTGCTTTATCGAGACCGCGCGAAGCTTCTCAAGGAAGCTTCCTCCAACCATTATTTTTATCATTTCTCTCTCCTCCTAATTTGTGCAAAGACGTTTGAAATTAAGGGGTCTAATTCATTTCCTTTTCTCACATTTCCTCTCCTCCCAATACGCAGCTACTATTCACTCATCTTCTCTCTTCTCTTTCACCCTACAGTAGCAACACCATCCACCCACACCTCCATTTTGTTCTTTAAACTGACCTAATCTTAGCACCATTTCGTGTTTGGAGAACCACCATCATTGAGGAAATCAGCTTCAAGGTTCTGCCATTTCCTCCATCTTCATTCTCCTACGTCTTTGAAGCTTAAAGGTTGGAGCTTTAAGGTAAAGCTCTTAGCTTTTTCTCCCTCTCTTCTCTTTTTTTTCGTAACCCACTTGTCATTTTGATGACAATGGGTATCCATTTCAATATTAGGATTCTCGATTCTTGCAAGTTTAAATGTTTAAGGATTTCCTGACGCTGGAAACGAAATCCTGACCAAAAAGGAGCCACCTTTCTTTGTGCTTCTCCAAGGTAAGAGAAAGACACTCCTCCTCAACCTCTTTTAGCATTTAGGGACGTTGTTTGTGATTGGTACTGAGATTCATCTCTGTTTGTATGCTACTGGTGATGTATACATATGCTAGTTGATTATTTTGTGTGTTTTGATATATTTACGTGTACTGGAACGTATAATCTAAAAGGAACGCTGTCGGGCTGGCTCTCGGATGGCCACGCCTTGAGACTAAAATTTTGGGATTCCTGGTGAGAAATGGTAATAACTTGAGTTTCTGACCATTAAGTGTAATGTCAAAATCTGTCGTGTATGAACCCCTGGCCAAACCCGTCGAATGTGATGTCTTGATCACTTAGTAATGTCAAAATCTGTCGTGTATGAACCCCTGGCCAAACCCGTCGAATGTGATGTCTTGATCACTTAGTAAAGTCAAAATCCGTCGAGTATGAACCCCTGGCCAAACCCGTCGAATTTGATGTCTTGATCACTTAGTAAAGTTAAAATCCGTTGAATATGAACCCCTGGCCATGCCCGTTGAATTTGATTCCTGGTTATTTAGTGCAATATCAAAATCCATTGAATTTGAATAACCACATCCATCGAGTGACATATTCGTCGAGTTAGAATGCCAATACCCATCGAGAGACATACCTGTTGAGTAGATCTTCTGTCCATTTATCAAGAGCTTCCCAAAGTTAATATTCATCGAGTAGAATATCAAGATCCGTCGAATTAGAGTTCTGACCACAGTGTTTTTCGTCGGTTCGACACTTGGGAGATTTCTCCAACATCGACACCCACATCCATCGAAATAGGACTTCTGCTGACCTTCTGGAAAAATTCGACAGTTTTGATCTTTGTTCGACAGAACCTCCATCCGACAGAAATTGGTTTTTATCCAATCTTGTTATAAAATGTTCTCCCATCTTTCATCCTTCTGCCATGTTAGTTTTTGTCGAATGGCAGCCTCAATTTTCCACTAAATGCATTGTCTCCGTCGAATTCACAACTATGGTTTATCACCCAATACCTAGCAATTAAATCTGTGACGTTGTTGGTGATTCTGGCCATGTATCTTCCTGGATTCAAAACCCTGGGATTAATAAAAGTACATAAATCATAAATGATTGGATGACTAGAGATTAAGTAGGGATTCATAAACAGGGAAGAACGTGAGTATGGGTGAGCTTTTGAGGCACATAATGAATTTAATGGTTGACTTTTATCATGACTATGAATGGAAATTGTGGATATCCTTAAAATGTACTATTGGATTATTGTACACCTGTGAATGGGATCAGATCTTGTTGATAAATGATATGACATGCATTTGAAGCATGATGGGCCTAGTTGGTCATGAGGAGTATGATTGTGTCATGCATTGAACAAAAAGAAAGAGCTTGTTCATTGGACTTGGTTAAGGCCGGTGGCCTAGGAGTTGAACTTACACCTTTGTGCTGGTGCGAATAGACAAGTGTAGGTTACTTGTTGACCTTGGGGGTGTCAGGGTGCGGGTACCTCACAATGGGCAGCTGGTAGCTCTCTGTCTGTGGGGCAGACCGATGCAAACACACTGACAATCCAGACCGAGACGCTGTCCTATGTCGAGATCTGTGTAGAATGTCTTGTAAAATGCTATGATGTACAAAATGATAAATTGAGAATTTTAGCACTTGAGGGCCTGGGCAGCCAAGAATACAGACATACCTCCTGATCGTTCTCTCTGACTGTTTTGTGTCTAGCTCCATGGAGTAGGATTTTGGTTATTGAGGGCACGTGTGCATAGTGAGTCCATGAATCATCTAGCATACATTGTTATTATAATTGGAACTGTTGTACTTCTGATATACCTATATGTATACGACTGCCTGGAACTGTTTGGGTAATCATAATTGCTATTGAATGTTTATTACCATTATTGCTGTCATAAATGCTATGTGGGTGCTTCGCGCCATTTGGTTTCTCGATGCTATGGTTGGTAATGATGGTAGGATGTCTTACCTCTTCTTTGTCTCTCCACTTCTATTTTGTCCGTATACTGCGTTCCATAGAAGATAACTGCAAGGAACCAGAAGCCCCCGACTTCCCTGGTTTTTGGCCTCATCTTGACTGAGCGACTGCAGAAGAATATAGAGCCACGCACGCAAAGATTTTTGGGAGATGTGCGCCTGAATTTCTTGGGAGGGCCAGAGTACTGGTACATCAACTATGATTCTAAGCGTTGCGTCTATACGGGGGATGTGTCGTTATCTCTAGCCTGGAGGCGTCACGAGCCGCCTGTCTTCACCTACTATATTAGTTTACGTTTGGAGTTTCAGCTACCGATATGCGAGATGTGGGGTGACCGTTATTTCACTCCGCGGGAAGACTCTTTTCGTTCCACAGCTCGGGCCCCGTCCCGTGACTCTGCGATTCCTGTGGTGATTTCCTCTGACGAAGAAGATCCTGAGGAAGATCCTGAAGAAGTTCCTGAGGACGACCCCGAAGAGGATCCTGACTCGATTCCTCCTCACTTGAGGGACTGACTTTACTTATAGTTACTGAGGGCTACCAGTATTTTATTTTGGGGGCCTGATGTTTTGTCTGTAGTGGGCTGTATATTCTGATACCCTAGGGATATGTATGTATAATCCTTTGGGGGCAGGTATAGTTTTGCTTTTGATATGTCAGGCTTTGTAACTAAACAGTTTGATAATTATATATATATATGAATGAAATGTTAATTTCCCATGTATGTTTCGTCACCGTGGATATTGATTATCGTTAACGTAATTGTAATGAACAGAAAAAAAATATACTTGCTAATTTAATTACCCAACTACAATTGAGTAAATGTATATATTATTAAAATGAACCGGGTCTTAACTCACATAAATTTTATTTCCGCATTGTAATTGAAAGTGAGATATTCCCTTAGATTCAAAGGGGCGTCACAACGATGAAGTTATTTAATCTGTGGGTGAATGATGGGTGGTTGAGTGGAAGATGATAATGGAGTTGTTTAATGAGTGGATGGATGATGGGCGGATGAGTGGAAAATTATTGTCATGCTTATCTTTCCACTCGCACCAACCAACTCAACTATTTTCACATGACTATAACTTTGTCATAACGTCATCATCTTGAAAAGTGGTCTTCATGAAAGTTGAAGGTTTTCTCTTTAATTACTCGGCCACTAGTTTCAGTCCAATCCAACTCCTACAGCCTAACTTATGGCCCAATCTGTGCACATTAATTAGGTTCCAGCAACAACACCTGTGATATGACTTCCAATCTTAATCTGACCTATTAGACATCCGAATATACTCTTGTGTTCTTCATGAAAGTTGTATATTTGGGTCTTAGCTTTCTTTTGGGCTTAGCTTGATGTCAACTGAACTCCTATATCTCAATAAATAAGCTGATGAGTGTGTAGAGGTCAAGCTATCAGGATCATCATTCTAGCTCTTGCTTTTACTTCAATTTAAATTATCGAAATGTGTGATTATGCTCTTGAGATCTTCATGAAAGTTATAGAGAATTATCTTAACTTTCCTACAAGACTAGGATCACATCAAACAAATATTTACAACTTAGATTATAGCCAATTTACTAAATGCTGCCAAATTGACAAATTAAGGTCAATTCATGCAATAATTCCATCAATGATCCAATTAAGCTCAATATCATAAAATGTGACAAAATCAACTTAATTAAGCCTAATTGAACCTTAAGAAGCCTAGTGAGAGGATTATTAAATGGATAAAATATATTGCTATCAGTACCCCCAAGAAAGGTTGGTTGACTTCGAGAAGCTGTGGTAAAACTCTTTACCCTATGAGGGACACGGACCCCGGGGCAAGAGCTAAAACTCGTCATTTCGTTGGACCAATAACCAAAGGCTGAGCTAAGGGCAACTTAGTATTGCTATAGGGTAAGCATTGGACTCACCTCGGATAATGTAAAGTAGAAGGCAGAAAAGAAAAATAAGAGATGCAAGATAGAATTCAAAAAAGTAGAGTTTTATTAATAGTTTCATTCCATACATCGTCAACCTTCACGAAAGGAGAAGAAAAAGTACATTAAAAGGAAAGTGAAAATAGTGTAGAAAAGAAAAGTTTAAGGGCAAAGCCAACATCATCGCAGAGGCACCCAATTGCATTATCAAATCCACAATTCCTCTACTCTCTTCACCGGAACAGATCGAAGCCACTCCATTTCTTCTTCCCTGCCTCCTTCACAGTGATAATAAAGGCAGGTACCCGCTACTTCTTGGCAAAGCAAGTCCAAGAAAGTAGATCACCCCAAGTTACCCTAAGAGGACTTTCCCTTCCAAAAGGTTGGCATTCTTGCATATCCAACCGCACTACAAAGAAGACTAGCCTGGTGCCTCCAAATCACTTAGGAAGGAAGAAATATGAGGGACAAAGTGCCCTCCAGTGTCCCCATGCATTGGTTTACGGAAGCATCATTCCATCCTAACAATGCATTGGGTCAGACACCCCCATGTACACCAGGAGAGAAAGGCTTTCGCCTCCCTAAATGCATACCGACTTAACATTACGCCAAGAAGAAAAAGCTCCAACAAAAGAAGGAAGTTGTTTGTAGAGAGTCAAGAACTTTCAGGAATTTTGAAAAAAGCAAGAGGAAAATCTTTGCGGGGGATGAAACCCTCCATACAAAAACAAAAGGTAAAAGAACCACTCTCTCAAAGAGAATCATCCTCACATGGAACTACAAGTTAAAAGGAATACAAGGGAATGCCAGCTCTAGTGTAAATATTCCCTACTTATAGAGAGAATGAAGACATCTGATTGGTTTGGTGAAATGTGAACTGATCCCATGATGGTAGCCATATTAAACGCTCTCAACCTTTGATTAGTCATGGGAGCAGCGGGCAGTTGAGAAGCAGTACAAAACTAAGATCCTCTTTAAAGGATATTTAATTCCCGATAAAGTCAAAGTAGCAGTTTCCCAAAGAATCGCAGACTGTTACCATCTGTAATATCAGAGATTATGTTCAGAGTTCACATGAAGGATACTCAAGGAAATCCCAAGAATTAATACTTAGGGGCAATGAACTTGAGGAATGTAATAACATACCACAGACACCGTCATTTTGTGTAAAACATCCAGGATCTGATGTTAATTTTTCAAACTCTTATGTTAATCGCATGCCTGGGTGATCCTATTGAAACTTGACATTTGGCTATCCTTCCAAGCTCCAAGCTGGGGGCAACTGTTCTAGATCGTGATCCAGGATCCCATCTAGATGGATCAACCCGGCACACATAGAACCGGACTCTGCCCTGGATAGTGTAGCTAAGGCCTTGAAGGTAGTCCAGACTTCGGGGCCATGCACATCGGGCGACATTGGACCATAATATCAAGATTGTGTGATCCATGCAGAAGAGATATCCTTAAATATCTGTAACTGCTAATCATCAACTTATGATATTATAGGACTTACAACTATCTTAGATGGCTAAGTAGCTTCTATATTAGAGTTCATATTTTATAGGGATTCTCCCATTAATAATGGGAAAGTAATCTTTACCAAGATACTAATCCTAAATACCTACATTTAACACAAATTACATGAGGATTCTATACACGCTCTATAAATACAAAGCTAAGTAACCTTAATCCGGTATCGATAAATTACTCACTATACACTACATAGAATTCAGTAACTAGCAGTGGGTAAACTATGGCGGTTACTGCTAACCACCGCCATTATTAATTTAATAGCTATCTTCACGGCGGTTCTTATAACTGCCGTAGTTAAGTTTAATTTGGGGTGGTTTTCATTTGCACCACCATACTATGATAGACATTTTTTAGGCACTAACTTTTCCTTTGTTCCCTCCAATAACCCCTAAATTTCCCATTCCCAAACCCCCAAATGGTCATACCTCCATTCAACCAAGCAGAGTTCAACATAACTCACACCATACCTCTATCAGTTTCCTCCCTGCTCCACCACGAGCCAACCTCCATCTCAGCTCGCGGCTCGTGACGCTCTTGGTTCGTCATTTTCTTACATTCTCTCGCTTCCCTTGCCTTTTACTACAAGTATTTTGCTCTCACATTATGTTTCCCCTTTCATTCCATGATTTCCCCTTTCTCCTCTTTCCTTTCTTCTCCATTCTTTTCCCTCCACAGTCCACCCCAAGCCTCCTGTAAGCACCACTGGAAGTTCCACCGCAAAGTTAAGAAGAACTCCACAGTCCACCCCAAGCCAACACAAAGGTATTGTCTTCCTCTTTCTCTATTTTTGTGGGATGGAAAATGAATATGTTTGTGTTTGGAGGTAGTGGGTCTTTGTGTATGATGTGGTCTGTGTGTGGGTATGAGTGTTTGTCCATGGGTTTTTTGCTGTATTGATGGTTTTGAAATAGAGAGAGATGGTTTTTTCAAGCCTTGTTTGTGGAACATTGCCCTTCTTATTTTTTGTGTCAATTTTGTTGAATATTGTTCCATGATGTTTTTCCTTCGTTTCAGACCATATACGAGTTTCTTCTCTTATTGTTTATTTATTTTGAATTGTGTTGTTTTTGCTTGGATGCTTAGAAATTCCACTTAGGAATATGGGAAAGAAAAAGAAAAAGAAAACGAGACAGAGAGAAAGGAAAATCCTTTAATTTCTTTGTTGTATGAGAAGTGAGTCATAGTTGTTAAGGAAATTCCACTTACTGATAAGCTGTTCGATAGAAGGACTCAATGAAATTTTACGGGGTATGTAACTAAATGTGGAGTAGCATTTAAAAATTACGGAAATCAAGCTCCAAAAGGTCCACCCTCCCGCAATAGAGATTCAAACTAATTTAAAAATATCATCCAATATAGTGCACCATGTATAAGTAGCATTTAAAAATAGTTGACTGTGAGCACTTAGCAAAAAAAATCATATATTAATACTTATTCATTTTCTACCTATTCAAATACAAACACACCAAAACATATGGCAATGCACTTCCTGCATATATTAATACTTATTTATCCTCTATCATACAACTAAAAAGTACTTAATGAATTTGAGGCCTCACAATGTCTAGAGAGTCAGCACCCAAATATGCAAATTTAGTTTGGGGGGTCACGGTGGCTTCATCAACGGGTAAGTTGCTTTGCAATGGTGCTTTGGAAAGTTTACAGAGTTTCTGGTTGAGCCTTCAGCCAGTAGATCGAACACATTAGAGAAGCCAAAAATGACATTAGAGAAAAGTATTGCATATGAGAAAATGGGTGAAATTATTACAATGGAGTAAGAAATTTTAGTGTGCAATGCCACCAGAGAGTGAAAATGATGTTCTTGTTGCCCTTTTCAACTGGACTTTATTCACAAGTCTTCACCCTTCAGACATAGAGCTTCTCTGCATATGAAAACAAATGGTTTGAACCACTGATAACTTGCCCCTCCAAGATAGAAAACAGTGCTTGTCTTACATTTGTAGATAGGACTATATGTGGTTTTTTTTTTCCTTAGCAAGGAAAATATAAGATCCTTTTCCGTCTGACAAAGCTGTCTAGTGTCTACCCAGGACAAGTTTCAACCACAGTCCTCTGTTAAGTAATAAGTATCATGAGAGTTAATAATCTTAAGCTTTGACATAAGGTTGTTGACAGCTTTAACTAGCAATAAGAAGAGTTCACACTTCACACACTCAACTTCTTTGAATTACGAATTATTAGAGGTCTTCATTAGGGTTTAGGGCCTATTAAGGTTATTCTTGTAACATAATTAAGGGCAAAATGATTAGGAAACCACGTGGTGTATGTATAATGCAACTTTAAAGTTTATAAATAGTTGATGAATTTGATATGATATGATCACTTAATCACATGATGCTATGTATCAAGCAGGGAAAAGTCTACCCAATTTCTGTACGCAATCTTTTCCAAGGGTGAAAGTGAGTTATAGAAATGGGGTTGATTAATTTTCATATATTGGTTTGTGATCAATAGCAAGAGGTTGTTGTCTACATCCAAGGGGTTGTTGCCTTTCACATATAGCCATCTGCTAAATTAAGTTAGATCTCTGAGTCTGTTCATTGGGAATGGATATGGATTGGGCTGATTTGTACTGGTTAGTCATTATTATTCAAATAAAGGTTAATGTGGAGCAGATCCTTCACCCAGAATAACACTTGGATAAATGCAAATACAACAAATACTCCTTATTTTAGTTGAGTAATAAATTATGTACACCTTCACTCTTTAAAGTTTAGGATAAAAATCATCGTTATTGGAAGATGGCAAATGGCAGTGTGTAAGACTGGGTTTGGATTATTCTGTGTCTGTACTATTTTTTTTTCAGAATCCCATAGATTCTTTTGGTTTTGATTAGTTGAATCTGTGTGACGGTGCTAGCTAACTTTCATATTTGAATACCAGAGAGAAAAGAAAAAGACTCAAGCTTCAATTTCACAGGACAGGGCTGTTTAGTTTAGTAATAAATTAGTTTAGTAATAAAGATGCTTGAATGGGGATGGGGACTGGATGGAACCCCCACTATCTGGAAACATTGACCAAATTGACACACATTTTTCTTTTCCGCTCATTTACTGATTTTTCTTTTTCTTTTTTTGCTAATTTTATATAAAAGTTTTATTTAAATTGTAATTTTTTAATGGATCATTATAAAAAATTTCTAAACTGACGTTCTTTTTTTTATAATTAGATAATACATTAAAAATAAAGAATTGTAATAACATTTATATTATTTGTTAAAGCAAATCTCAAAATATAATGATATTTGAAATAAAAAAATAATATAGACAATGCAATATAAACCATATTATTTTTTAATAATTACATATTCAAAAACGATTTTAATCAATACTATCTAAATAATATTTATTTGACTAAAATTACTTTCTAGATAATAAAAAATCTTAAAACATAAATAAGGAGTATTTGTTGTATATATGTTAAATATCTTCATATTTTTTATATCATATTTGAAGCGGTCAAATCATGATATAGTTTGATAGCAAGAAATCTGTTATCTCTATATTCTTGAGCCTTCTTTTTTCTTTGAGTTGTATTACACTGACAATTTTTTTACAAATCCTTTACAGTGAATTACATGAAAAAGTTTTAATCTCTTTATTACACCAATCACTTTTTCTTTTTTTTTTTTAATGTTTTACACGTCACTTTCTGTGTTGCTTTTGTATACAATTTGCTAGTGAAAGAAATATTATATATATATTATATATATATATATATATATATATATATATATATAGTTTTTTAAATTTTCCCTAGCTAGAATAACCACAATTATTTTATGAAAGTAATGTGTTTGATAATGTACAAGAGTTAAGAGTTGATTTCTATTTCGAAGTTTTAGATCTTGTATAACAAGTCGACATAGTTAAGTAATCATTCTCCTTTCTTTATCCTATTTTGACTAGCTGAAGTGTTCAGGCAGTTATGAAATTAATATAATAGTTCCCACACATTGTTCGCATTTATTTTAATGAAGCATCTAAGAAAAGCCTTTTTCTTCAATTTGTCATTTGTTGGGGGTCCAGTAAATGTGGTTTTTGATTTACTATTATGAAACTTCTCTACTAATAAAATTTCTGATATAAAGTCTTTTGCAAGTTGACTAAGCAAAATGAAGGAAATTGCTAATGTGAAACTTTGACAGTAACTATGAGGTGATAGATGATGTTGGTGATAATGATGATAACTGTGAGCAAAAGTCTACTATGATTAGTTACCCTATTATACATAAGCAAATAGTTGATCTTTTCTTATTAACCAAGTAAACACAAAATGTCTTTTGTGTTTTGTGAATATGTATTGTCAATTGTATATATGTTTCTTTTATATTTTGCACTTGTATATACTAAATTGTTTGAATAATAAGTTTACATTTTTAGATTAAAATTTATTAACATTATGGTTTTACAGCTATGACTAAGAGAAAGAGGCATGCTCCTAGGTGTCGGTCAACACCAACTCAGCTTTGTGACAATTCTGAAGGCACGAGTCACAATGTGGGTTCACAACAGAGCGAGCCTGTAGCTCAACATCTTCAACCAACTCTGTCTGAAGTCCAAAATCCTCAACTAACTCAGCCGAAAGCCCAAAATCCTCCACACCTAGAACCTGATGAAGCCGAAGATCCACCACGCATCTATGGGAAAAAGTGTAATAAGTATTTGACAGTTGATGTGATTGGTATGTGATTTACAACTTATTATTTTAGATTTAATGTTTTTGATTGTATTATATTTTTGGATACTAATAGTTTGGTTTGCTTTACATGTTAGATGAGGAGGGTGTTGTAAAAGATACACGTTTGAAGGTGCTAGATGTGTTTGTGCTTTGTGCAGGGAAAAGGGTCATGACAGAATGGAATTCCATGAGTTAACCAATTGGAGAGTCCGGTGGCCTATTGGGAGGATTTTTAGGGGCTATTGCAAGTAATTTTGATAATTTTCCCATTATCTACATAAATTGGAAAAAAGTTCCAGGAACATACAAAGAACATGTTTGAAATAACACTATAAAGGTATGAATTATATTTAACTAAATGAATTTGATTTCTTATTGATTTTGTTTACTAATCTTTTAATTTATTATGTTTTCCTTGAAGAAAAAATTTGTTATCAATGATGGGGAAAACAAAAAGTATATACTTCAAAACCTTGGGAGGAAATGGAAGGACAATAAGAGTAGGTTGTTTTATGATTATTATAATTTTGAACTTGGTTGGGAAGCCAATCTTGACTTGCACCCAGAAAGGATTTCCAAAAAGCATTGGGCTGCCTATCTAAACTATAGATTAAGTGAAGAAACTATGGTAATGAGAATTAATTGAAAAATTTCTAGATATGCTTATCATTTATTGACTAATATTTTTGTTAGTAATGCAGGCGATATGTGAAAAAAATGTTGCCAACTGACAAAAGCAAACAATTCCACACACTCTTGCGTCCAAGACAATTGCTAGGAAGAAGCACGAACTAGTATAATTCATTTATTCTTTTGATGTTTGTTAGTTTTAGAAATTTAAGTGATTATTTTATAATCATACTAATTATATGGTACAAAATATTAGGAAATTCAAAGTGGGTGACCCTACAGTAGAGGGGAAATGTATCCTATTACCCACATGAAAAGGGATGGATCTTTTGTCAATCCTGAAGCCAAGCAAAAAAGTGTAAGTACAATATGTTATTTATGAGTTTATATTGTCAATCTTATGGATGTTTAATTACATGTTATTTAATGTTATATGCAAAAAGAATTAGAAAATGAAATTGAGGAGGCACCTTCTGAAAATGAGGCATATACTAAAGTCTTTGGGAAAGAGCACCCGGGATATGTCTGAGGTAAGGGATTTGGAGTCTGCCCATCTCAAGTCTTTGGACCTACTTGTCATTCTGGAGGGTCAACATCATCTTCATATAGTGATGCCCCATCAAAAGCTGAATATGAAAAACTGAAGTTAGAAGTTGCAACAAATACAGTGATGCTTAAAGATTTATTAGCTTATGTTATGCAAACTAACGGGGGTCAATTACCACCTGGTTTTCCCAACTTAGGAGTCAATCAAGTAAATTCATAGATCAATGGTATTTGCTTGGTTTTCCCCATTACTGTTGGATCAGTGGTATTTCCTTGGAATGTACATGATATTAGGTTTAGGGTCAATTATTGGATGTCTCCACATTGTTTTCACATTATTGTCAACCATGGATGATGTAAATTTAGGTCAGTACACAAAGAAACCTTTGACAGTTTGACTATTTAGAATCGCCACATGGATTCATCTTGGCCTCAACCTTAGTTCTACTGAGGGCCAAGCTCTCCATAAACTTTCTTAAAAGCAAATTTCTCTACTTGATCCTGACACTCAATCTTGATGTTCTTCTCTAACATCTAGTAGCTATCTTCATTTCTTATCTATTATCTGTCCTCAATTCTACGACCACATTGCTCTTCTTTTGTATTTAATTCAAGTCACATTGTATGATCATTATTGGAAACAGAACAAATTTTCTAGCATGAATTATTTAACAAAGTATAATCTGAATTTTCTTTTTGTTTATGGGGCTGTTGAAATTTTCGGAATTGAGGGCTTGGGGTGATAAACTGAAACTTTCTTCCTTGGTATGATCATTATTGGAAACATTGTATAATCTGAATTTTCTTTTTGTTTATGGGGCTGCTGAAATTTTCAGATTTGAGGGCTTGGAGTGATAAACTGAAACTTTCTTCCTTGGTATCTAAAGTAAATGCATGAGGGCTGGATTGTTTATTATTTATGCCTTTTTCTTACTCCTCTTGAAATTAAAATTTTGAAAGCACTAGAGTACTTTCTCCTCTGAAAAATCGAATTACAAGTGACACAAGATTCTGATTTTTGGATGAAAGTGGATGCAAATTTTGGCCAAGAAAACTAGCCAAGGAATCAATTGAAGAGGCTAATGAGAAAATAATTGGTTTTACTTTGAAACTTATATATAATCATGATGTTGATTTTATTTGAGAAAATTATGGTTATGCAAATTTCTCCTAGTAATGTGCTTTACTTGTTTTTATCAAGTTATATACTCAGTTTAAAGTTTGATTCTTTGATTCCATAAATTCTGGTTGCTGTTTGGAAAAGTAGAATATCAAAATCTCTCCTTATGAATGCTACGGTTGGATGACGGACCTGTTTGTAATTTAATTGATGTGGTCCATGTGTTAGATTCAAAAGATGTTATTTTAAAAACTAAGATCTTACTACTTTACTCTACATTTTTTAAAATTGTCAAAAAGTATCAAGTAGTATGAAAGTTTTTTTTATTAATTATCCTCTGATGAAGTTTTGGATAATGATTTTGTAAGGCTTTGGTTGAATGTGTATACAAAGCCCCATCAAGATTAGTTTTAATTTGTCTTTACTATGAGCATGTATGTTTGGTCAATAAGTAATGTTTACTTGATTTCTACTTAGATTTGCTTTAAAATATGCATATAAATTTTTGTGTTCAATTTCAGGCTATAGACCTAGGCTCATCAGCAAATGCAAGACGCTCTTCCGGCGCTAGTCATCAACCACAAAGCCATGGACCATCATCTTCTGCTTAGTTCTTTATTACTTAGTACTTTAGAGCAAGATATTGGAATTGCATTTTGTACATTGTTACTTTTGACTAGGAATTTATGTTGGGAATAGTCGTTTTTATGCTACTTAGCACTTTTGAACAAGATACTAGACTTGCATTTTGTGCATTGTTACTTTAACTATGAATTTATGTTGGGATGAGTTCTTATGCTACTTAGCACTTTTGAGCAAAATACTATATTTGTATTTTGTGTATTGTTTTTATGTAATTTTTGTTTAAAGTAATGCATGAAATTGATGCTTTAGATCAATTAATGTTTTAATAGTGTAAAAAATTTTAAAACCAAATTAAAAATGATTAGTGAATGTAAATAGAAAATATGCAAAAAAAAAGTATTTAATTTTCTTCAACTATCACCGGTACAAATGGATGATTTTAAAAAAAAAAGAATAAAAAAATATTGCAGCAGTTACAAAAATAGCTGCAAGTTTCACCTAGAAAATGTTCTAAATAATAGCGGCAGTTGACATCTGCCAATTTAGGAAAGGCAAATTTAATTTTATTAGTAGTGGCGGTTAGGAACCGCCGCAAAATAAAGAAGGAAATTTTTAAAAATTTTAATTACGACGGTTTACAACAGCCGCTAAAATAAGGACGAAATTATTAAAAAATTATTACGGCAGTTAAAATCCGCTGCAGATTTTAAAACCAAATTTGTAAAAATTCACTTAATGGCAGTTAACAAATTACCGCAAAATTATATATTATTTTGCAGCGGTTATGCCAGTGGTTAATGTAACCGCTGCAAATTCAATCTCCCGACGCTAGAAATAGCCACAATAATGTAACTGTCGCGACTTTCTTTTTGCAGCGGTTCAAACCACTGCGGATGGATATTAGAACCGCCGCCGTTAGCCTATTGTGTTGTAGTGATAACTGCCTACTTGTGCACAGTCTGACTTGTGCACAGCCTGACTTGAGTGTTGGAGTCCGTTTGTAGGTACCCACCCCCTTGTTTCAATACACTTGGTCACTGCTGCTCAAGGAGGAAGCCTCTATCACGTGCCTATCTTAGGGACCCTCTGAATCCACTTCAAAACAGCTATAAAAAGAGAGAGAGAGAGAGAGAGAACACGCCAAAGAGAAAGATAGAGAGAGCAAAAGAGTTTTATAATTCCTCTCTTCATCAACAGAGAGCAAATATCCTTTTTTCTCTTCATCAAATTTGGCTTCCACTCCATTACCTCCCCAACCGTGACCTTTAAGGTAGAAGAGTTAAAAAAAATGCTTTTCATTCCTCTTTGTTCTTTTATTCCTAATTTTCGGTCATTGTTTCATTCTCTTCTTAGACTTAAAGATTCTTCCTCCCTTTATTTTTGATGGATGATAATTTTTGGAAGAACATGCAGGCCATGGTTAATATTTTTGGTGAAAGCTCCTTGACGAGAGTGTGAGAACCGAACTCATTCACTTAAAGATCAAAGGGGATTCTTCTTCTTTTGTTTTCTGTTTAGAAAAAAATCCTTTATATTCATATTAAAAATATGATCTTGACCCTGTTTTTGTGTTTTGGTTGAAGCTTCATATTTTGGGAAGCTAAGGTTCTTGGAAAAGCTCAAAGATGAGGACTTTGATGTTGCATGTGCTCTATTTCTACCTTTTTTTTTTTTGGTTTTCTGTTTTTGATACTTGAATGAGGGTGTATGTGGTTGAGAATGACCACCCAAAAAAATTATAACTTGGTGACTTTGAACTCTTAGTTTTATTTCTCTGTTTAGAGGAATCCTTTACCAAAGGGATTGGTCCTCATGAGATGATTATGGAGTCTTAAATATGGATATTACATAGTTTATACCTTCTTTATTTTTTTTAGAAGGTTGTGCCTCAAATCCAAGATTTAAGATATTATTTTTGCTACTATTTGATAAGATGAAAACTAAACTGGTTCTTTTGGAACAAAATCAAATTGCATGGCCATTAAGATTCTGACTTTGTTAAGTTAATACATGAATAGAGGTTGTGTTTTCAGCTATGAAGAGATATAGATGAAGTTCATGTTTCTTGAATGATGATGATATTGGTTTTTATTTGAATTGTCCAGCAAAAGATTTAAAATTTGATCTTACAAGATTTGATTTTACCTATTTTACTTAATTGATTTTTAGATATTATGAAACATGAATTCTTTTTACTAAAACTTTGGATTTGGTACTCAGAATATGGTGTTTATATTCCCCTATAATGATTTGCTATCTTTGTTGTTTATTTATAGGCATGCTTGGCCAATAATCTCTAGTTACTTGATATGCTCTCCTTATGTTTTAGCTACTATATTGGAAAAGTAAATGAGTTTTTAAATCAAATTGAATGAACTTTATATAACACAATGATACTTGGCCTTTTCTATTTGCAACACCATATATTTTTTATTTTTGTAAAATGGAGGAATTTAAGTGAAAGAATTATCCCTAGGAAATTATGGATTTATATGCCAAGAGAAGAATGATAAAAAAGATCAAGAAATGAAGAAAAGAATAGGGGACGTCCTTTGTAACACCCCAAAAATTACCTATTTCATAATATATATTTATTTTATAATATTTGTGATTTTTGTCAATTTTTTTGAAATTATTTAAATTGTTTGATTATTTTAATAATTTTCTCAATTTACGTGCACACTGAGCGGGGCAGGAAAAATAAAATATTTTCCCTAAGGTCGAAAAACTTTAAACTGTAGAAATGTCGACGGGGGATCTTACTAAACTCGAGGCCAGACATAGTTTACGAAGTTTTCATTTTTTAAGATTTTATCTGATAAATAAAATTACAGTATATTTTATTATCTGTGGGATAATAATTACTATTTCTGCTGACTGTGACTTTTGTCCACTGGATAATAGCTCTAGTAGAGTGTTAGTCATCTTTTCTAGAGAGCAGTTTAATGACATAACCAAGATGACATCATCACCATTCACTTTATTAAAAAATGTGTAAAGCTTCTCAAGGAAGCTTCCTACCAAGTTTCTCAAGGAAGCTTCACATTCTCTCCCCTCCCATTGTGGCCCACGGCTTTGGGGGGAAGGAAAGATGACAATCTTGTCATCTTTTTGACGCAAGGACATCACTTCCCTTTTCATTTCAAAAAGCTATCACTTTCTCTCTCTACCTTTTATCTCTCTCACTTCTCCTTCTCTCCCTCACGCCCACTCTTCTCTCTTATTTTCTCTCTTCTTCTCTCTTCTTCTTCTTCTTTTTTTCTTCTCCTCTTCATCCACACGGCCACACCACCATTTGTGACCATCTTGCTTGCTCAAGCCAATCTAGGATCTTGACTCCCCTCATCATCTTAAAGCTCTTCTCTTTGGTGAACATCCCTTGATTCCTCCATCTTCATAACTTTCTATCAAGCTCTAAAGCTTGAAACTTGGAGGTAAAGTTCTTGACTTTCTTCCTTTTTTCTTCCCATTTTCGTGACCCTCGGTCACCATTGTGATCAAGGACTCCTCTTTTCAAGTTTTGGTTGTTGATTTCTTCAGTTGATCATCTTAGGGTTTTCTTGGTAGGGGTGGACGAAATCTTGCAAGGAAGTATCAAGAAGCTTGCTTCCTTTGTTGTCTCTTAAGGTAAGAGGGAGATCATCCCCTTCAACCTATCTTGGTGGTGAGGAACACATCTTTGTGGTAATGATGAGAAACCCATATGTGGGTTACCCATTTGGTTGTGTGATTTTGGTAGTGTGGTGATTGATTGTGTGGTATAATTCTTGTATATGTTGTTATATAACTTGGTGGATTTGAAATGCTCGAATACTTGAATATGTTTGGGGGGTTTTCTGCCCTTCTAATTGGTTACACGGCCTAGGCCGTGTAAGGGTACACGACCGTGTGGGACAGGCTGTGTCAGTGAGTGGACTGGATGGGATTTCTGCTGCATTCCAAAGGAGTACACGGCCCAGGCCGTGTAATGTGACATGACCATGTAGGCCAGGCCGTGTAAAGTGACACGACCGTGTAACATGGGTGATGAAAAATGGTTGGGTTTCTAGTCCCTTGGAGGCTCACGGTCTCTTTGGGCACTCGATATGAGACTTTTGTACCAATATGAGACTTAGTTAATTGAACGATTAGATACTTAATTAGGACTTCATAATATGGAAAAGAACAAGCCTTTAACCTATAGTTTAAAGTGGTCCTTGGATAAAGAAAGAACATGAGTGCATGTGAGGTTATGAGGAACTTAGAATAATCAATCTAAGTGAGTTTGATCAAAACGAAGGAAATAACTTACTTAATTGAGAGTAATAAAGGTTGAATGAAAAGCAGTAGATAAATTCCCTAGAGAGGTTAATATAAAAATATAATGTAATTGAGGCATGACTTTTATATCAACTCTAAAAAGTATGCATTCATCATTGAGATTTGGATATTGACTTGCAGTGGGTCCATCAATAGGACCAAGGATTGTTGGTAAATGATTGGGCCTGATGTGATGTGTGATCATGGATAAGTCATGTTGTTATTGAGAATTGATATATATGTATATATGTATGCATCGAATCATCATGCATTGAGAAAGTTCGTTGGACTAAGTTGAAAGGTTGTGTGCCTAGGAGATGAATCACACCTATGTGCGGGTGCGAGTAGACAAGTGTAGGTCACTTGTTGACCTTGGGGGCGTCGGGGTGTGGGTACCTCGCAATGGACAGTTGGTGGCTCTTCTGTCCGTGAGGGAGACCGATGCAAACGCACCGACGATCCAGACTGAGACATTGTCCTATATCGCGATCTAGTGTAGAATGTCTTGTATAATGTCTTGATGTACACATTGATAAATTGATGAATTATAGCACTTTTGACCGCGGTAGCCGAGTTACAGACATGTCTCCGTGATCATTCTCTCCGATGTTGTGTCTAGCTCCATGGAGTAGGAATTTGGAACCTCACACATATGCATAGTCGGTTAATATATTTATTTGGCATAAATATATATGATTATGAGAATGTTTCTTTTAATAATGATTATGACTATCTGTGCCATTAAATTGCTGACTATCTGTGCTTTGATGCTGTTTATCATGTTTACAATGTTGTAAGGCATCCTGCGCCATTTCTGTTTCTTACTCCCATAATTGGTAATAAAGTTGGATATCTCACATCTCTTCTGTATTCTGTTATTCTGTATTTATCTATGTGTCTTAACAGACCGAGGCGAGGAAGAGCCTGAGTTTCCTGACTTTGGGACGAACTAGTGTTCTGTTTGGCCATGGCATCCCAGCGAAGCTTCCTAGGGTATGTTAGGCTGAGGTTCCATGGGGGTGTGGATTGCTGGCACGTTGATTTGAACACCGAGCATTGTGTCTACATAGGAGACGTGACAGTATCTTTGGCTTGGGGACGTTATGATCCCCTTGTTTTCTCTTTGGTTGTGGCTGTATCGTTGGAGTTCTATATGCCGATACGCGAGGAGTAGGGTATGTAACACCCTAAACTTTCTAATTATTAGACAGTAATAATAAAATTCTACTGTTTAGTGATTTCTGTGTATTGTAAAATTATTTTGAATATTTTGTGAATGTATTTGATCGTTTTGTGTGATTTACTCCATGTCAGGAAAATAATAATTTTCGGACCAGAGAAAATCTACAGTATTTTATTTATTACTGTTGATTCTTAATTCTTTTTGCTAACCTGATTTGATTTTCATAAGTTTTATAATTTTTGTAATTTTGTGGATTATTATGAAATTTTTATATTTTCTTGATTATTTTAATATTATTCTGGGCTGTTTGTGGGCCCAAGGGGCTGTATGTGGGCCCAGACGAGGCCGAAAAAATAAAAAAAAAATTTCAGAACTAAAAAATTTTGTACTATTTAGATGGGGACGGGGGATCTTACTAAACCCAAAACAGTTTTGAAATTTTATTTTACTATGTTTTGTACTATATTTAATTACCAGGCAATAAAAACTATAGTTAATTGTGTTAATAGGGTAATAGTAGATAAAAATAAATATAGTACTGCTTAATCAACATTAGTGGTTATGATGACTTTATGATGGACCAATAGGAAACAAGCTTAATGTTGAAGCCTTTGGATATCCACCATTGATTTAATCAAGAATGGAGATTTGGTCTTACAAAGTGGCTATGACCATTTGTGACCATTGGATGTAAAGTATGAAGAGGAAATCTTGTCCCTTCATTTTGGAGATGCATCTAATGGCTAGGATTTCAAGGAGAATGATCCAATGGTCTAGATTTGGTCTTATCAATATAGAACCTATATTTAGAAGCTATATTAATCTAAACCATTAATCTAATCAAAGGCTAATAATGCCCAAAATGGTGGCTAGTGAAAATTTACTACACATTGAATGAACAAGAGGGGGGAAGGTTTTGTGAAGCATAAGGCCATAGGAATTTCAAGACCACTTCATATTCATCTTTATCTCTCCAAAAACCTAAAGCTTCCACAAAAATTTTCTCTCCTCTCTCTCCATGGTGGTTTCGGCCAAGACACCCTAAATGCCTTCCATCACTCTATAATTTTATCTAACCACTTATCTTGCATCCTTACATCAATCTAAGAACCTTTGTAGTTAAGCCCAAGCTCTAAATCTTTCTTCTTCAAGGACTTTCTTCAAGATCAAGTTCTAGGTTTTTGAGATGAAGTGTAAGGAAACTTCACTACTTGTATTATTTTCATGTTCTAAGCCATGTTTGATCCATGGTTCTCCTTTTTAAGCTTAATATGCTAATAAACTTGTGTTTTATTTTTGGATTTAAGAAGTTTTTGGTGGTGAATCACTCATACAAGAAGCAAACCAAGGAGCTTGGGAGGTTCTTCAAGAGGTAAGAGGGAGATCCATCTCACCAACCAAGTATGGTGGTGGGAGATGAATTTTGTATTTGATGGATGGTGAATCCATGTGAGGATTCATATCCTTGGTTGTGTAATTATGTGAGGGTGTTTATGTGCTTTAAATTATTTATTTGTGTTTGCATGCTTTATGTGATTTTTATTGCTTTAAGGTATGCTTGATTATATGATATGATAAATATGTAAATGTGCTTGATTATATGATATGATGAATATATACATGTATGCATGATTTGATGATGAAGGGAAAATAAATTTTTGGTTCCAAGGACCATGAGGATTTCGGCCTCAATACCTCAAAATAGGTGTTTCCAAATTAAGATTTTCATTAATGGTTAAATTGAATGATTAGAAAGGAAAGGAAAAAGAAAAGATGGATTGGTTTCAAAGGCCAAGTGTATCACGATTTTGAAGGCTTACATTACCTTGATTTTGTGAGACAATGTGATTATAGAAATATAATTGATTTAGTACAATGATTAAAGAAATGGAAACAAAGTGTTTTATCACTTGAAAAATGGAATTTTTGTATATAAATGGAAAAGAGAAGTTGAAAGTGTTTGAACCTCAATTTATTTTAAAGAGGATTGATTCTTAGAATTGTTTAGAGAATTAAGAAGAATACGTTGGAAACTTGAAACTTACTGACATATAGCTCACCCTCTAGGTTTTGAAGCTCGTTAGAAAAATTTTGAGTTGTAATATCTCAAGTAACTGTAAGAAATACAATTTTCTAAGAAATAGTAGAAATACTGATTTTTAGAGGGACTATATTGAAAATATTTAAATTATTTTTGGAAATAGTAGAAATACTAATTTTTAGATGGGCTATATTAAAAATATTCTTTAAAAAGAGGGTCATTATGTAAATATTATTTAATGAGGGGCCATTATGCAAATATTATTGAATGAGGGGCCATTATATAAATATTATTTGAAGAAGGACTATTATGTAAATATTTTTCTATGATGAAGGGTTATTATATAAATATTATTTTATAGAAGGACTAATATGTAAATAATAAAAATAAGGTTGAAATGGAATTTTTGGAAGGTTGAAAAATCAATATGTGATTTGAAAATGTGACAGAAATGTTACGCGATTGAGAAAATGTGAAAATATGAGTATGCAATGAAAAAAAAAAGAGTAAATATACTGTTGGGTAAATGTGTGAACCCTAAAAATGAGATGATGAATGTGAATTGAGAATGGTGCATTATTCATGTATTAGAAAGGTCCGATGGACTGTATGAGGCTAATTGCCTAGGAGAGAATACACCTCTTAAGTCGGTGCGATATGTGTAGTGTAAGTCACTTGTTGACTTTGAGGGCATTAGGGTGCGGATTGCCTACGATGGGCAGTTGGTAGCTCTTCTGTACCGTGGGTTTGACCGATGCAATACACCGATGATCTTGACCGAGACACTATTCTTAATCAAGATCTGATAAAGACTGCAGTGTATATGCTAGATGTGCAAATACATATGAGAAATGTAGCACGTGATCTGAGGCATGTTGGTACAGACAGATCTTTTCGATCACTATCTTTGACCTGAGTTTTAACTCCATGGAGTAGGAAATTGAGTCTATGTGCACATGTATAATTATTGAGTATTGATATCGGTGTGATATTTGAACTATTGAATATTTGGAAAATATTGAGGGCATTATCGTAATTGTTATTTATGATAATTGAATTGTTGAATAATTGGATATTGTTGAGGACATGATCATAATTATTGTTTATTACTTCTGTTGTGATGAAAAATAATGTTAGTGGCATAATTGTAATTATGGTATGAAGTATTTGTGTGATATATTGCATGTGTTATCTCCATGCTACCATGTTGGTATTGGCGTAGGTGATCTCACCTCTTTGTATGCCTATTCTGTATTGTATTTATATTTGTAAAGACGTTGAGCAAGAAATTGAACAAGAAGGAGAAGAGGAGCAAATTCCTATGGAGGAAGCTGAATTCTAAGAAAATGGAGATGTCCAGTTTCCTAGGATATATGATGTTACAGTTTCATGAAGGACCGGAAGCATGGCGTGTTGATATAGATAGAGAGTGTATTTTCTATATGGGAGACTTGAAGATTACCCTAAGTAGGCTTTATCAAGGGAACCCTTATTTCAATGTAAATGTTTATGTACACTTAGAGTTTCCGTTGTCCATTAGGCAGTATTGGGGAACTTACTACCGTACTCCTAGTGAGATCAGTATCGTGTCATCTGCACAGGCACCTGTTTGTAGGACTTCACGTCAGGTCGGATTCCTACTTATTGAGGAATCTGAGGAGGACCCGTCTAAGGGTTCTGCTGTTTAGTAATACTTGGGTAGTATGTTAGTTTTAGAAAATGTTCAAATACTTTAAGAACTTGGTCTGTAAATGTTTAAGTATGACTGTACTAAGATTGTGTATATATGATGTAAATTATTTGTGATGATATTGTAATATTTTTATTTTTCGCTAAGTTTATCTTATTAATATTAAGAAATTTTGCAACTCATATTTACATTACAGGGCATATTTTATAATGAAGGGATAATTTGATAATTAAGTAACATAAATGTGATACTCTACGGTGGGTGTTACAGGGTAATCGCGAGTACACCCCACATGAGGATTCATTTCTGTCTTCTGCACGAGCTCCTGCTCATGAATCTGTTGTTCTTGTGAGGATTTCCTCTTCTAAGGAGGATCCTATGGAGAGCCTGAGGAGGATCCAACTGAGTTTCCTTCTCAGTAGTTATTGGGGGGCTCGATATATTTTTTTGTAGCCATGTTAGCTGATGGTACATCATTTTTGGGCATGTAAAGCTTTTGCTTCTTTTGTGAGCTTGATGTAATTAATGACTTATGTTATGTAATTAAACACATATATATATGGTATTCATCTTTTGTATAAATGTATGGTTTTATTGTTATGTTGAATGCTGCTAAGTTTATGTTTTTCCACTTACAAAATATATATATAATGAAATTAAAAGAAAAGGCTAAGTTAGGATATTCCATGGATAAACAGGCTAATACCTATAGATAAAATAAATCGAGTCTTAGTAATAGTTTTCTTTTGAATTTCTTTGTACGTTTGGTGTGATGTCCTCCCTCTCGAGAAAGGAGACGTTACACCCTTAATTCAGAAATGAGCTTGTTTGGTCTACAAGTGCACAGGTCTTACAAGTAAAAAAGTATGAGTATTAGTATTGTATCCTAAGGGGTTGGTAACAAGGTTGATGTTATCTACCACCTAATATTCTACAAATTCTTATCCAAGTAACCAATTTTCAAAGAAGAAATATAACAAAATACCAAATTAAATAAAAAAAACAAAGTGACACTAAACACCTAATTTGCAAGAGATTAAAATCAAGATTATAAGTTAGGGGTCCTTATTCACCCTCTACCATTTGAACACATGAAAGCCCCTAATTTTTTTTATTAATCATTGATTTTGTTAGCAAAACTCTAAATTAGTCAAATGCCTATGTCTAGGACAATCAACCATGTAAGTCTTGTATAAATCACTATATGTCCATGTGAAATAGCCCAATATTCATTCATTAAGACTAAGTTTCAAACAATTGTTATGCAAGGTCAATAAGTATATGTCCATCCCATTGGAAAATCAACACACCCAAATAATTAAGTGTAAATTGAACATGCATTATTTAAACCCATGGACCCATTCCTAAATCCCTATGTCTAGTTCATTTGGAAACACCCACAACATTCAATTGGTGATCAAGCAATTGTAAGCATTAAGAAATGGAAAGAATGAACAAAAGCAATTCATCATTAGAGAAAACTCAAAAGCCTAAATTATTGGATCTCCTAGCTACAATTTAGCAATCCATGTATATAATAAAAGAGAGAACTAAAGAGAAATTCATACAATATATGGAATATCAAGGAAAAGAGAAAGAAGTAGAATAAGAGTATAATGAGCATGAGGCTTGGGTCTTCTTCAAGCTTTACTCCCAATCTTGGATTAATCCTTTTCTTTAGAACTAGAAAAACCTAAAACCACTCTTTCTCTCTCTTGAAAATGGGTATCCCCAAAATTCCCTTCATTCTCATCTTTTCGCCCTCAAATGAGAAGAAAATAGGTCAAATAAGGGGTCTGGGTTGAGTAGCCTCTGCCTCACCGCTTCCTAGTTGCCTGCCAGGGCACAAGTCTTCAAGTTCAATCAAGTAGTTAAAATTAAGTTGCTATACCTAGGCGCAAAAAATGTTGCACCTAGGCGCTCCATTTCTGGTGCCCAGTGCAACTAGTTGTTCTTGAAACTTCTACTTTTCCTTCTTGATGACATGTTTCCCTCCTTTCTTAGCTTACCCCATTCTTCATTAGAGTAGAATTATTTCAAATTTAGAGACAACAACCTTATTAGAATCAAAAGAGTAAAATTACCTCAAACAAAACCTATTATCATCCAATTATTGTCAAGATTACTAGGAATGAAAACAAAACTAAATCATGCTAAAAGAGCTCAAAAGCCTTGCTTAACAACGAAAAACTAAGACTAAGCAATGCAATTAATAATAAAAAAGGATAGTAATAACTCTATTTCCTAGAGTTATCAGAGCTCATAAGAAAACTGCAGATATGATCAAGAAAAAGATAAGAGAAAGGGTTCATAACCTTATAGAGAAAGGGTCTAAAGCCCTTGTGTTTGAAAGGAGGCCAAAGCCTCAAAGTTTATAAGGGATAAGAAGAAAGAATTTATATTTTCCTACATGAGTTTCAAAAATCTATTTTTCTATGTTAAATATTTTATTTTCTGTATTTATTTATAATGTTTAATGGCCTTAAATTATGAATAAGATAGAATTTGGAGGAAAGAAATGGAATAAACCTTTTTCCATATATTTGCAGTTGAAATATCATTAGATCAAAAACCATTAGAGTTTTTTTCTCTTCTACTGAGGTTTCATTCTCATATTTTTAGTGTGGTATTTCAAACCCGTGAAGATGCTAATCTTTCGCATGATCATAAAGATCCATTTCGAATGGGTGTATATCCCCAAGTGTAACACCCCCAAAAATCACTTGTTTCATGATATATATTCATTTTATAATTTTTGTGAATTTTGTGAATTTTTTTAGAATTATTTGATTATTTTAATATATTTCTCGATTTGCATGTGAGCTGAACGAGGTTGGGAAAATAAAATATCTTTCCCGAGGTCGAAAAACTTTGGACTGTGAAAACGTCGACGGTGGATCTTACTAAACCCGAGTTCGGGCACAGTTTATGAAGTTTTCATTTTTTGATATTTTATCTGATAAATAAAATCGTAATTTATTTTATTATTTATAGGATAATAAATATTATTTCTGTTAACTGTAATATTTGTCCATTGGATAATAACTCTAGTAGAGTGTTAGTCATCTTTTCTAGAGAGCACTTTAATGATATCATCATTATAATGTCATCCTTCACTTTATCAAAAATCATGTGAAGCTTCTCAAGGAAGCTTCACCTTTCCTCTCTCCTCTTTTTGGCTCCACGGTTGGGAAGGAAAAAATGACCAAAGTCATCATCTTTTCACTTTTCCCATCATCTTTTAATTTCAAACACCTTTCTCTCTTCTCTCTCTCACATTTTCTCTCCTCCATTTTCTCTTCACCCACACAGTTCCACTACACCATTTTTGGCCACTCAAGTTTGTTTGCTCCAACCAACCTTGATTCTTGATTCTCCTTGTCACATAGAAGCTCTTCTCATTGGTGAGCATCTATTAATTCCTCCATATTCATCGTTTTCTACCAAGCCCTAAAGTTTGAAACTTTGAGGTAAAGTTCTTAACTTCCTTCTTTTCTCTTCTCATTTTCGTGATCCTTGGTCACCTTTGTGATCGAGGACTTCTCTTTTCAAGTTTTGGTGGTTGATTGTGTGAGTTGACAATCCTAGGGTCTTCTTGTTGGTGGTGGACCAAATCTTGCAAGGAGCTTGCTTTCTTTGGTTGTCTCTTGAGGAAAGAGGGAGATTAACCTCATCAACCACTCATGGTGGTGAGGAACACGTTTTGGGTGTTGATGGTGAGGAATCCATGTGTGGGTTGCTCACTTTGTTGTGTGATTTTTGGTAATGTTGTGATTGGTTGTGTTGTTTGATTTTTAATGCTTGTTATTATGTATCTTAATGGATTTGAAATGCTTAAGTGCTTGGATATGTATATGGAAAGCAAGGGATTCTTACTCATTTGGTTTGGAAGCTTGTGGAAGCATAATTTCAATGTTCTGGTGCTAAATCCATGGGCCATGTGGCTTGACATGGCCCAGGCCGTGTTTCTTGCTGGAAACCCAGCTTCACACGTCACAAGGCCGAGAAGAACACAGCCCAGGCCATGTTTGAGGGCACAGTCGTGTAATCAAGTAAGTTCAGAATGTAATATTTTCCTATTCTTCTAGAGGAGTACACGGCCCAGGCCGTATAATATGACACATCCGTGTTGGGCAGGCCGTGTAAGTGGGGTGATAAGAAAATGGTTAGGTTTCTAGTCCCCTGGAGGCTCACGGCCTCATTGAGCACTCAATGTGAAACTTTGTAGCAAGCTAGAACTTAGTTAATTAAGTGAGTAGACACTTAATTAGGAGTTCATAATGTGGAAAGAATAAAGAACAAAACTTTTTCCTATAGTCTAGAGTGAAGTTTGGACAAAGAAAGAACATGAGCGTGAGTGAGATTGTGAGGAACTTAAAATAATTAATTTGAGTGAGATGATCTAAAACCAAGGAAAGAATTTTATTTAGAAGTTAAACCATGAAAGTCTTAGAAAGAATGTTAGAAAATATTGTTTGGGTGAATTGGGAGATAATTTAGGGTTAAAGGATTTATAAGCAAGAGAGAAGATAATCATAATGTCATGATTTGAGAAGTAATAACTTTTGGATACATCAATGGAAACAATTTTGGGGGATAATTGGAGTGATGGAAAATGACTTATTAGTGGTGAATTTAGTTGACTGGATAATTGAGAAATTTAATTGAGGAAACTTTAGTAATAGAAATTTGAGGCATTTAGGATTTCAAGAAAGGAAAAGAATTATTGAAATCAAGTTTATGAATGATGATTTTTTTTGAATTATGTGATAAAGCATGCTTCATATGAATCGATAGTGATGATTCTTGAATTTGCACAAATAAGATACTTTGTGAAAGCATGCATGATTCTTGAAATATGCATGACTGATATACTTTGTGAACAAATGCATTGCATGGTACTTTTGGGCCGACATACTGGACCCAAGTGAATTATGGACTTTAGCCTTGTGCTTGTGGAACTGAAATGTTGTACCCGAGTGGATCATTTGTATTATGTAGTTGTATATGCGGTTATATAATATCATTGATACTATGGTATTAGACAATTGTATGGGCAGTTGCTTAAATACCATTGGGAACAGTACAATGGTGAATTGAAATTATTGTTCATGCATTGAGCATTATTCAGTCGGCTTTTTATGCCTAGGAGTGAGTGAGAACTTACAGGATATTGGGATCTTTGATAGATATTGGGGGACGTCAGGGCAAGGTGATTTACTTAGTGATTATGCTATCATAATATATACCCCTGGCCGTGAAAAATCATTACAACGCACTGGCAGCCTGACAGACACTATTTCTTTTCATTGTCCGGCGTAGACTGTCTTTTGAGGGGGGATAGATCTTCTAGAACGCTCATCTCTGAACCTTAGCTCCATTGAGTAGGAAATGGTCACATTGTGCATAAAAATGGTCAGCATACATAATGTGCATATGCTTAGTCAGTATATCTGTTAAAGTGGTTTAGTCCACATTTATGCATTTTGATGTATATTGCTGAATTACTTGTCTGTTTATAACGTGACTACGCATGCTATTCTGTAATATTCCTGTAATGTCATGATTATATCTGTTTTTATTTAATGTTGTTGTATGTGAAAGGCATCATTGTCTTTCGTTGTGTTTCTTGCTACCATGATGGTATTGATGTAGGGGATCTCACCTCTTTTATTGTATTATTCTATCTGTTTCTATTTTATTCTCATATTTGTAAAGACTGCGTTAGCGGTGAGGCAAGATCCACGAGGTTTCACTAGGCTACAATTTCATGGGGGCATCGAAGCGTGGAGTGTTCAGTGGGACACGGGGCGCATTCAATATGATGGAGATGTCACTTTGCTTTAGAGCAGGGCTCGGCATGACGCCGCTACTTTTATGGTGGATGTAGCTATTCACTTAGAGTTCTACGTGTCTTTTGGAGAGCTTTCTCTAGGGAGGGCCTTGTAGAGTCGACTGCTTGGACTTCCGTTTGTTGTGACATGCCCCGACTGGGGGCTTTGTTTACTAGGGATCCCGAAAGGGATCTGGATGAAGATCAGGTACAGGACCCTGTTCTTTAGGTGTTGGGACTTGGACTAGGCTCAGTCTTTATTTGGTAGTTATATACATATGTACTTTTACTTTTGGAGTACTTGAGTTTTATACTTTTGGAACATGAGATAATGTACTTAAGGATGTAATGAACCTTGTTTCATGAAAAGTTAGTTTTCTAGTTCTTATGCCTAGTGTCTTTATAATTTGGTAAGTCGATGTTATTTGTTAAAAGAGAAATTTTAAAAACTCATATTTTACAATGTCAATCTTTTTATAACTTGGGTAAAGGTTTTTAAAAGGAGTTTGTTTGAAATGTAATACCCTTCAGAGGGGGTGTTACACCAAGCTTGGGGGATTTGTGAAGGTGATAACTTTAGTGAACATACTCACTATGGAAGTAGATATTGGAGAGCATAATAGTATTACTTGTAGCACCAAATGTGTACCAATTCTTTTCCTTGAAGTACCCTACTTGGGGCCTATTAGATGTCCTAACTTTTGTGTCTTGTATAGTACTAACTAGGGTGTTGTTTATTTTAACTAGAAGGTGCTACATAGTTATATGTTGTTATGTTTTATCTAAGTATGGCTAGTATGTAAGGTTTTGTAAACCATGGACTTAATGCATATGATGAATGTAATATCATGTAAGGGTCTTAACTAGTATTTGTCTATGTAGTTCAATTTAGCAGTAAAGGTCTCTAGGTTTCATGTAGATATGGAATGAACTAAAATACCAAGTTTCTCACCTTCTTATTCCACATAGTAAAATAAATTCAAATCTAGTAAAGAATCATGCCAGTAACTTAGGACCTTGGAATGAAGGGGTAGCACCCCCTTCATGTATAAACAAAATAAAAGACAAGTAATAGCCATCTAATTAGTAATATGGATAAGAAGCAAGAAGTAGATGAACACAAAATAATAAAAGATAAAGACCAATGCAAATGATTGGTTAGCTTAGGGAATACAACATAGGAAAGTAGACTATAAAATTTTAACAAACTTAGTGTATGTAAATACGTAATAAAAGTCACTTACTAAGCTTAATCTAACTAGAAGACTTTTCTCTGCAAAGAATAAAAAGTTTGAATTACACCTAGATAAATCAATGGTATATAGGTAGGACGTTACAGTGTGGCGTCAAAGTAATTCACTTATGAAATGTGAGATTGAAAACCCATTTAGAAAACTTCTCAATGATGTATATACCTTTGCTTGGAAGAAAATTGAAAGCATGATAATTATATTAAGACTAATAAACTCTGCATTTAGGAAATTATGCCACCTTGACAAAATATTCGCAACCAAGATAATAATAAGGATGGGACTAGAGGTACTCTAAAGGAAATGGTGACATCAATGTAGGAATAGACTACTATGACTAATCAGAGGGAAAAGTTCTTTATAAAGATAAGAATCAAGATAGAGCTAATGTGGCTTAAGAGGGAGAAGTTCTAGTCCAAAATCTAGATTTTCAAGGATTATCTAAATTCAAAAAAGCCAAGCCTCCAACTTTTAAGAGAGTATATGACCCAATAGCAACCGAAGGATGGCTTGCAAAGCTTGAGAAGATCTTTACTATAATGAGATGTATAGACACACAAAAAGTGATGTTTGCTACTTATATGTTGACAGGAGAAGCAGAACATTGGCGGAAAGAACCAAGGAAACTATTAGAAGCTAGAGAGGCTCCTATCACTTAGAAAGTGTTCCAGACTTCCTTTTTAGACAAGTACTTTTCCAAAAGTGTTAAAAATGAAAAGGAAGTGGAGTTTTTGCATCTACGATAAGGAAATATGATGGCTGATGAATATGTGATGAAGTTTAAAGAATTGCTAGAATTTTCTTACCATGATTAAAATTAGAAAGCCACTAAGTTTGAGTTTGAATTAAAGTCAGAAATTAAGATGTATATGCAGACATTTGAAATTAGAGATTTTGATACACTGGTGAATAAGTATAGGATAGTAGAAGAGATCCTTTAGGAATATGAGGTAGAAAAGGGGAAATATCCATATTTTAAGCGAAAAAGAGAAGATGATAAGAAGAAAGATGGATCCTCCAAATTTAAGCCCAAGCAAAATAAGGGTAGGCAAACTCAATCAGAGAGTGTCCAACCAGCCTATCAGAAATATGGAAGGATCCATGGAGATAAACCCTGCCATTTCAGACAACATGTATGTTACACATGTGGCAAACCAAGACACATGTCAAAGGATTGCAAATTCAAAAAGAAAGGGAATCTTCCGATAAAACCTTATATTGTAGGAAGAGTTTTTTTCACTTAATAACTAGGAATTGGACTAGTCTCCAAATCTGATACAAGATAAGTGCCTCGTTAAAAATATATTTTTGACTACACTATTTGATTTAGGAGCTGCTCACTTTTTTATATCTAATGATTATGTGAAAAGATTAGGATTACCTATGACAGAGCTACCATATGATTTATTAGTGGCAACTACTATTAGGAGTCAAGCTATCTCTTCCTATGCATGTTCAAATTGTCCAATGCTAGTTAAAAATCAACTCTTTGTTGCAAACCTTATTTACCTGCATTTACAAGGACTTGGTATTATTCTTGGAATGAATTGGTTATCCTCTAATCATGTGATATTGGATTGTCTTCAAAAATCTATTTCTTTTCCAGAAAGGATCAGCATGTATTTCTTTCTGCCACCCAGTTTAATAAGTGTTTAACAAAAAGTGCTCAAGAATATGTTCTCTTCTCGTCTTCAGAAACAGAGGCTAAATTGGACCTTAAATTATGCCTGTAGTTAATCATTACCCCAAGGTCTTAAAGTTAGCAGTAATATAAGAAGAAGGGTTGAATTGTGTTGCTTTTCTCTTGAAAATTTTAAACTTCTCACACATTTCTCAAGTTTATCAAACTTGGAGATGAGATGGTTGCTATACAATAAAGAGGTTAGGTGAGATAGTTCAATAATATATGAGAGCAAGATCAAAGAATATAGGGTAAGAGAGTTCGTAAGAAGATTCACTGGTTGAGTTAGGCTAAACCTTCTCACAATTTCAGTATTTAACTGAGATTGCTTCTCGAGTTAATTTCTTAAAACTTCAACACTCAATCTTTGAAAACCCTTTCTCGGCAACAAGTGTAACACCCTCCTTAGGGCGCCACACTTTATATTACTTAATTACTAAATTACCCTTCAATTAAAAATCGTGCTTATATTTTAAATACGAGTTATAAAATTTCTTGATGATAATAAGATAAACTTAGTAGAAAATAAAAACATAACAACATTGTCACAAATAATTTACATCATATATACATACAAGCGTTTAGTACTGTCACACTTAGATATCTTACAAACTAGACTTCCAAAATATTTAAACTTTAAACTTTAATTTAAACTATTATACTGCCCAAGTCCTACTAGACAGCAGAACCCTCAGACGGGTCCTCCTCAGATTCCTCAGCATATAAGAATCCATCATGATGTGCAGTCCTACAGACAGGTGTCCGAGCAGACGACACAACACTAACCGTACTGGGAGTACGATAGTAAGCTCCCCAATACTGCCTAATGGATATTGGGAACTCTAGTTGTACAAAAAGATTAACAGAAAAGTATGGGTGTCCTAAATGTTGCCTACCCAGTCTAATGTTTAGGTCTCCCATATAGTATATACTCTCTCTCTCCAGATCAACAGTCCACGCCTCATCTCCTCCAATGAATGTCAGCTTCAGGTAGCCAAGGAAACTAGGCATCTCCATCTCTTCAAAACTCGACGTCCTCAGCAGGAATCTGCTCCTCCTCAACTTCTCGCTCTATCTCTTGCTCGACGTCTTAACAATTATAAATATAAATACAGAACATGCATACAAAGAGGTGAGATCACCTACGCCAATACCAGTATGGCAGTAATGAAGATAAACACATACAATATCTCAATACAGTTATTAGATCATAATTATAGTTATGCCACTAACATCATTATTGCCATAAAACATGTAATACACAACAATTACAATCATGTCATTATCAATAATCAAATAACCAATAAATCAATTATCATAAACAGGAATTATGATAATACCCTCTATCATTATATGTATGCACACAGACTCAATTTCCTACTCCATAGAGCTACAACTCAGGTCGGAGAGAGTGATCGAAAAGATTTATCGGTACTAACATGCCTCGGACCACGTGCTCAGTCTTTCACATCCAGCATATACACGACAGTCTTTATCAGATCATGATTAGGGATAATGTCTCGGTCCGGATCATTGGTGTGCTGCGTCGGTCTAACCCATGGTACAGAAGAGCTACCAACTGCCCATTGTAGGCAACCCGCATCCCAATGCCCCCAAGGTCAACGAGTGACCTACACTACGCATATCACACCCACTTAGGAGGTGTAGTCTCTCCTAGGCAACTAGCCTCATACAGTCCATCGGACCTTTCAAATGCATGTACCATGCACTATTCATATTTCCAATTTATATCACACATTCGGGGTCCACACAATAATCTAACAGTATTATTACTGTATTTTATTCGCGTAGTCATATTTTCACATTTTCTCAATCGCGACTCAATTCTGTCGCCTTTTCAAATCGCGTAGCGATTTTTCAACATTTTCAAATATGCGTAAATATTTTTCATACATTTTAAATCAAAAATACTATTTTTCTCATTTTAATACTAAAATTAGCTTTATTTTTTATATTCGCACCTTAGTCCCTCAAAAATTCATATTTACGAAATAACCCTCATAAAATTTATATTTACAAAATAGTCCCTCAAAAATTAATATTTATGAAATAGTCCTCATAAAATTCATATTTACAAAATCATCTCTCTTTTATAAAATATTTATAATTTGACCCCTTGAAAAATAATATTTATAATATGACCCCTCTAAAAATAAGTATTTATACAATGGCCCTTTATTTACATAATATTTACAATTTAGTCCCTCTTTTATAAAAATTTACAGTATAACCCCTCTAAAAAGTCAATAATTGTATTGTTTCTCAAAAATTGTTATTTCTCTTCTTTAATTCTTACAAAAATTATTTTACTTTTCCATACTTAATTTTTTTCCAAATTCATTTAAATCGCTCAGTTCTCATTTTAATTCATCAGTGTAAGGACTTTGGTCCTTTTTCCATGGTATGGCTGTAAGCCTCAGTACTCTTTGGAGTACTCATACAATTAATTCATCATGTTGTTCACATCCTAAAATTACATACATTCTTATGCTTCCATAATTATACATACTCACATAATATCAAAACTTTAAGCATTTTATCACACATACAAGCATAGAAACATAATCAAACAAACACAAACACAATCAAGTAATCGGTGAAGAACCCTTATGGATTTTTCACCGTACAAAACCATCCTCACACCACCAAAACTTGGTTGGTGAGGTTAAATCTCCCTCTTACCTCTTGAAGACAAGCTTTTCAAGCTCCCCTCCTTCTCCTTAATTTTCGTGTGGCTCACAACAATTCCTAACAATTCTAAAATAATTAGTAAAATCACAAACAAAGCTTAATAATGATAAACCATGGAACAATCATGGCTTAGAAAATCATAAACATGAATTTAAACCATAAAAACCAAAGTTTACCTCTAGGAAAGTAAGGTAAAAGTGGGATTTTGAAGCACTTAGGATGTGATTTTGGGAAAACTTTCTAAATGAAAAGTGTTTAGAATATTGTTTAGCTTTAGAAAATGGTGAGAGTGAAAATTATAGGTGAGTGATAGTGTATCTAGGTGTGTTGGCCGAACCACTCAAGGAAAATGGAAGGAAATGGTTACTTGGTGTTCTTGAATTTTTTTAGAAAAAAGATGAAAGCTTTTTGGGTGAGAGAGAAAATGAAATTTGTGAGAGTGAATTATGGAAGGCTGCTGCCGTGAGAGTCATGGAGATTTAAGTGATATACTTGACTCAAAATATTACCAATTGGATGCACATGGATGTGCACATGGCTTATGTCATTCACTTGACTTTCATGGCTAATATGGATGGTTCAAGAACCATGTAGATGCCTCCCCAAGGCTGCTGAAAACCGTGGGACACTTTGGGGTTTTAGGGGCTTTAATTTATTTTAATTCAAGTCTAATTACTTTCTAATTGATTAGTTAATTCATTAGGTTAAGTTTCCTAATAAATCTTAACTAATTATCCAATTACATAACTAATTAATTAGACATATAATTACATATATTATATCCTCTAATTAAAATTAGGATATTTAATTAGTAATTAGTTTATAACTAATTAATTATTAAGTTAGTTTACTTAACTTGCTAATTAGGCCATTAGATTAACCAAATTAGGTTTAATTAGTTACTAATCAATTTCAAGCCACTATTGTTGACTTCATCTTAGCCATTGAAATCATCTTGATTTCCTATCCATTGATCTCATCTACGGTGGATATTACTTAGTGGTTTTGTCAAGATTCGTTTTACACCATTGATCGGATCAACGGTTAAGATTAAAGCTTCTAAAGTAAGATTTACAATCTAATGGTTCACAAAGAAGTCTATGCTTCTTTTGTTGACTCATTCTAATTGGTTTAAAAAGTCAAGCCACCTATTTTGACTTGTTCTTATTGGTTTAGATTTCTGTCCAGTCAGAATCGTTGACTGTTACACTAAACGTGGGCCCCACGAACTTTTTCGGGTCCACTAACAAATTTTCTACTATTTTTGAGACAGTAGGTACTGTTGAATAAAATAATATTATAATAATATAAAATTATTTTATTACACAGTTAAATCCTAAAAATTATAAGATTAATATATATATCAATCAGAATTGAGTTTAGTGAGATCCCTCAGCTCCAATTAATTAAAATAAAATTTTTTCGGTCAAGAAAATTATTATTTTCTTGACTCGAAGCAAATCATACAAAATGATCAAAAATGATCTCAGAACAGAAAGATTATTTTTATAACACACAGAAAATGTAAAATAGTGTAATTCTGCTATTACTATTTACATAGTCAGAATTTGGGGTGTTACAACAAGAATGACTTTAAGAACACAAAATCAAACCTTAAAAAGAGAAAGTTCTTGTTGAGTTCATTTTAAGCCAAAAACCATTTTGATTCTTTTCATGTAAAACTCTAATTTTCTTAAGTTCAGTATCAGAATGAATGTAGATGAGTTAACATAGAGGAAAAGAAGCAAGACACAATGATTTATATTGGTTCACCTCTAAACCATTTGGGGCTATGTCTAATACCTAGGAAATATTAGGATTTTCACTATGTAAAAAGTATTCTTTTTTACTAAGCCTCTTCAGGCTCTTACACTCGAGTACTCTTTTCTATTAGCATCTCCAGGCATGAAACAACAAGTATTCTTTTTCCACAGCCTCTCTAAGTGCAAACAATAAGCCTAACAAAGTTCCCAAGTGACTTGTACAACCCACAAACTCACTATCAACACACAATAATCAAAGTCTAGTTTGAAGTGTTTAACACAAGTGGATAGGTCTCAAAGATCACTCATAGAATGTATTGACACTGTTTAGCAAGGCCTACAACACGCCTACTAAATATTTTAGAACCTTAAGGACAAAGTAGGTAGAGGTGAGAGAGTTATTCTTCGTGTATTGAACTTTTTTTAATTTTTAGATCATTAACCCACTCTTTTCTAGGCTTGGGACCTTTTATAATTTTCAAAATATAGTTGTTGAAGGATCCCAATGGTTACTTGTCCTTCTTGGGGTAAGTAGCTATAATTTTGTTCTGTTTTGCTGAGTTAGCATGGTCACTTAAGTTCTTTCCTAGGAGCTCTCTTAAGATTTATCACAACTGACATTCTTAATAACTTTCTTAACCTTGATCTTTCATAAAACTTCTTGATTTTTTATTCTATCCTTAATTTCATGTTTCATCTTGATATCTTGGATGATGATAGCTTCATTTCGATCTCTGATTCGCTCTGGGATTGTTCCTTCTAGAGATTCTTCATGCTCTTAAACTTTCTTTTAACCTTCTCAGGACGAACTCTCTCATGTTCTTTAGGAACTCTCTCAGGATGCACTTGAACTCTCTTAAGTCTAAATTTGATCTTCTTATCCTTTTCTAATCATCCAGAGAGTTTCCTTACATTTGATTTAGTCTTGAAAAAGTAACTACTAACAAGAAAACTTCGTAATGATCATGCTAATGCAGTTAAAGTACTTAAGAGCAAATATATATAATTTTCACTATAATTGTTATTATCAAAACACAACTTGCAAACTTAACCACAAAAAGGGCTTCGAAACTTAACCACCAGTAAATGTAGACTGAAGAATGAAATTTTTGAAAAGTAAACACTATTCACTCATTCAAAAAAGTCATTACATTCTTAGTTTAATATTCAAATAAACTTTCTCAACAAAATATAAATTAATCCAAACTCTCCCTAAGATCATGCTAATCAAAGACTAAAATTTTCATCTTTTCCTATCTCCCCCTTTTGGCATCAGCAAAAATGGGGGGAATAATAAGCCATCATTAAGTCTTAAACTTGTTAGGATCTAGATTTGTCAAAGGAATATGTAAACTCAGGAATTTGAGTGTGTGGGGGATATAGTTAGTGCTCATTCCTAGTAGTTTCAAGTATGACTTCTTTTTCTATCTTCTTCACCATCCATTCTTCAATCATCAAAGCTCTATCCATGAAGTTATGTAGGGTTGAGTTGATTTTCCATTATCCGGTATTTAGTTTCTCACCCATTTTCTTAACTTCTTGTTTTTAGCCTTCTGCAGCTTGATCTCTTCCTTAGCAGATTTGTATGTTTTCTTCATAGAAGGCTTGGAAGGAGTAGGTTTTGCTTGAGTTGAACCATGATGTGTTTCACTACCCTCCATTTGAACTCCTTGGGCCACAACTTAGTTTGCTTTACTTATTCTTAGTTCATTAGTTAGTATATTCAGAAAGGAACTAAGTAAAATTAGTCCTCTCAGAGAATCCAAGCCTTCAAGTACAACAACTGGAGCATCAAGTGTCTTTGGGCTTGATTGCCTTTCAGTCGTAGGAGTAGTGGCATCTTAGATAGGAGGTGGCTGCCTTAGAGAATTGTAAATGATTAGTGAATGGAGTATAAAAAAGACTTCATCATCTTGCTATTAAAAATATTGAGGAGACACAATCTTCTCAATATGTTGAGAAGGTTCATATCATTAATCTTCCTAGTTCCTTACTGTGATGGTTCTTTGTCTGCATCTTTCTCTTGCTCTCCTTCTTCTCTTCCTTATCCTTTCTCTTGATTTATCCTTTCTTTTTCTTGGATCCTGGCAAGTCTAGGAGATATCAATGGTTATTCAAGGGTTAAACTCCTTTCTTCAGAGAGTTTTGTGAGAATCCTTACTATTGCAACCTTTAGATCCATATTAGAGAACTGTTCAGCAAGATCCTCTTCTGGCTTTCCAGATACATCAATAGTTTGTTCTTGATTAGTAAAAGTGGCTGGAGTTTCTTCACCAAAGTGGAACTCCTCTTGTTCTAGTTGAACATCAAGGAGGGGTTCCCTTTCCAAGTCCTCAAGAATTCCCTTAGACCCTGAGAGGGTTGTTGAGAAGGTTCCTCAAGATGAGAAGGTTCATCAGCAACCTTCTTACTGACCTTTTCAAGTCTTTCTTTTTTTTCTTTTTCTTATCTTCTCCCTATTTAATCTTTTTTTCTTTTTTTTCTCTCTTTCTCTTTCCTTCTTTTTTTTTCTCTTTCTTATTCACTACTTCCTCAACAATAGTATTTTCAGAGTCATCTTCTGATTTAACTCTCTCAGCTTCTTTTTCTGCTTCTATGTTAGCAAACTTCTTCTTTTTCTTTGGCGGGCTATATTAGGTTTGGTTGATGGCCATGCCTCAGTTTGCTTCAGAGTTCTGATCCTTTATCTTTTAGTTCCCTCTTTTCAAGATGTATTTGCTACAAATGCTTCTTTGTGAAGACTAGTCATTCCTTCTCTTTTTCTTCATTCTTCAAATCAACACCAAAGTGCTTGAAAACTTTGGTGAGAAGTATATCATAAGGCAAACTTGGTGCCTTTTTGGTATTCTCTATGGAAAAAACCATGTATTTCAGGATTATGTAGTGTAGGTTTAGAGGCTTTCTCTCACTGATATAGTACATGGTCACTGTATCAGCCTCATGTATTTTTTATGTATTTTCAATCCAGGGCATTACCATGAAGCAACAGAGAAAGTGTAAAATTTTGCAGTGGCATTCAGGTCACTAGCCAGCCTTGACTCTTCATTAGAGAAGAGAGTGTCACTGTAACACCTTAATACAAATTATCGTAAAATAAGCAATATATTTCAGGATAAAGTATATTAAGTATGCCACTTTCTAAAATGCGTAAAAGATAAATCTATAATAACCTGTACAGTCATTATAGAGAGCCACGAAGATAAAAAGATCATATATATACATCGCTGGCTAACAGCCATACTGTAATACATAAACTTTTACAAATTATTCAGCAAGGCAATAAATACAAGCCGATGCAAAAAGAAATAAAGCAACTAAACTAAGCCTTCTGCTTTTTCTTTTTCTTACCCTTTTCCTTTAGAGGGACTTCACCTGGATTTACATGGAATACACAGGGGTGAGAAATCACAATTTCTCAGTATACGTATACCAAGACCAGCAATTAATTATTTACAACCAATAAATTAACTATAATCATACATACACATAATGTAACCAATTATACGGTAATCAACAATATCAAAGAATTGCTCATACAATCCTAAGATACTATCGAACAAGAAATCAATCAATCAACCAAGACAACTACCTATACAATTGTCAACAATGTAATGCTTTATGTTTTGAGGTATGATTATGCTAAAACATTATCCTAATATTATAATTATGCAATGCCAATTTAGGTTTTAAATTTTGAAAACATAAGTTATTCACTTATTTCCTAGAAACCTCTGTTTCTTGTATATACAAAGCAGGATAAGCCTAAAATCCTAAAGCCACTTGGTAATAGATAGACACTTTCCCCTCAGTGGCAAGAGTACTATTTCCACCCTCATACCTGTAACCTTGACCATACAAGCAAAAATGAAAAGAGAATTTAGATCCAACACCTCATTCTCAGGTCATATGGTTGTACACACTATCTAAGGTCACAATACATAGGAAATCAGCAAATACTAAGTTTGTAAACTAAAAATCCAAGCGACATTTTAAACACTAGTCTTAGGAATCTTAGCCTTACTTATCCAACAAAGTAGCAACATTCACATTACTAGCTAAACAGTATCTAGAACACCACACAATCACCTTACAAGTGATTTAGAAATCAACCTCATGTTGATTAAGGTTCTAAACATTAATCTAAGCATTCTGTCATACTTTGAATGTCTAAGAATTTCTAAACTTTTCACATTGCAAGTTGATAATTCTCTCCAAGAAATATCCCCAAAAATGTCTCATTACACCCTAAAAGACTTGTACAAATGATCCCATCAAGTAGGGAATTTAATTAGCATCATAATGCTAATAACATAATTCTGCCCTGTCTCGGTACATGAGCGCGTAAACATGAATGCTAGAGCACATGAGCATTATCAGATGCAGCTCTCTGGGTGACAGGCACTTGAGCTCGCAGCCACGAGCACTTAAGTGCTGAACGACCAGAGGTAAATTTGTAGAATTTTACAAATTTGAGCATTATTCCATTGGTGCCAAACACGAAATTTGATCACTTCAAATTAGTTTCTAGGTGATAATAACATATTTTATACATTAATAAACCCTCATTTTTAGTCATTTACACTCTCCGTGTACTTAATTGATTGAGCTTGGTCATGTTTTGTAAGTTTAGGCTCAAATTGGGCATAATTGATCTTTTCCAGCATTATTGAGATTTTACACTATTTCTATATTTCAGTCATATCTTGAGTTCTAGATGTTTAAAAATTGTATCTTACCTTGTTGGAAAGATAAGAGAGATCTCTACAAATTTCATGAGATCTCCAGGGCTAATTCAGATATCTAGTGGAGCTAATTGGGCCTAGAAGTCAGAACACGGGTTTTGTCACTTGAACCTGAGTAGTGTGTACTAATTAGAACATAACTTGGGCTGTAGATGTGATATGGGCCTGAAACTAGTGGAATTGGAAAGCTAAGACATATATCTTCAATTTGTATGAAGATAACTTTTACAAACTATGATGTTTAGATGGAGCTTTCATTTCTTGAAGTCCGCCAACGAAATCAAAGACCCTTTGAGAATGATTTGGGCATAACTTGAGTTGTAGGCCTCTAATTGACATGGGACTTAGGCCCAATGATTCCTAATGGACCCAGCTTTGTAATTAAAAGGTTTCTAATCATGTAAGACTAAATTAGGGGGTGGTTATAGGGGTTCGAAGCACAAAACCAAGGATCATCTCATTCTACATTTTTCATTCTCTCTCTAGATGTAGATCTTTCTCTCTTCTTCTTCCTTCTTCCTCAAGCTCCTTCATGGTGATAACTATGGAAAGCTAAACTTCTATAATCAATTCAAAGATTTTTGACAAAATTTTGGTTTGGATTCCTCTTCTTCTTCTTCTTGATCTTGAATGTATGAATGGTGATTCTGTTTATGTTTGATCTGATTAGGTCTTGATTTAAGATTGAGAATTGTGATGGGATTTATGATCGATTGATCTGAATTAAACATAGAATTACAGAGGTTAGATTACTGATTTATGCCTAGGTTAATTGAGTTCGGAGATCAAATTAATATAGATCTAACATGAATTGTGCGATTACAAATTTGTGTGTTAATTGTTAATTGAATTCTAGATGATTATCTAGTATGAATTCTAGATTTGATGTAGAGATTTTGGTTAAATCAAAATTAACCATTCAAATGCACTTCAAATGTTCGTTGAATGATCTATGATGGAATCAACCCAATTTCGGATAGGTTTCTGAATTGATTGGTCTTTTAATTGAATTTCTCACTTTAATTCTATTATTTACATATTCTGAGTTCTCAAATCCCTTCCCCAATTTTGGCTTGATCTGATCAAACTGCATTTAAAATCCTTGAGAGACGATCTGGTGTTGTTCCCTATGCTACAAGTCATAGGTATAACTCGGTTACAATTTTGATTGAGTTCTGCACTCGTCAAAATTTTGGCACCGTTGCCGGGAATTGTTAGTTGCAATATGATCATATTAAGTAACCATACTAACTCTTGTTCTTACTAACAATAAACTCTTGTTCATTCGTATAACTGTTGCATTGTATTCTGGTGCATTGGTTACTGTTATATTGGCTTCTGTTATTATTGATCATTCTTTTGCTGCCTTTATTGATAATTGCATTACAAGATTTCCTTATATGGGTCGTTCAAACATTTAGGTTGTGTTCCTAACTACTTAACACTATTTCATACCCAGCTAGCAATTTTTCCCCTAGTTTCTGATTTCTTTTGGTGTAGGGGGAGACTAGTGTTAATTGACTATGGAGTTTGGAGCTGAGAGTTGGTCCCCAAGGTTAAATCATCATTGAGTGAAGAGATCCTCTTAGGATCATCCCCTCAAATTTTAGATAAATTCCATCATCTGATGGGGTTTTTGAGAAAAATGGGGATATATTGGTAATTATAGTAATTACTTTGGTAACTTAGAATGACCTGAATTTTTGTCAGTTGCTAGAAAAAAATCCATTGTTTAGACCACTTTTTCAATTTTTGAAATATTTTCTTTGCGTGATAATTATCTAAATCAATGTAGTTTTCATTCTGTGGTGGTCCCATGATTTTTAAAAGGAGAATGGTAGGAATATACTCTCTAACACACTTCTTTCAACACACACTTTTCTATTAGGCCACGTCACACACTAAAGCACACACTTAACTTCGATTAGCTTGTAATTATCTTGATTAGCGTATAATCAACTCAATTAATGTATAATCAAGTTTGAATGTACGCTTTACTGGATGACGTGACCCAATAGCAAAGAGTGTGTTGAAAGGAGTGTGTTCCTAGCACTCCTCTTTTTACAATTCATTTGATGTGTTTTTCATTTTTTTTCTAGACATTTCTATAGTTTAGATTTGTGTTTTTGTGTTTTTGCCATTCTGACACTATTATAGCCCTAATTGGTGCATGACTAGGTCTAATTGTGATAAGTTGTTTGATTTTGATCTTGAGATTGAAAGGACATTGCATCTGCTTAATAGGACTCGTAGAAGGTTTAGTTTTGTTGATAATAGTCAAGTAAGTAGTTCTTCTGATTCTAGTGTTTCCGTTGAAACCATGGCTGCTGATATGCATAAAAGGACTTTTAAAAAGCTTGCTGCCTCTGATGTCATTTATCAACCATTATGCATTCAGTATCTTGATACTGATGCTGACTTTGAATTAAAGTCTGGACTAATCCATTTGCTGCCTCAGTTTCATAGACTTGCAGGTAAAGATCTCCACAAGCATTTGAAGGAGTTCCATGTTGTGTGCTCAACCATGAGACCTCAAGGCATCCATAAGGAACACATCAAGCTGAGAGCATTCCCCTTCTCCCTTGCTGATGCAGCTAAGGACTAGCTTTATTATCTTTCACTCGATTCTATGACTTGCTGGAATGATATGAAGAAACTATTTTAAGAGAAGGTTTTCCCTGCCTCCAGAGCTACTGTAATTAGGAAAGACATATATGGCATCAAACAATTTTCAGGTGAAACTTTGCATAAGTATTGGGAGAAATTCAAGAAGTTGTGTTCAAGTTGTCCACACCACTAAATCAGTGATCAGTTGTTAATCCAATACTTTTATGAGGGACTGATGCCAATGGATAGAAGCATGATTGATGCTACCAGTGGAGGAGCTTTGGTGGATAAGCCCCTACTGCTGCTAGAGACTTGATCGCTAACATGGCTGCCAATTCACAGTAATTTGGGACAAGAATGTTAACTCCAAGCAGAGGTGTAAATGAGATCCATATGGCTCAGGCAGACCAGAAGAGGATGGAAAATAGGCTTGATGAGTTAACTTCATTGGTGCAGTAATTAGCAGTGGGACAACATATACCAGTTTTTTTACAAAGCTTGCAAGGGTGTGTGGAATTTGCTCTTGTCCATCTCATCCTATAGACACATGTCCAACACTTCAGGAAGATAATTATGCCATCCAAGCCTATCCTGTTACTACAGCAAGCATTTTTCCTGGTAGCCCCTAATCTCAGCAGTCACAGCAACAGCCCAGTTATGATCCATTTTGTAGTACTTATAACCCTGGCTGGAGGGATCATCCCAACCTGAGATATGGGAATTCTTGTCAACAACAGCAGCACCAGCACTAGCAGCAATTTAGATACCAAGTTGTAGGTCCTAGCAACACATACCAACCACCTGCATTTCGACAACAATAACAACCTGTGCAGCAGTCTATCTAAGCCACTCCAACAGAGCCATCATTGGAAGATTTGATGAAACAGATGGCCACACACAACATTCAGTTCCAGCAGAAAGTCAATGCCACCATTGAGAATCTATAGACTCAAATTAGGCAGTTGGTAACCACTATGAGTGAGCTGAAAAGTCAATGGTCAAGCCAATTGCCTTCACAAACAATCAATAACCCAATAAGCAATGTGAGTGCCATTACCTTGATAAATGGCAGAGAAGTTGATGGTCCTAATCTATCATAACCAGAGCTACCAATGCAATAACTAGAGATTGATTAGAAATAGCAAAATTTGAAGAAAATAAATAGCTCTATCCAGAAATCTATGACACAAAAGAAATGTGCAGAGAATTCAGACCTGGCCATTCCACTACCTTTCCCAAATAGGGTCACATAGTCCAAGAAGACAGTGTAAGTAGAAATGGAAAGAGAAGTCATGGAGACATTCAGAAAAGTGGAAGTCAACATTCCACTACTAGACAGAATCAAGCAGATACCAAAGTATGCCAAATTCTTGAAGGAGTTGTGCACTCATAAAAGAAGGTTGAAAAGAAATGAGAAAGTGAGCATGGGAAGAAATGTTTCTGTCTTGATCCAACTAAATATGCCTCCTAAATACAAGGATCCTGGAGCATTCACCATTCCTTGCATAATAGGCAACAAGCAATTTACTCATGCAATGTTGGATTTGGATGTTTCAATTAATGTGATGCCAAAATCAGTTTTTGAATCTCTACAGCTTGGAGAATTAAAGCCAACCAGAGTAATCATTAGTTAGCAAATATGAGCACAATTCATTCTATCAGAGTGCTTGAGGATGTTTTGGTAAGGGCAAATGATTTAATATTTTCAGCAGATTTTTATGTTATGAACATGGAAGAGGAATTTGTATCTATTCAGCCACCACTGATTTAGGTAAAGCCTTCTTGAAAACTGCAAAGACTAAGATTGATGTGCATGTTAGTACCCTTTCTAAGGAATTTAGGGATAACATAGTTCAATTTAACATCTTTGATGCCATGAAATATCCTTTAGAAGAGCATTCTGTTTTTCAGTTAGATGTCATTGATTTGCTTATTGATGATATGCATGTTGATATGCTAGTTGAATTTCCTAAAATTGGTGGATTTCTGGATAATGTTGATTTTCCTGGATGTTATAGATATGTTGTTTCTTATTGTGATGAGACTAGTATGTGTGCTGCATGTTCTGAAATTTTTGCTATTGTGGGAGACAATACTGCATTTTTTGAACTTTCTTCTTCTATGAGATATGATCATGTTGTTTTGGAAGATTGTACACAGATTACAGGTGATGCTGTAGTTAAATCAACAGAATTAATTTCTTCAACTAGATTGATACCTTCAGTGTAGCAACCACCAACCCTTGAGTTGAAGGCCATTGAAGAATTTTCAGAGAAGGGAGAAGCGCACCGCATGGTAGTCACTACTGTGGTAGATTTTGTTTTTGGGCCATGGTCCAACATAAACAAAGAAATTGAAGTTGGTAAAGTACACATATTGCATTCTAGTGGTGAAGCCAAAGAAATTAAGGAAGGCCAATGGGACCCCAGTGGAAGCTCTCATGCTTCAAGTCATGCTTCAAGCTTAACTTGGTCATCATACTTCAAGCAATGAGACCCTGGTGGAAGTCTCTCCATCTTCCTCATTTGATAAGGATGTTTCTTCTCTCTCTCTTTTATTTTACTTGTCCTAAATTAATTGATGATAATTGTGGAATGTTGTTTTCTTTTGAGCTTTACATTGAGTACAATGTAAAATTTAAGTGTGAGGGAGGAATTTTAGCATTCTGTTTTTCTGTTGTTTGCCATTTTAGTTCCACTATTTTTACTGTGTTTACTATTTTAGCTATTTTAGTATTTTTCTATTTTGTTATTTGCTATTTTAATTTTGTGGTTTTGCTGTTTCTATTTTATTTTTGTTTTCTATTTTCTACATTTAAATTCGTTTCTGTTTTAATGTTCACTCTTAATTTCTTTTCTATTTTTAATTTTTTATTTCTATTTTTGTTTCGACATTTCTTTTGTTTCTACTATTAATTTTTGTTTCGTTGTTTTTCTACTATTTCTACTTTATTTCTATTTTTTGCACTTAATTTTGTTTCTATCTTAATTTTGTTGTTTCTATTTCTGCTATTTTTGTTTCTACTATTTCTATTTCTGTTGTTTATTTTTTGCTACTATTTCTATTTTCTGATTTTAATTCTTTTTCTAAATTCTGTTTTCTATTTTAAAGGAAAAAATGTGTGTTTTTAATTGTTTTCCAATGATGTTTTGAGATTTTAAAGTTTATGAGGTTGAAGTAATTAAAATTCAAGGTTCATAGTATGATTGAATAAATTTTCTTCCTTCTTAAATTTGACATGGTTAGTTTTGGATATTTGATTGGTGGATTGAGTTTGATAGATATATACCTTGTGAGACTTTGAGCTTTTTGATGGATGGATTTAGCATTTATGTCATTCTCTTCTTTTTTGTGTGATTTTCACTCATGTCAATTGATCACTCTATAACTTGCTTTGATTCTTTTTTATGCTATATTTTTACTTGCATGCATAAACATGATTAAGGCATCCTTTCTTGAATTAGCTACTTTGGCCAAATAGCTAACCTTGCATTATTTCCCTTTGATTAACCCTCTTGAGCATATTAGCCTATTCTTTGTCTTAGCTCATTATTTACCTTATGTGAAAAATCATGTTTTTACCTTACCTTAGGGAATGAGAGAGCATTGGTTCATTTTCATTAGAGGAGCTCTTTTGCTTATTAGTAATTAATAGTTCAAGTGTGGAGGTTGTGCAAATTGATGTGCAATATGCAAAGTGTGTGGTGGAAGAAAAAGAAAGAAAAAGGGCCGAATGAAAAGAAAAAAAATAGAATGTAAAGAAGAAAAAAAGAAAAATAATAAAGGCAAGAAAGATTGTGAATGAAAAGAAATCAAATAAAAAAAAAGAAATGAATATGTAAAAGGAATGTGCATTAGATGGAATTGGGGGTAAAATTTCATGCTTGTTGATAATCACATATTTGATACATTAATAAGCCCTCATTTTTAGTCATTTATACTCTCCATATACTTAATTGATTGAGCTTAGTTATGTTTTGCAAGTTTGGACTCAAATTGGAGTTAATTAATTTTTTCAGCATGATTTCTGTCTTACACTATTTCTATATTTTAGCCATATTTTGAATTCTAGATGTCTATTAATTATGCTTTTTACTTTGTTGGAAAGATAAGAGAGAGCTCTACAACTTTCATGAAGAGATCTAGGCTAAAGTCGGACACCTAGTAGAACTAATTGGGCTTGGAATTCATAATACAGGTTTTGTGATTGGAACTTGAATAGTATGTTGTAATCAGAGCATAACTCGGGCTGTAAGATTTGGACTGGGCTGAAATTTTGGTATCTATAAGTTAAGACCCATATCTACAACTTTCATGAAGAATACAAGACTTAATTCAGACTCTGTGGAGGTCATATTGAGCTTGGAAGTCAAAATAGAGGAGCTATAACTGGGCCTGAACACTGTGTAGTAATTGGGCTATATCTCGGGCTGTAGGTGGCCTTTTATGGTGATTCTAGATTTGAAATCTAAGACAAAATCCTACAACTTTCATGAAGACTATATTTCAATATTCTGACACATTCAATGACTTCAGAACTAAAGGATTTCGAAGACAAAGAATCTCTATAATTTTCCACTCATCAAAAGTCATTTGGCATTTTTCACTTATCCACTCATTCATGAATCAGTCCTCTTGTCATTTTGTATCCCTAATCCTCTATAAAAGGGAGCCTTGGCTAATCATTTGAAGAGTCTTGGTCCTAGAGATCAAGATCATGCTATTGTGTTGTTTGATTATTTTGTTATAGTTTTCTTTTGTTCTAAATTAAAGTTATGTTCTTCTTCTTCTTCTCTCTTTCTTTCTTCTTGTCTATGAATAACTAATTTCATTTTACTTAGGTAAAATGGTGAAGCTTTTGGTAATAAGTTAAGGTTAGATTAATTTCTTTCTTGTGCTTAAATGATATATTTTTAAGTGGTCATTATATGTGTTATATTTTGTTTTCAATCAATTTAGAAACCCTCCTTGTAAAGTGGAGATCTTGATTCATTATAGACAAAAGGTTGGCACAATGAATGCTTGAGTCCATTTATAAGTGGTGGTGTTAATAGATGATTAAAGGAATCATAATATAATTACGTATATAATTTTTAATGAATGAATGTTGTATTTTTCGATTGGAACCTCCATTATGTGTGAATTCTAATTGAGTTATTAAAAGAATTAATCTTGTCCTTAATTTATTTACCAAGAGTGGATCTCCTAACCTAAGTAAGTTTTTTTTATTTGTGATTAAGTTTTATCACTTTTATTGTTGTGACAAAATATTTACTTTACGTCAAAGAATTTTTCTTCATCAATTCCCTGTGGATCGACCTCGGACTCCCAAGAATTTATTACTTGAAACAACCTGCACTTGGATTTGTAACTTTTAATCCGCATGAAGTTTTTGGTGCCGTTGCCGGGGACTTGATTTGAAGAACAAATTTATAGTATAAATATTTTGTATATATATTTATATTTTTTTCCTGCGGATCTTGTATATATATATATTTTCTACTCTTTTAATTTTTTTTCTTTGTATTTAGTAACGTACTAACTTAGTGGGGGAAACTCTCTTTTATCCCTCTATAATATTTAATCATTAATGAAATAATCTTTCTTCTTCTTTTCTCTCTCGTCGGAGCAAAAAATCAGTTTGCCGATTGTCCGATTTTCATATTTTAAATTTATTTTCTGCACTTTACTTTCTGTACTTTATTTTCTGTATTTTACATTCTGAATTTTTCTTCATCAATTCCCTGTGGATCGACCTCGGACTCTCGAGAATTTATTACTTGAAATAACCTGCACTTGGGTTTGTAACTTTTAATCCGCATGAAGTTTTTGGCGCATGTTGTCGGACTTGATTTGAATAACAAATTTATTGTATAAATATTTTATATATATATTTATATTTTTTTCCTGTGGATCTTGTATATATATATATATTTTCTACTCTTTTAATTTTTTTCTTTGTATTTAGTAATGTACTAACTTAGTGGGAGAACTCTCTTTTATCCCTCTGTAATATTTAATCATTAATAAAATAATCTTTCTTCTTTTTTTCTCTCTCGTCGGAGCAAAAAATCGGCTTGCCGATTGTCCAATTTTCATATTTTAAATTTACTTTCTGCACTTTACTTTCTGTACTTTATTTTCTATATTTTACATTCTGCACTTATTTTTTATACTTTATTTTCTATATTTTACTTTTTGTATTTTATTTCTAATTTTCTAACTTACTAACCTACTAACCTTTTAATTTTCTTGCTTACTAACTTACTAGCTATCTAACTTTCTTACTAACTTTCTAAATTTTTAACTTTTTAATTTACCTGCTTCTAGCATTTTAATTTACTTATTACTAACTTTTTAATTTATCTGCTTACTAACTTATTTTGTGGTCGGTTTATACCACACATTTGTTAATATTTATTTACTGCATGTTAATATATATTTGGTGGTTGGTTTATACCACATCCTTGTGAATATATATTTGGTGGTCGGTTTATACCACACCCTTATTAATATTTATTTTCTACGTGTTAATATATATTTGGTGGTTGGTTTATACCACACCCTTGTTAATATTTATTTGGTGGATGATTTATACCACATCCTTGTTAATATTTAATGACAGGTTTACCACCTACTTATTAATCTTTTTTTATGAAAGGTTGAGCTCTGTATATATTTTTATTTTATTCTTCCTATTTCTTCTTCTCTTTTGTCATGTGTAGTTAAATTCGTGTGTTTTTAGGGTGAAGATATAACTTAATTCAATCGACATGTATTAAGATTAGAATTTTAATTAATTTTTTTTATTCAATTTAAGTGCTTATTATGATTCTTAATGCTTTTATGAATTGACCACTCGTAAATTGATCTAGTGAGGTGTATATAAAATCGGAAGGTTTGCATATAACTTAAACCATAAATAATAAGTGTCATGATTTATAATCATTTAGGAATAGAGGTTATAGGTTGTGTGGGAGAATTGTGGTATTTTCCATGAGAATCCTTAGAGTAAAGATCATGCCTTTAGGAGTTAAGGTTTAGACCAAGGAATTGAGTTTTAATTAATTACTGGATTCTCCCCATCAATTGAATGATTAGAAATTAATTAGAATGAAGGTCCCAAAGCTACTTTATTGTCTATGATAGATTATTGAATCAAGTGAAGTCAGATCCCTAGTGCTTTAATTTCATGTGTTTACATTCTTAATGTGTTTTCCATTCATGTGTTTTGTTCTCTCTTTTCCCTTTTAATTCATGCATTTTAGTGTGTTTTTCCTTCTTAATCGTCAACTTTATTACTTTGAAAATTCGGTGCACTTATCGATTTTCTCAATAAGTTTTTCCAAACCTAGGTTGATACAGTGAATTTTATTACTTCAAGAATTCAACATCACAATAAAAGATAAGAAAGAAGCTGAAAATGTTGTTGCAAATCATTTGTCCATATTTATAATAGGCTCACCTTTTGATATCACACCTATCAATGATTCTTTTCCTAATGAATTTTTATTTTCTATCAATTCCAAGCCTTGGTTTGCTAATATAATCAATTTTCTTGCACCATGAAAGATCCCACCTCAATTCTCTTGATCAAATCATTTGGAGATGTGTGCCCAATAGTGAGGTAGGCAATGTCATTAAATTTTGTCTCTCAGAAGCATGTGGAGGTTTCTTTTCTTCAAAGAAAACAGTTACGAAAATCTTGTAGTGTTGATTTTATTGGCCTACTTTATTTAAATACAGTTATACATTTTGAAAAGTTATGAAAATTGTCAAAAATAGGGTTCCATTTCTAAGCGAAACAAGATGCCTCTGAACCCTATCATTGTCATTGAAATTTTTGATTGTTGAGAAATTAAGAAATGGTGCATATGAAAACTCAAAGATTTATAAAGCTAGAACAAAAGCTTTTCATGACAAATCAATTTTGAGAAAATATTTTGAAATTGGTCAAAAAGTTCTGCTTTATAATTCTCGTCTTCACCTATTCCCTATAAAATTGAGATCTAGGTGGTGTGGCCCTTTTATTATCAAACATGTGTATCCTCATGGGGCCATAGACATTGACAACCCTAGGAATGATAGTGTATTTAAGGTCAATGGACAAAGACTCAAACCATTTCTGGAAAACCAAGTTCTTAAGTTATTTGTGCCCCTAGTTAAGTGGCAGATACGGTACTCCGTGACTCTTAAGTCGGTTTGTTTTTCAATTTCTCATAATAACTGATTCCTTCTCCTTCGAAATGGATGTCATTCTCTCAAATCTAAGAAAGCATTTCCCTTCTTTCCCTCAAAATGCTCTGATAAAAATTTACAAAGTTAGGTGTGAAAGACTGAGACTGTTAATGCACATGGGCATCCTAGAAGATATACACTGGATAATAGAAGCAAAGGTTCGTTTAGCTGGTGAATCTTTAGATTCATTTGTCCCATACATGTCGGGTCTAGGTAAAAGTTCTTATTCTAAAAAAAGAAGAGCAAAAAGAATGCAAGTTTGTCACAAGTGTGCGCGATGGAATTATAACAAGCGATATCGTTCTTTGGGGATGGTTTCTGCAAACCGAGAAGATAAAATATTCTTCATTAAGAATGGACAGAGTAAGGAGTCATTAGATGATATCTTATTGACTCTTGTGACGCATTCTTGTGGAGTTGTGCATCGTGAACTTATTAATTTATGGAATCTCTTCAAGGACGAGCAAGAGCGTTGCAGTCTTGGGAATCTAACTCAAAAAGACCCTACTTGCCAATTTATACAAAAATTTGATGGAAAGCTTATCCTTGACTCATAGAAGACATTTAAGCCGTTACCGGACATAAAATCAGAGTAAGATGTAAGCCACAATCACAATGTATATATTATCTTGTACATCTTCAAAATAAAAGGAAAATAAAGAAAATAAAAAAATAAAAAAATAAAAAAAGAGGGCAAAACTTCGGTTGTATTTGGTCTTTAATTAGATTAGGAGCCCCTACCAGTGGCAGACCCATCATTGACTCGGGTGGACCTTCGCACGCTGGTCCGTAAATAAGGTTCGTGTGTCATGCTCTATAGAAGGCCGTGCAAGCATTCCCAGGTTTTAACCGTAGGCTCTGCTTGTTGATGGACAGATAAAAGTGTCCCGTGTTTGCATTCTCGTGTGACAATGCCTCTGAGCTGGATCTTGTGATTTAATGTCATGGACTCTCCAGTGACCTCTCATTGGCTGTGGTCGTTGGTGGTAGCTGTCAGATTTACGCACTTTAATTAGTTGTGTCGTAGCTCAATCCAAAATATCCCACAAGTGGGAGGGAGAAGAATTCCCAGATTGGCTGAGCTGTCTTGGTATTTCTGCATTGGTGACACGCAGTATAAAGATATGCCACCAATTCCCTGTACATAAAGGTATGTCATTATTTATTATTATAATTTTATTTTTGTATGATTTTGTTGTATCATTCAAAAGAGTGAGTGTAGAAATGAAGAGATCTTTTTCTACTGTTTGTAGACTTACAAATATTTGTGTATTTTGTGGGTCAAGTTATAGGAAGGGTTTATAGTATGTAAATGTAACAAGCACTCTTAGTCGAACACTTGCTACGAGAAAAATTCATGTAATATATGGGGGAGGTAGCATTGGGTTAATGGGTTTGTATCACTATCTGCACATATAGGAAGCAGTCATGTTTTAAGTATCATTCTTGGACCTTTAACTCGAAAGAACATCACTGGAAAAACAATTGGGGAAGAGCTTCAAGTATCATCTATGCATGAACAAATGAGAACAATGCTTGCAAACTCTAAGCATTCATAGCTTTACCAGGTGGTTTTGGTACTTTGGAAGAAGTTTTTCAAATTGTCTCTTGGGCCCAACTGAACATCCACCATAAACCCATAGGTTTGTTAAATGTTAATAATTTCTTTGCTCTTTTGTTATTTTTTCTTGACCATGCTGTGAAATAGAAATTTATTACACCTTCGGCAAGACGACTCCTTATTTCTGCTTCCACTGTTGATGAGTTGATTGATAAATTAGAAGCTTTTATTTATGAACCTGATCCAGTAACAGTTCAGATAGATTGGTCAGAAGGAAGTAGTGAAGGAAGTAGTATGAAAAGCAATCCAAATCAGACACTCCAACTATTTAAATAATTACAAGCTTTGGTTTTATTTATCGTACTTTATTTCTGTTTAAATTTGTGTAAAGTTTTTCTTTTCAGTAATTGTAGCAACAGGTAATATCTTCTATCCTTTACCTAACTATGTTTTGACATTGAGGACAATGTTATGATCTAGTTGGGGGAAGGATAGTTGTGTAAAAGAAAAGAAAAGAAAAACCCAAAAAAAACCTAAAAAAATAAGGAAGTGTGTGTATTAATATATTTTTTGTGTTTATATGTTGGTCAGCAACTTACTAATAGCAAAACTAATTAACGATGGCAGAGTAAGGAGTAAATTATTTACTCTTGAGATGCATCAAAATTGGTGGCAAAGTAAAAAGTAATTAGGTAGAAAACTAGGCTGTGTGGAAGTAGCAATTTAAATTCAGGAAAATTTGAATGATTGAGTAAATTGTCTTCTTTCTTAAAAATCATATGTTTGGTTATGAATATTGAATTGGTGAACTGAGAATGATAGAAATATACCTTGTGAAATTTTGAGCCTATTGATGAATGGATTGAATATTTGCACCATTCTTCTCTTTTTTATGTGATTTTCACTCATAGAATTATTAATCTAGAACTTGCTTTGATTCTTATTTAGACTACATTTTTACATGCATACATAAACATGATTGAGACATTTTTCTTGAAATAACTACTTTAGCTAAATAGCCAAGAATGACTAGCGCACAAATAGTCAGCTTTGCTCAACAGCATATTGTCTTAATATGATATCAAGCACTCTTGTGACTTCTTGAAAATTCTCTGATTCCTACCAACGTAAATCATTGGAAATGGCCTATTTCTCCTTACTTAACCCTTTTGAGCTTATTTGATCATTCTTTGTTTCAAACTCATTATGTGCCTTAAATGAAAAATCATGTTCTTACCCAGCCTTAGGGAATAAGAAAATATTAGCTTTGTCATTGGATGATTTCTTGAACAAGTGTGGGGATGTGTGTGCAGAATGGTTGAAAAAAATGTTTACTTAAAAAAATATATATATTATGTTCTTCTTCTTCAAAAAAAATTAAAAAAATTAAAAAAAATTAAAAAATGTGTAAATAAGGGCCAAGAAGGCAATAAAGGAAAGGAAAAGAATATATAAAGGAAATTTGTATTAGGTGGAGTTGGGATGAACTTTCATGCTTGTTAATTAAACTCAGCTTTCATGCTCTTTTATTCTCTTTGGTATTTAACTTGTCATATCCATATTACATTCTCCTTTACCTTGACACCATTACAACCTTGAATAAAGTCCTCATGATTTGTCTGTGCATGTGTTCTGAGTAGCGGAGAAGAAAAAGATAAGCAAGCTTATGGTAGTGTAATTTTCATGGGTTGAATTGAGCAAAATACCTACCTTTTAAATACTTGAGGGATTGAGAGTGAATCTTGTGAAAATCTATCATTCTTGACTCATGCTTTTCAATTGAAGTTTCCTTGCTTGTTGGTTTGAGATGTGAAGAAACATTATTTCATAAATATTTTGATCCCTTGAATAATTGGTTTCTCTTCATTCTTAAATATTATTAGAAATTAAGTCTTTTAGAGTGTTTAGCTTTTGAGTTTGTGTTGTTTTTCTTTGTTCCCTAGTTTGGGTCTTGTGTATTTTGCCCAGGAGTGCAAAAAACTAAGTGTGGAAGAATTTGATAATCACATATTTGATACATTAACAAGCTCTCATTTTTAGTCATTTATATTCTTCATGTACTTAATTGATTAACCTTGGTTATGTTTTGTAAGTTTGGACTCAAATTGGACTTAATTGATTTTTTCAGCATGATTTACATCTTACACTTTTTCTGTATTTTAGCCATATCTTGAGTTCTAAATGTCTACTAATTATGCATTTTACCTTGTTGGAAAGATAAGAGAGAGCACTACAACTTTCATGAAGAGCTCTAGGCCAAAGTCGGACATTAAGTGGAATTAATTAGGCTTAGAATTCAGAATACGAGTTTTGTGATTGGAACCTAAATAGTGTGTATTAATCAGAGCATAACTTGGGCTGTAAGATTTGGATTAGGCTAAATTTTGGTATCTATAAGTTAAGATCCATATCTACAACTTTCATGAAGAACACAAGACTCAATTCGGACTCTGTAGAGGTCATATTAGGCTTGAAAGTTAGAATAGATGAGCTATAACTAGGCCTGAACACTGTGTAGTAATTGGGTCATATTTCGGGCTGTAGGTGGCCTTTTAAGGTGATTCTAGATTTGAAATCTAAGACAAAAGCCTAAAACTTTCATGAAGATCATATTTCAATATTCTGACGTATTCAATGACTTCAGAACTGAATGATTTCAGAGACAAAGAATCTCTATAATTTTTCACTCATCAAAAGTCATTTGGCATTTTTCACTCATTTTTCACTCATCCACTCACTCATAAATCAGCTCTCTTGTCATTTTGTATCCCTAATCCTCTATAAAAGGGAGCCTTGGTTGATCATTTGAAGAGTCTTGGTCCTAGAGATCAAGATCATGCTATTGTATTGTTTGATTATCTTGTTATAGTTTTCTTTTGTTCTAAATTAAAGTTATATTCTTCTTCTTCTTCTTCTTCTCTCTTTCTTTCTTTCTTCTTGTCTATGAGTAACTAATTTTCATTTTACTTAGGTGAAAAGGTGAAGCTTTTGGTAATAAGTTAAGGTTAGATTAATTTCTTTCTTGTACTTAAATGATATATTTTTAAGTGGTCATTATACGTGTTATATTTTATTTTCAATCAATTCATAGTTATTTTCAAACAATGAATGCTTAAGCCCATTTATAAGTGGTGGTGTTAATGGATGATTAAAGGAATCATAATATAATTACGTATATAATTTTTAATGAACTTTAAATGTCGTATTTTCCGATTGGAACCTCAATTATGTGTGGATTCTAATTGAGTTATCAAAAAAATTAATCTTGTCCTTAATTTATTTACCAAGAGTGGATCTCCTAACCTAAGTAAGTTTTTTTTATTTGTGACTAAGTTTTATCACTTTTATTATTGTGACAAACTATTTACTTTACGTCAAAGAATTTTTCTTCATCAATTCCCTGTGGATCGACCTTGGACTCCCGAGAATTTATTACTTGAAACAACCTGCACTTGAGTTTGTAACTTTTAATCTGCATCACTTGTTACTTGTCATTTGAGTTCCTCCCCAATGCTTTTTTATTCTCTTGGGTATTTAACTTGTCATATCTATATTATTTCCTTCCCTTACCTTGGCCCCATTATAACTTGGAATAAAGTCTTCTTGATTTGTGTGTGCATGTATTTGAGTAGTGGAGAAGTAGAATATAAGCAACCTTATGATAGTGCAATTTTCAATTGTTGAATTGAGTGAAATACTTACCTTTTAAACACTTGAGAGATTAAGAGTGTATCTTGTGAGGATCTATCATTTTTGATTCATGTTTTTCAAATTGAAGATACCTTGCTTGGTTGTTTGAGATGTGAAGAAATATTACTCCATAAATGTTTTGTTCCCTTAAATCTTTGGTTGCTCTTCTTACTTATAACTTTTGCATTCTTAAATGTCATTGAAATTTGAGTCTTTTAGAGTTTTTAGCTTTTGAGTTTGTGTTGTTTTTCCTTGTTCTTTAGTTTTGGTCTTTTGTGTTTTGCCCAAGAGTGCAAAAAGCTAAGTGTGGGGGACTAGGTGATTTTAAGTCCCTAACAAGTTCACTAACATGAAAGAATCATAAAACACCAATTCATTTCATCAAAAATGGATCCAAAAACCAAATCATTCATCTAAACCCCAAAATCTACACTTTGAGCATTTTAGGTCCAAATGGAGAGTTTTTAATTTCTAATCCATACTCTTAACATTAACAAGTCATAAACAATACTTAAAACATATCCAAGCAAGAAAATTACTCAAAACACCTCAAGATCTTATTTTGACATGTTAAACCTCAAATAAGCTAAACATGAAAATGAGTAAGAAGTAAGACTTTGAGCTCAAGAACCCCTACCTTAAGCTATTATGATGTTGTAGAATTATGCTTCAATCTCTAACCTTGGATTTCCCCTTCTTCTTATGCTTCTTGCTTCCCTTTTCACCACTCAAAACCTCCACCCTTGCTGCTGTTTCTGTTTCAGCCGTGAAGAGAAGAGAGAAATGTGAGGAAATTGAGTAACAACGCAACCAATAAGAGTCAAGGAAATAGGCTGGAACCGTGGAGAGCTTAAGGTCATTCAACACAACACTGATACTTCTTGATCTGCTAAAAATACTTAGATTTAGCTAAATCAAGTTTTCCAAGTTCCAACAACTTTAAAATAAATACTAAGATTCATTAAAAAAGTCATTTTGCCAGTATGCCTAAAAATACTAATCTGACTCCAATTATTCTCAAACTTTAACCATATCACAAAATATACATTCGTGACTTAGAAATAAATTATCCACATCTATTTCCATTAGCTAAGTCATTTATGCTAATATCTGGGTCATTTTAAGTAACTTTTCACTTTTTAAGCTGAAGCAAAATGCCTAAACTAACTCAGATTGTCACAAAATTAAACAAACATATTAAGCAAGTATTAACCTACTTCTATAACTATTTACAAGTATAATATTTTGAAGAGGATGTTACATTTCTCTCCACCTTCCCTTTTTAAAACTTTGTCCCCAAAATTGCTTATCTCACATAGACAACTGTGGGTAGTCTTGTTGCATGTGGGACTCCAACTCCCAAGTCGCCTCCTCGAAACCAGCACCATCCTAAAGTACCTTCACTAGAGGAATCCACTTACCTCTAAGCTCTTTGACCCCTTTGTCCACGATCCTCATTGACCGCATAGCATATGACAAATCATCTCTTAACTGCACAAATTCATTTCTTATGACATTTGAAGGATCAGGATTGTACTTCCACAGTTGTGACACATGGAAGACATCATGAAGGTTTGACAAACTAGGAGGAAGGGCAATTCAGTAGGCTACGGGTCCAATTCTCTTTAGGATCTTGTAGGGACCAATGAAACGAAGGTTCAACTTCCATGTTCTCAATGTTCTACTAATCCTTGTTGTAGGAGTGACTCTCAAGAATACATGATCTCCCTCACTGAACTCTAGCGGTCTTCTCCTTTTATCAGCATAGCTCTTCTGCCTACTCTGAGCCATAACCAACCTATCCCGGATCATCTTAATATGATCAATGGTCTGCTGTACCAACTCAGGTCCTAGGATGGTTCTCTCTCCAACCTCATACCAACACAAAGGGGACCTACATTTTCTACCATAAAATGCTTCATATGGTGTCATACCTATGTTGGTGTGGTAACTGTTGTTGTAGGTAAACTCCACTAAGGGTAAGAACTTATCCCAAGTCCCTTTCTACTCTAGCACACATGCTCTTGGCATATCCTCAAGGGTTTGGATAATCCTTTCTGATTGACCATCAGTATGTGGATGATATGTTGTACTCAAACTAAGATTTATTCCAAAAGCTTTCTGCAAGGCTCCCCAAAATCTAGATGTAAATTTAGGGTCTCTATCAGAAAGTATACTAAGGGGTATACCGTGTATGCTAACTATCTCCTGAAGGTATAACTGGGCAAGTCTATCCATAGAGTAGTTAGCTCTAATAGGTATGAAATGGGCAAACTTGGTTAGTCTATCCACTACAACCCACATTGTATTAAATCCTAATTTAGTCCTGGGCAAGCCAATCACAAAATCCATTATAATGCAATCTCATTTCCACTCAGGGATTCCCAAAGATTGAAGAAGTCCAAAGGGTTTCTAGTGTTCTATCTTGACCTTCTGACAAGTTAGGCACCTAGACACAAACTCAGCTATGTCCCTCTTTATACCAAACCACCAAAATAACTTCTTCAAATCTTGATACATCTTAGTGGCCCCGGGATGGATAGTGTACTAACTACAGTGAGCTTCTTCAAAGATCCTTTCTTTGATTCTGGATTCACGGGGAATACATAGTCTACCTCTAAACTTGATCACCCTATTATCTGACATATCAAACTCTCCAAGATTACCTAAAAAGATCTGCTCACTTACATCTCTAAGAGTTTCATTTTCCTTTTGAGCTTTCAAGATCTGAGTCCTAAAGTCACTCACTATGTCCACACGACTCACACTGAGATTATGTGGTAACACAGTTACTAAAAGGTTCATGTCTCTAAAACTCTCAAGAAGTTCCCTCTCCTGGATCATCATCTAGGACACATGTAGGTGTTTTCTACTTAGTGCATCAGCCACCACATTGGCTTTACCTGGATGGTACTTAACTCTGAGTCGTAGTCTTTCAAAACCTCTATCTATTTTTGTTGTCTCATGTTCAGCTCCTTCTGATCAAATAAGTACTTCAAACTCTTATGATCACTGAACACCTCAAATTGGACTCCATATAAGTAATGTCTCCAAACCTTTAGGGTGAACACTACTGCAGCTAACTCTAGATGATGAGTAGGGTAGTTCTCCTCATGAGGCCTCAACTGCCTTGATATATAGGCAATAACGCCCCTATGTTGCATCAAAACATACCCCAAACCCATCTTTGAAGCATCACAGCAAACCTCACAAAGTTCTCCAAAGGATCCAGAATTACCAACACCGGTATAGTAGTCAACCTCAATTTTAGCTCTTGGAAACTACTCTCACAAACCTAAGTCCATTTAAAAGAACTACCTTTTCTAGTCAATCTAGTCAAGGGTAGTGCTAATTGAGAAAAACCCTTTAAGAACCTTCTGTAGCACCCCATTAGGCCTATGAAGCTTCTGATCTCAGTCACAGTGGTGGGTCTCTCCAATTGTAACACTGCATCAACTTTGCTTGGGTCCACAGAAATCCCACCCTGAGATATCATATGTCCCAAGAACTGCACTTGTGAAAGCCAGAACTCACATATAGATAGTTTAGCAAATAACCTATTCTCCTTAAGGGTTTCCAAAACTATCTTCAGATGTTATTCATGCTCCTCCATAGTCTTAGAATAGATTAAGATATCATCAATAAACACCACAACAAACTAATCCAAGTAGGGTCCAAAGATCTAATTCATGTAATCCATGAACACTGCCAGTGCATTCGTCAACCCAAAGGACATCACAAGATACTCATAATGTCCATACCTAGTTCTAAAAGTTATCTTAGGGATATCCTCTTCCCTAACCCGTATATGATGATAACTAGACCTAAAATCAATCTTTGAGAAAATTGCAGCTCCTCTCAGCTGATCCATAAGACATCTATCCTAGGCAACGGATACTTATTTTTAATGGTCACCTTGTTTAGCTGTCTGTAATCCACACAGAGCCTCATGGTACTATCCTTTTTCTTCACTAGTAACACAGGTGCTCCCCATAGAGAAACACTCAGCCTAATGAATTATTTATCCAATAAATCATCAATTTGCTTCTTGAGTTCCGCTAACTCTAGTGGCGTCACTTTATAGGGTGCTATAAAGATAGGTCCCGTCCCAGGCACTAAGTCTATAGAAAACTCTATTTCTCGCTCGGGTGACAACTCCACTATGTCACTTCAGAAAACTTCAGGATATTCACTCACCATTGGTATTTCACCTAGGCTTTGCTCAACCTCAGCACTTAGTGAAAACAAGAGAACATATCCTAGAGACCCCTCCTCCAAACATAGATTAACCTGATTCTCATTGAGATACACAGACTCAGATGGAATGACTCTGGTAAGTATATCTGACAAGAAAACTAGGGATTTATTTGAATAATTTAACACTACACAGTTGGAAGACAACCAATCCATGCCAAGGATGACATCAATATCCACAAGAAGCTAACAAATAAGGTTTATATGAAAAATCCTATGTTCTACCTTTACACAACAATCAAGACATACTCTGGATATTGTAACTAGTTTACCAGTAGGAGTAGATACAGATAAGTCATATGAAAGTTCAGACACAGGTAAATCCAGCTCAATCACACAATCATTAAAAACAAAAGAGTGGGATGCTCCCGAGTCATATAACACAATTAAAAGATGATTATGAATTATGTATTTACCTTTGATAAGATCAGAAGACTGAGTCACCTCTTCACCACCTAGATTGAAAACTCTCCCTTTGGCTTGTGGTTTTTGGGTAGGCGCAACTTTTTTCTTTGATGGATAGTCCTTAGCAAAATGCCCAAGGTGTCCACAAACAAAACACACCGGCCAAGGCCAGTCTCCGTGCTATTTCCCACACTTGGAACACTTAGGTCCCACAAACTCCTTCTGAATCTACTTACCTTTGTCTTGAGAAAAGCTAGATTTAGAAGATCCCTTCTTGAACTTATCATCACCCCACTTCCTTTTTTGAAGGTCGTGTGTCTTAGTCTCCACTGAAAGCTTTTTGGAATGCCCTTCGATTATCCGGCATTTGTTAATCAAAGTTTGAAAGTCTCGAATCTCAAACGGTTGGATGGCATTTTGAATGTCTTCCTATAATCCTTCTTCAAACTTAACACACTTCCATGACTCATCTAAGTTAAGCCTGATGTAAGATGAGAACTTAGACAATTCATTGAATTTGACCACGTACTAGCCAACAGACATGTCCCCTTGTTCCAACTTGAGAAATTCCATCTCTTTGGCATTCTGAAGATTTTGTGGAAAGAACTTTCTCAGAGAAGAATTCCTAAAGATCTCCTATGTCACATGAGTTCTTGATACCTCAAGAGCTCTCTTGGTGTCCACCCACCAATCCTCTGTCTCACCTTCTAGTATGTATAAAGTAAAGAGCACCTTTTGCTCGTCTGAGCAAGCCATGACAGTGAAAATATTCTCCATCTCTTTGAGCCAACCCTCAGCTCTGACTGGGTTGTACTCCCCCTTGAAGGAAGATGAATTAGATTTCCTGAACTCTGAGAGGTCTTGTAAAGTTTGGTTCCTCCCAACTACCTCTTGGTTTGGTTGCCCTTGGTGGTGTGGTAGTGGTATAGGTGGTTGATGTTGAGTTGTACTCATTCTCTCAAACATCCTTATTGACGCAGCTGCTTGCTCCCTAATAGCTTCAGTTGTTGCGGTTGTTTACTCTCACATAGCAGTGGTAGTAGTGGTTGTTTGGTCCTTCATTGCCTCAGCCATTACTATAAAGGCTCCAACCATGTCAAGGTCTTCGTTACTAGAGTTCCTACTCCTACGTGGTCGCCCTCGTGATGCCATAATTTCCTGTAAACACAGAATAATACATATTAAGGTAGCTAATCCCAATATCATGTAACCATGCAATAGTAGCTAAAATAATCATACCAAAGGCAGGTCATACAATTCAATCAAACATCTCACACAAGATACAAAAGAAATGCATAACACAAGATGAACTCCTAAACATGCCTAAGCATAGTCAGTCCACACTCGGGCTCAATAGGATGAACTGCTCTGATACCATAATGTAACACCCTAATACAAATTATCGTAAAATAAGTAGTATATTTTAGGATAAAGTATATTAAGTATGACATTTTCTAAAATGCATAAAAGATAAATCCATAATAACCTGTATAGTCATTGTAGAGGGCCACGAAGATGAAAAGATCATATATATACATCACTGGCTAACAAGCCATACTGTAATACATAAACTTTTACAAACTATTCAACAAGATAATAAATACAAGCTAATGCAAAAAGAAATAAAGTAACTAAACTAAGCCTTATGCTTATTCTTTTTCTTGTCCTTTCCCTTTGGAGGGACTTCACCAAGATTTACATAGAACACACAGGGGTGAGAAATCACAATTTCTCAGTATACGTATACCAAGACCAGCAGTTAATCATTTACAACCAATAAATCAATTGTAATCATACATACACACAATGTAACCAATTTTACGATAATCAACAATATCAAAGAATCGCCCATACAATCCAAGATACTATCGAACAAGCAATCAATCAATCAACTAAGACAACTGTCCATACAATTATCAATAATGCAATGCTTTATGTTATGAGGTATGATTATGCTCAAACAATATCCTAATATTATGATTATGCAATGTCAATACAAGTTTTAAATTTTTAAAACACAAGCTACTCACTTATTTCCCAGAAACCTCCATTTCTTGTATATACAAAGCAAGATAAGCCTAAAAGCCTAAACCCACTTAGTAATAGGTAAACATTTTCCCTTCACCAATGCAAGAGTACTATTTTCACCCCCATACTGGTAACCTTGACCATACAAGACAAAATGAAAGGAGAATTTAGATCCAACACCTTATTCTCAGGTTATATGGTTGTACACACTATCTAAGGTCACAATACATAGGAAATTAGCAAATATCAAGTTTAAAAACTAAATATCCAGGCCACATTTTAAACACTAGTCTTTAGGAATCTTAGTCTTACTTATCCAACAAAGTTGCAACATTCACATTACTAGCTAAATAGTATCTAGAACACCATACAATTACCTCACAAGTAATTTAGAAATCAACCTCATGTTGATAAAGGTTCTAAATACTAACCTAGGCATTCTGTCACACTTTGAATGTCTAAGAATTTCCAAACTTTTCACAAATGCAAGTTGATAATTCTCTCCAAGAAATATCTCTAAAAGTGTCTCATTACACCCTAAAAGACTTGCACAAATAATTCCATCAAGTAGGGAATTTAATTAGCATCACAATGCAAATAACATAATTCTACCTTGTCTCGGCGCTTGAGCGCGTAAACACGAGCGCTTGAGAACGTGAGCACTATCAAACACAACTCTTTGGGTGACAGGCGCTTGAACACGTAGCCATGAGTGCTTGAGCGCTGAACGACCAGAGGCAAATCTGCAAAATTTTGCAAATTTGAGCACTATTCCATTGGTGCCAAACACGAAATTTGATCACTTCAAATTGGTTTATAGGTGATTTTAATTCCCTAACAAGTTTACTAATATGAAGGAATCATAAAACACTAATTCATTTCATAAAAAATAGATCCAAAAACCAAATCACTCATCCAAACCCCAAAATCTATACTTTGAGCATTTTAGGTCCAAATGGAGAGATTTCAATTTCTAATCCATACTCTTAACATGAACAAGTTATAAACAACACTTAAAACTTATCCAAGCAAGAAAATCACTCAAAATACCTCAAGATCTCATTTTGACATATCAAACCTCAAACAAGCTAAACATGAAAATGAGTAAGAAGTAAGATTTTGAGCTCAAGAACCCCAACCTCAAGCTATTATGATGCTGCAGAATTGAGCTTTAATCTCTAAATTTGGATTTCCCCTTCTTCTTATGTTTTTTGCTTCCCTTTTCACCACTCAAAACCTCCACCTTTGCTTCTATTTCTGTTTTAGTCATGAAGAGAAGAGAGAAAAATGAGGAAATGAGTAACAAAGCAACCAATAAGAGTCAAGGAAATAGGCTGGAACCGTGTACAGCTTAAGGTCATTCAATACAACATTGATACTTCCTGATCTGCTAAAAATACTTAGATTTAGCTAAATCAAGTTTTTCAAGTTCCAACAACTTTAAAATAAATAATAAGATTTATTAAAAAAGTCATTTCACCAGTATCATATTTTTCTATATCTGTGACTAGTCAATCTGGTATTAAAACACACAACCAGTATACCTAAAAATACCAGAATGACTCTAATTATTCTCAAACTTTAACCACATCACAGAATACACATTTGTGACTTAAAAATAAATTATCCACATCTATTTTCATTAGCTAAGCCATTTATGCTAATATCTAGGTCATTTTAAGCAACTTTTCACCTTTTGGACTGCAGCAAAGTCCTAAACTAACTCAGATTGTCACAAAATTAAACAGGCATGTTAAGCAAGTATTGAGTTACCTTTGTAACTATTTACAATTCTAACATGTTGAAGAGGATGTTACATCTACCACTTCCTCCCAGGCTCCATAGTGCCACCTTTCTTCATCAAAAGCTTATGTTCCTTTGCCAGGAATGCAAGTGATTGCAGTAAGGGACTCCAAGTCTAGCCTTATATGGTGTCGCGAAACTTTCCTTCTTTAGAACTTTCCAACACCAAGTCTAATGATTACACCAGTGAACCTTATATAGGTTCCTTTTACACTAGAGATAATTGCTGGAAGGTTCTTGCTTATAGTTGCATAGGCGTAGAACATCTGATAAAGTGTTAGGTAAACTTTCTCATTAATGACAAAGAACTCCCCCCACTAAAGTAATCTCATGTGGGGTCATAGATTTCTTCCTTCTTTAGCCATTTCATCAAAGTTTATGCTTTTTCCTGGAGAAATTTTCTTTCCCTTGAACTATTCAGAAAAGTTTTTACTTCCTTTTTTTCTCAGATTTGGGTCTTAAAGGCTTCTAAAAGGGTTCGAACTTCTCTTCCTTCTTCTTGGTTGCTACTTCTTCTTCCTCCAAAATAACTACTTCCTCGATCCTTACTTTTTCCTTGGGTGCAATACTCTTTACAACACTAGACATCACTCTCAATGATCATCTTCTCTTCAAAATTGGGGCTTAAGGTTTAGTTTGAGTTTTAGGAGCAGGTTCAGGAGAGATTGAAGAAGATAAACTGGGTTCCTCACTTGAAGTTTGGGACAAAGATGTGATGGTTGGGATTTTGGTTCTTATGTTGTGTGCTTAACTTTCATTATATTTAGAACAAGAGTTTGTATACTATCTTTCCAAAAGATAGAAGGATGTGAACAAGGATTGGAGAGTAAGAAAGAATAAGAAAAAGAAAGAGAAAGAGAGAGAGAGAGATAGTCAAGAGAGAGTAAGGTAATCTAAGATAAGAATGAGAGGAAATGGGATTAAAGTGAATCAATCTGGTGTTTAGGGGGTTTTATAGACAATGAAAAGTGACTGTTAGGCCCATGTTTTTGCCATTAGAAGGTAGTAAATGCCTCTTGATGAAGAGAGAGAAAAATTAGTTTTGAAAACTAGTCGCTAGTAAAAACTATCAGGAAATAACAGTTCCAAGTGAGAGGATTAGACCAACTCTCTCATCAACTTTCTCACCTTTTAACATTAACTCTCTTATGACTCCCAGAAAGTTCCTAGACTCTTAGCATTGTAATCCACAAATAAGAATAGATATTTTAATGCATTAAAACATCCTTAAACATCAAAGTACGATGCCAGAAACTGGTTAAATCATTACAAAGTTCAAATCAATCACTTGAGAGGCGTCATATTGAGGTTTTCCCTTATAAAATAAAATATGTCCTCACTATAGGGTTTTGTAAATATATTTACCCATTGATGGTCAGTATCAACAAATTTCAGTTCTATTTCACTCTTTTGGACATGATCATGAATAAAATGATACTTTATATCAATATGTTTTGACCTTGAATGTTGTATAGGATTTTTAGACAAGTTAATGGCACTTGTATTATCAAAAAGAATATGGATGTGGTTATACCTCATGGAGTAATCCTCCATTTGTTGTTCGATCTATAGGAGTTGTGAGCAGTAGCTGGATGTTGAGATGTACTCAACTTCTGCTGTTGAGAGAGCTATGGAATTTTGCTTCCTACTTGACCAACTCACCAATGCATTCCTAAGAAAGTGACATGCACCACTTGTGTTTTTCCTCTCAACTCTATCCCCAGTAAAATCAACATCATGGTACCCTACTAGATCAAAATTAGATCCTTTCTTACACCACAAACCATAGTTAGAAGTACCAAAAAGATATCAAAAAATTCTTTTCACAACTTTAAGGTGTGACTCTTTTGGACAATATTGAAATCTTGCACATAAGCTAACACTAAACACAATATCAAGTCTACTTGCAGTTAGATAGAGTAAGGAACCAATCATACCTCTATAAAGCTTGTCATTTATTGATTTATCTTTCTCATCCTTCTCATTTAGTATATTTCTCTTTATACATAAAGATTCCAGACTTGTCTTACTTAATTTGTAAGCCAATGAAGAATTTCAACTCTCTCATTATGCTCATCTCAAACTTATTTTTCATCAATTTAGAAAATTCTTTGCATAAGCACTCATTAGTGGATCTAAATACAATGTCATCTACATATATTTGGACTATTAGTAGCTCATTCTTTAAATGTTTCCTAAACAAGGTAGTGTCCATTTTTCCTCTTGTAAAACCATTTTCCAACAAAAAATTATTTATCTCTCATACCAAGTTCTTAGAGCTTGCTTTAGGCCATAAAGGGCTTTAGAGAGCTTATAAACATTTTCTAGATGTTCAATATCCTCAAAACTAGGGGGTTAATAAATATACACTTCCTCATTTATGAAACCACTCAAGAATGCACTATTAACATCCATCTGAAATAGTTTTTATCCTTTAAATGCAACAGATGCAATGAGAATCCTAATTGCTTCTAATCTAACTACAGGGGAAAATATTTTATCATAATCTATACCTCCTTATTGCTTATAACCTTGACAACTAACCTTTCTTTGTTCCTTTTCACCTTTCCATCTTCATCCAGCTTGCTCTTAAACATCCATTTTGTGCCAATCAGTGAGTGATCTTTAGGTGCAGGCACCAAAGACCACACTTTGTTTCTCTCAAACTAATTAAGCTCCTCTTGCATTGCCTTAATCTAAGATAATATTCTTAAAGGGCCTCCTCATTAGTTTTTGGCTCAATCTGAGAAAGTAGGGCAAACAAACTTATGTGTTTAGCTCCATTGGGTGAAAAGGATGCAACTTCTAGTCTTTAGACAGCTGAGAGGGTTGGAAACAAGATTCGTGAGAGAGTTCATGAAGTTTCTCATCTTTTGACACATCTTTCTCATCAGCTAGCTCTGCTTTCTCATCCATGGTCTGATCTGTCTTATTGCTTGAGCTTGTCTCATCTTGCTTCTTGTCATCTATATCATCAATCTCATTAAGATTCAGGTTTTCAAATTCATCATCAAGGCTTGCATGCTTATCTTTCTCATTAAAAGAGTTAGTTCCATTAAATACAACATGCATGCTTCCCTCGATAACTAGTATTATCAAATTATATACTCTATATGCTTTAGACTTTAAGAATATCTAAGAAATATGCATTTGTTAGATTTTGAATCAAATTTTCCCAACTGATCTTTAGTGTTTAACACAAAGAACTCACATCCAAAAGCATAAAAGTATGAGATGTTAGAACTGCAAAAAAAGTGCTAAATTGTGGTGGTTTTTTTGCAAGGGTTATCAAACACCACAAATCAATACAAATTGTGGAAGTTTTTTTGCCTTTTAGTGGAGGTTATTAACTCCCACAAATTAAAAAATGCTGATTTATAGTCATGCTATTTTTTTTTAGCTTTACCTCCAGATTTCATAGTTACACTGATTTTGTTTCCCCCCATATCACTCCCTTCCTCTCTCCCTTCTGATTTTGTTTCCTCTCACTTTCTCGCCCTTTCCCTCTCACTCTAGCGCAGAACAGCTTTCTCCATCTGTTATGCCTCCTTCTCCATTCGAAACCGCTCCACTATTTGAAACTCCCTCTCAGATCCCCGTTGTTGCAGGTCCAGATCTGCGACACACCGCGTGCAACCACGACCCAAAGTCGCAACCTCTACCCAGCCGCCATGAAACCCGCGCCACCATCGCGCTTCCACTCGGATCCGGCGAACATGAGCCCAGCATCACAGACCCGCGCAACTTCTCCACCTTTCAGTGTCGCTAGCACTCCTAACTGCTGCATCCTCTTACAGTTCCCACCGCCATCCTTTTCGGTAATCAATCCCCCCTTCCCCATTTTTCCTCTTTGTTTTTCTAATTTTATAGCCCTTTTCTTTAATCAGTTTGCTCCAATTGCTACTCGTATGAAATTTCTATTCCACCTATTTCTCTTATTTCGTTACTGAATGTTCTCGATCTTCTTTTTATCAACATTTTCCTTTCCTTTTTGCCTTTTTCATGCACTTATTCCTTATTCCTTTTAATCTCTTCATGTGACAATAGGACCATAAGCTTTATGCACTAGGGAATTTTTCTTTTTGGGGGCGAAATTCCATTTACATTAGAGTCTAACTGTTGGTGGGTGTCATTTATTTTAGATAAAGATGTTCTACATGTGCTTGTTAATTTTATTTTTGGGGGGTGGTCTTTTTATCCTCTTATTTTCTTTGTTCAAATGAAACACAAACTTATATTTTGTTGCATGAATTTAAACTTGTTATCTAGTGTGTTTGCTTAAACGCAGTTATTGTAGAGAATATGCTTTTAAGAGCTTGGTCATATGAATTCATAATTTTCTTTTGGCGTCACTATGCTAGATGTCTACTATACTTTTCATTTTTCTTCATTTTGATTATAAACAGAGATTTGTTTTAAAAAGGTCTGAAATTGCCTAGTATCTATAGTATCATGTTAGTGGCTAATTCATTCAACCTTTTTATTCTTTTAATGCAAGCTCGAGTAGTTCGTTTCTTTTGCTTTAGGCACATGATGATGCAATATTTTTATTTTCCCTTACTTCCAAAAATAAATAAATCCTTTTGGTGATTGGGAGTAGCCGAGTGAGGAACTGCGTGTGTAGCACATGATGACATAATTTGAGCACGGAAACAGTTAAAATAATTGAAGGCACCACACCAGCATATTCATTAGGTTCAATCCGTACTTAGCTGATGTGAACAAGGTTGAACTGGTCTAAAGTCTAAATTAATAATGATATTCAATAGCTTGCTAACTGACTTGCGGGATATTGGTTTGGACCATGTCATTTTGCAAAATAAGGAGCCAAAACTGAATAATCTAGTGCCCTTCACGGCTTCCACCATCATCCTTGTTACTGGCATGAATTAATTTTTCTTTAGGCTTTGATTTGCATAAACTCTTTTCCTTAAACCATTTTTAACTGATAGCTATGTTTAAGGATTTTTTATTGTAGCTTTGAAACTTTGGCTCATTTAATCAAGAGGAGAAACTCTTGCATTCTTTGAAACTAGTACGTTTATTCATTTTTAATCTTCAACTTGTGCTTATAGTTTGCTGGATTTAGTAGAGATTGCTCATTAACAACCAGCTATTTCTTGCTTGTTTCCTGGCAATGAGATGAAAACTTTGATGTAGTTAAGAATACTTATTGCTGACCGAGCAGGCTATAGGCAGCTTGGCTGTTTGATGGAAGTCTTATATGCAATGTATGAACCCCAAAAGTGCTTGCCTCTAATTAGTTATAGTTTATATGCTGAAGTTGAATTTAAGAAGAAAGAATAGATAAAAGTAAAACTGAGTAATGGCAGCTACACATATTATCTATCTTCCTTTCTTTTGGTTGGTTGTTTCAGATTCACAAGTAGAGGTGCAATATCAACAAATTGATCTATCTTCCCTTACTTGCTTTGAAGTGAGTTATCTTTCATCACTTCTTCACTCTAATTTTTTTTCTAGTTAGTTACAATTTTCACTTTTAAGTTCTCCCTATACTTGTTTGATTTGTGAATGTAATTTTAGAAAAAGTTAAGAATATACTTTGTGAATGTAATGTTATGACATTGGAATGATTATCCCTTGAGTTTATTTTGTCTATAATTATTATTATTTTAAAGTTTTATTTGAACTTTTTCTTTTTTGATAGCATATTTGTGTTAAGATTTATCTTGTTCAACCATTGTTTTCGTGATTTTCTGAAAGTTGTGGGTGCAAATAATACTTGTCAATGGATAAATCTTGGATTGCAAAGCTAAGGAACATAATTGAATACCCAATTAGTTTAAGTAACTTCCTCAATTTTGCATTTGAGAATGGGGCTATTGATGATACAATACGATGTTCATGTCCAAAGTGTGGGTTTGGGAAATGGCAAACTAGAGATGTAGTCCAAGATCACTTGCTTTGGAAATCATTTCCCGAAAATTATGTTATATGGAATCTTCATGGTGAGAAACAAGTATTAGAGTCTTCTAGAAATGTAGATGCTATGCAAGAGACATCGCACTCTGAAAATCTAATAGAGACGATGATTAATGACGCATTTGGGCACTATAGGCACCAAGCCACAGATGCAGGCATGTCACAACCACTGGATGCAGATGAAATATTAAATGAGGGGCCTAGGGAGGACAGTGATTTTTATGAATTTCTCAAAGATGAAAATCAAACATTGTATGAAGGGATCAAGTACACAAAACTAGAATTTGTAATAAAATTGTATCATGTAAAGGTCTTATGTAGATTAAGTGACAAGGCAATGACTATGATACTAGATTTGTTGAGAGATGCATTTGAAGTAGTAAAGTTGCCTCCTTCTTTTTATGAGGCCAAGAAAACCATTAGCAAACTTGGTCTTGACTACATCAAGATAGATGCATGTCCAAATGATTGTATGTTATACTTGGATGTTAATCCAAAAAATAAGCAATAAATATGCACAGATTGTGGTACATCTAGATGGAACCCTAAGAAGAAGAAGAAGAAGCAAGCTGCAAAGGTTTTGCATTACTTTCCAATGAAACTAAGGTTGTAAAGATTGTTTATGTGTCGTAAGACTGCTGAGCATATGAAATGGCATGTTTTCGATTAGAGTAACAAAAGTAGGTTGATAAGGCATCCAAGGGATGGTGAGGCATAGAAGACATTTAATCTAACACACTCTGAATTTGCTTTAGATCCTCGAAATGTTCACTTGGGCCTTGTTAGTGATGGTTTCAATCATTTTGGAACCATGAGTTCTACCTATAGCATTTGGCCAGTGTTCTTAATTCCATATAATCTTCCTTATTGGATGTGTATGAAGCATACTTCCTTCATCCTATCAATGATCATTCCAGGCACGCTGATGCTCAGAAATAATATAGATGTGTACTTACAACTCCTTGTGAAGGAGTTACGTGATCTATGGAATGATGGTGTGGAAACCTTTGATTTGTCATCAAGCAAAACATTTCAAATGCATGCAGCTCTTATGTGGATAATTAGTGACATTCCTAGGCTAGGTATCCTATCTGGCTAGGACACACATACTAGTTTGGGTTACCCAATTTGCAACTTTGACACAGAACCTTGTCGTCTTCCTCATAGGAAAAAATGGTTCTTTATGGGTCATCGGTGTTTTCTGGGAAGAAATCATAGATTTAGGTTGAATCGAATTCACTTTGATGAAAGCATAGAGGATCAGAATCTACCATTAAAATTATCAGGATCTGACATTTTGAGGCAAGTGAAAATTCTTAATCTTACATTTGGGAGAGGAGTAGAGTTGGATGGTAGAAGAAAAAGATCTAGACAAACAACTAAGCAATGGAACAAAAGAAGTATATTCTTTGACCTTCTATATTGGGAATCTAACTCACTATGTCATAATCTAGATTTTATGCACATTGAAAAAAATGTATGTGACAATATCATATATACTTTGTTCCATGAGAAACCTAATTCAAAAGACAATCTTAATGCCCGAAAGGATCTAAGAGAAATGGGCATAAGGTGTGATCTTTGGCTGAATGATAATGGAACATATTACCTTGCTTTGTTTTCACTAACATGTGATACCAAAAAGTTGTTTCTCGCAACTTTGAAGAATGTTATAGTACCGGATGGCCATTCAAGTAATATTTATAGATGTGTTGATGAGGTACAAAAAAATATTTTTAGGTTGAAAAGTCATGATTACCATATTATTATGGAGCAATTTCTACCATTAACAATTTGTAATATGTTGCCAAACCATGTGACTGCAGTCTTGGTGGACTTCTGCTATTTTTTTAGAGTCCTTTGTGGTAAAAGCTTGAACCCTTCAGACCTTGATAAGCTCCAAGATCACATTGTGGTTACACTTTGCCACTTGGAGATATTATTCCCTCCATCATTCTTCACAGTCATGGTTCATTTAACTATGCATCTAATAGAGGAAGCAAAGCTCGAAGGTCCAGTGCATTCTCGGTATATGTATATTTTGGAGAGGTAAAAGATTGCTACTTTTAATTTAAGGTCATTTGTGTTTAAGTCACTTAAAATAGTTGTTTACACTAATTATCCACATTTTTATAGGGAATTAGGTCATTTAAAGTCATATGTATGGAATAAGGCATAACCTGAAGGTTCCATAGATGAAGACTGTCTTACATTTTGTTCTCGACACATGGAGGATATAAAAACAAGGTTCAATAGACCTATACGTGTTCGTGATAACCCAAATGATAATGAGCCTTCTAAAATGTCCTCTATCTTCCCCTGATTAGGTAAACTAGTAAGAGCTTCCTCAATGTTTACTTTAACTCAGATGCAGAAACTACAAGCTCACCGATATATGATTCTGAATTGTGTAATAGTCACGCCATTTATGGAGTGAGTAAATACGATAATTTTATATGGTTTGTAGTTATACAATTGAAATAGACTAGTCATGTGCATTGATTGCAGTGTAATTATTTCATGTAGTGAATTGAGGCAAAACATAAAGAGGACTTCAAGGGGAAGAAGATCTTCAGGCACAGAGATAGAAAAGAGAGTTAATAGAAAGTTTGTTGATTAGTTTCAAAGACGAGTAAGAAATCAATCATTAGCTATGTTTCCTTTTGTTGTATTTGCTTTGAGATTAGAAACTTGATTAAGATAATTCTTTTATTTAGATTATGAATCTAGACAAAATAGACACAATGTCTACTGATCTAAAGTTTCTAGCATGAGGTCCATTGGATAATGCAAGAAGATTTACAGCTTATAACATCAAATTTCAAACTTTGGCTCGAGAAGAAGAATTGAAAACACAAAATAGTAAAGTTTTCTTAACCTCTAGAACATCTTGTGTTGCAAGTAGTGTTGATAGGAACTTAAGGCAAGCAAACTTACCATATTATGGGAAGTTGGAAGATATCATTGAAATTTACTATTATGGTTTGTTCATGGTTACTCTTTTCAAATGTAAATGGGCTGACACTACTCAAGATAGAGGGTATAAAAAGGATCCTTGAAATTTTAATTGTGTTAATTTTGATAGACTGATTCATACTGGTGAACATGAAGACCACGAACCTTACATCCAGGCATCTCAAGCACATATGGTGTACTATGTAGATTATATGATTAATTAAGGATGGAGTGTTGCTATACATTTGAAGCCAAGAGATTTATATGAAATGGGAGAAGAAGTAGAATAGGAAGTATATGAGAATGAGCCATACCAAGAGTAAGAACTTGAGCAATTTTTTGGCCCTGGTGATGAGTATATGCAATTGGCTACAGACCATCTCAATGATGATGTAGTTGATGCAAATGTTCCTACTAACTTGGCAATAGATGCACGCATATTTGATTAAAAATGTGATCATATAATGTTGGTAATTTAGCAATATGGTGCTTTATCTAAAGGTAATGGTTTTACATAATTAAAGCTATGATTATTTCATTTTTTTGTCTTTAATGCATATGTAGAAATATGATTATAAAAATTTAATTTACATTTCATCTCTAATGTCTTTATTTTCTCATGAATATACAGTCATAAAAAAGAGTAAATATTTTTAGAATCCACTGAAGTCGGCACCTCAACCACAACACCATGTCTATCCTCCAACACGGGCTCCAGTTCATTCTTCACCATAAATTCATGCTCAGCCAGTAACTCCTATAGAGACCCCATCAGCTCATGCCCCACAACATGGTCTAATAAATCCTTTACCAACAATTCAAGCCCCCCATCCCCACATACTCTAGTAAATTCTGCACCAACAGTTGCAATCCCAGAACACGTTCCAACTCAACCTTTTAATTCAACAACATTTTCATGTTGTGCTGGATGTGAGTCTACACAGCATTAGATTGTGGAGGCGATAGGTATATGTATTAAATGTTTATGGTTGAGTAATTTTGAGATCATATAACATTGGTAACTTTGTAAAGTTTTTATTTTTTATTTTTTTCGTTGACTTGTTTTCTTGTTAAAGACTCAGAATGAGCTATCAAGAGAACTAAGCTCAAGGTTAAGGAAGTCAATAACTTATGTAGTGGGGAATGCATTATTGTGAACTTTGATGAGTACAGCGCAGCATATGGTGAAGCGCAAGGCCTACTTGCTGGATATTGTGGAACATTGGCAACAGAAGTTGTTTCCAATTCACTTTGAGAGGTGGTCAGCAACATTTCCTATACCTACACTTGAAGATTACTTTAACAATTGTTTTGAAACAATCATAAAGGTATAAACATAATTACACATATCTTTTTGTTGCTACTAGATTTCATGGTTGCATGTAAATGCATAACTAACCTTACTTTGTTTTTTATTTAAAGTCTCAATTTTTTTTAGGACTACTGAAAACATTGCAAAATGATATTGCAATGCTAGTATCGGGGATAAGTGGACTGCACATAGGCAAAAATTGTGGAATGATTTCTATGACACATCCATGACAAGAGATGAAATCATAAGTAATGTGCCAAGAGGTATAGAGAGAGAACAATGGATTACTTTTGTTCATTATTGTCTAAAGCCATTAACACAAGTAAGATGTTGATGTACTTTGATTGGTTTATTGTTGTTATAATTCAATGTTTCATTTCTATATGAATATTTAATTGCTTTGTTTATAGGAGCTTTGCAGAATAAATAAAGAAATTTGAAGCAAGCGAACAATTCGACATACTAGTGGTTCTAAACCTAATTCAAGAAGGAGGAATGAGATGGTAGTTACACTAATGTGATCCTTTTTACTATTTTGCAATGTTAATGTCTATTTTGATTTTTTTTTAACTTCCTTCTATCTTAGTTGCTAGAAACTTGATAGAAAGTTAGTCGGGGAAAAATATAAAAAATAACTCACACAAAAAAGGATGGATCATTTGTAAATACAGAGGCAATGGATAAAGTGGTAAGTTTAGCTTAGGTGTCTTTATAATATTAAGTTAATTATCATGTTTTCTAACCTTCTACATTGAAATCTTGACAATTTTGTAATTGATAATGTTGCATGCTTGTAGGAAGCAATTGATCGGATTATGACTCAAAGCACTAATGATGAATATGAAATTTTCCCTAATGATGTTGTTGGCAAAGTGTTTGGGGAAGAGCACTCTTGGAGAGTACGAACCATGGGTATGGGAGCAACTCCTACTAATACATTCAAGAATACTAAACTTTGACTAAGTAATGTGAGTCATTCTTCAACTGAGACTGCTACATCATCATCATTTACCCAATGGCAAAAGAGGTACTTCCGATTGGAGAACGCACTTAAGGCTTACATGATAATAAAGGAAGGAAGCATCCTCGAAGAATTGGCTGGCCTCTTTTCTCCTCAACCAAAGGTAAAGTATTTTAATGTTTACTTTAATATTTAGTTGTTAATAATTTGCCAAACACATGTTTTGCTCCTCAATTAGTTTTATGATTAGTGTTCATTTAATAAATTGATAAAAAATTTCTTGGTCTGTTGGATTATCTTTTACCTTTATTTAAGATTACATTTTACTATATTACCAAATTGTGTTGTTGCTTAATTTGATTATATATGTTGTAATAATAGAACCATAAAGCGTCTTTAGGATTGGATGGATTTGCCTATTTTTACCATGTTCCACTTTATCAATTACAAATGCTTAGGAGTTATCTAGATAAAATAAATGCACATTATTTCCTAGTGTAGAATTTTAAATTATGAATAGAATGAGAGTGGGAGAGATTTATGTTTTGAATATTTTGTTTAAAGCTTCAACACTAAGATGAAAAACTTGAAGTATTAGAAGGAATGCACAATTTAATGTGGCTCTTTACTTTGGTTGGTGCCTATGATTCAAGGTTGTTAATTTGATATCAATAGAGCAATTTTGTTTTACTTGCATAGCCTATTAGATATTGGTTATGTAGATATTGATAATATTAGAATCTATACCAAATACCAATATTGGTGTAATAAAATTTAAACTCTCATCTCAATACTAAATGATCTAAATTTTAAAAAAAATGCTAAAACTTAAGGTGTGCAACCTGAATTTTATTGTATTTTTCTTTCTGCGTTGTTGTACTGAAAATTTCAAATGAATGGAAATTAGTGTGTTCTGTTGATGTTGTATGAGTGTTCAACTGCCTTTTGTTGACTTGATTAAGGTTGGTTCTCTAGCATATTAATCTATTTCCTCAGCTTTTGTTTATTGCAATTGTGCATTACTTATTTGATAAAATGTCTGAACCATCAGTGTTTACTGAATGATAATAGGTTATGCATCTAGCATATGACTTATCTAGCATCTGACTTGCTACACTCGCCTAAGCTAACATGATTACATCTGTTTCATCTATTCGATGTTCTCTAAGTGGGCTTGTTCCTTTGGCTTAAGGTGGAATGTTGCATTGGCCTTTTGTTTCTAGAGTTTCTATGGTTACCAATTGATTTTTTTATTTTTTTTTAAAAAGAACTGTTGTAGCTCAGATTCTCAATAATCTCAGATGCTTGATGAATCCTTGAAATGTTTTTGAATATATGATGTTGTGGTTGCCTTGTTTCAAAGTTCCTGATAACAATATTACTCTGATGGCATATTGATGAATGCTAATTAGTCTTGTTCTTCTTTTTGGATAACAATTAGTCTTGTTATTATTTTCTTCACTTGGCCTCTTTGTTTTGGGCTAATGGCCACTTAGTGAGAATATCAACATTGAGGTTATGGCATAAGTGTAATATGGTTGCTTCCAGGCTGTGGTTGATGTGAGACTTCAAGTCCAAAGTTAGGTATGTGTTGCTTAATAAATTGTCACATGGTTGAAGATGAAATTTGATATATGACTGTGTTACACTCGGATGCATCCTGATGTTGTCTAGTGTGTCGTGCTCATGTGTAAGCACTTACATGTGTGATTGCTAATAAAATGAATGAAAGGATCAGCTTTTATCCTTGAAGGAATTCAGGTTGCACACCTTAAGTTTTAGCATCTTGTTTTAAAATTTAGATCATTTGGTATTGAGATGGTAGTTTAAATTTTATTACACTAACATTGTTACAGCCTTTTTATGTCTTGTAGTTTTATCTGACCCTTTCTAAGATTCTAATAATGACAAAAATGATGGCCTATTAGTTTTACAAAGATATTTACATCTATCTTTCTCTCACTCTCTCACTTTCTTTATCTCTTTGTAGTTTCGTACTAAATGTCTTTTACTATTTCAGTCAAGTGATGCTTCAAGTGAACTTACTACACCAATAGATGGAAGAAGATCATCTGGTAGTAGCAACACAAACCACCAACAATATATTTAGTGTTATTTTTTATGTTCATTTATTGTGGCACTACTTTAGATTATTAAGGATTTTAAGTTGTAAGTTCAAGTTACAATAGATGAATTTATTTAGCTTATTATGGATTTGAACTTGTGATGTTTATGTTACTATGAATATTTTTAATGTAATTTGATTCACATTTATATCAGCAGTTTTATAAAATTAATTGTTTTGATTATGCATCTTAAACGTTATTAGAATTAAAAATTAAATATGCAGTGAATCTTTTTTAAAAAAAATTCATCAGATGAATTGCTGCAATTTTAAACCCCAAGAAAAAAAATGTTGTTTACAACAATCAAATAGTAGCGATTTTAAACCTTTGCAATTTTTTGGTAAATAGAATCAGGCAACTAGATAGTAAAGGCTAAAAATCACCGCAAATTGTGGGGGTTTAACACCGCCATAAATTAATCACTATTGTGGGGGTCGCTAAAAAACCACTGCAATAAATGTAAATGCAGCGTTTTTTAAAATCGTTGTAATTTAATTAGCGGGGGTTAAAAATCACAGCAAATTGAAAAAAAATACCACAAAATAGCATATTTTTTGCAGTGTGGGTTTCCTTCTTTTCCATAATTCATATGGTATCCTCTTTAGTATTGGCCTTATAGAAACTCTGTTTAAAACATAACATGAGGTGCTAACTGTCTCATCCTAAAAATATTTTGGCAAATTAGTGTCACATAAGAGAGTTATGGCCATTTCTTACAAAGTTCTATATTTTTTTTTCCATAACTCCATTTTGTTGTGGAGTTCTTAGACAAGAAAAATTGTGAACTATAACATTTTCTTCACAAAAGGTTTTAAAGAAAACATTATTAAACTCTCCTCTATGATCACTTCTTATGGCGGTTATGTAGAATCCTTTTTCATTTTGAACTTGTTTACAAAGGTTTTAAAAGGCCTCAAAAGATTCATTCTTGCTTCTAAGGAAGAGTACCAATGTATATCTTGAGAAATCATAAACTATGACAAAGCTATACCTTTTTCCACCTAAGCTAGCAGTCTTAGTAGGTCCAAAGAGATCAATATGAAGAAGTTCTACAAGTCTATAAGTTGTGACAACATTTTTAGGCTGAAAACTTGACTTTGTTTGCTTGCCTCTTTGGTATGCTTCACATACCATATCCTTTTCAAATTTAATTTTAGGAAAGCCCACAATGTTATGTGTTGGCAATTTAGAAATGGTGTTCATGTTTACATGGCCAACTTTCTTGTGCCATAACCATTTATCTGAACTCATAGATACACGATATTCAATATTTTAATCACTAGGGTCCTCTAACTTAATGCTATAGACATTTTTGACTTGGTTTCCAAAAAAATAGGACTTTGCCATTACTAGCTTCTCTAGCAATACATTTGGTTAGTTCAAATATTACTTTATAGCCATTATCACATAACTAACTTATGCTAAAAAGGTTGTGTTCCAAACCCTTCAAATAATACACATTATCAATAGTGATATAGTTCTTGTTACTAACTTTACTTATTCCTTTAATTATTGCCTTGCTATAGTCTCTAAAAATGACATCACCTCTATCTTTCTCCTTAAGAGTGAGGAATTTGCTTTTGTCCTCAATCATATATCTTGAACACCCACTATCCAGGTACCATATTTTCTTTTCCCTTTTTATGATTAGGTAAACCTGCATGAGAAGGTATCATGCTTTTAGGTACCTAAACTTTCTTGGGTCCTTTCATGTTAGATGGTTAGACCATTTTGTGGTTTGTTTTTGTGGTAGTATTTTGAGGCCTTACGGCCAGCCTTGCCACAACAAAAACACACCACTTCAGTCTTTTTAGCAAGCACAAAAAAATTCTTATGCAGTTTTTATTTTGCCTCTTTCTTGTATCCTAGTCCAACTTTGTCTAAGGTACATTGTTGGCTTCCTAGAAGCTTCTCAAGAGTTTTGATATCATTGACAAATTTGGCTAGGTCATTGATCAACATTTCTACCTTCCTTTTCAACAACACATTCTCTTCTAACACTTGAGAGAGTTGTTGAGAAGGTTAGTGAGAAGGTTCAACCTTCTTAGGCTGAGCTGCCAATTGAATATTCAGCTTTACTAAGGATTCAGTCCTCTTGTATAAAGCTACATTGTCTTTCTTTAATAAGTCATTTTCTTCTTATAGTTCAGCCATTTTGGTTTTGAGAACAATTTAGTTTTGAGCCAAGAAGTTTGAATCAGAGAGAAAGTTGTCAAAAGCATATTTTAGTTCATCATAAGAAGGGTGAGAAAGTTCAGTATCTGATACCTCATCATCACTTTCTTAATCTCTAGCAACCAAACACAGGTTTGTAACTTCCTTTTGATCTCCTTCACTTGATGAATCATCAAGACCATCTCAAGTTGCCATCATTCCCTTCTTCTTTGAGAACTTCTTTGATCCTTTCCTCGGTAGTGGACATTTAGATTTAAAGTGACCAGGCTTCTTGTACTTATAGCAAACTATCTAGATTTTGTTACTACTTCCAGATTCTCCTTGTTTAGGTTTTCTTTTGGATTGGAAGCTTTTTCCTTTTCCTCTTCCTCTTTCTCTTCTTCCTTTCTTTCTCCATATCTTCTGAATCTTTCTAGATATGAATGAAAGCTCATCTTCATCAGTTTCATCATCTTTATCATCTTCACTTTCCTCTTTAGATTCGGTTCTAGAACTGAGATATCTCTAAGAAGGTTGATGAGAGAGTTACTTGACTTCCTTGTAGGTGGACTTGAGAGCAATGCTCTTTCCTTTTCCTGGTGCATCTTCATCTATTTTAGTAAGTTCTTACTCATGCACTTTCAAGGAACCCAGTAGGTCATCGAACCTCAAAATTGATAGGTTTTGGCTTCTTGTATAGTAGTCACCTTAGGCCTCCACACTTTAGGCAAGCTTCTCAACAATTTTCTCATATGCTCTTGATTAGAGTAGGTCTTTCCAAGAGATTTTAGATCATTCACAATTATTGTGAATCTAGCAAACATCTCATCTATGCTCTTATGTTCCTTCATTTTAAACATTTCATACTAATGTACCAGCATACTTGTCATTACTTCCATAATTTAGTTTGTTCTTTCATATGCTATGATAAGAGTGTCCTATATTTATTTAGCTATAGCATAACCAGTAATCTTGTCATACTCTCCTCTACTTAATACACATGTGAGGAAGAATTTTACCTTAGAGTTCAGAAAGAACTTATTCTTTTCAGCTTCTATCCACTCAAATTTAAGCTTCTCAACTTAGATTCCACATTTACCAATTATCATAAGAATGTAGGGACCAGTTTCTATAATATCCCAGATATCAACATGTTGGGACTCAATAAAGAGCTTCATCATTTCCTTCCAATAGTAGTAGTCCCTTCCCTCGAAAGAAAGTGGTATGTTGATAAAAGAACCCTCTGGTAGGTAGATTCCACCTCCTTGTTGTATTGCCACACTTCCTTCAGGATCTTTTTCCTCTCACACTTTAGGTGTGCTCAACCAATAGGCTGAGCACTGATATCAACTAAAGTTAGCAGTACACAAGAAGGGGGTTGAATTGTTTGCTTTTCTCTTAAAAATTTCATACTTCACACACCTTTCTCAATTTTATCAAACTTGGAGGTGAGAAGGTTGCCATACAATACAGAGGCTATTTGAGAGAGTTCAATAACATATGAGAACAAGGTCAAAGAATATAGGGTGAGAGAGTTCATAAGAAGGTTCACTGGTTAAGTTAGGCTGAACTCTCTCACAGTTTTGGTATTTAACAAAGATTACTTCTCATGTTAATTTCTTAAAACTTCAACACTTAATCTTTGAAAACCCTTTCTTAGAAAAAAAGAATGACTTTTAGAACACAAAATCAAACCTTAAAATGGGAAAGTTCTTGTTGAGTTCACCTTAAGCCAAAAACTACTTTGATTCTTTTGGAGTAAAACTCTGATTTTCTTAGGTTCAATATCAGAATGAATGTAAATTAGTTAAAGTAGAGGAAGAGAAGCAAGACACAAGGATTTATACTTCATCCCTTAACCACTTGCGGCTACATCCAGTACCTAGCAAATACTAAGATTTTCACTATATAAAAAGTATTCTTTCTTACCAAGCCTCTTCAGGCTCTTACACTTGAGTATTCTTTTCCCTCAGCCTCTCCAGGTGTGAAACAACAAGTATTCTTTTTCCTCAGCCTCTCCAGGAACAAACAACAAGCTTAACTAAACTCCCAAGTAGCTTGTACAACACACAAGCTCACAATCAACACTTAACAATCAAATTCTGGTTTAAAGTGTTTTATGTAAGTGGGTAGGCCTCAAGATCACTCAAAGAGTGTATTGACATAGTTTAGCAAGGCCTACAGCACACCTACTGAAGATTTCAGAACCTTAAGAACAAAGTAGGTAGAGGTAAGAGAGTTGTTCTTCGTGTATTTAGCTTTTTTCTTTTTTAGATCATTAAGCCACTCTTTTCCAAGCTTGGGACCTTTTATAGCTTTCGAAATATAGATGTTGAATGCTCCTAATGGTTACTTATCCTTCTTATGGCAGGTAGCTGTTATTTTGTTCTGTTTAGCTGAGTCAGCATGGTCACTTAAGTTCTTGCCTAGGAACTCTCTCAAGATTCATCGCAACTAACATTCTCAGTAACTCTCTTAAGCTTGATCTTTCACAAAACTTCTTGATTTTTTATTCCATCATCAGTTTCATGTTTCATCTTGATATCTTGAGTGATGATAGCTTCATTTTGATCTCTGATTCGCTCTTGGATTTGTCCTTGTGAAGATTCTTCAGGTTCTTAAACTTTCTCACAACCTTTTTCAGGATGAACTCTCTCATGTTCTTCAAGAACTTCTCAGGATGCACTTGAACTCTCTAAAGTCTGAATTTAATCTTTTTATCCTTTTCTAATCATCCAGGATGCTTCCTTACATTTGATTTAGTCTTGAAAAAGTTATTACAAACAAGAAAACTCTGTAATGATCATGTTAGTGTAGTTAAGGTACTTAAGAGCAAATATACATGATTTTCAATGTAGTTGTTATCATCAAAACACAACATGTAAACTTAGCCATAAAAAGAGCTTTGGAGCTTATAGGTCTTTCCTCCTGAGGTTACTAGTTTACCTCCTAAAAGGGAAATGGAATTCTCTGTTGACTTAATGCTAAGAGTATGTCCTATATTTGTTGCACCATATAGGATGTCCCTAATTGAATTGAGTGAATTAAAGAATCAAATAGAAGAACTATTAGAGAAACAATTCTTAAGACCTGGTATATCTCCTTGGGGAACCATAGTACTCCTAGTGAAGAAAAATGAAGGTAGTCTTATGTAACACCCTAACTTTTAGGATAATTATAATATAGTCCCGATTTGTACTATTTTGTGAATTCTGTGAGCAGTAAATTTAATTTGACTGTTCCGTGAGTGTACTTGACTGTTGTATGTGATTTGCTCCGACCTAAGAAAATAATAATTTTCTGACCGGATAAATCTTATTTTAATTAATTGGAGTTGGGGGATCTTACTAAACCCAATTCTGATTGATATATAAATTAATAGCGTAATTTTTCAGATTTAACTGTGCAATAAAATAATTTTATATTTTTATAATATTATTTTATATTACAGTACCTACTGTCTCAAAAACAGTAAAAATCTACTTCGGTTTGACCACAGATCTTTAAAAGTGTTGTGGGACCGCGTGTAGGAAAAACAATCAACTGTGCTGACTGTACAATTTCTAACCAATGAGAGCAAGTCAACAAAGGTAGGCTTGACTTTCTAAACCAATAGGAATTGGACACCTAAGGGAGCATGTGTTTTCATTTGGACCGTTGGATGAAGACTTAATGATGAAGCCTTTAATCTAAGCCATTGATCTAATCAATGGTGAGATTAGAATGATAAGTTTATGACCAAGTGATATCTATCCTAGATCTAATCAATGGTTAGGAATTAAAGATGAATCAAGGGCTAGGATTGAGTCAAAGATTGTAGGCTTGAAAATGGTTAGTAACCTAATTAAGCTTAATTAAACTAATCTAATTACTTAATTAGCATACTAAGTGAACTAGTTTAGTTATGAATTAATTATAATCTAAATACTAATTAGCTATATTAATATTGATTAAAGGATATAATATATGTTAATATATACTAAGTTAATTAGTTATGTTAGTAATATGTTAATTAAGAATGGTTAGGATAATTAACCTAACTAATTGCCTAATTAACTAACACATAATTAGGTGTAATTGGAGGACAAATAAGACATTAAGGAGAGGAGAGAGAGCACGGTTTTGGCAGCAACAAGTGGGCTTGGAGGTGGCTTGGTTCTACATGGTTCATGAAGGATCCAACATGACAAAGCCATGTGCACCTAGTGTGAACACTTGGTGATATTTTTGCATGCAAAATTGAACACTCAAGCTCTCTACACTCTCTCACACATGCTGCACTTCATATTCACTTTCACTTTAGTTTTTCACACTTATCTCATTTTAACTATCCATTTCTCTCTCTAAAAACACCAAAAACTCAAGAACACTTCTCTCCCATTTTCTCTCTCTAAATTCGGCCAGCCCTCATCCAACCACACCAAGACCTTCATAATTTTAGATCATCACATTTCTTGAACCCAAATACCATTCTAAGCATCTTTCATTCACAAACTTTTCCCAAATTCCTACTCCATCTTGCCTAAAATTCCACTTCTTGCTTACTTACTTAAGGGTAAGTTTGGTTTCTATGGTTCAAAATTGAAATTCTGATTTTTCTAACCATGATTGTTCCATGGTTTTCCTATTTTGTACCTTGTATGTGTATTTACTAATTGTTTGAGAATTTTAGGAATTGTTTTGGAGCTTGTACGAAATTTGGAGGAAAGGAAGGAATCTTACCGATTGTTTTGACTACAAGAGGTAAGAGGAGATTTAATCTCATCAACCCTAAGTGGTGATGAGAAAAATGGATTGTGTTTGTGTGTAGAATCCATAAGGATTCGGTTGTATGGTTTATTTGTGGTTTTTATTGTTTTTGATTGTTTAAATGCTTTACTAATTGTGATTTTAATTTGCTATGCATGATTATAGTTTTTATTATTTTTGCTATGCATGATTATGGCTTAAAATATATTGTATGTGTTTTATATGTGATTACATAATTGTATGTAATTATAATTGTGTATTTATTTAAGTAGGATATGAATAACATGTATGAAATGCATGAGTGTTCCAAAGAACACATTTAAGGCTCACGGCCTTCTCACAAAAATAGAGGACCAAAATGTTCTCACAATTTTTTAAATCAAGGATTTAATGAACCTAGGTAAATAATGGATGATTTAAGTTAATTGTGGCCAAAATGCCATTTAGTGTATAACCAAATGCCATTTTATTTTGATTTGGCCAACATGCCATTTTATTTACTAAGATAGGTTAGGTAATTATTTTATAACATAAATTGATTCCAAAGAATCATTAAGAAAATCAAAGGAATTAATTCTATTCTAGAATTTTAACTTAGCGAAATTCATTTAAGTAAGAAATTAATCGACACTTGAAAAGTACTAACGTAGAGCTCATATTATAAAATTTGAAGTTCGTTAGTAAATTTCAAAGTGAAATTATTGGGTAAAAATAAAATAAACTATATTTAGAGGAAAACGTTAAAAATACCTTATACTGATTTTATAGGCAAAATGTGCCAAAATTTATTAAAATCAGACGCATAAAATGAAAAGATTCCATACTATATTTAGAACACAAGGAAAATACATTACATATTTTAAAAGTACTAGATATAGTTTTACACATATTAAAAATAACAATTTTAAGCTATTCGGTTAAGAAAATGAATTAAAATCCTACGCCATTGAGAAAATAATTCAAAAACAATTTACGATGTTTAAAAACGTCAAAATATCTTTACGCGATTTAAAAACATTTGTGAAAACGTCGAGATTGTGAAAATGCGATAAAATTCCTACGCGATTGAACAATACTTTGAGTTTTGCTGTCGGGCCAAAGTGGTGGACCCAGATATGTTGTAGTGTAGTACTGTCAGGTGAGACGTACTATACTTTGTTATCTGGTGACTAGGGGTATTTTGGTAATTTCTTATAAAATATGGTAAAATTTGGATAATAGGGGTATTTCTGTAATTTTAGCTCATGTTTAGAGTATTGTGCCAATTTGGGTTATAATTGGTGATTGGTTGACGAGGCGAATTACACCGTATTTGGTATGATAAGCGTAGTGTGGTTCATTTATGAACTTGGAGGCATTAGTGTGCGGAGAATTCCACATGCGGACAAAGGGGTTGCTCCTCTGGGGCGTGGTAACGCAACACACTAATGATCTTGACAAGCACTATTCTTAGTCAAGATCTTGAGGGGACTATTAAGTACTATGCCTGTGGTACACGATGTTTGGACTGTGTACTGCTACACGATGTTTTGGACTATGGGCTATAGACACGACGTGTTGACAGTGCAATAGCTTGGTTGGGCAGCCATAAAATATTTATAGTTTCTATTCGGATCATTCTCTCAGATATCCGTGTTTAGCTCCATGGAGTAGGAACGAGTCAGTGTGTGTATCATTCATCATCTGCATCTTAATGTTCATGCATTATCTGCATTTTACTGTTTATTATAATCTGTGATAAATTATATGATTTATTGTTTTAATATATTATGCATGACATTGTGATAGGTATTATTGTTATATATTACTTGATATATTATGCATGATGTATTGGTATGTACTGTTGTGATAACTGCTTTGTACTGTCGTTTTCTTTATTGCCATGCGGGTAGTGATGTAGATTGTCTCACCTCTCTATATGTTTTCTCGATATTACTGTATTACTTCCGTAAAGAGTTTGAGGTAGAGGAGGATCAGCCTCTTGAGGTGCAGTACCCTGACGAGCAACAGTCGGGCGGCATCTACGAGGAGGAGGAACCAGTAGATCATACCGATCGTCAAGACTGATCTTGAGATCATGGCACTGCCAGGATTCTTCGGGTTCGTAAGACTAGAGTTTCACGAGGGTTCCGAGGCGTGGCGTATGCATGCTGACCGAGGGACAGTAGCTTATGTGGGACGATTGACTGTGTCCCTATGTAGGGAGTATGGCGGAGAGGTCATATTCACTACTATGCTTTATTTACATTTAGAGTTACCTTTGACCATTAGGCGTTATAGGCAGGGAGTTTTCCACGCGCCTAGTGAGTTGAGTAGCGAGTCGACAGCTCGGACTCGTGTCTGAAGTGTTGTGAGATCTCATAGATGCACACTTTTCGATGGTTATTCTGGAGGTGACGGATGGTGATTCATCCGAGGGTTTGTTATCTACTGGGATGCACTTGGGCAGTTCTATGTTTAGCTTTGTGTCAACTCTTTATTGCTTTATTAAATACTTGTAGTTTGTAAATTATGCTTGTACTAAAAGAGAATCATATGTATATTATGGTGAGTTTATGTTTGTTATATCTTGTGTTTCGTGTTATTTTATTTAATGTCATAATTTTAAAAAGGAAAAAAATATTCCGCAAATATTATGTAAGTATCAAATGTTTTATAACTTGGGTAAGAGTTTTATTTTTTATTTTATTTCATTGCATTCATAAATGTGGCATCCCCACAAGGGTGTTACATTAGTTGGTATCAGAGCCCAAGTTAGAGTCTTTTGGGGTTGTGGTTAGGTCTGTTTTTGCTTGTGTTGTGTGAATCTCTGTGATTTGTTTCCGAAAGGTTACATCTGACATTGTTTTATCTTGCTGAAGAAAGAAGATGTCTGGAGGAAGAGGAAGGCGTGCAAACGTGGCACCTAATGTGGACCCAATGGTTACAGTTGCTGAGGCTATTCAGCAAATGGCAGCAGTGATTGCTCAACAAAATCAGCAAAATCAAAGAGCAGCCCAACATCAAGATATGACTGCTGATGCTTTGAATTTGTCTGAGTTCAGACGCAACAATCCGCCACAGTTTAGAGGCGAGTTCGACCCTGAAAAGGCAAGTCTTTGGATTCAAGACTTGGAGCGAATATTCGAAGGAATGGGGTGCACGGAGAATAAGAAGGTAACATTTGTTGTTTATATGTTGAGAGGAGATGCCGAACATTGGTGGAGGAATACCCACCAGCTGTTGCAAGCGGAAGGAACTGAAATCACCTAGGAGGTGTTTTGTGAAGTATTTCTGGAGAAGTACTTTCCCGGTACTGCTCGACATGCCAAGGAAATAGAATTTCTTGGTCTACGTCAAGGGAATATGACTGTGGGAGAATATGCTGCAAAATTTGAGAGTTTGTCACAATTCTCGAGGTATTTCCAGAACCAACCAGATGAGGTATAGAAGTGCCAGAAGATTGAGGATGGGTTAAGAATGGAGTTGAGACGTGCAGTGCTACCGATGAGAATGAAGGAGTTTCCTGTGTTGATAGACACTTGTCGAAGACTCGAGGCATTGGAGCCGTCCCGAGATCAAAGGAATCGTAATTTTGGGCCGACTAGGTTCCAAAGAGGGAGTAGTAGCAGTGGTGGTAGGTTTTAGAGGAAGCCTTATGCGAGACCGTCGGGGAGTCAGCCGCAACGTCCATCTGTTGGGGGAAGTTTTGGTGGAAATCAAGCTAATCAGAATGTGGCGTTTATGCCGACCTGTTTCAAATGTGGCAAGAAAGGCCATCTATCTACAGATTGTCCGATAAGAGGAACGATCTGTTTTAAATGCAAAAAGCCTGGACATATTTCAAGGGATTATACGCAACCTGAGAGGAAGCCTGCAGTGAGGAATGTCCGTGCTACTCAGCCAAGATCTGGAGGGCGAGTTTATACAATGACCGGAACTGAAGCTTCTCAGTCTGAGGATCTTATACAAGGGGAAGGTGTCATTGAAGGTAATCACCTGACTTTGCTATATGATTTGGGTGCAACACACTCATTTATTGCATATGATTGTGTGGAACGTTTGAAACTGCCCGTGTCTTCTCTGAGTTTTCAATTGATTGTTTCTACACCGACTGCCAAGCCTGTTGTTACATCCAAGATATGCATGAACTGTCCTATTGTCATAAAGGATCGTAAGTTTTCGGTCAACTTGATTTGTTTACCTCTTGTTGAGATAGACATAATATTAGGAATGGATTGGTTATCTTCTAACCATATTCTTATAGACTGTGCGAGTAAGGCCATAGTTTTTCCTAAGGAAGAAAGTTTTGGATTCTTGACTGTTGTAAAGGTCAAGTCATTGTTGAGGATGGAGCTCAAGGGTTTATGTTGTTGTCTTCTTTGGAAGTCAAGTCTGAGAAGGATGTGAGCACTATTCCTGTCGTCAATGAGTTTCCAGAGATTTTTCCTGACGATGTACCTGGTTTACCACCAGAAAGGGAAATCGAATTCTCTATCGACTTAGTACCTGGAGCGGGTCCTATTTCGATTGCACCGTATCGAATGTCACCGGTAGAGTTAGCAGAGTTGAAGAAGCAATTGGAGGAACTGTTGGAGAAGTAGTTTGTGCGACCTAGTGTTTCACCATGGGGAGCACCAGTGCTGCTAGTCAAAAAGAAGGATGGAACTTCGCGCCTTTGTGTAGATTATCGACAGCTGAATAAGGTGACTATAAAGAACAAGTATCCGCTACCAAGGATTGATGACTTGATGGATCAATTGAAGGGAGCCGTTGTATTCTCTAAGATAGATCTGCGATCAGGTTATCATCAGATTCGTGTCAAGGTCGATGATGTACCCAAAACAGCTTTCCGAACTCGTTATGGACATTATGAGTATCAAGTAATGCCGTTCGGAGTGACGAATGCTCCTGCGATATTCATGGACTATATGAATAGGATTTTTCATCCATACTTAGACAGATTTGTCATTGTCTTCATCGATGACATTCTGATCTATTCTCAAAGTCAAGAAGAGCATCTTGAACATCTCAAGATAGTTCTCCAGATTTTGAAGGAGAAGAAGCTGTTTGCGAAGTTGTCAAAGTGCGAGTTTTGGTTGGATGAAGTTCAATTTTTAGGTCACGTAATTTCCAAGGAAGGTATTGTGGTAGACCCATCGAAGGTGGAGACTATTTTACAGTGGGAAAGGTCTAAGACTGTGACTGAGGTTCGAAGCTTTGTTGGATTAGCCGGATATTACAGAAGATTTATTGAAGGTTTTTCCAAGATAGCTGGACCACTTACACAACTCACGAGGAAGAGTCAAGCTTTCAATTGGACGGAGGAACGTGAAGCGAGTTTTCAAGAACTGAAGAAAAGATTAACGACTGCACCAGTGTTAATTTTGCCGGATCCTAACAAATATTTTGAGGTGATTGTGATGCATCTTATCAGGGGTTAGGATGTATGTTGATGCAAAATCGGAACGTGGTAGCTTATGCTTCAAGACAGTTGAAGGTTCATGAGAGGAACTACCCAACGCACGATTTGGAGCTAGCTGCAGTAGTTTTTGCGTTGAAAGTGTGGAGGCATTTTCTGTATGGAGCTATTTTCAATGTCTTTAGTGATCACAAAAGCTTAAAATACTTGTTTGATCAAAGAGAATTGAATATGAGACAGAGGCGATGGTTGGAATTTTTGAAGAATTATGATTTTCAGCTTCAATACCATCCAGGAAAAGCGAATGTAGTGGCAGATGCCTTAAGCAGAAAGGTAGTAAGTGTTTCTAGTATAATGATTAAAGAGGAAGAGTTGATGAAGCAATTCAGAGATCTATGGTTATCAATGGAATTAGTACCTGGAAAGATTCGTCTAAGTAGAGTTGTGGTTTTGAATGACTTGTTGGAGATAATAAAGGAGAAACAAGATGTAGATGCGTTTTTACAGAATAAGAAGGAATTGTTGAAGCAAGGTCATAAAGCGACGGTGGAAGAAGGATCTAATGGAGTCTTAAGGTTTCAAGGAAGAGTTTGTATACCTGATGATCCTGAACTCAAGAGAGCGATCTTGGATGAAGCTCATACAAGTAATTTGAGTATGCATCCGGGAATGACGAAGATGTATCAAGACCTGAAGCGACTATTTTGGTGGCCAAGAATGAAGAGAGATGTAGCTGAACGTGTGGCGTCTTGTCTTGTCTGTCAGAAGGCAAAGGTGGAACACTAAAGGCCTACTGGTATGTTACAACATTTGACTATTCCAGAGTGGAAGTGGGATAGTATCTCGATGGATTTTGTTACTGGATTTCCGAGGACGAGGAAAGGTCATGATTCGATATGGGTTATAGTTGATAGGCTTACGAAATCAGCGCATTTCTTGCCGATCAATATTAAGTATCCGTTGGAACACTTAACCCAGATATATATCGATGAAATTGTTAGACTTCATGGTGTGCCTGTGAGTATAGTTTCTGATAGAGATCCGAGATTTACGTCAAGACTCTGGCAAAGTTTGCAAGAAGCTATGGGGACTAAATTGCGATTGAGTTCTGCATATCATCCACAGACTGATGGTCAGACAGAGAGAACGATTCAGTCGATGGAAGATCTGTTGCATGCTTGTGTGTTAGAACAGCAAGGAAGTTGGGATGAATTTCTGTCTTTGATAGAATTCACCTACAACAATAGTTTTCACTCGAGCATAGGAATGGCGCCCTATGAAGCACTTTATGGACGACGATGCCGAACACCTTTGTGTTGGTATCAGGATGGAGAGAGTATGACTATTGGTCCTGATCTTGTGCAGCAGACTACAGAAAAAGTGAAGATGATACAAGAAAAGATGAGAACGACTCAGAGCCATCAGAAAAGTTATGCTGATAAACGTAGACGACCTTTGGAATTTGAAGAAGGCGATCATATGTTCTTACGAGTTACACCTACAACGGGTGTCGGAAGAGTTCTGAAATCAAGGAAGCTTACACCTAAGTTTATAGGGCCTTATCAGATTATTCGTCGGATTGGTCCTGTAGCTTATCAGATAGCTTTACCGACTTTTCTATCCAATCTTCATAATGTATTTCATGTGTCTCAGTTGAGGAAATACATTCCCGATCCAACCCATGTGATACAACCTGATGAAGTACAGCTGAAGGATAATTTGACGTATGAAACACTTCCTGTTAGAATCGAGGACAGGAGAGTGAAACAACTTCGAGGGAAGATGATTGAATTGGTGAAGGTAGTGTGGAATGATGTAACGGGAGATGCTACATGGGAATTAGAGGATAGGATGAGGGAGCAATACCCTCAATTGTTTGATGTATGATGAATTTCGGGGACGAAATTCTTATTAGTAGGGGGGAGTTGTAACACCCTAACTTTTGGGATAATTACAATATAGTCTCGATTTGTACTTGTTTTGTGAATTCTGTGAGCGAAAAATTTAATTTGACTGCTTCGTGAGTGTACTTGATCATGTATGTGATTTGCTCCGACTTAAGAAAATAATAATTTTCTGGCTGATAAATCTTATTTTAATTAATTAGATTTGGGAGATCTTACTAAACCCAATTGATTGATATATAAATTAATAGCATAATATTTTGGATTTAACTCAGCAATAAAATAATTTTATATTTTTATAATATTATTTTATATTACAAGATCTACCTCTTTATCTCAAAAATAGTAAAAATCAGCTTTTGGTTTGACCACGATCTTTAAAAGTCTTTGTGGGACCCGCGTGTAGGAAAAATAGTCAATCTGTGTTGATGTACAATTTCTAACCAATGAGAGCAAGTCAACAAAGTTAGGCTTGACTTTCTAAACCAATAGGAATTGGACACCTAAGGAGCATGTGTTTTCATTTGGACCGTTGGATGAAGACTTAATGATGAAGCCTTTAATCTAAGCCATTGATCTAATCAATGGTGAGATTAGAATGATAAGTTTATGACCAAGTGATATCTACCCTAGATCTAATCAATGGTTAGGAATTAAAGATGAATCAAGGGCTAGGATTGAGTCAAAGATTGTAGGCTTGAAAATGGTTAGTAACCTAATTAAGCTTAATTAAACTAATCTAATTACTTAATTAGCATACTAAGTGAACTAGTTTAGTTATGAATTAATTATAATCTAAATACTAATTAGCTATATTAATATTGATTAAAGGATATAATATATGTTAATATATACTAAGTTAATTAGTTATGTTAGTAGTATGTTAATTAAGAATGGTTAGGATAATTAACCTAACTAATTGCCTAATTAACTAACACATAATTAGGTGTAATTGGAGGACAAATAAGACATTAAGGAGAGGAGAGAGAGCACGGTTTTGGCAGCAACAAGTGGGCTTGGAGGTGGCTTGGTTCTACATGGTTCATGAAGGATCCAACATGACAAAGCCATGTGCACCTAGTGTGAACACTTGGTGATATTTTTGCATGCAAAATTGAACACTCAAGCTCTCTACACTCTCTCACACGGCTGCTGCACTTCATATTCACTTTCACTTTAGTTTTTCACACTTATCTCATTTTAACTATCCATTTCTCTCTCAAAAACACCAAAAACTCAAGAACACTTCTCTCCCATTTTCTCTCTCTAAATTCGGCCAGCCCTCATCCAACCACACCAAGACCTTCATAATTTTAGATCATCATATTTCTTGAACCCAAATACCATTCTAAGCATCTTTCATTCACAAACTTTTCCCAAATTCCTACTCCATCTTGCCTAAAATTCCACTTCTTGCTTACTTACTTAAGGGTAAGTTTGGTTTCTATGGTTCAAAATTGAAATTCTGATTTTTCTAACCATGATTGTTCCATGGTTTTCCTATTTTGTACCTTGTATGTGTATTTACTAATTGTTTGAGAATTTTAGGAATTGTTTTGGAGCTTGTACGAAATTTGGAGGAAAGGAAGGAATCTTACCGATTGTTTTGACTACAAGAGGTAAGAGGGAGATTTAATCTCATCAACCCTAAGTGGTGATGAGAAAATGGATTGTGTTTGTGTGTAGAATCCATAAGGATTCGGTTGTATGGTTTATTTGTGGTTTTTATTATTTTTGATTGTTTAAATGCTTTACTAATTGTGATTTTAATTTGTTATGCATGATTATAGTTTTTATTATTTTTGCTATGCATGATTATGGCTTAAAATATATTGTATGTGTTTTATATGTGATTACATAATTGTATGTAATTATAATTGTGTATTTATTTAAGTAGGATGTGAATAACATGTACGAAATGCATGAGTGTTCCAAAGAACACATTTAAGGCTCACGGCCTTCTCACAAAAATAGAGGACCAAAATGTTCTCACAATTTTCTAAATCAAGGATTTAATGAACCTAGGTAAATAATGGATGATTTAAGTTAATTGTGGCCAAAATGCCATTTAGTGTATAACCAAATGCCATTTTATTTTGATTTGGCCAACATGCCATTTTATTTACTAAGATAGGTTAGGTAATTATTTTATAACATAAATTGATTCCAAAGAATCATTAAGAAAATCAAAGGAATTAATTCTGTTCTAGAATTTTAACTTAGCAGAATTCAGTTTAAGTAAGAAATTAATCAGACACTTGAAAAGTACTAACGTAGAGCTCATATTATAAAATTTGAAGTTCGTTAGTAAATTTCAAAGTGAAATTATTGGGTAAAAATAAAATAAACTATATTTAGAGGAAAACGTTAAAAATACCTTATACTGATTTTATAGGCAAAATGCTGCCAAAATTTATTAAAATCAGACGCATAAAATGAAAAGATTCCATACTATATTTAGAACACAAGGAAAATACATTACATATTTTAAAAGTACTAGATATAGTTTTACACATATTAAAAATAACAATTTTAAGCTATTCGGTTAAGAAAATGAATTAAAATCCTACGCGATTGAGAAAATAATTCAAAAATATTTTACGATGTTTAAAAACGTCAAAATATCTTTACGCGATTTAAAAACGTTTGTGAAAATGTTGAGATTGTGAAAACGCTATAAAATTCCTACGCGATTGAACAATACTTTGAGTTTTGCTGTCAGGCCAAAGTGGTGGACCCAGACATGTTGTAGTGTAGTACTGTCAGGTGGGACGTACTATACTTTGTTATCTGGTGACTAGGGGTATTTTGGTAATTTCTTATAAAATATGGTAAAATTTGGATAATAGGGGTATTTCTGTAATTTTAGCTCATGTTTAGATTATTGTGCCAATTTGGGTTATAATTGGTGATTGATTGACGAGGCGAATTACACCGTATTTGGTGTGATAAGCGTAGTGTGGTTCATTTATGAACTTGGAGGCATTAGTGTGCGGAGAATTCCACATGCGGACAGTGGGTTGCTCCTCTGGGCCGTGGTAACGGGCAACACACTAATGATCTTGACAAGCACTATTCTTAGTCAAGATCTTGAGGGGACTATTAAGTACTATGCCTGTGGTACACGATGTTTGGACTGTGTACTGCTACACGATGTTTTGGACTGTGGGCTATAGACACGACGTGTTGACAGTGCAATAGCTTGGTTGGGCAGCCATAAAGTATTTATAGTTTCTATTCGGATCATTCTCTCAGATATCCGTGTTTAGCTCCATGGAGTAGGAACGAGTCAGTGTGTGTATCATTCATCATCTGCATCTTAATGTTCATGCATTATCTGTATTTTACTGTTTATTATAATCTGTGATAAATTATATGATTTATTGTTTTAATATATTATGCATGACATTGTGATAGGTATTATTGTTATATATTACTTGATATATTATGCATGATGTATTGGTATGTACTGTTGTGATAATTGTTTTGTACTGTCGTTTTCTTTATTGTCATGCGGGTAGTGATGTAGATTGTCTCACCTCTCTATATGTTTTCTCGATATTACTGTATTACTTCCGTAGAGAGTTTGAGGTAGAGGAGCATCAGCCTCTTGAGGTGCGACTGACGAGCAACAACGGGGGCGACATCTACGAGGAGGAGGAACCAGTAGATCATACCGATCGTCAAGACTGATCTTGAGATCATGGCACTGCCAGGATTCTTCGAGTTCGTAAGACTGGAGTTTCACGGGGGTTCCGAGGCATGGCGTATGCATGCTGACTGAGGGACAGTAGCTTATGTGGGACGATTGACTGTGTCCCTATGTAGGGAGTATGGCGGAGAGGTCATATTCACTACTATGCTTTATTTACATTTAGAGTTACCTTTGACCATTAGGCGTTATTGGCAGGGAGTTTTCCACGCGCCTAGTGAGTTGAGTAGAGAGTCGACAGCTCGGACTCATGTCCGAAGTGCTGTGAGATCTCATAGATGCACACTTTTCGATGGTTATTCTGGAGGTGACGAATGGTGATTCATCGGAGGGTTTGTTATCTACTGGGATGCACTTGGGCAGTACTATGTTTAGCTTTGTGTCAACTCTTTATTGCTTTATTAAATACTTGTAGTTTGTAAATTATGCTTGTACTAAAAGAGAATCATATGTATATTATGGTGAGTTTATGTTTGTTATATCTTGTGTTTCGTGTTATTTTATTTAATGTCATAATTTTAAAAAGGAAAAAAATATTCCGCAAATATTATGTAAGTATCAAATGTTTTACAACTTGGGTAAGAGTTTTATTTTTTATTTTATTTCATTGCATTCATCAATGTGGCATCCCCACAAGGGTGTTACATCTTAGGTTGTGCATTAATTACAGGCAAATGAATAAGGTGACCATCAAGAATAAATATCCATTCCACATGATAGATGACTTGTTAGACCAATTAAAAGGAGTTTCTGTATTTTCTAAGATTGACTTAAGATTGGGATATCATCAAATCAAGGAGAAACAAGAAAATATACCAAAAACTGCATTCAAGACTAGATATGGACATTATGACTATTTAATGATGCCCTTTGATCTTACTAATGCTCCTACCATTTTTTATGGATTATATGAATAGGGTGTTTAGACCATACTTATATCAGTTTATATTGGTTTTCATTGATGACATTCTCATATATTTTAAGACAAAAGAGGAGCATATAGCTCATTTGAACATAATGCTAAACCTTTTGAAAGAGAAGTCGTTATATGCAAAATGAATGAAATGTGAATTTTGGATGATGTGAATGCTTATGTCTTGAAGCATATCAAATGGGTTTTTGATGATAACAAAGGCCAAAGTGAAGTTCAAGTGCAAAAGAGAAGATCAAGCGCAAAAGGAAAAATCAAGATCAAAGAAAGAAGTCAATAGGTTTATTTAGTTATAAGACTTAGAACATTAATGTTAAATGCTCTCAAGATTTCTCAAATGGTTTTTCAATATATGATTTCAAAATAAGTGAGAAATTTCAAAGTTAAACATGGCTTTCAATAAAACTTGAGTTTCAATCTTAAATCTAACACTCTTAAAAGGATTTATGTTTAATCAAGTGTCTTGAGGTATTAGAAATGACTTACAAGCTTTATTGGACTTGAAAATTGTGTTCAATGGCCAATGTAATTGATTACTCGACGTTTGTAATCGATTACACGGCAAACAGAAGGCATGTAATCGATTACATGAGCAATGTAATCGATTACAAGCAAGTCAGAGGCCATGTAATCAATTACACAATATATGTAATCGATTACATCAAGCCCAGAAAAGTATGAACACGTTCAAAGAGTCATGTAATCGATTACATGGATATTGTAATCGATTACACAGTAAGTCAGAAGTTATGTAATCGATTACACAGATATTATAATCGATTACACACAAGTCAGAAGCCATGTAATCGATTATACCAAGAATGTAATCGATTACACAGAGCCCAGAAAGTCAAGAACACGTTGGAACAACATATGTAATCGATTACATATATTGAGTAATTGATTACAAGAATCCTAACAACGTCCAACGGCTATATTTAATGCATTAAATGCATGCCCAAACCACCCCCAACGGCTCTATTAATTGAGAAACTTATAAATACCAAAGTTGGGTCTTTATTTGAGGTTGACCTTGAACCAAAAATTGATTACCAATACGTCTAAACGTGAATCAATCCTCAAATCATTTTCTTGCTCTGTTTTCTGTCAAAAACATGAAAAATCTTTGAGAGCATATTAGAGCTTCAATTTGTATTCATCTGCTCTATTGAGAACTTCATTCTATCTATCATTATTGCTGTGTAAAGAGGGTGAGGTATCCCTCTAGTGAAAAAGGGTGAGGTATCCCTTGTTGAGAAGAAGGTAAGGTATCCTTCAAAGGTGTAAAGAGGGTGGGGTATCCCTCAAAGGTTGTATAGGGTGAGGCATATCTGTTTTTGAGGCTCAAACCACAAGGTTGAGGTATCCCAAGGTGTTGGTGAGTGCTCTATTGTGTAAAGGTTTTCAAGCACCCGTTCAAACTTGAAGTTTAGTGAAAAATCTCGAGTGGTTCGCTTGAGGACTGGACGTAGGTCACAAGGGGTGGCTGAACCAGGATAAATCCTTGTGTTTGATTCTCTCAACCCTATCTCTCTACATTTGTGCATTTACGTTATATGCTTGCTTGAATATTACTCATCTTGGTTTATTTAATTTGTGACTGAAGTATTCAATCTCATTTATCTATTCACTTCAATTATCCAATAGCTTCAACGAAAATTGTTAAACAAACGTTTTACGAAAGATTTGCGAAAATATTTCATAAACTCAATTCACCCCCCCTCTTGAGTTTTAGGCCACTTGGCTAACAAGTGGTATCAGAGCTAGGCTCTTGTGTAAAGGGCTTAGCAGCTTCAAGAGAAAGTGATGGCCTCCTCAAATGAGTTTTCAAAAAGTTCCTCTATCTATAAACCTCCCTTTTTCAATGGGGATGGGTATGCTAATTGGAAAGAAAGAATGAAAATTTTTATTGAAGCTATTGACTTAGATGTGTGGAATGCTATTGAAAATGGTCCTTTTATCCCCACAAAAGATGTTAATGGTGTAAGGGTTAATACACCAAGAAGTGAATGGACCAATAATGATAAGAAAAAGGTCCAATATAATTTGAGTGCCAAAAACATTATTACCACATCTTTGGGGCATGATGAATTATTTAGAGTTTCAAATTATAAATCTGCTCAAGAAATGTGGAATGTTTTAGAAGTAACCCATGAGGGTACTAGTGATTGAAAAAATCAAGAATTAATACGCTCACTAATGAATATGAACTTTTTAGAATGAACCACATTAAAAGTATTCAAGAAATGCAAAAACGTTTTACACATATAGTTAATCATTTAGCTTCATTAGGAAAGACATTTTCTAATGAAGATCTTATTAATAAGGTTTTAAGATGTTTGAGCAGGGATTGACAACCTAAGGTAACGGCTATCTCGGAATCTAGAAATCTTGCTACAATGAATTTAGCCACACTTTTTGGCAAGCTCCAAGAACATGAATTGGAGTTGAATAGACTCAAACAAAGTGAAAAAGTTGACAACAAAAAGAAGGGGATTGCTCTCAAGGCCACTTCTTCCATGATTAATGACGATGATAATGATGAAGATGATAGAGATGGCTTGGAAATAGATGAGGAGAATCTTGCTCTACTAGTAAATAAATTTGGAAAATTCTTCAAGAAGAGTGGAGCTCAAAGAAGACCTCCCTTTCCCCAAAAGAATGTTTATCACAAAGGGGAAGGAACCTCATCCACTCCTAAATGCTATGAATGTGGAGAGTTGGGTCACATGAAGATGGAGTGCCCGATTTATCAAAGTAAAGTGGAAAAATACCACCAAAAATCCTCAAGGGAGAAGAAAGAAAGAAGAGCCTACATAGCTTGGGATGATAATGACATGGACTCAACCAATAGCTCGGATAATGAGAAAGCCAATCTATGTTTCATGGCTAGAGGAGAAGAGGAAGATGAAAATGATATAGAGGTAACATCTTCAAATTCTGAATCAAACTCTTCCCCTTCCTATGATGAATTGCAAGATGCTTTTGAAGAATTACATAATAAATCTATAAGACTTGAAAAACTTGTTTCATCTTCCAAGAAATCAATTTCCTCTTTTGAAAACAAGATATCCATGTTAAATAAGGAAATTGAGGAACTTAAATTAGAAAATGAAACTCTTAGGTTGATTGATGCAAATTCTTCATGTATGACATGTTTATCACTTAATAATGCATCTACTCCCTCATCTTGCTCATCATGTAAAGCATTTGAAATTGAGATTGAGGACTTGAAAAACACTCTTTCAAAATTTACCTATGGAAGAGATAATTTGAACATTTTGCTTGGAAACTAAAGATGTGTTTTTCAAAAGGCTGGTTTGGGGTATAATCCCAATAAACAACAAAAGTTTCTCAAGAACTTCTTTGTTTCATCAAGTACATTAAATAGTCCTTTTATTAAATGCTTTCATTGTGGTAGGAAATGGCATAGTGCATCAAATTACAATATAAGGAAGAATATCAATAACAAGCTAGGAACTAAATTGGTTTGGGTTCCCAAAGGCACTTTACCAAAAACTAACACACAAGGACCCAAGAAAATTTGGGTACCAAAAGTCACAAATTGAAGTGTGTTGTAGGTGTGCTTGAAGGCCAAGAACTAACTTTAGATATATTGAAAAGTGGCTGCGCCAAGCACAAAACCAGAAAATACTTCAAGCTATCATCCCTGTCTCCAAGAAGCTTGAACTTGCATCCTTTGGTTAAGTGTGACTTGCTCTATGCTTTACTAGTTTAATATCTTGAATATGTTAAATGAATATATTTTTCATGTTAAATGGTATGTATAATATCAATATCTTTGAACTTGTCATAATGGATCAATCATGCATCTAATTCTGCTGTATAATATATTGGTCTATTGCATAATATGATATCTCAATGCATAATATGTTGTTTTGCTGCACAATTATGAGTTTTTGATCATAATCTATTTGGACTATATACTTAAATGATGTTTGGGATTGTTTTGGAATGTTTTGGAACTAATTGAAGCCTTTCATCATATGCATTTGCTATTGGTATCACATATTGTTGTGCTAAATGATTTATACCCTGATATTGATCCTGCTGGGCTGAAATAAAAATCTGAATGCTTATGTCTTCTTTTTTATAATGCCAACAGGGGAGAAGATTAGTGAAATATATTGCATATGTATTGCATGTGTACAGGGGAGTTTTGCACTTTCACATATTATATCTCATGCATACATTACGGGGGAGTGTTGCACTTAATTATCTGATAATCAATTAAATGCATATATTTCTCATTCTGTTGAATGTTTAGTTTGTCATCATCAAAAAGGGGAAAAATGTGAATGCCTATTTCTTGAAGCATATCAAATGGGTTTTTGATGATAACAAAGGCCAAAGTGAAGTTCAAGTACAAAAGAGAAGATCAAGCGCAAAAGGAAAAATCAAGATCAAAGAAAGAAGTCAAGAGGTTTATTTAGTTATAAGACTTAGAACATTAATGTTAAATGCTCTCAAGATTTCTCAAATGATTTTTCAATATATGATTTCAAAATAAGTGGGAAATTTCAAAGTTAAATATGGCTTTCAATAAAACTTGAGTTTCAATCTTAAATCTAACACTCTTAAAAGGATTTATGTTTAATCAAGTGTCTTGAGGTGTTAGAAATGACTTACAAGCTTTATTGGACTTGAAAAATGTGTTCAATGGCCAATGTAATCGATTACACGACGTTTGTAATCGATTACACAGCAAACAGAAGGCATGTAATCGATTACATGAGCAATGTAATCGATTACAAGCAAGTCAGAGGCCATGTAATTGATTACACAATATATGTAATCGATTACATCAAGCCCAGAAAAGCATGAACACGTTCAAAGAGTCATGTAATCGATTACATGGATATTGTAATCGATTACACAGCAAGTCAGAAGTCATGTAATCGATTACACAGATATTGTAATCGATTACACACAAGTCAGAAGCCATGTAATCGATTACACCAAGAATGTAATCGATTACACAGAGCCCAGAAAGTCAAGAACACATTGGAACAACATATGTAATCGATTACATATATTGAGTAATCGATTACAAGAATCCTGACAACGTCCAACGGCTATATTTAATGCATTAAATGCATGCCCAAACCACCCCAACGGCTCTATTAATTGAGAAACTTATAAATACCAAAGTTGGGTCTTTATTTGAGGTTGACCTTGAACCAAAAATTGATTACCAATACGTCCAAACGTGAATCAATCCTCAAATCATTTTCTTGCTCTGTTTTCTGTCAAAAACGTGAAAAATCTTTGAGAGCATATTAGAGCTTCAATTTGTATTCATCTGCTCTATTGAGAGCTTCATTCTATCTATCATTATTGTTGTGTAAAGAGGGTGAGGTATCCCTCTAGTGAAAAAGGGTGAGGTATCCCTTGTTGAGAAGAAGGTGATGTATCCTTCAAAGGTGTAAAGAAGGTGGGGTATCCCTCAAAGGTTGTATAGGGTGAGGCATCCCTGTTTTTAAGGCTCAAAGCACAAGGGTGAGGTATCCCAAGGTGTTGGTGAGTGCTCTATTGTGTAAAGGTTTTCAAGCACCCGTTCAAGCTTGAAGTTTAGTGAAAAATCTCGAGTGGTTCGTTTTGAGAACTGGACGTAGGTCATAAGGGGTGGCTGAACCAGGATAAATCCTTGTGTTTGATTCTCGCAACCCTATTTCTTTACATTTGTGCATTTACGTTATATGCTTGCTTGAATATTACTCATCTTGGTTTATTTAATTTGTGAGTGAAGTATTCAATCTCATTTATCTATTCACTTCAATTATCCAATAGCTTCAACGAAAATTGTTAAACAAACGTTTTAAGAAAGATTTGCGAAAATATTTCATAAACTCAATTCACCCCCCTCTTGAGTTTGAGGCCACTTGGCTAACAGATGAGAGAGGTTAAATTCTTAAGCTATGTGATCAATCAAGAAGGAGTGGTAATGGATCCTAGTAAAGTGGAGATTGTGATTCATTAGGAACAACCTAGGACAATGACAAAAATAAAAAGTTTCTTAGGATTGATAGGATACTATCATAAATTTATTGAAGGATTTTATCTTATAGCAATGTCTTTAACCAGGTTAACCAGAAAGGGAACACCTTTTGTTGGGACTAAAGAACATGAGTCAAGTTTCCATAAGTAAAGAAAAGGCTTACTACAACACAGATATTACTGATCCTTGACCCTTTAGGAAATTTTGTGATTTATACTGATGCCTTTAAAAAGGGTTTGCGTTGTGTACTTATGCAAGATGGAAAAGTAGTAGCCTACAGCTTAAGACAATTCAGACCTCATAAAGAAAATTAACTAACCCATGATGTGGAATTAGCAGTAGTAGTTTTCACTCTGAAAATTTAGAGGCACTATTTGTATGGGGTAAAACTTGAAGTGTATATAGACCATAAGAATTTGAAATACCTATTTGATCAAAATGAGTTAAATATAAGGCAAAGAAGGTGGATTGAATTATTGAAGGATTACGATTTAGCAATTAAATACCACACAAGAAAAGCCAATGTAGTGGCTAATGTGCTAAGCAAGAAATTCCTGCACTTATCCCACATGATGATTCAAGAGTTGAATCTGATAGAGAAGTTTAGGGATCTAAATTTGGCAATGATTTTTCATCCAAATAAAATAGATCTTAACACCTTTCAGATTGAGTATGGTCTTAGGACACAAGTCAAAGAGGCTTCGAAGATAGATCAGTTTTTGCAAACTCAAAAGAGAAAACTTGATCAAGAAGGATAGAGAAACTTTCATTTGGCAAAAGATGGGGTAATAATGTACAAAGGAAGAATATGTGTTCCAAATAACCCTAGATTAAAAGTGGAAATTTTAGAGGAGGCCTATAAAAGTAAATACACAATTCACCCAAGAATTAACAAGATGTATAAAGATCTTAAGGAGCAATTTTGGTGGCTTAGGATGGAAACTGAGATAGCAAAATTAGTTTCATAATGCCTGATCTTCCAGAGGATTAAGATAGAACATCAAAAACTATCAGGTTTATTACAACCCTTAGAAATCCCAAAATGAAAATAGGATAGCATTACTATGGATTTTGTAGTAAGATTGCCAAGGAAATCTTATGGATATGATGCAATATGGGTTATTGTGGAAATATTGACAAAGATAGTGCAACCCATTTTCTCCCCAATAGGATAAACAATTCACTAGATAGATTAGCTCAACTATATCTCAAGGGAATTGTGAGACTACATGGTATACCCAACACCATTATGTCTGATAGAGATCCTAGGTTTATCTCTAGGTTTTAGGAATCTTTGCAAAAGGCTTTTAGGACTAAATTGCTATTTAGTATGACCTATCATCTACAAACAAATGGTCAAATAAAGAGAACCATCCAAACCCTAGAACAGATGCTTAGGGCATGCGTCTTAGAATTTAAAGGAAGTTGGATACCTATCTGCCTTTAATAGAGTTTACTTTCAATAATAGTCACATTCCAGCATTGGGATGGCACTCTATGAAGCGTGTATGACAAGAAGTGTAGATCTTCATTATGTTAGTTTGAGACAGGACAAAGGACTTTGATAGGACTTGATCTAGTGCAAAAGAATTTAAAACAAATAAAAATCATTAGTGATAGAATGTTGACAGCTCATAGTAGGAAAAATAGTTATGCAAATAAAAAAAAAAGGAAGCCTCTGGAATTCCCAGAGGGAGAATATGTATTCCTTTGAATCACTTTTATAACTGGGATAGGCAGATTTTTAAAATCCAAAATGTTGAGTCCCAGTTCTCTTGGATATTTCCAAATTCTTAAAAGAGTTTGGCCTAGTAGCATATCAGCTAGCTCTTCCACCCTGTCTTTCTAATTTTCATGATGTGTTCCATATGTTATAACTCTGAAAGTATTGCCCTCATCCTTCACATGTCAAAAAAAGAACTTGTGCAGCTAAAAGATAATTTAATCTACTACGTGCAATCTGTGGATAGAGACTATAAGTGGCTTAGAAGTAAGAACATTCCTATTATTAAAGTCTTATTAGAAGGACAAACATTGGATGAAGCTACATGGGAAATGGAAGAAAATTTTAGGCAAAAATATCCGACATTGCTAGAAGCAGTTAATACGAAACTTCGAGGACAAAATTTTCTTAAGGGGGATAGAATGTAACATACTCATAATTAAGATAAAAATAATAATTTTAAACCATATTATATGTGTGTGTGTGTGTGTGTGTGTGTGTGTGTGTGTGTGTGTGTGTGTGTGTGTGTGTGTGTGTGTGTGAGAGGAATGCCTATTGTAAGATATGAAAAAAGTGAATCTTGACAATTGGATCTTATATGAATGGTCAAGATTAAAACATAAATGTATATGACTTTTTTAAGTGGTTACTTGACCTTTAAGTAACTTTTAATCTTGACTATTCATGTATGATCAAAATTTACTCCTTTCACCTTCTCACAATTAAAACTCCTCTCACTAGATATGCTCCATATATATATATATATATATATATATATATATATGTTAGTGACAATAAAAATTAATAATATCAAGGAAATAAATATAAGGTAAGGAAATTTTAATTAAATAATAGATTAAATACAAAAATATTTTAGACCAATTAAAGATAAGGATTTCAAAAAAGAAAACATTAATAGGAGATAAGTGCAAATAAAAGGAGAGACAAAAGTAAAAGGAAATCATGAGAATTTAAAAACAAACCACCTAATGAGTAATTAATTATATCAAAAAATAAAAAATTTAAAAGTGAGAATTTTTAAGGTGAAGGCACATTATCACATCTACCCTTGACACCTTTTTATACATTGTCAGCTTAGGAGAGAGGGAATAGCAACCTATTTAGCAAATTCCCAGTGGAGGACTCTTCCACTTTCCCATATAATTATGTTCTTTCATCACTCACCTAAAACACTTCACCTGAAAAATACTTGGCTACAAAGAGAAAGAGAGAGAGAGAGAGAGAGAAAGAAAGAGAGAAAACACACTAGAGAATGAGACAGAGAGAGCAAGAGAATTTTTTGGTTCCTCTCTTCATCAACAGAGAGCAAAGATCCTCCATTTCTCTTCATCAAAATTGGCTACCACTCCATTACTTCCCCAATCGTGACCTTTGAGGTTGACGAGTTTTAAAAAAAAAACTTTTTCTTTCCTCTTTGTTCTTTCATTCCTAATTTCTGGTCATGGTTTCATTCACTTCTTAGACTTAAAGATTCTTCCTTTCTTCATTTTTTATGGATGTTAACTTTGGAAGAAAATGCACATCATGATTAATATTTTTGGTGAAAGCCCCTTGATGGGAGTGTGAGAACTGAACTCATTTCCTTGAAGATCAAAGAATATTCTTCTTCTTTTGTTTTCTATTTTGAAAAAGATCCTATATATTCTTGTTAAAAATTTAATCATGACCCTATTTTTGTGTTTTGGTTGAAGCTTTGTTTTCTTGGAAGCTAGGGTTCTTGGAAAGGCTCAAAGATGAGGACTTTGTTGTTGCATGTGCTCTATTTCTACCTTTCAAATTTTTTTTTCATTTTCTATTTTTGATATATGAATGAGGGTGTATGGGGTTAAGAAGGATCACCCAAAAATTTGTAACTTTGGGACTTTGGATTATTGGTTTTATTTTTCAATTTAGAGGAATCCCTTACCAAAGGGATTGGTCCTCATGAGACTTGATTATGGAGTCTTAAATGTGAATATTAGACATTTTATACTTTCTTTATTTTTCTATTTTAATAGGGTTGTGCTTCAAATATGAGATTTAAGATATTATGGATGCTACTCTTTGATAACATGAAGACTAAACTCTGGTTCTTTTGGAGCAAAATCAAAATGCATGGCCATAAAGATTATGACAATGTTAGGCTAATGCATGAATAGGGGATGTGTTTTCAGCCATGAAAAGATATAGATGAAGTTCATGTTTATTAAATGATGATGATACTAGTTTTCAATTGAAGTTTCCAGCAAAATACTTAAAATTTGATCTTGCAAGATATGGTTTTACCTATTTTACTTGATTGATTTTTAGATATTATGAAACCTGAATTCCTTTTAATGAAACTTTGGATTTGGTACGTAGAGTATAATGTTTATAACCCCCTAGAATAATTTGTTGTCTTTATCATTTTTTTAAAGGCATGCTTGACCAATAATCTCTAATTACTTGATTTACTCTCCTTATGTTTTAACTACTATATTGGAAAAGTAAATGAGCTTTTAAATTACATTGAATGACCTTTATAGCACAATGAAACTTGGCCTTTTCTATTTGCAATACCAAGTAATTTTTATTTTATTTTTTTGTAAAATGAAGGAATCGAAGAGAAAGAATTATCCCTAAGAGAGTACAGATCTATGTGACAAGAGAAGTACAATCGAAAAGATCAAGAAATGAAGAAAATAATAGGAGATGCCCTTAATTTAGAAATGAGCTCATAAGAAAGTTGCACATATGATCAAGAAAGAGATAAGAGAAATGGTTCATAGCCCTATAGAGAAAGGGTCCAAATCCCTGGCCTTTGAAAGGAAGCCAAAGCCTCAAAAATTATAAAGGATAAGAAGAAAGAATGTATACTTTCCTCCATGAGTTTCAAGAATATGTTTTTCTATGTTAAATATTTCTTTTATTATATATTTATTTATAATGTTTAATGACCTTAAATTATGAATAAAACTAAATTTGGAGGAAAGATATGGAATAAATTATTTTCTGTATATTTACGACTGAATTATCATTAGTTCAAAAACTATTACTGAGTTTTTTATTTCTCTTCTACTGAGGTTTCATTCTCATATTTTTAGCATGGTATTTTAGACCTTGAAGGTGCTAATCTTTCACATGATCACAGAGATCCACTTCAAAATGGGTGTATGTCCTCGTGCTTGTGGGATTTGTGAAGGTAGTGACTTCAATGAACATGATCAGATATAGTGGTGAATAAAAAATTCTTATTTTCAACAAAATTTTTTTAGAAAATGAATGATTTTCTCCAAAAGAAAAGAAGAAGAAAATTTGTTTAACAAAATACATTGAAACAAAATAGTTTCACAAAGAGTAATTTATTTTCAAAAGAGAAATGAAAAAAGTGAATGATCAAATGAAAATTGTAATTCACCATTATCACAAATGTTGAGGCTAGGAAAAATTATTCTTGTTTAGTTTTTATTTTATAAAAATATTTTATTTTTTATTGTGGGAATTAGACTAGATCAGCACAATTGACAAAATTCAATGTGGATAGCTCAAGAGTAATAGGTAGAGTGTAGTTGATCAACACCCTGACTATCTCCCAAATTTTTAGTCGTCGACTATATTTTAAAGTTCTACTTTTCACGTGGTGTAATATTTAAATTGGAATGATATGTGTATATGCCAAATAATCAAAAGAATAATGACAAAATAACATGTGGAAAAAGACATTTTATTAGAGACCTTCTAGAGCTCGCCAACACACTTAGCCAAACTAAAATGGTACTCCTCACCTCTAGAAAGTCAAGACATAACCATCACCACAACTAGTCTTGATTATTCCATTGTTGGTCCTTAATTCATTATCAATAAAAATAATAATTGACAAAGCATATGATTAAGAAAGAAAGAAAAAAAATAGACAAATGAATCAAGAAAATGTTAAAAAGGTGAGAACGTTATAATACTCACTAACGACAAAGTCACACCAATCAACAACTTAATGCAAATTAGTATAAAGGTAATGAAAATTGAAAAGACCCAAACAAGAGAGCAACCTTGCAGGAGTTCAATCATTTTTAAAAAGAAAAAATGGAAAAGCGGTTAAAGGTGCCTATAGATACAAAAGGATAAAGGCAACATCTTTATATCATGGAATATCTACGTATAATCATGAAATAGAGTAGTAAAAAATTAAATGAATACTGAAGGGACTATGAACGAAAATTATGAACCAGTGTTATCTTCTTGCTCTTAGGTTGCTCAACCTCTCTATTTATGTGCTCTTTCTCATCTCTCTAATCTCTCTCCCTCTTTATGTGTGACCTATACTAAGGTGTAAGGTTGGTTGAATCCTCCTTGATCAGATCCAAGCTCACTAATACAACCACTTTAATGCATTAGAGAGGGGTTTGGGTACCTGTAAGACACTCCAATACTCAAGTAAGTAAGGGTTTGAGGAGGTAGAGAATGAGGGACAAGATTTTTACCATTGAGGCCATTGTAGCTATTTATAGAGGAGAGTGTCATGGGGATCAAGTAGGGCTCAGGGACAAATTGGTCCTTCTAGGTGCCATATAAGGGAAAGTTTCCTAAGACCTTCCTCATATGGTGTGCTAGCCAATGATTGGTGTTTATAGGGGAATATTTCCTTAATGGATAAGGATGATGACATCTTTGAATGATTGGGTGTCATATCAAATGTTGTTGGGCTTGACCTTACTAGGCTCAAATTTCCAGCTCGGATCATTGTCCCTAGATTGGTGCTTTGATGGCCATCATAATGTCAAGCTCCATATTAGTTGAGGTTTTGGGTTGTGCCTTATGAACACAGAACTATGTGTGTTTTTGGGCAAGCTCTGTGGTCAAGCCCATTTAGCTCTTGACCACGGAACTCGCATTATTCATATATGACATGTTTCTTGGCTCTTGTACATGATATCAGAGCACAAAGATGCGTTTGTAGTTTTGACTTTGGAATTTTGCCATGATGGAGATTGCACCTTTTTACTATATGATCATGGATTTCGGATGCTCTAGGGCATGTGTGTTTCATCGTGGTTCAACCTTAGGTGGTCTAGGGTGCTCCATTATCACGTCCCTTGGCTTGCTTGAAATGTTGCTCTTGTTGTAATGATGCATTTTCGCCTGTGCGCTAGTAACTTTTTGCCATGTGGCAAGGGAGTGTGTTCGTGCATAGTCGATGCTTAGAGCATGTTTGTTTCAGATTAATTCACTGTTAAAATAATTTTTTTTAAAAAAATTTGTTTCAACAGTATTATAACATATTTGGCAAAATCAACTTCAGCTTTTACACGAAATTCAATGCATTATAAAAGCTATTTTTCATAATGTTGAAGATTGAAGCTTGTGATTATAGATTATAGATTATAGATTATTCCTTACACTTTGAGATATAAATACTATTTTGTCCTCAATCAAATAACTTTTTTAATCATTCTATGCCTATTTTGGTAATTTAATGCATAAAAATAATTCTTTTTTATACTATCCAAATGAAATAGATTAGTTTAAAATCACTTTTCAGCTAATATATCCTAACATAAAATTGATTCTATTATAATCGATTATAACAAAAAGTTTTTATATAATAATCGATTATTGAAATAATTATGTTTTCACAGTTATCCTAAATACACACTTAGTATTCGTGCTCAATAATCATTTTGAATTTAAATGCTTGGACAAAACTACCCCCAAGTGTGGCTAGTAGTTGGCATTGGGCTTTCCTCTATAAATAGGGAGTGTGGGAAGTAGTTCCCACTTTTACTTTCCTTTTTTAGAATCCTCCCATTTCTTCTACACTTTTGCATTTTTTAGCAGCCTCTTTCACAGTGGTAGATTGATCTTGTCATTGTTCTCGCAATTCCTGCGTGGTGGTTCTAGTTTTCATTTTGAAGCTTTAGTGTGTGTTTAGACAAAGAATTTTAAGATAATAATGTATTTGTTAAGAGTAATTAAAATGATTTAGATAGAAATGCTCTATTTGGATATTAAACAAAAGAATTTTGAGATTATTGGGTATTTTTATCTTGTAATGTTTTTAACTAAAAATTAGGAATTTAAAATTCCACCTCTACAAAGAGAATTTTCAAAATCCCTTGTCTTTCTCTTCTTTCTCGACCAGAGCAAGAGACCTCACAGTCATGTTGAAGTGGGTGGCAATAGATGAGATGATGGAGACAGGTGTAACATCCTAATACCAATATCCTAGTATTTCTAATAAATACCTGGATAAACAGTAATAGTTATGCTACTTCTAACTCGAACATAAACTAATCCATAACATTTATAAATTATTATGGAGAGTCATAACTAAAAAGTCATGCATATATATATCATAGTCTCAAAAGGGCAAAGAGTTACACATATATAACTTTATACAAACTCAATGAATATAATTAATTATATAAACTTTGTCTATAAAAGAAACAAATAAAACTATGCTACATTAGTTCTTCTATTTCTTTATCTTCTTACCCTTTGAAGAGTCTTGACTTGGATTTACATGGAAACACAACGAGGTAAGAAATCATATATTCTCAATATAAGAAATTCCAAAACCAATATAGGTAGTATTTATATTGCATAAACAAACTTGTCATACATCCATTAATACTAGAACTTACTAACAATAGATTATGAATTCATGAAGAAATTGAATCTTTATTCAACATTAGTAGAACTTCCACATATTCCTCTTATGTAAAGGTTCCTAAAGCTAAAACATAATCTATAAACATAAGTTCATCATTCATATGATAATTACAACTATCTATACAGTCATAACATATCATAGATAGTTCATTCATAAACTTGTTATAAGTACTATACATATAATCTTCTTCTATGAATAAACTTACTAACTTTAGATTTAGGATTTGCAATAAGCAATGAAGTCTTTACTCGATGCCACTCGAATATTTACATTTTCTTACTTTATGTAAACATTCACTAAGCTAATCTATAATCTTAAACTCACAAATATATTATCAATGGTATTGAACAACCACCAATATGATTGTAAAATATCACCAACACTAGGCAACTACCCATACAATTGCTAAGGATTTGGAACTAAATATGTATACAGTATGCTTGCGATTATACAATGCTTGGGAATGATGATTATGTAATGCAATGGAATTGTGTAAGTGTAGAATTGCGTGTGTGTCACTTGCATATTCCCCATTTTCTCTTAAAATTGTAGTTAAGAAGACTAATTCTTCAAACTACTTAGTAATGAGTGGACTGGTTCCTACTCACACTAGTGAGAGTACTATTTTCACTACAGAGAAACTAGAAGTCCTGGAACTAACGAGAAGCTTGGGCTAAATCCTCACTCAAAGAGACTTTTTGACTTTTCCATTTATCTCCTTTGGCCAAATGATTGTACATCATTAAAGATTACTCTACCTGGGAATTAGCAAGTATAGGAAACCATGTGGCATTATGTTTAACTTATACAAAACCACCACATTAACTTATCACATGATTCTCTCTAACCAAGTGAAGAACTAAACTCTAGCAAACATGTACTCTCAGCTCACTTCTAACTCATAAAGGAGCATATTCCATGTTTCTAGTTAAGTAATCATGCTTATGATACTTGTATCTAGCTTGTCTCATTATCACACTGCAAGTGGTAAACTATGCCACCTTAGTATACTCAAGGTCCTAGAGACCTACTTTAGGCAATTCCTAACTTATGGAATTCTTAAAGACTAGAAGTTCTATAATATCTCTACACTAAGTCCATTCATGCATCTCTAACTCCACTTTCTCTCTTAGGAGCAACTCATGCATTATGACAAGTGACTATTGCCTACTGAACTCAACTTACTTGTATCTAGTATACCGTATCATCATCACCTCATATGTGATATCAAATGCAACACTATGTTGCCTAAAGAACTAGATACCTACATATGCCAATCCATTACCATTGGATGCTTAAGGTTACTTAGTTTCTAATATATGCAAGGTAATTATTTCCTTTATGAAATACCCCTACTAGTATCTCAACACACTTTACAAGGAATATATAAGGGATCCAAGCAAATAAAGAAGTCCTATTTCCCAAAATAAACTTCCTAGGCAACTACTCTAGGCGCCTAGAAAGGCTGATTTTCATGAATGCACAAAATGTACATCCTAATTTCAAAAAATTCTATAATTTTATAGGAAAATAGTCTTGTCTCATATGTTTCAAAAGAAATAAGCCTCACTTCATTTGACTTAGTGTATCTAAAGTTATGCCACAAAATGCAGCAGTTGAAACAGGGTAACTAGTTGACTTATCAGATTCTGACCTTACTTTAAATTGAAACTAGGAATTCATAGAGGGTGTAAAATTCTTGAAATTTTTACCACTCATAGCCTTACATGTTAGTTTCAAAATGTCACTATCCTCATGTAATTTACACCTCAGAGCAAGAAGTTATGCAATCTGTTTTACTAGGTGTCAGTCTGCCTGTTTCTGCAGAATCTGACTCAAGTTCAAACTGAAATTGGTGCTACTTGGGTTGCTCTAAAAATTTGAAATTTTTACTACATGAATCGTTGTATCTTTGCTTTCAAATGAAATAAGAAGCAGGTCTTTTCGATGACTACAGCTCAAGTTATGTTACAAACACTACAAGTTGTCAGGATTTGGGCACAGCTATGCCTAGGTGTGGTTCACTGGCGCCAAGCTTGTGGGTTTCACTTGTTCTGGTTTTGATTAGTGGCCTAAGCACCAGTTGCACTAGAAAGACAGAAGAAACTAGTTTTCTGCATAACTTGGTTTCTAACCAAGTTCTAATCCTCAAATCATGGATTCTAAGTGATTTTCAATCCTAAACATGACCTCTAATCATAATAGAATCATCAAACACTAACTTTAACTCATTAAAGGATGGAGTTCAAGAACCTAAACTACACTTTCTCTACCCCATTTTCTAACTATCCACTTAAGTTATTAATGGAGGTTCCTAGGTTCATAAACTACATCCAAGCATAGGTTAGGTCATGAACCAACCAAACTTAGTTATTGGAAGTCATAACTAACCTGTAACACCCTAATACCGGTATCCTAGTATATCAAGCATACTCTAGGATAAACAGTATTAGTTATGTTACTTCTAACTTAACATCATACTATCCATATCATTTTAGCAAATAATAATGGAGAGCCTTGTAGAAACTAAAAGTCATATACATACATATTGCCACAAAAAGGCTCATTGTGTACATAAACTTTAAACAAACTAAAAGAAAAGTAAATAAATACAAAGCTTTAAACTACTAAGTATAAAAACTGTCCTAGTCTTCATACTTTTTCTCCTTGCCCTTGGATGAACTTCCACCTAGATTTACATGGCAATAGACGGGGTGAGAAACTATATTTCTCAATATAAGTAAACAAAACTAGTAGTCTAAATATTCAAAAATGAATAAACCTAACTTAAACTAATAAACATACTAAAACTCATTGTATAAGAACCATTACAAAACCTCCTCTCTTTATGTAACATTATTAAGCAATCTATACTTCTGATCTGATATCCGAAACTACAATGATAACAAATAACTGCCCATATAATCATTTGGAAATCATTGACTAGACAACCGCCCATACAGCTATCATCAAAGGCACAAGGAAATAACCAAACATACGCAACTAGAACACAAATTCTAAACTAAACAAATATTAAATTATGAAATGATGAGATGATGTATGCTCAAAGAAAAGTATGTGCAGTGTTGGTGTAGTGTCGTGATACTTAACTATTCTCCCTGCTTAAGGAGTTACTTTATCATAATAACGTGTGACCTTTTATAGCATACCTAGTAGAGGCAAAGTCTATTACTATAATTCTACAACTAAGTAGTCTACTATAAACTAGGTGGATATCGCCACCAAACTGAGTAGATGCTTCCACTCACTGCTCTCTAGGGATAGAAAGTATATGTGAAGTGAACTGTGTGACAATGCAGAGTTATGTCCTAACTCTAACATAACTACCACATAATTCTATACTAAATCCATCTTGCACTACTAAGACTACCTCTTCTCTGTAAGAGCAGTTTATGCACTATGACACTTATCCAAATGCCAACTAGACTTAATACACTTTCTAACTTTACATTATTAACTTTATTTCACTCTTTAAGAGTTTTCACGCACTAAGGCATTCACCCTTGCCAACTAGGGTCTATGGTATTCAACTCTTGTCATCTAGATCCTTAACTCTTTAATCACATCTCTTGTGATATCTATGCAACACTAGGTTGCTTAAGAAACTAACTAGTGGTCTATGGTAATCCATATCCAATGGATGCACACACCTTCCTTTACTTTCTCTAGCATGCCACTAGGCTTTTCTCTCTACGAAATACCCTCTCTAGTGCCTCAACACTCTTTACTAGGCATAAACAAAAGATTCTAGCAACTAGGGAACTCAAACCATCAAAATCAGTATTTTGGTGAGTTTCAGCCCCTCACGCTATGACACTTCTCTTTCACGCCGTGGCGCCCTACACTTGGGTGCCAAGGCTATACTCCTCACGCCGCGACACTCAACTTCACGCTGCGGCATTCGAAGCCAGTTCATCTTCACACCACAGCACGGTGCTTCTCATGTCGTGGCGCTCACTGGTTTTCTGCATAATTATGCAGAAAACCCTCGGTTATGACTATTCTATTGAACCATTTCAGCTTCCAAACATCTAAAATTGGTTTCTAGTTAGTTTCTGACACCACCAACAACTTCTAAACATGTTGTAACATCATTAGAACTTATTAATTCACTAAATTTGGATCAAACACCAAAAATCATTCTCTTGGTTCAACAAAACCCTAGGTTCCAATTCATGAACCAACTAACTATGGATAAATCCATCTATCTTATTTCCATCAATATGAAATAATCAATTCCAATAAATGAAAATAAAAATCTAACTAATGAAACTAGTCTTCCCTCTTTAAAACCCAACTTCTCCATCTAAAGGCCTAAACCAAAACATAGAAAATATGGATAATCAAAGCTAGAAAACACCCTTACCTTTTGCTTGGATGATGATCTTGAAGCCTTAAACTTGCTCTTGGATCTCTCACCTTGGTCTCCTTCCTTTCCTTTCCTCTTTCCCTTCTTTCTTCCCTTGGCTTCCTTTTTTTCTCACTTTCTCTCCTCTATTTTTGGTCTCTGCCATGGGAATGAGGAAAAGAAGCCTCATTTAGCTTCTTAAGGGATTACCACTAATGTGGTACTGAAAATCTCAATCTGTTATGAACACTTAGATTCCTCCAAATCAAGGTTCCAAACCTCCAACAGACTCAAAATAAATCCTAAGATTCATTAAAAATCTTATTGCACTTTTTCTCTATTTTTCCATATCTGGTGGGGATCAATCTGACATTAAAAGCACAATCAGTGTGCCTAAAAATACTAAATTAACTCCGATTGTCTTGAAACTTTAACCATACCTTACTTAGCTCATTTGTGACCTAAAAATAAGTTATCCACATATGTTTCCCTCCAAATAGTAGTTTATGCTATTTTTTGAGTCATTTTAGGTCATTTACCATATTCTGTATTATAGCAAAGTATCTAAACTAACTCAGTTTGTCATGAAACTTAACTGATATGTTAAACAAGTATTACACTACCTATGTAACTTTATACAAGCCTAACATGATTTTCTGGGATGTTATACAACCAAGAAAATATCATTTACCTCTTAAACCCATCTTCCTTCATCGAGAAAAAACTAAGAAAACAAGATGAGGATGAGTAGGAAAAGATGAAATAAAACCCCCTTCCTCTTAAAGTGTAGCTGGTCTTCAAGTTTGAGCTTGGTTCTTGGATCTGCCTTTCTTTCCACTTTTCTTCTCATCCATTTCCCCTTCTTCTCTTCTTTCTTTTTTTCTTTCTTTTCTTTTTCTATTTTCTACCTATCTACAACCGTGAAAAGGAAGAGAAAATAGGGAGGAAAAGTCAAACTTTGCCACTTATAGGATAAGAACCAAGTTTAGCTGAAACTTTAATCTCTTAGGAATACTTTAATATCACTAAAACAAGTTTCTTAACTTCCAACAACTTTAGAATAAATCATATGATTTATCTAAATTCTTGTTTCACTATTATCATATTTTTCTATATCTGCGATTAGTCAATCCGACATTAAAACACACTCTCGGTATGCTTAAAAATACCAAAGCAACTCTAATTTTTCTTAAATTTTAACTACATCCTCTTCTATCTATTTATGACCTAGAAAAAAATTCTCTAGATTCATTTCCTTCAACTTAACAATTTATGCTACTATCTAAGTTATTTTAAACTATTTTTCACATTATGGGTTGCAACAAAGTGTCTAAACTAACTCAGTTTGTCACAAAAATAAGCAGACTTGTCAAGCAAGTGTTATGATACCTTTGTAACCATAAACTAGTCTAACATGCTAAAAAGAGGATGTTACAATAAGGGCAACGATCTCTAAGATGATAGTGGAGATAAGGGTGGCAATCCTATGCACGACTGCGAAGCAATCTTAGTTGGACCACGTTCATCGGTTCTGTCACAGATTTTTGAAGATTGGAGTCTCTGGTCACCTTCTGTAATCGTAGTTGGTGATGATACCCGGTGATCGATTACTATTGCGGAGGTCGAGATTCTAGTCATGGTCAACACTCTTGATGTCCCTATTGCCTAGCCATGCTCCATCTTTCTTCTTTTGTTCTCTTTATGTTCTTTTACTTTGTGGCCCTTTAAAGGGCTTTTCTGAATTTGTAAGGACAAATTGTTCCTTTTGTTGGGGGGTTTTTGGATTTTATTTGTAATTGTACTTTACTTTTCTATGCTTCATTTTTTATTACTTGTGTTGTTCTATGTAGCCTAAGTTGGGATTTGAGGTCCCATACTTGGCTTTTCTATTCGCGTTTAGGGATCCAACACTCCTTTAGCCTAAGTTGGTGTCGAAGGTTCCATACTTGGCATTTCAATTCATGCTTAGGGATCCAACGTCCCTTTAGCCTAAGTTGGAATCTGAGGTCCCATACTTGGCTTCTTTCACTTAGGGATGCAATACTCCTTTAGCGTCTTATACATACTAAAATATTGAGAGATGAGGATGAAGTGATGCGAATTACTATACTGGGTAAACATCTCATTCATTGATTCTACCAAATTACAACACCATTACATTTGTTTCGTTTAAAGTAAAAATCTAACTATAGTACTTTTTCAAATTAGAAACATGCCAATACCTTGGGAGCTCCCATCCTACGAGTTTGGTGATCTTGCATGCCGCTTTATCCAACACTTCTATGACCCAAAATGGACCTTCCCCATTTGGAGCGAGCTTTCTTTCTCTGGTGTTCCATCCTCCGATACTTGCCTTTCTAAAGATGAGACCCCCTACTTTGAATCTTCGTGGAGAGACTCGCTTGTTGTATCTTTGAGTAGTCTGGAGTTTGAAAGTTGCCTCTCTAATGTGGGCCATTTTATGATGCTCCTCATTCAAGTCTAACTCCTCCCATAGAAGTCTGTCACTTAGAGTTCTAGAAATATGCTCACTTCTCCCACTCGATTCTCTAATCTCTACTGCGATCATGGCCTCGCAACCATAAGTGAGTTTGAAAGGGGCCTCTAGCAGTTGAGTGAAGGGTTGTCCAATATGCCCATAACACATGGCTCAACTACTCAACCCATTCACCCTTAGCCTCCTCTTCAAACCTCGGAGGGTCACCCTACTGGCGGCCTTAGCCTGTTCGTTAGCTTGGGGATGTTTGAGTGAAGTGAAGTGCTGCTTGATATGGAGGTTGAACTTATATCAAGCTTTGCCTTTTCAGTTTACAACAAGTTCTGCTTTTTCATGTTGATGTTCACGTGTTTGAATGTTACTTACTTGTATGATACAACAACTTATTTTACTAATACAGTTTGCAATTAAATATCTTTATCTGGGTTGATGGGGAGAGACAACTCCACTTCAAAATTTGATTAAGATGTGGGTGAGGTTGGAGGATGACAAAATTGATTTCTAGCATTCCTTTTTGCTAAACTATGATTATAATTGTGCCCTTTTTTAAGCCAATAAGCACTTGGAATTGCAATTACATTAGGGATTAGGATCCTGTCATGTTACTAAGTAACATGATAAGGTAATGTTATGAAAGAGCAAGACATAAAAGTAATTATAGTAGGACCTACCATTATTTGTATAGGTTTGCTAATTTTACTTGTGTCTTTCTCTCTCATAACATGACAATCATGTTACTTACTAACATGAGAGGATCATAATCCTTACATAAGTGGCTTTGAATTGCAATTACATCAGTGGGTGATTTGAGAGAGAGAGAGTGAGTGGAGGGGAGGGAAGGGGAGGGAGCTGTTAATGAAAAATACTTGCATTGATTTTGTCTATTTAAGTTGTGCAAATTAGATCAATCAATAATTGACATATTATAATTTTTTAATGTAAAATAATTATATAACACAAAATTTTATGCAATTATTTAAGTAATGATTAGCTTAGTTTATACAACTTTATACAAGGTCTACTCAAATATTTCTTGTTGTATAAGCTAAATATGGCCAATTTGGCCACAATACTATATTTCTTAATTTCTAGGGTTAACATCAACTTAGAAGTAAGACCATGCTAATGTCGTTTTCCTGTGGAATCATGATTACCTTAGACCGAAAGCATTTACTTGTCCTTTTGGGTGTTCTTAACGGGTTGTATATCTATGTTGATTTGATTGTTTCTTGTTACCTTTTAAAGTAGCTTCCTGTCCAATTGAATATCATCTTTTTCTTTTTTTTTGGGGGTTACAGAATGTCATATTTTATTAGAAAGAGCAAGGCATCAAGTCTTTCACTTGACGTTTTCTACCTTCTGATTATGGGATAAATTATTCTGAACTGATGTTGCAAGTTAAAAATGGAATCAAAGCAAAGAAGCATGTCATACAAACGGCCTTCAACACGTTTCCTATTTGCTACCATGGTTAGAATCCGGTTGTACCTCATTTAGGGAACACTGATGCTTAATCTAAGGCAAAATTGGTTAACAATTGTACATACTGTCTTTTCGGACCATTTGTGACGTGGTAGATGCCAAAGGTCTAAATCTAAACTTTGCGGCATTTTTCGATGATCTATTTATTATCGTCATCATCATCATGCTTCTCAGCTTCAGAGCTTCTGCTACATCATGATTTTATTATCCACCTTATACCTTTTTAAAATACTACAATAGGACTATTTCCCAACTTATATTACGCTCATTTCTGAACCTTGATCAATCAGTCTATACATTTGATAGTCATGGTGAGAAGGGTTTCATAGGCATAAGCAACTAAAAATGCTAGATGCTGGAGCTTTATGCTGTTTTGCCACTGCCGGGGTCTTTGACTTGTACATACTAAAGTGAAGAGGTGGGGACAGAGGACTGAAAGAAGCCAAAGGCTTTCTTCCTCTTAACGTTCAAATAACTTAATTATGGTGAAAGAAAGGAAGTTGATTCAACTTTGGCTTTATTCCTTTGTAGATATTATATATTATATATAGGCCTACCACATTGCAGCGAAAACACAAGCCTTATCTCTTCTCTGCCTTAAAGCTAGAGTTTTTTATCTGAATTTTGGTTTCCGTCTCTAACCATGGCTAGCATTGGCAAGTTGGATGCTATGCAACAACTGATCAAAGGTGAAAGAATCATGCCTGCAAGTGCAATGTCTGATGACACCATTTTGGTGAAGAAACTATTGTCAGAGCATAATCCTGATGGACTAGAATATGATGTCAAGCCACTTCTCCATATTGTTGAGGACATTCTTAGACGTGCCACCTTGAGTTCGGAAGGTGTTTCAACGGTATGATGCTAATAGTTAACATGTGGATTTGGCTGTGATTTTCCTTTCTTTTAAATTAACTTGTACTTTTTTTTTCAGGATGCCCTTGCACATGTTGATCATGTCGAAGATAGAAGCCACCATCCTGGCTACCCAAACATGCTGGAGGCTCTGTCTTTTAAGATTGATCGGATTTCCTGTGAGGTGATGGAAAAATAACCTAGACAATCTAGATCAAGATCTTTATATCTTTCTTTGTGTAATGCCTGAACATTGTGATACTACTAATAACATATCTTGGTATAACTATTAAAAAAGTTTAAGCTACTTAGAGAGATTGAGTTCTTACATAATTTGTAAGACGAATATATTTCATTGCAGCCAGAATATCTGCTGAATATATACTTTCCCATCAATATAACAATATCAAAGTCAAAATGAAATTTCAGATTTCCTACAAGGCTCTTGGTGGTGTAGATGCACACTCCACAACAGTTGCAATATTTGACATGGTTACAACCTACAAGTGGGATGTGAAGTTGGTGGTGGCCTTAGCCGCTTTTGCTCTGACCTACGGTGAATTCTGGTTGCTTGCCCACATTCATGATACAAACCAACTTGCCAAATCAATGGCAATCCTGAAGCAAGTACCTGGTATCATGGAGCATGCAAGCTCACTGAAACCCCGGTTTGATGCCCTTAATGATCTGGTTAAGGTCATATTGGAGGTGACCAGGTGTGTCATTGAGTTCAATGATCTGCCAACTCAATACATTACACAAGAGGTATCAGCCTATACCACTGCCGCATCCCGTATCCCAATTGCTGCCTACTGGAGCGTCAGAGGTATTGTGGCTTGCGCAGCTCAGATTACGAGCCTCACGTCACATGGCTATGAGTATGTTTTTCCAGTCATTCTCAAGATTTTTATGTTTGTTAACGCATCTATAGACTAAATGTCAGAACAATTTATATCAACACTGTTTCAGGTTCATGACATCAACCACTGAAGCTTGGGAGCTATCCACATTGGCTTACAAGCTCAAGAACATACTCGACTATCTCAGGAAGCAACTGGATAGCTGCTACAAATACATTGGTAGGCCACTTAAAAATATCATATATTCATATGGAAGCATACATAAAACAATACTGAGATGCTATGAATATGGACTGCATCTAAAGCTAGCCGGCTTATTTAAGATCACCATTCAATGTAGAGAAAAAGATGGATGCTGAAGCTTACGATATGCTATGTGATTTATTTTCGACACCCCACATTGACAACATGAAGGTTCTCAAGGCTCTGATTTATGCAAAGGATGATATTCTGCCTCTATATGATGGTGCTTCCAAGAGAAGGGTTTGACACTTTTAGCACAGTAACTACCTATGTGATGCATTATTATTATAAGAAGTTGGTGATGCTAATACTGGTATAATTATAATGTAATAAACAGGTTAGCCTTGAACCACTGAGAAGGAAGAATGTGCTACTTCTAATTTCAGGCCTGGAGTTCTTCCACGAAGAGCTTTTGATTCTTGAACAGATCTATAACGAATCAAGGGTGCACGCATCAAGACTGGATAATAGATATGAGTTAGTTTGGTTCCCAATTGTGGACCTCCAAAGCTCTAAATGGACAGACCAAAATCAAAGGCAGTTTGATAGCCTGCAAGAGACCATGCCATGGTACTCTGTGTATCATCCTTCATTGATAAGCAAGGCAGTCATCTTGTTCATCCAGAGGGAATGGAAATTCAAGAATAAGGCAATTCTTGTTGTTTTGGATCCTCAAGGGAGGGTTGCTTGCCCTAATGCTATTCACATGATGTGGATTTGGGGAAGCAGTGCCTTTCCTTTCACAAGTACAAGAGAAGAAGCTCTTTGGAAGGAAGAGTCCTGGAGACTTGAATTGCTCGCGGATGGCATTGACTCGGAAATATTGAACTGGGTAAGCATATATTCTAGCAATCATAATACTAATTTTAATACCATATCTAGAACTCAATTAGTCAATTCCATAGGAATGTCATGTTTTATATATCATTTTTTTTTAATGTTATAGTTAAAAGGTTAATAGCTAACCTCAAAATCCTACTTATATAACACTAGAGTCACAACTGTTCATAACTGTCACACATGGCCCCATTTGGGTTTTAACAGGAAAATTTTAAGTACGACCACTTAGTTCACATGTAGCAATAATGTATGTCACAATGTGTAGTTGTGACTGCTGCGTTTTGTAGGTAGCATTCACCGATCCAGTAAGTATTTCTACGTGTCCTCATCCACCAAACAGGTTCCAAACTTGGGCTATTTCAAATGATATCTTGCAAATTAATCAATTTTAATTTCTTACTGGGCAGATCAAGGATGGAAAATACATTTTCTTGTATGGAGGGGATGACCCTGAGTGGGTAAGAAAATTTGTGAAGGAAGCCCGCAGGGTTGCGCAGGCTGCACAAATACCCTTAGAGATGGTATATGTTGGGAAAAGCAACCAAAGGGAGCAACTTCAGAAAGTATTGGATACCATACTTCGGGAGAAGCTCAACACTAATAGCTGGCAAGAGCACAGCATGATATGGTTCTTCTGGACCCGCCTTGAGAGCATGCTCTTCTCCAAGATTCAACTCAAGCAAGCTGATGACCATGACCTCGTGATGCAGGAAATCAAGAAACTTGTTAGTTATGACAAACAGGGTGGATGGATTATTCTAGCAAAAGGGTCTCGCATTGTGGTCAATGGGCATGGTGTAACTGGTTTGCAGACCTTGCTGGAGTATGAGAACATATGGAGGGAGCATGCTGAGAAAGAAGGGTTTGACCCAGCTTTTCAGGAGCACTACGGGAAGCTTCATGCAGTTGCTAACCCTTGCTGCAGATTCGAGTTCTCACATGAAATGGGGAGAATCCCAGATAAATTGAGGTGCCCTGAGTGTCACCGCCACATGCACATTCTGACCACCTTCCAGTGCTGCCACGATGAAAACGTTGAAGAGCCTTTTGTTGTCAGCACTGTTGCTCCTTCTTCTACCACTTGATCGTCATTCACTTTGCTGCTGCATGTGTCTCTCTGCAATTTCTTACAAAGTCCTCCTACGTGTTTTCATGTGTTTGTTTTTATCACAGATCGATGTAATAAAATGTGAGTGGTGAGCTTTGGTCTCTCCACTAAGGGAGTGGTTAATTTATTATGTGACTTGTTATTTGGCTCTGATTATGCCATTGGCATTTAGAGGAGATCTGAAATAAACTGAGTACTATTTGAATGATCAATAAAGTTGCAGTTCTACCATTTAGACGGAAAGAGTTTTCTCACAGGCTCACAAAACTATCATCTCTAGCATTTATTTTTCTTTTAATTTTTCTCTCTCCACCTTTTTCTTTCCCCATCGATGGTTCTCCCTTAAAACTCTTTGAGGTCTGTGAAACACAGCCCTCTCTGCAAAGTATTTATGGCCTTCTTGTGCATCACTCAATCTTTAGTTCATGAACTGTTGTCTTTTTTCCATTGTGGTGGTTTGCACCTAGAATGTTCACAAGTAAGTTACAAATAAATTTAGTATTACTTTAGCATTTTTTTTATACTACTTACCTTACCATGGACACATCCGTATGGCTGTCAAAAGCCAACAATTCTCATCTCCATGGTAAATCGAACTCATTTCCATGGGGTAGGGTCACATAATCTTCTAAAATAAAATCGGAAATAACTTTGCCCCAATCTTGGTTGGAGGGAGTTGATGAGGACTTTATGAGAGAAGCCCAAGTCCAGAAAGAAGTTCAAGATCCAATACAAGGTCTAGGAGTGCCCATGACAAGAGCAAGAGCTAAAAGAGTCCAAGAAGAACTTAAAAAGATGGTGAACAACTTATTAGAGGCCGAACATCAGATTGAAGCCCAACATGTGGATCCTAGGGTTTACACATGCATAGCCCACTTGGAATAAAAGGAGAAGAGCCTCTATTTGGTATATGACTGTGTTAAAAAAAAATATATTTTGTCCACAGTAGGATTAGAACCCAGGCACTTGAAGCTGAATATGTCTCCTTAACCACTGGAACATATCAGTGATGCTTATGCTAAGGGGTTTTGTTTTTATTTTTGTTAAGTCCTAAATGGGCAAACCTCTAAACTGTATTGTACTAAAACATTTGGAGATCATTAGAGAGAAACACACATTTTAGAATATACAAAACTGAGAGTTTTGCTCTGCTAGGGTTCTTCCTTGCATCATTTGATCTTATCAAGAATTAACCAATTCTTGTGGCGATCCTCCTTGGCTTATCAAACTAGGTTTGTGACGCCATTTTTATCTCATTTCTTTTCATCAATTTCGTATCTAGTTCTTCCTTCTAATTTCGCATTTTCCTTAATTTTCGTTTCAAATTTCTCGCACTCATATCTCAAGTTATACGTACTTTTTTTCGGTGATTCTTGAGTCTAAATCATGATTCAGAAAAAGATCTTTCACCTCGTTTTGGAATCACGCAATTCCGATGTCTATAGCGTGAGATATAGATGCTTCCTAAAAACGGACAGAATCAATTCTTTTCTTTCTTTATTCTTCCTTTCAATTTCATCTTCCAAATTCTGTTTGTTCTAGTCCTAATTAGGTCCGAATTCAAGAGGCTTAAGGTTAAACCTCATCAGGAGTTGTCACGTATTTATTACTCATCTAATCTGTTGCTATATGTCAATTAATTTAATTAAATAAGATTAAAAGTAACACATGCTAATAAATTAAATAGGTATTGGATACGTGACAACAGATTAGATGGGGTTGAAGGAACTCCTTCCAACCAAGGTTGGAATCAAATTCTGTCTAATAAAATCAATTCTATTTGACATTAAAAATAGTGCTAAGAAAAACAAAGAGATATTTACAAATATCTATATCGCTGTCAAAAGCCAACAAGAAGCTTGATGTAACACCCTCTGAAGGGCATTACATTTCAGACTAACTCCTTTTTAAATCTTTACTCAAGTTATAAAATATTTGATATTATTTTCAAACTTTCTTTTTCGTGGATAATATAAACCTACTGAAACAAAAGACATAAGAATTGAATAATATACTTTACATATAAACATAGTTTACTACAACCATAAGTACATTATACTTACATACCCAAAAAGCATAAACATTTAACATAACCATCTTGGCCCAAATTCACAACACCTAAAGAAAAGAGTCCTCCTCAGAAGACAAATTCCCTAGTCGAGAATGTCTTGATGGATAGAAATATGAGCAGAAGATATCTCGGAGTCCTCCCTAGGAGTATAGTGAAGATCACCCCACAACTCCTGATAGGTATGACAAACTCTACATATATAGCAGCAAAAGAAAAAGTAGTGACCCCATGGCGGGTCCTACTTACAGATAGAGTAATATTACCACAATACTCTATATGCTCCGTGTCCCAATGGACACGCTAAGCATCAGCGCCTTCAAGAAACTGTAATCTAACGAAACCCTGAAGATTCTGCCTCGCTGCCATCGCACTCTTCTCAAAACATAAATATCGAACAGAACAAACAGAACAATATAATAAAGAGGTGAGATCCCCTACATTAATACCATCATGGCAGCAAAGAAACAATAATGACAATAATGTCGTTCTTCACTGAGATAATACAGAAACAATAAGTATAATCATGTTATCAATTAATAGATAATTCAGCAATGTATATCACAATAACATGAATACTAACCATACCACAATAATATGTATACTGACTATGCCACAACAATATATACACTGACTATGTACATGCACAATATGTATACTGACCATCCTTATGCACAATGCACCCAATTTCTACTCCATGGAGCTAAACACAATTTCAGAGAGAATGATTCAGAAGGTATGTCTGTATATCGACTGCCTCAGACCAAGTGCTATAATTTCTCAATGTGCACATTATGGCATTATATAAGATATTCTACGCTAGATCGGGAATAGGAATAGTATCTCGTCGAGATCGTCAGTGTATTTGCATTGGAAATCACGACACAATAGTGCTATTCAACTAGCCACTTGTGGAATTACCGCACCCCGACACCCCTAAAATCCATTATAGACCTTCACCACGCAATTCGCACCCGCACTAAAGTGTAATTCAACTCCTAGACAACAATAACCTTTCCAGACACCCGTCTATCAAACAATGCATGTCACATGACTTTATGCATACTATAAGCCACTACCGGCTACAATCACATAGTGATATTCCCGAGTGCAGTATATTGGCTCGACAACAAAACTTGTTGTTCTACTTAATCACGAAGCACTTTTATCGCATTTTTACAATCACGTAATAACTTTTGTTATGTTTTCAAATCATGTAACAGTTTTTCAACGTTTTCTCAATTGCGTAAAGATTTTAAAATGTTTTCTCAATCGCGTAGCTAAAAATCACTATTTTAAAATCATGTAAGAGTTTTTTTACATATGTTCAATCATGTAAAAAAAATTTTTAATGTCCTAAGCTCAAATTAAAACTTTGCTCATTTAATATCAAAATGGGACTTTAATTCCAATATTTCTTTAATAAATCACCTTTAAATAATATTTCTAACATTTTCTCACTAAACCTCCTCCAAGTAATATTTTCTAACGTTTTCCACAAAAACTTATATCATTTAAATTAATTCAAGATATCTCAAAATCTTTGTTCTTTACTCTTAATAAAACTTTCTTAAATAAAATATTTTAAACTTCAAACTATCTTTAAAAATTATTTCCTTGCTAAAACTCCTTTAAATAATATTTTCTAATATTCTTTCCAAAACTTACATTATTTTAATTTAATGAAACCTTTTCCATCTTCCTTATTGAAAATCTTCTTAAATAAAATACTTTAAGTTTCAAACTTAATTCTCAATCCTATTTCCCAATACCATGGTGAAAATCACTCTTTTACTTAATGATAAGATATATTCATTTCCATTCTTATATTATAAATCCTTAATTAAATTTCTTATTATTAAACGACTAAATTCACAATTAATAAATTATTTTCATCATTCCAACTAAAACTCTATTAAATAAAATACTTCAAATTTCAAATCATCTTTCTAACTTATTTCTATAATTAAAGCCAAAAATCAATTCCTTTATGAATAATAAAGTTTGTTCGTCAATTTATTAACTTGTGAAATCCTTAAGCCTTATTTAGTCCCTTAATCATCTAAGTTAACATTTAATAAACCATTTTAGCATAAATTACCCATTTGTGGGCAAAGTGGCCGTGAGCCTCATTGGTCTTTGGAGCCAAAAATTGTTTCCTTTCTAGCACAATTTATAGCATACAACATAACTTCAATTACCACAATCCTACTATAACAAGTTTATGCATAATATCAAAACAATAAAATCACATAGAACAAATAATTACAAATCACACAATTACACAAATATGGTATATAAATCCTCACATGGATTCATCACCTTCATATAATTTTGTGTCCCTCACCACCATAATTGGTTGATGATGTTAATCTCCCTCTTACCTTAGATGTAGCCTCCTAGCTCCTTGTAGGACTCATTGTGTCAACTTTCACCACCAAGTTGCTCTTAAAAATTAAAGTAAACACAAACATATTAACATCTAAGGCTTGATTAAGATAACCATAGATAAAAGTATGGTCTTTGAAATTTAAAAATGAAACAAGAATTGAAAAATCAAGAACTTCACATTAGAATCCTAGAACTTAAGCTTGAAAAATAAGCTTGAAGATGGTTGAACTAGCTCTTGATCACAACACCAAAGTGTCTTAGAATTGTGTATAGGTTCAAGAAATAAGGTTAGTTTGAATTTTAGAAGATTGGAAGTGAATCTAAGGTGCTTGGCCGTGAGGCTTCCAAGAGAGAAAAGTGAGAGAGTTTTGTATTTTGCCTTCTTGGTTCTTGATAGAAAGATGGAAATGAACTAAGTGATAGCAAAACCAAATCTTTGGTCCTCCAAAAGACCTATGGCCATGAGCTTTGGGAGAGAAAATGGAAGAGAGAGAGTTTTGGTTCTTAGCTTTGCATGAAAGATGATAAAAGCATAGAAAATGTGATAGAAAAAATCAACTTTGGTCTCCTTTGGATGCTTAGTGGCCATGAGATACAAGGAGAGGAGGAGTGATCAATTTGATCACTTCAACTCCTCACAATCGTTGATTAGAATCAAGGGTGGACAATCAAAGTTTCTCCTCTAAACTTGTTTCTCATTGGTTCACCATAAATGTGTCATAACTATCAAGTTTGACTAGTCTAGATATTTTTCAGTAACTATTATCCAATGGACAAAGGTTACTACTATTTATTATCCAATGGATAATAACATTATTCAATGGATAATAGCTTTACCCAATGAAAAATAATATTATCTAATGGATAATAGAATTGAACAAAAAATCAGATAAAGAAAATTTTCATTAACTGTTTCTAGTTTCAAGTTTAGTAAGTTCCTCCGACCCCGCATTAACAGTCTAAAACTTTTTGATTTAGGAAAAAAATTTATTTTTTCGAGTCCGCCTCAAACACACATACAATCCAAAATAATATTAAAATAATCAAAATAATTCAAATAATTCACAAAAATAACAAAAATCAGAAAAACATATATAAAAGAGAAAGAAAGAAAAATCGGAGTGTTATACTTGACATTATGTTTCATTTTTTATTAATATTATCAGTAATATTTAAATCATAATTAAGAGTGAGGCGTTTGGATATTTTGTAGGGTGTAAAGTTTTCAGTGCTATCATATAGATAACATTATGGATAAATATTACACAACATTATCACTATTAGCCCCTATAGCTCAGCGGTAGAGCGTCAGTCTTGTAAACTGAAGGTCTGTAGTTCGATCCTGCATGGGGGCAAGTCAAGCAATTATATTCATTTTTCACTTAATTTTTCTCGTTTGGAAGCAAGGATAGTACTAAACCAGGAATAGAATAACAAAACAAAAACTGAGTAAGAATAAGAATAGTCAAATACCAATAAACAAACGCTCACCAATTACACACGAAGTCACAGAGAGTGAAGAAAAAGAAGCAGCAACTTTTTCCTCTGCGTGCAACCCTACTTCTGCTTCGACTTAATGGCATCGGCGCTTCAAAAACTGCTGAGAAAATCACCAGCCAGAAGAATCATCCCTTCCTTCCACACCTCGCAAGCGCCGCTGCTGAATCCCTTGGAATTGCAACCCCTTGCTCTTCATTGTTTCCCCTTCATCGAGGTTCCCCGACCCATTCATCCAAGTCCAGAAACGGAGCACTTAGGCTCGTCCTGTTCCACCGTCATTTTTCCCAGCTTCCCTTTTGGTTTCTCCTTAAACCCCATTTGCTCAAGTGGGTCTCGCTCGCCTGAGGCTGAGGATTTGGATGGTGATGATGATTCGGGGGCGTTGTGGGCTGATAGCGTGAAGAAGAAGAGGAAGAGGAAGATGAACAAGCACAAGTACAAGAAGCTGAGGAAGCGGATGAGGAGACAGAGCTAGGTGAGTCTGAGTTTATGCATTTTGGATTGGGGGCAATGGGATCAGAATGCATTGAACATTTGAACTTGATGAATCAATTCTTCTGTTATTGAATTTTTTTTATATATTTTTTTTTGTAAAACTGTGATATTGATTCATTGTATTAGTTTGTAGAGGGGAAAAATAAGAGAAAGAGAAAGAGATATTTCAAAGGCTCAAGTTTTGTGTACTTGTAACAATATATATATATATATTTTTTTGGGTTATTGTCTCTTGGAAAATGAGAAGTATATGGAGCGGAGGGTCACTTGACACATGCAATTGCTTGGAATCCAATTTTTTTGGGACTCTGTTTTGGAAAAGGATGGCTCCAATTGTTGACTTGTGTGCTCTCAAGAAGTCAGTCACAAATTCACAGTGTGTTTTTTGCACTTTGCTTGCTTGATATTTATTAGTTTTGGAGATGAATAAAGATTTAGTGCCTTTTAATGTGATTTTTGGGAATGAAAACGAAGTTGAAACAAATGTCAACCAATTGGCCGAAGGGTCTCTGCAGGGCAATCAAGGAAAAGTATTGTCTTTGCTGGATGAATTTTATTCCTTTGTTTTGTTTTAACTAAGCCAGTGCTACAATGCATGCATTTTGCTGATGATATAATCTTAGTTAGAGAGTCAAGGGAGGGAATGAACAGTAAACTAAATCTGTGAAGAAAAATTTTGGAAGCACATGTTTCAGATTAAGTAGAAGTATAACAAATTATATGGAGTGTAAGTTTAGCAAGACGTGTGCTAGCACTAGCTTAGAGATAAAAATTGGAGATCATATCATACCACAAGTTTTATGGTTTAGCTATCTTGGATTTATTATACAAAGTGATTGAAAATTGAAGGGAGATATAAATCATAAGATTTAAACTGGGTGGATGAAATGGAGAAATGTTTCAGGTATTATTGCTTATTTGTGATCAAAAGATGTCTCTCAAGCTTAGAAGAAAGTTTTACTGCACAACCATAAGACACACTATGCTTTATGGTACTGAATGTTTGGCTGTAAAGAGTCAATAAGAACTTAAGCTAAGTGTTGCGTAGATGAAGATGTTGCGGAGGATGAGTGCACGTACAAGACAAGACAAGATCAGGAATGAATGCATTAGAGACGTACAAGACAAGACAAGGTCAGGAATGAATGCATTAGAGAGAAAGTAGGGGTAGCACCTATTGAGGAAAAGAAGGTAACATCTCACTTAAGGTGGTTTGGCCATGTGAGAAGAAGACCAATAAAAGCTCAAGTAAGAAGAGTTGTTTTGATGGAGGATAGCTCAACAGTTAGAGGTAGAGGGAGACTAAGAAAAACTTTAGGTGAAACTATTAAATAGGATTTAGAACTAAATGACCTTTTTGAAGACTTGGTTTATGATAGAACATAATGGCGTCGTTTGATCCACGTAGCCAACCCCACCTAGTAGGAAAAAGTTTTTGTTGTTGTTGTTCTTGGTTTGTTTTAACTATGGATCTATGATTGCATCTGGTAAAAAGGGCCGTGGGATGTTCTTTTGGATATCAGTTGTAGGATGGACAATTTGTCTGTGATGTATGATTACACCTTGAGTTTCAACTTCGAAATATACATGCAAACACATTACGGGAACCTACTAGTATCTAGCTCATTGCATAGGATTATTGATTCTCATAGATTTTTAAATGTGGTCTCAATTTGAATTCATCACTTTTGACTTGCATTTGAGAAACTTGTATTAGTGAGTGGAAAATAATTTTTTTTATATGTGTACTTTACCTAGGAACTGTGACAGGAGTTATCTCCACCAGATCTTGTATATGTGAATGAATCCTATGGCACATTAAACAATCTCATTAAAGAGGATCAAGATCTGATTCATAGGATGAAATTAGGAAAGTGTACGTTGGTCTTTACAGTGCAGATTGTTCCATGATTTGCTGTTTTACTTTCTAGTTCTGTTCTTAAGTTATAGCCGCAGGAAGTAGTCAAGTATGGACAACAATGATTTATTTTCTTTTCTTTGATTTTTCTTTTGCTTTGCATTGAGTTGTTTTTAAAAATCAAGTACTCTAATCCAGTTTCGTACTGTTATTGAATTTTAAAATACAAAATCCAAGGGACTATCTAAGAAGAAGTAAAATATAACTACATTGACAGCCTTTTTATGTTATCATACTGACAGTATTTTTTTCTATTTCTTCATAGTAACAACCCTTTTCGTCTTTTCAGGACATTTATTAAGCATTTATGCTTAATATTTTTCTTTACTCTTGCTTTCCCTCACCTCCACTTAGTACATGTTAGATGCTAATGACAGCTTAAAAAATTACTGGAAAATTCTACTAGGAATCACAGCTCTGTTTCTTCATGGAAAATACCCTTCAGGAAGTTTTATTCATATAATGACATTCATGAGTAGGTATATTAAAGTTTTTCCTTTGAAACCATAAGAAGACAAATGTGCATCCAAAATAAGGCTGCTTTGGTGCCTTGAACAGTACTTATGTACTCTAATTTATGGGTTTGGGTCATGGTAGTCGGAATCGCATGAATCAGGATTTGATTCATGCGATTCGATGCGATTCATCAACCTAGCGATTCAAATCGCAGGGAGTATCGTTTTTGTGCCAGAATCGCACAGAGAATCGCTGAATCGTGCACGAATCGTCGGAATCGCGATTTAGATGAGAACTGTGGGATTCTTGCACCACTCAACGTTCTGCACGACGTCTCCCGTTTTCCAGTCATTCTCTGCGTAGAGCCCTCCGACGAGGCTTTTCCGATAACACCCAGCCGTCACCGCCTCCGTTCATCTGCTCCTAGCCGCTGTTTGGCTCTGTAGCCGTCACTGCCATGGCTGCCAGTAGATGAAGTGTCGTATAGAAAGAAGAAAGAAGAAAAGATAGGTAGAGGAAAACAAGAAGGGAAAGGCAGAGGAAAATGAAAAGGGAAAGAGAGAATACAAACTGACATTCAGTTTAAAAGAAAAAGAAAAATACAAAACGTTAAAAGTTGTTGCCCACTAATTAAAACATACGGCTTGCATTTTTTCTAATACCCAGGCACACATTTAATACAAGTCTTCTAAAATGGATTTATTTATTTATTTATTTAGACTCTACTAATAAATTTATTTGATATTAATGAGCTATTTGACACTAAAATATTAATATTTAAATGTTTATAATGTTTTATTATGTGAAAAATATATTTTATATTGTTATTAATAATTTTGACCATGAATCTTACGATTGACAATTCAAAAAATTGACTTTCGGATTCGCGATTCTACTCCCGATTTGATAACCATGGTTTGGGTTGTTTGAAACAAATTCAAGCATGAAATAGGGCTTTCAGACTAAACATTATTACTTGACTCTATTGATTATGTTGAAGTCTGTTAGGAAAATTTGTTAAGATAGAATAAAATCTGAATAATCTGATTCAGATAAAAAAAGTTAGGAAAATCTGTTAGTTAGAATAAAATTTGAATCATTCAGATTTAGATAGGAGTCTTTTCAGATTGTTTTATCCTTTTTCGTATTTTCCTAAGTTATAGCAGATTGGTTAGCCTTTCTTAACCAATTCTGGCTACAAGTTCTGCATCCATGATTCAATAAAAACAGAAGAGCAAAATTATTCTCATATCCAAAATTACATGGTATTAGAGCCTTCTGCTTTGGACCATTTTCCTCAATGGTGAAAACGGCGATGACCGGAGCAACCCCACATCCCTCAACAACCTCTACAGATTCATTTGGGAGTAATCAGTCTGTTCAACTAGGGTCTTGCTCATTTTTTGTTGATGCCCTTTCTTAGAATTTAAACCTGCAACTCACCGTACATAAGCTTAACGGAAAGAACTACCTCGAATGGGCTCAATTCGTGAAATTGGTAATGGATGGCAAGGGAAAGTTAGGGCACCTTACTGGAGAGATTGCGCAACCTAGCAAAAATGATCCTTCCCTGAAAAAATGGAGGTAAGAAAACTCTCTTATAATTGCTTGGCTGATTAATTCCATGGAGCCAGTAATTGGGAAGCCTCATCTGTTTCTACTGACTGCCAATGATGTCTGGGAGGTTGTTTGGGATTGTTATTGGGACCTAGAAAACTTATCTCAGATCTTTGATTTGAAGACTCAACTCTGGCAATCGAAGCAAGGTGATCAGGATGTTACCATGTACTACAATGTGATGGTAACTCTTTGGCAAGAATTGGATCAGTGCTATGATGATGACTGAGAAAACCCCAATGATTTTGCTCGGTTCAAAAAAAGGGAGGAGAATAATCGAGTCTACATGTTTCTTGCTGGTTTTAATCAGAGTTTGGATGAAGTACAAGGTCGAATTCTAGGTCGAAAACCACTTCCCTCCATTCGTGAAGTTTTCTCAGAAGTCAGACAAGAAGAATCTAGGAGAAGAATTATGCTACACAATCTTGAAACCTCCAAAATTTAGGAAGTTGAAGGTTCAGCTCTTGTGATTAAATGAAAGGATTTAGATGGAGATAAACAGAGGAAGCCATGGTGCGAACACTGCAGAAAACCATGGCATACAAAGGAGATTTGTTGGAAACTCCATGGAAAACCACTAAAGTGGAAGAAGAAATCTAGCAGGGAAAATCATGCATTTCAGACCACCACCGAGGACATTTAGGAGCCACAAATCAATTTTGAGGCAACCCCATTTACAAAGGAGCAATTAGAGCACCTGTACAAATTTTTTTCTCCATAAATGTCAGTAAACCCGTCTTGTTCTTTAGCTAAAAAAGGTACTTATCTCACCGCTCCTCTCTTAAGTACCAAATTGAGTTCAAAAGCTCTGTGGATCATTGATTCTGGAGCAACTGATCGTATGACAAATTGCTCAAAATTGTTTTCATCCTATAGTCCTTGTGCAAGGAATAGAAAAATCAAAATTGCTGATGATTCCTTCTCTGCAATAGTCGGAATTGGATCTGTTCCTCTTTCCCCTTCATTAATTCTTCATGATGTCCTTCATGTTCCTAATCTGTCGTGCAATTTATTATCCATTAGTAAAATAACTCTAGATCTTAAATGTTGTGCTATTTTTTATTCCTCGTGTTGTAAATTTTAGGAATTGAATTCAGGGAGGACGATTGGCAGTGCTAGGGAGATTGATGGACTCTACATCTTTGAAGATGGATCTGACTTGAGTAGACAAACTCAGCGCACTTGTTTCAATTCTACTTTTGTTTCTAGGGATAGTGAAATAATGTTGTGGCATTATAGGTTGGGCCACCCAAGTTTTCTTTATTTAAAACACTTGTTTCCTGAATTTTTCAAGAATAAAAATCCATCTTACTTTTCCTGCGAAATTTTTCAATTATCTAAGCACGCACTTCTTATTTGCCTTAATCTTACAAAACATCCAGTCCGTTTACCATAATCTATTGTGATGTTTGGGGACCTAGTCAAGATCCTACACCTTCGGGTAAACGGTGGTTTGTCACATTTATTGATGATCATACTAGGTTGACTTGGTGTATTTGATGAGGGAACAATCTAAAGTGGAGACAATTTTCAATTTTTTTTTTTAAGATGGTGCAAACACAATTTTAGGAAAAAATTAAGATTTTCAGGAGTGATAATGGTAAAGAATACTTTAACAAATATTTGAGCCATTTTTTCATGGAAATAGGAATTGTTCATCAGAGTTCTTGTATTGATACTCCTCAACAAAATGGGGTAGCTGAATGAAAAAATAAACACTTGTTAGAGGTAGCTCAAGCATTACTCTTTCAAAACATGGTACCTAAAATATCTTTGGGGGAGAAGCCGTTTTGACTGCAGCCTATTTGATTAATCGAATGCCTAGTAAGGTTTTGAATTTTAAAACCCCTTTTGATGTGTTTCTTGGTGTTTTCCCAACAAATAGGCTTTCAATGTTTTTACCTCTAAAAATATTTGGGTGCATGGTATTTGTCCATATACATGAACAAAACCAAAGAAAACTTGATCCTCGAGCAAAGAAATGCGTGTTTATTGGGTATGCTCCCAATAAAAAAGGATACAAGTATTCTGGCCCCATCTCCAAAAAAACATGTCACTATGGATGTCACATTTTTTGAGTTAACACCCTTTTTTACTACTCATCTTCAGGGGGGAGGAAATTTTGAAGATTCGACACAATATTTTCAACTTGAAGATTCCACACCCTTTGTTACTCAAACTGAGAGTTCAAATATAAATGAGTCAAGTTTTTTAAATGATGAAGATACATGTTTACCTCTAGTGCCAAGACATGAAAATCATGATCCCTATGTAACAAATAGAGATGAGACAGGTGCCACAAGCAAAGGCTTAGGACCTATTGACATAGTCTACTCAAGGAGGAAAACTACTCAAAGAAATGAGCTTTAATGATCCCATGCACTACCATGAGTCTGTGAACCCACCAGGTAATATTTATCCTGAACTTGCACAAATTATTCAACCTATTTCAGATTCTATGAGTCCTGGTTCTAAATCTACTGAGTCAAACGATTTTAATCTCCCCATTGCCATCTGAAAAGGTGTAATAAGGTCATGCACCAAACATCCGTTGTCTAACTTTGTGTCATATGAAAATCTTTCACCTGTTTTTTGTGCCTTTACCTCACAATTGTCATGTATGTAGATTCCAAAAAATGTACAGGATGTTCTAAAGGTTCCTGAGTGGAAGGAGTCTTGGAAGAGATGAAAGCTCTTGAAAAGAATCAGACATGGGAGATGGTGGATCTGCCAAGAGGAAAGACAACTGTGAGATGCAAATGGGTGTTTATAATTAAGCAGGTCAGATGGATCACTTGAGAGATACAAAGCTCGATTGGTTGCCAAAGATTTTATTCAAACCTATGGCATTGATTACTTAGAGACATTTGCACCTGTTGCGAAGTTGAACACTATTAGAGTCCTTCTATCTCTTGCCACAAATCTTGGCTGGCCTCTACAACAACTGAAGAATGCATTTCTAAATGGGGATTTGTAGGAGGAAGTGTATATGGATGTACCCCCAGGCGTAAGTTGCAAAAATCCCTGTACGGACCCTGTACGGACTAAAGCAATTATCAAGAGCTTGGTTTGAGAAATTCACTCAATTTAGAGTTCAATCAGAAGGTATGTAAGTTGCAAAAATCTCTGTACGAACTAAAGCAATCACCAAGAGCTTGGTTCGAGAAATTCACTCAATTTATCAAAAATCAAGGTTAAACACAGGGACAAGCAGATCATACTATGTTTGTAAGGCACTCATCTAAAGGAAAGATTATTGTACTAATTGTATATATGGATGACATAATTCTCACTGGAGATGATTTGTCAGAGATGAACTGGTTGTAGAAATCTCTCTCTACAGAATTTGAGATAAAGGATTTGGGATCCTTAAGATACTTCCTTGGGATGGAGATTGCAAGGTCAAGAAAGGGAATTGTTGTCTCTCAAAGAAAGTATGCCCTTGACTCCTTACAAAACCTGGAATGAGTGGTTGTAGACTAGCAAACACCCCAATTGATCCTAACCAGAAGCTTGGAGATGACAAGAAGGTTGATCCGGTGGATACTTCTCGTTATCAAAAGCTAGTAGGGAAGTTAATCTGCTTATCACACACTCGGGCAAATATTGCTTTTGAAGTAGGCTTAGTAAGTCACTTTATGCATTCACCTTATGAGGAACATCTTGAGGCAGTATCTCGGATCTTGAGATATTTGAAAAGTGCACCATGTAAAGGTTTATTTTTCAAAAAAACTACACAGAAGACCATTGAAACATACACAGATGTTGATTGGGCCGGATTAATCATAGATAGGAGATCGACATTAGGATATTGCACTTTTGTATGGGGAAACTTAGTCACATTAAAAAACAGAATGTGGTTGCAAGGAGTAGTGCTGAAGCACAGTATAGAGCTATGGCTCAAGGAGTCTATGAAATGCTATGGCTGAAAAGGATTCTTGAAGAGTTGGCAATGCCTATCAACCTACCAATGAAGCTATACTGTGACAATAAGGCTGCAATAAGCATTGCTCAAAATCCAGTGCAGCATGATCGTACTAAACATGTGAAATTGACAAAAACTTCATAAAAGAAAAGATTGATGATGGAGCTATTTGTATGCCATTTGTTCCAACTACGCAGCAACTAGCAGATATCCATACCAAAGGATTATTCTGACCTAACTTTGAACATCTTGTAAGCAAGTTGGTATCTATGCACCAACTTGAGGGGGGTGTCAAAGTCTGTTAGGAAAATTTGTTAAGATAGAATAAAATCTGAATAATCTGATTCAGATAAGAAAAGTTAGGAAAATATGTTAGTTAGAATAAAATCTGAATCATTCAGATTCAGATAGGAGTCTTTTCAGTTTGTTTTATCCTTTTTTGTATTTTCCTAAATTATAGCAGATTGGTTAGCCTTTCTTAACCAATTCTGGCTATAAGTTCCGCATCCATGATTCAATAAAAACAGAAGAGCAAAATTATTCTCTTATCCATAATTACAGATTAAAATAGGTCTGTCCAGGTTTGAAGAATTTTGGAGAAAGACATGAAAAAATTATCTTCAGAAGGAGCAGAAGTTAGGCATTGTCCCAAGGGTTCCTTGTAACTTAAACACCTAGATTGGAATTACATAATGAAAAGGAAAAGAGCTCAAGGGTATGGAAATTCTCCAAAATATGTAGTTTTTTCATCGATTTCAAAGAATTACATTGATGTTTTGACCATTTGTAACCTTAATTCTATGAAAACTTGGACTTCTAGCATGATTACAGAAGAATCTTAAAAAAAAAAATTACTGAAGTCTTCTAATTCAAGCCAAATAACAATTAATCTGTTATGAAACCCTTGGACCTAACTAAATTACATTTTGAAGAAATCCACAAGATACAAGAATATTCCTGTATCTAAAATCTGAAGAATCTAAAGTAAATATACTGGCAGCTTAAATAACATTAATGCATTAATGATTCTAATCTAATTAAACTTGAAATACAATCTATGGGCTCAATAACAAGAAACACACTTTTGATGTTTCTACGTTTTTCAATCCTAGTTGTTGTTATGGTGGAAAATGAAAATCCTAGCTTTTACTTATCCCCAAGTTCTTTGTCATAAGATCAAGCTTTCTAGCATTAACTATCATCTGCTTCAATAGCCAACGAGTTTGTAATCATTTCTCTGGTCAACAATCAGCAACTGCTTTAATGCTTGTTGGCCACTCTTGTTTGTTATGGTGCCATTTTCAGAATCCGTACTGTTTGAGTTCCTAAAGTAGGTTTTCAAATGCTCTCCCAGCAGCTGTTTGTTATTGCTGGTTGTCTGTGTTGTTCAGTTATTGCTGCGAACCTGTGATGGTTAACAATTGTTTGTAAACTACAATGTAGTCAAAGGCATTTTTTTCCTTTGACTACCTTGGTAAACTATAAGTCAATTTCCAGAAAATCATTAACAGAAGATGTCAAAAAGTTATTTTCCTTTTGATCAAGAAGTTATTTTCTGCAAAGTAAATCCAGCCTAAGATATTGGGTATACCATATGTTTGCTAGCTGTACTTCAGATGCTATGTGACTGCATTGGGTTAAAGCTATATCAACTGTTGTGGAATAAAATGCTTGTATCTAAGACTCCAAGTCATCATATCATCCTGTCAAAAATAACAAGAGAGCTTTTTGGAAAAAGTGTATATCACCTCACGAAACAGAGTGTTTACAATGGCAGTAATATATAGAGGGAGCTGCTGTACATTAAATGCCCCTAGAAAATAAGCAACAAATTAATAAAACACTAAATATAATATCTACACTAAAATCGTGGGAACAAGGCCAAGAGGCCACCGCCCATAGATGCCACCTTCCACAGAGGTCACCGTCCAATAGCTGGCATTAACATCCCCCCTCAAATTGATGCTGGTAAGTCAATCAGCAACAATTTGCCAACAAGGAACTGATGCCGCTGTCTTGTCATAGCTTTGGTGAAGACATCAGCTACCTAAAGATCTGTGGAAATGTAGGGAAGAGAGATTACTCGACTGTCCAAGGCTTCCCTGATATAATGGCAGTCAAACTCTATATGCTTGGTGCATTCATGGAAAACTAGATTCACTGCAATCTAAATAGCACTCGTATTATCAACATAGAGAGGGGTAGAATGAGTTTTTGAAAAACCAAGCTCCTCTAGAAGACTGCGCAACCACACAATTTTAGAACAAGCAGAGGACATGGCACGATATTCAACCTTAGTAGAAGATTTAGAAACACAATCTTGTTTCTTACATTTCCAAGAAATCAAGGCATTACCTAGAAACATATACCAACCTGTAGCAGACCAACGTGTATCCAGACACCTAGCCCAATCAGCATCGTTATATGTTGTAAGTTGTAGCGATGACTAGGAGATAGTGGATAATCCGGCGAACAGCAATGAGATGGAGATGCCGAGGAGAGGACATAAACTAGATGACCTGATGAACTGCATATGAGATATCAGGTCGAGTTATTGTCAAGTAGATAAGACTTCCAAACAATCGCCTATAGAGTGTAGGATCAGCTAGAAGATCCCCTTCATCTTTCCTATATTTGACATTCACTTCCATAGGAGTATCAACTGAAGTAGTGGCCTCCAAACCTGCCAAAGTGATATGGTCCTGAATATACTTTTGCTAGTTCAAAAATAGGCCATTAGACCTACGATGTACCTCCAATCCTAAAAAATAAGTAAGATGGCCAAGGTCTTTCATGTGGAAGGTTGCATGCAGCATCTCCTGGAGCTTAGTAATCAATCCAATGTCGGTTCCAATAATGATAATATTGTCCACATAAACCAAGGTGAGCACTATCCCTGTGGCAGACTTGTGGATGAAGAGGGAGTAGTCATATTGACTTTGTATAAAGGAGAAATTAAGGAGCGTAGTATGAAACTTCTCAAACCAAGCCCGAGGAGCCTATTTCAGCCCATACAGAGAACGCCTTAGTTTACAGACATCGTGAGGAGAAGTAGTCATACCAGAGGGAAGCTTCATATATATTTCTTCTTTGAGATCAACATGAAGAAAGGCGTTCTTCACATCCATTTGATGCAGCGGCCAAGATTAAGAAGCAGCAATGGCCAGGATGGTCCAAATTGTAGTCATCTTGGCAATAAGAGCAAATGTCTCCTCATAATCAATTCCATATTCTTGTTTGTTACCACGGGCTACGAGACGAGCCTTTTAGCGGTCCAAAGACCCATCAAAACGAAGTTTTATAGAAAAAACCCATTTGCTCCCAATTGGTTTGACTGTGGGTGGACAAGACACAATGTCCCAAGTGTGATTGTCCTCAAGGGCTTGAAGTTCTGCTTGTATTGCTTGTTTCCAACATTCATGTTCCATAGCTTGTTTGTAACAAGAGGGAATGGAAATAGGAGACAATGTACCAGATAGAGATATGGTTGAGAAAAATCATACCAATCAGGGGGTCGAGTAGGTCGTGTAGACCGGCGAAGAGGTATGACATCAGTGATAGGATCTGGTGTCAGGCCAGAATCTTGAATAGGACCAAACTCATGATGACGACATCTTTCATACACCAAACTAGGCTTGAACCGTTCTACAATTGTTGAAGAATAAAAAAATCTAGGCATAAGACATAAAGGGGAAGGTGGCTGTTCAACATAAGATGAAAAGAAATATTGATGTTCGAAGAAAACCACATCCCTGGAGATTCTTATACGACGGGCATGAGGATCATAACAAACATAACCCTTCTGAGTTATAGCATATCCTAGGAAGGCACACTTAACAGATTGAGCAGTAAGTTTGTGACGTTCATGAGCAGGAAGATGTACAAAACAAACACAACCAAAGATACCAAAGATACGAAGTTCAGAGTATGAAGGAGACTGCCTAAACAACTTAAAAAAGGGAGAAACATCATCTAATGTAGGAGAAGGTAAACAATTTATCAAATGTACAGCAGTAGAAAGAGCTTTCACACCAAAACGAGGAGGAACAGAAGATTCAAGTAAAAGGGTTCTTACCACATTAAGAAGGTGACGATTCTTTCTTTCAACAACACCGTTTTGTTGTGGTGTTGATGGACAAGAATGCTGGGATATGATCCTTATTTCCTGAAGGAAGTTCTGAAACTCGTTAGACATGTATTCTCCAGAATCAGATCGCAAGATTTTTATATTGGTAGATAACTGAGTTTCAAGAAGTGCAACAAATCGCTTAAAAACTGAAAATTTCTGCCTTAGATCGAAGAAAGTACACCCAAGTAAAACGACTGTAGTCATCTATGAAAGTAACAAAGTATTTATAATTCGCATGAGAAACAATAGGTGCGATCCCCCAAACATCACTATGAATGATATCAAAAAGCTGGATTGTACGAGATGCATTGTTAGGAAAGGGTAAAACTTTACTTTTTCCAAGTTTACATGTGGTACAATCAAAAAGAGCATCAAAAGAAACTGTATTGCCCAAGAAACCAGATTTTAACAAAGTACTGAGTACATGTGAATTTGGGTGACCTAAACGATTATGCCACACTTGATTATCATGTCTAACATTGGTACAGGCAAGAGAAAGTAAAGGAGAGCTAGAACAAATTGTGGAAGGAAGGTGCAAAGGAAAGAGTCGTCCCACTTTAGGTCCCTACACGATTATCTTTTCGGACGTTTGATCCTGCACAATAGTTGCACCACGGGAAAATTGGACATTATAATCATGATCAACCAATTGCCCAACAGAAATAAGGTTTGTGGAAAGACCAAGAGAGACAAAAACATTAGTCAAGGAAGGAGATATATCACCAACAACACTGATAGTCAAGGAATTCCCATTAGCTGTGTAAAATTTCTAGTTTCCATCATAATTTCGCACATTAGAGTGAGAGACAGCAATATTGGTCATATGTTTGGAAGCTCCAGAATCAACGTACCAAGACTTAGAGGGAAAAATAAGGTTACCTGAGTGCCTAAAGGTAGAAAATGCAGAAAGTATCATTTATTGTACTATTTCAAGAGTAAGTGTGTTTGAGTTTGTTGGAGGTGTAGGTACAGAAGTGGAAACAGGTACTGCACCAGAACTAGAGGCACCAATCGAGGCATGATAAGGAGTTCCTTTCTTCCTTTCAGGGCAAATGGGACAAGCTATGATGATATGCCCTCGCTACTTGCAAAAGTTACAGAATTTTTAGGAACAATCCTTTGCAATATGCCCAAAGCCTTTACAGCTATAGCATTAGACAGCATGCATGTCTCTGCCTTTATTCCGTCCTTGTGTTGCATAGGCCACATTAACAGGGGCACTTACATTAGTTCTATGTTCCATTGCTGCTTGAGTGACTATACGTTGTTCCTCTCTCGAAGTTCACTCAGGCAAGCATCCAAAGATGGTATAGGGACACAATTCATTAGATTAGCACGTATGACTTCAAAATCGGATCTCAGCTTCATCAAGAACTAGTCTCTCTTGCTGGTTTCATGGACTTTTTGGACAGCAGAGAGAGCTTCAGCAGGTACTCCAGCATGAAAAATGTCAGTATACTCACCCCAAAGGTTTTGAAAACTAGAAAAATACTCCTCAATTGAAAAAACCTTGTGTAAAATTACCAATCTTATACTCCAATTGAAACCTCCTAACTGTATTGTCTTGATTATAAACCTTTTTAAAATAATTCCACATATCCTTGACAGTTTTATACGGCCTTAGATTGAGAATTAGGTGAGGTTCAACTGAGCTAATTATCCAGCTCATGACTTGGGCATCATTGTTTTTCCATTTAGCCAAATTCTCCACACCCTCAGGTGCTGGATTACTCCCATCAATATGACCCCACAATTCTTTCCCTTTGACAAATATTTTGAACTGCAACTTCCAAGCAGAATAATTTTTTCCAGTTAAACGGACATGAAAGGAATCTAACTTATCATAAGACATGATGCAGTAACAAGAATCACCAAAAGAAACAAAACACAATAACCAAAGAAAGTACACGAATAATGGGCACAAATCTAAAGTAAAACCTGAATACTGATTACGTTGCTTATGCTAGGTCACCCAAGAAAGAGAACCCTTGAAATCTCCCACAAGATCACAAGACAAGAGCAACGTTCTCAATATGCCAGAATAGAATTGCAAAGGTTGACCAGGGTTCAAAGTTGTAGCTTCGATACCATGTCAAAAATAACGAGAGCTTTTAGGAAAAAGTGTATATCACCTCACGAAACAGTGTTTACAATGGCAGTAATATATAGAGGGAGCTGATGTACATTAAATGCCCCTAGAAAATAAGCAACAAATTAATAAAACACTAAATACAATATCTACACTAAAAACGTGGGAACAAGGCCAAGAGGCCACCGTCCAACAACTAGCATTAACAAATCCATGTATTTGTAAAAGTACATTTTTTTTGGGTACATTGTAAAAGTACATTTTCATATACTTATGTTGTACATTTAATAGGGAAAGATTGGTAGTATTAGTTATATAATTGGTTGTCATTTTTTCTAAAAAAAATGATTGTCATTCCTATTCTTATTATGAAATAATTGTATATATAAATGATTGTCTTTTCCTCCAACGCATGATGGCGTGTCCAACCAACTTTCAAGCAGTCACTTGTCTCGTCCGATTCGTCTCGGTCCCCTCTACTCGGATCAGACCTTACCTCCTTCAACTAACCTCTGTGTGGACTCGTATACTCACGCAGAGACATTTAGGTACTTGTGGTTTCGTTTTTTGCCCTTTGTGTTCTGATCTATGGCCAGTTCTACCTCCTCAGATGGCTTTAAATACCCCTTGAAGGCTAAGCCTCCTGTTTTTACCAGTTACGTCAATGCCCTTCTCTTTGCAAACAAATTGGATGGCAACAACTATGATACTTGGGCTTCGAACATCAAATTGTGACTCAATGGCCAAGGCTATGAAGAGCATCTCACCACGAAGCTTGATTCTATGCCCGAAGTTGACAAATCCAGGTGGTCAAAGATTGATGCCCAATTATGCAGTGTCATCAAATCCACTATTCATCCCTCCCTCAAGCAGAATTTTCGCGCTTATATTACCTGTGAGTCTACTTAGGAGCAGGCCAAGATTCTTTACACCAATGACACTCAACGACTACATCAGATATGTCATAAACAAATTGTTGTTGCTCCTCAGAATTTTGATGGCCGTATGTTGACCTATTTAGGGAAGGTTCATGGTGCTTTCCATGATTTTAATGAGCTGCTGCCCCCTGCTGATACCTCAGCGAAAGAACTTGAACAACGTAGTACTTTCTTCATGCTTATGGTCTTGTATGGTTTACCTGCAGAATATTTTGCCAACCGTGATCAGAGTTTGGGTTTTTCCACTATCCTTACTATGAGTACGGCTTGGTCCACTTTGCTCCGGGTCTCAGCCTAGCAGCCCTCTGATTTTGTCATTGTTCCAACTCCGGTTGATACCTCTACCCTTGTCTCCTAGAGCACCAATCGTGGCTGTTCTTGTTCTAGCAACTCGAGTAGAGCCTGTCCAAAGTGTGATCATTGCAACAAGCTGGGTCATTACCATTGACAAGTGTTGAATTTTACACGACCGTCCTCCACGGGCAGCCAATGTTGCCCAAGTTGCTGCACCAGATCCACCTGAGCCCTCTGCCCAACCAATCGCATCTTCTGTTACCTATGCAGATTTTCTAAAGTGGGTTGAACAACATCAAGCCTCTAGTTCCATTGCATCTATTGAGCACACTGGTAATGCATTTGCTTGTCTCTCTCAGTCACCATCCTTGGGTCCTTGATTTTGGTGCCTTTGATCACGTCTCTGGTAATAAGCACATTGTTGTAATATATGTTGTAATATATTAGCTTTAATATCAGATATGTACAGATACGTTTTTTTATTCTTGCTTTTATTAGGGCGGATATTTCTCCCTTTTTTTAGGATAGCAATTAATAGCATTAGTCTATATATATTGTAACCTTCTCTCGTACAGATTAATTAAGGAATAATATTCGATATTCAAATATTCCTCCTTTCTATATGGTATCGGCGACCTAGGGCGTTTCCTAGGGCTTGCCTTATTTTTTTCTTCCGCCGACGCAAATTTTATTGCTACCTTCTTCCGCCGAGCAAATTTTGTTTGCCTCCCTGCGGCCTTCTTCTTGCCTTTAGTTTCAAACCTCCACCCGCCACATGCTCGCCGTTTTGGCCTCACCGCCCCATGGATCGGGCCTTGTCGGCGTTTTCCCGCCTCCACGGAAAAGCCCACCCCAAACCGCGCCGCCACGCGCGCTCCAACGCGCCGCGCCGCCACATGTACGCGCGTGAGAGCCACGCGCCCCCTCCACGCCTCCGTTCACCGCGCGACCAACGCCATTCGGATCGTCGGCTCCTCCCCGTGCCTTTTTGCTTATTTTCGGTCCACCCAAGCATGTCTACATGTGGACACCCGGTCCTCCGCCATCACTACGCCCCTCCGGTTGTCGTTCCAACGCCTCCGTTGCCGTTCCAGCACTAAATCCCTCATGATCTTCCAGTTTTACACTCTTCTTATCATCTCAATGGTAAGAATTATCTCCAATGGGCCCAGGTTATTCGCACCACTCTCAAGGGTCGTCGGAAGTTGTCGCACATTGTAGGAGATCCTCCGCAGGCCAATGACCCACAGTTCGGCATTTGGGATGATGAAGATTCGTTGATTATGACTTGGCTATGGAACTCTATGACACCTGATATCAGTAAGAATTGTATGTTTTTTACCTCTGCACGTGAAATTTGGGATAGTTTGGGTAAAACTTATTCTATGAAACAAGATATTGCTGCCTGTTATGAATTAGAAAATACAATTTTTAATACCAAGCAAGGATCTCTTTCTGTCACTGATTATTATGGTACTCTGAATGGTTTATGGATTGAGCTGGATCAAAACCAGGATTTAAAAATGAAATGCAGTGAGGATTCTGCTACTTTAGCCAAGTTTATTGAGCGTGGACGGTCTTTAAGTTTCTCTCTGGGTTGAATGCTGAATATGATCCTATTCGGGTTCGATTTTGGGTAAGGACAAGCTTCCTTCTCTCTCCGAGGTGTTCTACACACGTTAGGGGGGGAAGAGAGTCGTCGGCGATCATGTTGAATACTGGTAATTCCTGGTGATGGTTCTGCTTTGGCCACCGGTAAAGGTCCTATTGGTGGGTTATCATCCGAAAAGCACGGCTCATCCTCTTGGAAGTCGTCCGCCAAACGTGACGAGCGCGGTGTGTCCTTTTGCAAGAAGTCTGGGCACACTAAGGACACTTGTTTTCAACTCCATGGCGAGATAAGGTTCTTGGACGCTACTGGGGTTTTAAAGGCGATCAACAAAGGCAAGTTAATCAAACAAAGTGTCCGATTTGGTTATTGAGGGTGAAGAGGTCTCGCACCACCGTCTGGGGAGGCAATTCCGTGACTTAGTAAAGCCGAGTTGGATCGTTTGCGCACTCTCTTGGATTCTATGAGTAAGCCTTCCCACTTGTTCTCTAACTATGACCGGTAAGAATTTCATTCTTTTTCTTTTAATGTTTCTAGTCTTGTATCCGAGGATCTCTGGATTATTGACTCTGGTGCTACTTGATCATATGACCCTTATCCCTCATATTTCTCCACTTACTCTAAATTATCCGGTAAGCATCACATCACTGTTGCTAGTGGATCCCATGTTCTGTTTTAGGATGTGGTACTATTTCACTTCACCCTTCCCTTCCTTTACATAATGTGCTTCATGTCCCTCATTTGTCTAATAACCTCATTTCTATTCATAAGCTTACCACAGATTTAAACTGTACAGTGACCTTCTTTCCTCTCATTGTGTGTTTCAGGATCTTACCACGGGGAGGACGATTGGGGTTGCTAAGGAACGAGGGAGGGTTATATGTTCTACACCGCTTCACGGTCATACTAGTCCGACGATGTCCACATCCAATCATGCGACAAGTTCCGATTCTCGTCGCATCTCGAGATATGGCTTCATCACAAACGCCTTGGTCATCCTCCTTTCGCCTTCTTAGGTCTTTATTTCCGCAATTGTTTAAAAATGAGTCTGTTGAGTCTTTTCTTTGTGATGTTTGTCAATTTGCGAAACACCATCGCACAACGTTTTCTCCAAATAATAATAAAAGTATTGAACCTTTTGATCTTATTCATTCGATGTGTGGGGACCTTCCTCTAATTCTAATATATCGGTGCAAAATGGTTTGTTTCATTTATTGATGATCGCACTAGGGTCACATGGATCTTTCTTATGAAAGATAAATCAAGTGTTTCAAATATTCTTGAATTTCTATCGCATGGTTCAAACCCAGTTTGGAAAATCCATAAAACGGTTACGATCGATAATGGCAAGGAATATGTGAATCACCATTTTACAAATTTCCATAAAGACCATGGTGTGTTACATGAATTAACTTGTGTTGATACTCCCAACAAAATGGGGTTCTTTGAAAGAAAGAACCGTCATCTCCTAGAAATTGCCGAGCTCTTTTATTCCAAATGTCGTCCCTAAGTCTTATTGGGGGAAGGCTGTCTTAAGCACCACATACTTGATAAAATGAGTTGCCCTCCCGTGTCTTGGATGGTCTTAGTCTGTACAAGTCATGACTTCCTTCTTCCCTTCCATCCCTACCATGAAGAATCTACCGTGTCGTGTCTTTGGGCCGTGTTGCCTTTGTTCATGTCCATAGTCAATATCGTGGTAAGTTAGATCCTCGGCAAAATGTATCTTCATAGGGTATGCACCGGACAAAAAAGGGTACAAATGTTATCATCCTCAAAGTCGTCGTGTCTATGTCTCCATGGATGTTACTTTTCATGAGTCCGAGCCTTTTCACCTTCGTCCTCAGCTTCAGGGGGAGAGTGGTCAAGAAGCTGAGTCCCTTGAGTCATCTTTTGTTCCTCTTTTGGTTGAATCGATTGAGTCTTCTATCCTCCTCTGATAAAAGATGTCACATCATCGTCTGAACTTCAGAGACACCTAAAGAATCGAGTATCTGTTCCTATAGATCGCTACAAGCAGTGTATTATTATCGGAAAACCCAACCTGGTGGTCCAACAAAGAAGCCGGTCGTCCGAACCAGAGGTAAGCATTCCTGATTCTCGAACCTTTGAATAGTTCTTTACATGATATTTGTGAACCTAACCCGATGACTTGCCAATAGCTTTAAGAAAAGCCGGAAGAACTTGTGCAAAATACCCCATATCTCGGTTTGTGTCCACTAAAAATCTATCAAGATCAAACATCGAGTTTTATTTCAAAATTGATTCTATCGAGTCCCCACTTCAGTACAAGAAGCATTAATGAATAAGAATTGGGTTCAAGCCATGCATGAAGAAATGAGTGCTTTAAACAAGAATGAGACCTGGGAAATTGTTGAGAAGCCGAAGGACAAAAGGATAGTTGGGTGCAGATGGATTTACACAAGTGAAATATCGGTCGATGGTACTCTAGACCTAGTACAAAGCAAGGCTGGTTGCAAAAGGGTACACTCAGACATATGGGATTGATTATGAGGAAACATTTGCTCCCGTAGCAAAGATGAACACAGTCAGGATCATTCTCTCCTTGGCAGCACACTTTGGATGGGACTTGCACCAATTCGATGTTAAAAATGCTTTTCTCCATGGGAATTTGGAAGAGGAAGTGTATATGGACATCCCACCAGGTATGGACCTCACCTGGGTGGAGGGAATATGGTATGCAAGTTAAGGAAGGCCTTATATGGACTCAAGCGGTCTCCTCGTGCTTGGTTTGGGAGGTTCACCAATGCTATGGTATCCTTAGGTTTTAGGCAGAGCCAGGGAGATCATGCCCTCTTTATAAAACATTCCAAAGAAGGCAGGCTTACACTTCTTCTGGTTTATGTTGATGACATGATCATTGCTGGTGATGATGAGGTTGAGAAACAGGTCCTAAAAGAAAAATTAGTCACATACGCTTTGAAATGAAGGACTTGGGGAAGTCAAGTACTTCCTTGGGATAGAGGTTGCCTATTCCAAACAAGGCATCTTTATTTCCCAAAGGAAATATGTCCTAGATCTTCTTAAGGAAACAGGGAAGCTAGGTTGCAAAACCACGGGGGCACCTATTGAACAAAATCACAGGATTGGAAACAATGAGGAGAGCCCAAGGGTGGATAAGGCACGATCGAGACTTGTGGGAAAAGCGATATATTTGTCTCACACTAGACCCGACATAGCCTATGTCGGTGTGGTTAGCCGATTCATGCATGATCCTCGTGAGAGACATATGCTAGTCGTGAATAGAATTCTTCAAGATTTGAAGACAAGCCCTAAAGAGGACTTCTATTTCGAAAAGAACAAACATTGACCATTGAAACCTATACGATCACAGATTATGCCGGGTCGGTTGTCGACAGGCGGTCTACCTCGTGTTCTGTATGTTTTTAGGAGGAAACTTGGTGACTTGGAGAAGTAAGAAACAAAATGTGGTTGCAAGGTCAAGTGCGGAGGCTGAATTTCGGGCTATGGCACAAGGAATTTGCGAATCATTATGGATGAGAATCATACTCGATGATCTCGAGAATAAAGTATGAAGCTCCTATGAGGTTATTGTGTGATAACAAGTCGGCAATCAGCATTGCTCACAACCCGGTTCAAGCATGATCGGACAAAGCATATAGAGATTGATCGCCATTTCATCAAGGAAAAATTAGATGATGGCCTTATAACTACAGAGTACGTCCTTCGAGCACCAATTAGCAGATGTCTTCACCAAGGGGCTACTCACAGAGCGATTTCATAGTCTTACTTGCAAGCTGGGAATGATTGATATTCACTCACCAGCTTGAGGGGGAGTGTTGTAATATATGTTGTAATATATTAGCTTTAATATCAGATATGTACAGATACGTTTTTTATTCTTGCTTTTATTAGGGCGGATATTTCTCCCTTTTTTTAGGATAGCAATTAATAGCATTAGTCTATATATATTGTAACCTTCTCTGTACAGATTAATTAAGGAATAATATTCAGATATTCAAATATTCCTCCTTTCTATACACATTTTCTCCAAAATTTCTAAATTTGGTTATTTACCTATAATCACTTCAGCAAATGGATCCCAAACATGACCGCAATGGATTGACACTGTCCATCCCCTCCCTTCCCTGTCTGTTGATTCAATGCTTTATGTTCCTAAGAGTCTTTTTAATTTGTTGTCCATTAGTCGTTTGACCCACTCTTTAGGTTGTAAAATACATTCACTAAAGAATCTGTCATTTTGTAGGACCAGAGTTCGGGACAAATGATTGGTGCCGGATATGAGTCCAATGGCCTCTACCACCTCTCGTGTTTACTCTGTCATGGATTCCCCTCTCACCATCCATGCTCAGTTGGGTCATCCTATCCTTGTCAAACTACAATGAATAGTGTCGAGCTTATCTAAGTTATTCAGTTTACCTTGTGAGTCGTGTCAACTTGGGCAACAGACTCATAGTTCATTTCCTGATAGAGTCTGTCGTTGAGCTGCGTGTCCCTTTACTTTAGTTCATTATGATGTTTGGGGTCCTAGTTGTATTAAGTCTACTTTGGGATTCAAATATTTTGTTACTTTCATTGATGACTATTCTTGGTGTACTTGGTTATTTTTAATGCAAAGTAAGTCTGAGTTGTTTTCTATCTTTCAAAATTTTTATAATGAAATAAAAATTCAATTTGGTGTTCCAATTTGTACTTTATGTTGACAATGCCTGTGAATTTTTATCTCAACCTTTTCAACATTTTATGGCATCTAATGGCGTTTTTCACCAAACATATTTTGCCTATACTCCTCAACAAAATGGAGTTGCTGAGCGTAAAAACAAACGCCTAATTGAAACAACTCGAACCCTCTTGCTTCATGGTTGTGTTCCTTTATGTTTTTGGGGCGATGTGATTCTTACTGCTTGCTATTTGATTAACCGCATGCCCTCTTCTGTGATTGATAACCAAGTACTCCATTCTGTGTTGTTTTCTCGTCAACTCCTCCATTCCCTTCCGCCTCGTGTCTTCAGGTTGACGTGTTTTGTCCATAATATCACTCCCGGTCTTGACAAACTTTCTGCCCACTCCATCAAATGTGTTTTTCTCAGTTACATTGGTCCCAAAAGAGTTATCATTGTTTTTCACCTACTCTGCACCGCTACCTGGTCTCCGCTGATGTAACATTTTTCGAGTTTGTTCCCTTCTTTGACTCTTCTAGCTTGACTCCTGAACCTATTATTGAGATCTTCCATGTTCCTCCTCTTGTCTCAGTTGAACCAGATACACCACAACCTCTTGTTGGTGGATCGGCAACTACCATTTGCCCCTTCCAGGTCTATCATCGTCGGCCATAGCCACCTTCACTGCCACTACTTCAACGAGAAGTTGCAGATGTCACTGTGGACCCTCCTCTAGAGCCAACTCCTTTACCAGCTCTGGAATTGCTTCTTGAGTCTGAACTTCCCATTACTCTCCGAAAAGGTATACAGTCTACTCGTAACCCTTCTTCTCATTTTGTTACTTTGAGTTATCATCGTCTATCTTCTTCGCATTATGCTTGTTTTTCTTCATTGTCTTCTGTGTCTATTCCTCAATGTCCAGGTGACACTCCATCCTGGGTGGAGACAAGCTCTGATTGATGAAATATGTGCCATTCAGAGCAATGGTACTTGGGAACTTGCTCCTCTTCCTCCAGGGAAGTCTATTGTAGGCTGTTAGTGGATCTATACGGTTAAGGTTGGTCCTGATGGCAAGCTTGATTGCCTCAAGGCTCGTCTAGTGGCAAAAGAGTATACCCATATTTTTGGCTTTGATTATGGGACATTTTCTCACTGATGGCGAAAATGATTTCTGTTCGGCTTTTTTTGTCTATGGTCGCTATTTGCCACTCGCCCCTTCATCCATTCTCCATGGTGATCTAGAAGATGTTTACATGGAGCAACCACTAGGGTTTGTTGCTTAGGAGGAGTCTTCTGACCTCATTTGTCTTCTTCACAAGTCCTTGTACGGCCTCAAACTATCTCCTTGGGCTTGGTTTAGTCGATTTAGTACTGTAGTTCACCAATTTGGTATGATTCAGAGTGAGATTGACCACTCTGTCTTCTATCGCCATGTAGCCCGAGGTTACATCTATTTGATTGTGTATGTGGACAACATTGTTATCACTGGCAGCGATCACTAGGGCATAACTCAGATAAAACAGGACCTTTGTCATCACTTTTTGACTAAAGATCTTGGCAGACTTCGTTATTTATTGGGAATTGAAGTGACACAATCCAAGAATGGTATAGTTATCTCAAAAAAAAAGTACGCTATAGACATACTGGAGGAAACAAGTTTGTTGAATGCAAAACCTATTGACACCCTTATGGATCCTAATGTCAGGCTTCTACCAGATTAGGGGGAGCTACTTTTAGACCCAGGAAGATACAAAAGATTGGTTAGAAAATTAAACTACCTCACTGTTCGTCCAGATATCTTTTTTGCAGTGAGTGTGGTAAGTCAATTTCTAAACTTACCTTGTGAAGGACATTGGGATGTAGTCATTTGTTTCTTGAAGTATATTAAAGGAGCTCTAGGAAAGGCCTGGTATATTATGAAGATAAAAGTCATACTTAGATTGTTAGATATTCAGGGCTGATTGGACAGGCTCTCCTATTGATAGAAGATCCATTTCTGAGTATTGTGTATTCATTGGAGGTAATTTGATATCCTGGAAGAGTAAGAAACAAAATGTGATCGCAAGATCGAGTGCCAAAGCATAATATCTTGCAATGACTTTAGTCACTTGTGAACTCATGTGGTTAATACAACTACTTAAAAAGCTTCGATTTGGGGAAATTATGCAAATGACGCTCATTTGTGATATCCAAGTTGTATTGCATATCTCCTCCAATCCAGTATTTCATAATAGGACCAAACACATTGAGATAGATTGTCATTTTATTAGAGAGAAGATCCTAACTGGAGACATTACTACTAGTTTCGTCAATTCAAATGATCAATTGGCGGATGTTTTCACTAAATCTTTGAGAGGTCTTTGAATAAGCTATATTTGTAACAAGCTTGGTGCATATGACTTACATGCTTCAGCTTGAGGGGGAGTGTTGAAAACTATGTAAATAGTGTCGAGATTCATTGTATAGGCTAACTAAATCATAACCAAATCATGTAATTACAGTGATTAAGATTTTTGTAATCTTTGTATTTATTGCGATAACTCTATATAATTCAGCTTCCATTGTGTAATTGAGACACAAGGTTTCACAATCTCTATGCTTCTCTTTTTTCTATCTCCCCAAAATATATATGTAAATTCTATTGGTTGTAAGCAATTATAAATTGTGGAAGTGTTTGTGTAAGTTTGTGCCTACATTCAGTTAGGGATGGCAACGGGGCGGGGCGGGGACGGGTAGTAGCCCCCGTCCCCCGCCCCCGCGAATAATATCCGCCCTTGCCGCCTCCATATCCGTCAGGCAGTGCATTGTTTATTTTTCTCCTCATGCGGGTAGACAATTATCATGCGATATCATGGTACCCAATAAATTGTAAAAAATATTAAAAAAAATCAAAAAAATAAAATAAAAAAATAAAAAATAAAAAAAAGTATAATACTATAATTTTTTAAAATTTGTCCAACACAACTTAATTTAAAAATAATGTCAAACTCTAAAATACTTTTAATTTATATAACTTTATAATATTTTAATTTATATAATTAAGTTTATTAATAATTTTATATAAAATATTTATATAAAATTTTTATGCATCAGCACGGCGAAACCACTACGCCCCCGCCCCGTTTATTAAACGGGGATAATACTAAACGAGTATTTATATCCGCGGGGAGAATTTAACGGGTATTACCCGCTCCCGTCACGGGTATTACCCGCGGGTACCCACGGGGGCGGATAAAATTGCCATCCCTACATTCAGCCGAAATATAACCTCATGGAAGATGGAAAATAGGACCAAAAATGTTTTTGGTTTAGTGAATATTATATTTTTATATTGCCAACCAATAGGCTGGTTTAATGAAATATTAATGAAAGTTTTAAAAGTTTTAAACCATATTTGTTGTGTGTTTTCCCTGCTAGATGTTTAATGCTAGGCAAAAAAAAAAAAACACCAAAAAAAGAACAAAAAAATTAAATTAAAGTTGTACAGGTAGCTAAAATCTGAGTCCTGCCGAAGTGCTGATTATTTTAACATTTTGTGACCTGTTACTGGACAAGCAAACCTCATTATTTGTATCAGCAGGTCTTTTGATTTATTATAGATTTGATGTTTCTGATTTAACCTTGTAGGAAGTAATTCTATTTGAATTTGAGTTTATTAATTGTGTTTCTCTGCATTACTTCCTCCCATTTTCGAGTTTCTCTTGTAAATTGTAACATTTCAAAAATATGTTTCTGTGATTCTGTTTCTTTTCCATTTGGTGGAAAGATTCTTAGATTATGACTTATTTATTTTACGTGAAGAGCATTTCCTTACGCATACGTTGGTTGGTTTTAGGATGCAGCCATATTTTCTGTTGCTGTCCTAAGATTCTTCTTGAGTTCTAAGTATTTCATTGTCCAATTTATTGTACTGGTTTTTTCCTTTATTATACAGTCATTCTTAATACATCTGGAAGATTTCTTCTTTTGTATGTATCATTAATGTCAGGTGAGGATAATCCAAATGCTTCATTTAAGAATTTGACCCCATTCAGGATTTGTCTAAATGTGTGCAGGCGCCCATTTCAGCAGCTGGAGCCCCCTAGTTCTTCATAAAGGGGACAACTTCTCTTGGGATTGACCAAGTCAATTAGGATTTTCTTGGAGCTTATCTACACTATACTACCTACCGCTTCCCTAAATTATTTGAGTGCACCTCCAATTAAATTTTGGTTGAGGCATTGAAGTCTTATACTTAAATGTTTTCCCTTATGCTAGTGCATTGAACCTTTGCCTTTTCCTTTATGTATTATTATTATAATTTTTTGCACGTGATCATAGTATTGGCTACGTTTATAGTGCCTCCTATTCTTTTTAGTTGCTGGTAAGGAGCAGTTTAATGATACATGATGCACGGATACAGATTCAAATATTGAATACGGTATGAATATAGTATGAGGATATGACTTTTGTTAAAAAATTAAATTAACATTTATTAAATATTCAAGTATCTAGTACGATATCGAGTACATATTTGACATGAATACGACAGACAATATGAAGTATTTATACTTCATAGATGATACATCATCAAATGTTATTGTGAAGAAGACTCACTGTAGGTCTAATATTAATACCCTTTAGTTTGTTAATAAATCTTGAGAAATTGGTTGTTCTCTTTCTGGGGTGATTTATTGTATTAACACTTAACCAAGCCAAACTGTAAAAGTAAGCCATGGCAGGCATAATAGAACAGGAAATGCTGCAGACACGAGACATGTCTCATCATCCCCATCACGCCAACTAGAAGATATGGCTAAGGTGAGTGCATCCCAGCCCATCTTTCTCTTCATGCTTCATTTGCACGACCAACAACAAACCAAACATCCTTGATCCTGTCCTAGGCTTCAATCTTAGTTTTTCCCTGACTAAAATAAGTTGTTATATGGTCCTTTTCTTCCAATAAGATTAGTGTTTGTCTTCTGAGCTTGATTCCAAGCTTAGTCCCGGGAATTTTGAGTCCACAGAGTGATTGACATAATTATTTACCACATTTATACAGTTGCGGGGGGCGGGCGCGGGACCAGTAGATGATATATGTCCTCTTAGAAACTGATATGGGTAATTTTGACCAAACGACCTTTGTGCTGTGTCTACATGTAACTTATTCCCAAGCTTTTTCTCATGGCTGTCTAGGGATCCCAGATATGAAGCATTGGGATGATCTCCTTGGGATTTGCCTTTTTTTGATTCGTTGCAAGTTTTTGCTTTTCCATGTTGATGTTCACGTGTTTATGTTGCTTGCTAGTACGATTTGCACTAAAATACTTTTGTCAGGGTTGATGGGGGTCACAACTCCACGTGAAATTGAGCTTAAGATGTGGGTGTTGCCCAAGGATCACAAATTTGATAGCTGCATTCCTTTTCTAAATTATGATTATGATTTTGCCCTCCCTTAACCAAAGAACCACTTGGAATTGCAATTACCGCAGTAGTTTGCCTGGAAAAAAGGACGTAGCACGTCTCTTTCTCAAACTCAACCATAAACCGTTATGGCATTTGGTTAATATGACTTCTTTTCTCTACCCTTCTAGTTGTGTGTTGACAACCCATGCTGAGTGCTGACATAGTGATGGTAATAATTTTTAAACTACTTCCCCCCCCCCCCCCCCCCAATAATTGCTTATGTGATTGGTTAACTTGTTACTTGAATGATCACCATCTAGGGTATTTAATCTGTTGAGCACGTCTACTATAAAAACTTAGTAGTACTTCACCTGTATACGTGATGCATGCACCTGCATGAGATCAGCCTGAACAACATGCATGGTCACTGGTCAAGATATGAGGGACTCTGATTTATCCAACATGCATGGTCACTGGTCATCATCTGATTTCTCTACCCTCCACTGTTTGCTGGTTTAGAGGGGGAGATGGCCATTGAAAAAATGAACCAAGAGAGAGAAGCTAAATATGGCATATGAAGATTTACAATGAAGAGAGGAATCTATGTCTGTTTGTTTGGGAAGTCTCTACTCTCAGTCTCACAGGCAGATGATGACGATTGTTTGTATGTGGGATACAAAAGTTGTTCTCGGTTCCATAATTCCAGCTGTCTCTAGTGATTTGGGTTAAAATTTTCTTATTACTATTAAACTTTTAATAAATCATCAAGTTGCTGCCAAAAACCAAGAGAAAGAGAATAGCTTAATTAGTCAATTCGGAAAAATATCCCCTCTAAATTCCATAAACATGAACAAACAAACAGGGATGATTCATTGATATTTAACCAGTTCTGGTCTAGAATTCTAACCCATTCCGATTGGCACAGCACTTCATTAGATTAATTGATGTATTTGTGGTCCTCGTTAACTTTGAGTCTAATGCGTTAACTTGAATTCAATAATTTTTTTTTTTAATTCCGGTTAGGCAGTGTTCCACCAACATGACTAATTTACATTTTCGGTTTGCTCAAAAGTAAATCATCTAAGTAACTAGAAGATTCACAAAAATATTTCAATGTGTAGAGTTTCTTACACGAACTTATATATATATCACCTTATATTTACACAGTTTTTATTATCTGACTAAAGAAGGTTCTACCTCATTTTTTGCACGCCTACGTATTTTATTTTACCTTATGTTTTGGATCGAGCTCCGGATTAATCGTTCAGGTGCAACCCACCCTGTTAGAATTGAATTTTAGATATTTATGAACGTTATTAAATAAATAAATATATCTATTTATGAGGACTAAATATCTAACAGAATCCCTCATAGATAGAGAAATCAATTATATCCCTCATAAATAGATGAGACAGTTATAAGAGATAACATTCTTATTATATTCTTATCCTAATTAAAAATAATTTAATACAGATTTAAACATGACTCTTATCTACCAATATGCTCCTATAAATACCACACAAGGAAGCAATGGTATGCATGTAATTCCAAATACTATCCACCTTGTGCACGGTCTAATTTGAGCGTCGGAGTGCTTTTTGCAGATACCTACCCCCTTGGACCAGCGTTGCAACCACCATGCTATGGAGGATGTAACACTCTTGTGGGGGTGTCACATTTGTTATTAAAATAAAATAACGATTAACGAGAATAATTAAATTATAAGGTTTTGATATAAATAAGTAATAAAACCTGTGCACTTACTTTGTTTCGAAAACATAAAAGTTATATCCTCAAGATATTTCACCTAAAAAAAAAAATTATTCTTATACACACATACATAGATAATATCAAGACACACCTCGTACAATATACATTATATCCATAAACATATCCATCAGATACTAATGTACAAAAATTTACATAAGTTTTGTTTTCCTAAGTTGTACAAATAATTTACACATAATTTACAAACCCAAATAAAAATACATACCAAAAGAAAAAGAAAGCATGAAAAGTTTATATTTACAACCCAGCATCAGAAAGGATAACAAACCCAAGTGCACGTCATACATTTTTAGTCACTTGGAGAAACATTCCTGGATGATTCCTCCAATGACATAAATGCATGACGCCTCCCAGAAGACCTGTGAGCAGGAACTCTGGGTGCTCTGTGGACCGGAATATAGTTAGGGGTCCGAACAGCAGGTGTTCTAGCAGAAGACACAACACTAAACTCATAGGGAGTCCGAAATAGACCGTTCCAGTGACGGCGAACTCCTAATGGTAGTTCTAACTGAACATAGAAATCTGATACAAAAACTGGGACAGATACAGACTCTGGTCGCAAAGACATAGTAATAATCCCGGTATAAGCGACAACATTACGTTCACCATAGATGCGCCAACTGTCCGCTCCTCCGTGGAATTCCAAACTGATAAAACCCAAAAATCCGGGTGTCGACATCTCACCCTATCAGTACTAACACTAGAGATGATCTAAGGCTTCTGGTCTTCTGACTGAAAATCAGATCGTGGTTCTTCCTCTGCTATGTACTCACCGCCCAACTCGGTTCTTCAACCCCTTCTTCATAGTCTAAATATATATATATATACATACAACAAACAAAGCAAACAATATATACAACAAATAGAGAGGTAAGACAACTTAAAATAACCAATAAATATCACATATGGAATAATAATACAACATTAACATAAATAAAATCCATAACGTACATAAATCCCATAACAGTTCAAAATACTCATCACACAATATAATGAATTTAAAATGAATATGACAAAGTATAAAATGACTCATTCCTACTCCATGGAGCTACAACACATACTCGATATCGAGAGAATGAGATGAGACTTCTATTAGTACTCGCTCACCAAATCCAAATACAGACTCGTCCACCCTTTGTGTCTATAGCTTTGGCTACCCCGACCAGCTATATTGCACTTGTCAAAACTTTGTGTCTATAGGTGATCGTTGTGATTGCTATTGCAGATCAATACTTTGTATCTATAGCCCACGAAAATAAATATAACAATAGTGGCATAGCACACAACCCGCACACACAAATCAATCAATTGTGTACTACAGCGATCGATAGTCCTCTCAAAACTTGATTAAGGTTAGTGCTCGTCGAGAACATAAGTGTGTCATCACGCACCACTACCGTAGAGCTACCTCCTGTCCACATATGGAATAGGCACACTATGAACTCCAAGTTCATATCGAAAAATGAACACACTATGCCTATCACATCGACAACACGATGTTATTCATCTCGTCAATCAAATCACCAAATTTCGAATTTGGCATGACTCAATGCATGAACAGATGCGTAATTACCAAAATACCCTCGTGTTTCAATTATTTATATAAGTGCCATAAATTTCTCAATTATTTACGAAATACCATTAAATCTTCATTATTTACAAAAACGCCTTAACTTCTATTATTTACAAAAATGCCATCAAACTTTGAATAATTTCAAAAATACACTTCAAACTTTAATTATTTACGAAAATACCCTCCAACTTAATTTATTTACAAAAATTCCCTCAATGGCAAAATAATCACGTAATTGTCCTCTATGACAAAAATAATTACGAAAATGCCCTCCATGGCAAAAATCTTCAAATACAGTACGCTCCCACTTGGCGCACTTGTACAGTCCACACATCCGGGTCCACCACTTTGGCCTGACAGGAAACTCGCTGTTTTCATCAATCGCATAGAAATTTTATTTCGTTTTCAAAAATCTTGCCATTTTCACAATGTACATCACATTTTCAAATCGCATAAATACATTTTACTGTTTTCTCAATCATGTAAATTTTTAAATCATGTTCTCGTCAGATTTACTCACATAAATACTTCTAAACTATAAAAATAATTATTAAATCATCTGAGACCATTTAAAATATTTTTCCTAATTACGGTAAAATATTTTATATTAGTATATATATTCTTTATAAATATTAACAATACTCAAATTAGTTTCTAAATATATTTAGTATTCATTAACAACATTGTAAAATACTTTAATTCTTCCCATTCAAGAATGTGACCGAACCTAGGGTTTGCACTCTTTGGAATGCTCATGCATTTCTAACACTAATCTAACACATACAATGTAAAACATATACAATGTATAATATATACAATACATCAAAGCTTAAACAATTAATAAAAGCTATAAAAATCAACACATAAAGGAATCCTTATGGATTTTACAAATTCAATCAAACCTTAATTTCTTAATAACTCTTTAATTTAATTAAATTTTGGTCTTCCTCTTACCTAAAATGATGAAAATTTCTTCTTTTCCTCTCCCTTGTGATTTCGGTTTTGCCTCCTTAGAGTCCTAGGAAAATAAATAAAATTTTATAAAGACTATTACTAGAAAAAGGAACAATACCATGGTTCAATCATGGCTTAGAAGCTTAGAAATGAAAATAGAATTGAAAAACAAGAAATTTTACCTTTGAAGAAGAATCTCCAAAGTGATCTTCAAGCTTGAAAATGAAAGAAGTAGAAGAAGCTTTCAACTAGAGATAGTCTTATAGTGATGTTTAGGAGTAGAAAAATAAGAAAAGAGAAATTTTGAGTAAAAGGATGATATACTTTGGAGCTTGACCGAATGGGTTTTTGGAGCTCTAATGGTGGACGGTGAAACAAAGAGAGAAGGAAGGGAATTATTTGGTTAAATGTTGGAGTGTTAGCCGTAGAAGTGAGTAGGAAAAAGTCTTAATGCATGTGTTAAAATTCAAGAATGAATCTAGGCCATCCAATGGTCCAATGGCTAGGATTAGGTCTTACAAGATAAGCTTGTTTCTTATTGGTTGATGGGTGATGAATCATGGCATGAATAAGCATTTATCTAGAGCCTTCTCGGTTGCTCTTATAGCTTGGCCGAATTCTCCATTTAAAAAGCCAATTAAATTTGTTTCTTCCAACTAATTAGTTATATATTTAAATGTAGGTTTAGTTACATATTAAATTAATTAGTTACTTCAAGTTACATTAGGTTAACTTAATTAGTTTAGGATTCTAGTTAGTTAGGCCTAACTAGATTACTATCTAGTTATCACTATTTAGTTACACTAAGGTTGTAGTAATTAATTTAGTTAGATTTTAAAGTAACTATACTAACTAAATTAAATATTCTAGTTCTAATCTAACTAGCTTAGCCATTTTTGTTGACTTAGCTTTATTAATTTGACTTCTAGGTGTCTTGTTCCTATTGGTCCAAAATTCCTAATTTCCTTATTGTTTACTTTATTTATACGTGGGTCCCACACATATAGTATCGGGTCCACTGTCAAGTTTTATACTTGAGTAATAAAATAATACTAAAAATTATTTTATCGCACAGTTAAATTCTAAAAATTAAAACATTCAAAACAAGTGTCTTTCGAATTGAGTTTACTAAACTCCTTCGCTCTAAAAAAAACAAAACAAAAATAACATTTTATACGACAAGTATAAAATGCAAGACATTGGGGACATAATTGTCATTTACCCTAAAGTCGAATTTTTAGGGTGTTACAACTCTCCCCAACAAACAAAAATTTCGTCCTCGAAATTTGTCACACCTTAAAATAATTGAGGATACTTGTTCCCTCATTTTATCTTCCAATTCCCATGTAGCATCTCCCAATCACATCGTTCCATATAACTTTGACCAAATCAATCATCTTTCCTCGAAGTCGCTTCACTTTTCTATCTTCAATCCTTACAGGGAATGTTTCGTACGTCAAATTTTCCTTTAGTCAGTACTTCATCAAAGTTGTATCACATGTGTCGGATCTGGAATATATTTCTTTAATTGGGACACATGAAACACATTATGCGATTAGACAAAAACGGCGGTAAGGCAACTTGATAAGCGACAGGGACCTATCCTACTGATAATCGATAAGGTCCAATAAACTTAGGTGTAAGCTTCTTGGATTTGATAACTCTTCCAATACCGGTCGTAGGAGTCACCCTCAAAAATACATGCTCGCCTTCTTCAAATTCCAATGGTCGCCTTCTTTTATCTGCATAACTCTTTTGCCTACCTGTGTAGTTCGCATCTTCTCTTGAATCATTTTTACTTTCTCTGTAGTCTGTTGTACTAATTCTGGCCCAATAGTCATACTTTCACCATCTTGATACCAACACAAAGGTGTTCGGCATCGTCGTCCATACAATGCTTCATAGGGTGCCATCCCTATACTTGCGTGAAAACTATTATTATAGGTGAATTCTATCAAAGATAAAAATTCATCCCAACTCCCTTGTTGCTCCAACACACAAGCACGCAACAAATCTTCCAAAGATTGTATAGTTCTTTCAGTCTGACCATCAGTCTGTGGATGATAAGCAGAGTTCAAATGTAGCTTAGTTCCCATTGCTTTCTGTAGATTTGGCCAAAACCTGGATGTAAACCTTGGATCTCTATCAGAAATTATGGAAATAGGTACCCCATGCAATCTAACAATCTCATTGATATAGATTTGGGCTAATCTTTCCAACGAATACTTAATATTAATAGGCAGGAAATGAGCTGACTTTGTGAGCCTATCAACAATAACCCATATTGAGTCATATCCTTTTCTCGTTCTTGGCAACCCAGTAACAAAATCCATAGAAATACTGTCCCATTTCCATTCTGGAATAGAAAGCGGTTGCAACATTCCAGCTGGCCTCTGATGTTCCACTTTCGCTTTCTGACAAATTAAACAAGACGCCACACGTTCCGCTACGTCTCTTTTCATCCTTGGCCACCAAAACAATTTCTTCAAGTCTTGATACATCTTGGTCATTCCTGGATGCAAACTTAAATTACTAGTATGAGCTTCATCCAATATCGCCGTCTTTAGTTCAACATTGTCGGGTATACAAACTCTTCCTTGAAATCTTAAAATTCCATCTGATCCCTCTTCCACTGTTGCCTTGTGACCTTGCTTTAACAGTTCTCTCTCATTTTGCAAAAACGCATCCTCCTCCTGTTTATCTCGAATTATATTAAGCAAGTCATTTAAAATTACCATTCTACCCACACAAATCTTCCCAGGCACTAATTCCATTGATACTTCTAAATTTCTGAACTCATTGAGTAATTCCTCTTCCTTTATCATCATAGTAGAAACATTAAGTACTTTTCTACTCAGGGCATCTGCTACCACATTAGCTTTTCCTGGATGATATTGGAGTTGAAAATCATAATCCTTGAGAAATTCCAACCATCGCCTCTGCCTCATATTCAATTCTTTCTGATCAAACAAGTATTTCAAACTCTTATGATCACTAAAGACATTGAATATAGCCCCATACAGATAATGCCTCCATATCTTTAATGCAAACACCACCGCTGCTAATTCCAAATCATGAGTTGGGTAATTTCTCTCATGAACCTTTAATTGCCTCGAAGCATACGCCACCACATTCCGATCTTGCATTAGTACGCATCCTAACCCTTGATATGAAGCGTCACAGTACACATCAAAAGATCTACTAGAATCTCGGTAAGATCAACACTGGTGAGGTTGTTAGCTTTTTCTTCAACTCTTGAAAACGGCTTCACGTTCATCCGTCCATTCGAAAGCTTGATTCTTCCCGGTAAGTTGTGTAAGTGGTCCGACAATCTTGGAAAAACCTTCTATGAATCTTCGATAATACCCTAGCCAATCCAACAAAACTTCGAACTTCACACTTGTTTTAGGTCTCTCCCATTGCAGAATAGTTTCTATCTTGGATGGATCCACTGCAATTCCTTCCTTAGAAATTACGTGACCTAAAAATTGCACTTTTTCCAACCAAAATTCACATTTAGCCAACTTTGCATACAACTGCTTGTCCTTCAAAACCTGAAGAACTATACCGAGATGTTCGGCATGCTCTTCTTTAGACCGAGAATAGATTAAAATGTCATCTATAAAGACAACGACAAATCTATCGAGATACGGGCGAAAAATTCTATTCATATAATCCATGAATATAGCAGGAGCATTAGTCACTCCAAAAGGCATAACCTGATATTCATAATGCCCATAACGAGTTCGGAAGGCTGTTTTAGGTACATCCTCCATCTTAACACGGATCTGATGGTAGCCTGATCTCAGATCTATTTTAGAAAATACTTCTGCTCCCTTCAACTGGTCCATCAAATCATCAATTCGTGGGAGTGGATATTTATTCTTTATAGTGACCTTATTCAACTGATGATAGTCCACACAGAGTCGAGAAGTTCCATCCTTCTTCTTGACTAGAAGCACTGGTGCTCCCCATGGTGACACACTTGGTCGCACAAATTGCTTTTCCAATAATTCTTCTAATTGCTTTTTCAACTCTATCAATTCAGCTGGTGACATTCAATATGGTGCAATCGAAATAGGACCTGTTCCTGGTACCAAATCGATAGCAAATTCGATTTCTCTCTCTGGCGGCAAACCAGGTACGTCATCTGGAAAGACTTCCGAAAATTCATTAACGACGGGAATTGCACATATATCTTTCTCATTCTCAACTTTTAGAGAAGACAATAATACAAATCCCTGAGCTCCATTTCTCAGCAATGACTTAGCTTTAACAGCAGTCAAAAATCCAGAGTTCTCTTCCTTTGGAAAAACTATAGCTTTAATTGCACAGCTATCGATATGGTTAGAAGACAACCAATCCATTCCTAATATCACATCTATCCCCACTAGAGGTAAACAAATCAAGTTGACTATAAACATACGGTCCTTCACAACAACAGGACAATCCAAACATATTTTGGATGTGACCACAGGCTTAGTAGTTGGTGTAGAAACAACCAATGGAAAATTCAAAGAAGATACAGGCAGTTTCAACGTCTTAACACAACTATAGGCAATAAAAGAATGCGTTGCACCTGAATCATACAAGACAGTCAAAAGCTTACCTCCTATGATTCCTTCCCCTTGAATAAGATTGTCGATTGAGAAACTTCAGCCTCTGTCATAGTATAGACTCGTCCTCCGGATCTTGGTCGATTTGCCCGAATCTTCAATGCAGTTTCTTTTCCAACCGAGGACAATCCTTAGAGAAATGTCCAGGTTGCCGACAATTAAAACAAATTGTTCCTTTAATTGGACAATCAAGAAACATGGCCTTTCTTCCCACACTTAAAACAAAGTTGGTACAAACGCCGCTTTCGACTAGGAATAGTACTAGCAGAGCTTCCTCCAACCTGGTCGTTGATATTGGTTTCCTGTGGTCTCGAGTATGGCTTACGTTGGAACCGATTATTATGACTGCTACCTCCCCTCTGAAACCTCATTGGTCCAAAATTACGAGTTTTGGAATCCTTTAACGATTCCAATTCCTCCAATTGTGCACATGTATCTACCAGAGCATGGAATTGAGTCATTCTCAAAGGCAATACTCCTTGTCTTAACTCCACTCGCAATCCTGCTTCAAACTTCCTACATCGCCACTCATCATTTGGCCTGGTTTGAGCATAATCTGAGAATTGAGACAAACTCTCAAATTTAGATGCATACTCGGAAACTGTCATATTTCCTTGACGTAGACCAAGAAATTCTCTTTCCTTGGCATATCGAGCACTGGTAGGAAAATACTTGTCCATAAACCTAGTAGAAAACACTTCCCAAGTTATTACAGTGCCTTCAGCTTGCAACAACCGGCGGGTTCCTCTCCACCAACTTTCTCCATCTCCTCTTAACATATAGGTAGCATACGTTACCTTTTTGTCATCTGGGCATCCCATCCCTTCAAATATCTTTTCCAGATCTTGTATCCATAAATTTGCTTTCTCAGGATTAAGCTCGCCTCTAAACTGTGGCGGGTTACTACGCCTAAATTCAGATAAATTTAGGGCATCCGCAGTAGCTTCTTGCTGTTGAGCTGCTCTCTGGTTCTGCTGAATCATTGCTTCTGCCATCCGCTGCATAGCCTCTGCAGCCGCTACTATAGGATCCACTTCTCTAGGAATATCCGCATGTCTTCCTCTTCTTCCAGACATTTTCTTTCTTTAATTACATAAAACATAAAAGTTAGATTCTTCCTTTCGGAAACAAATCACAGAGAATTCACACAATACAAGCACAAACAGACCAAACTACAATTCCTAAGGATTCTAACTTGGGCTCTAGATCAGAGATTCACACAGTACGAATAAGGCAAACCTACCCACAAACCCAAAAAGACTCTAACTTGGGCTCTGATACCAACTAATGTAACACTCTTGTGGGGGTGTCACATTTGTTATTAAAATAAAATAACGATTAACGAGAATAATTAAATTATAAGGTTTTGATATAAATAAGTAATAAAACCTGTGCACTTACTTTGTTTTGAAAACATAAAAGTTATATCCTCAAGATATTTCACCTTAAAAAAAAAAAATTATTCTTATACACACATACATAGATAATATCAGCACACCCCTGTACAATATACATTATATCCATAAACATATCCATCAGATACTAATGTACAAAAATTTACATAAGTTTTGTTTTCCTAAGTTGTACAAATAATTTACACATAATTTACAAACCCAAATAAAAATACATACCAAAAGAAAAAGAAAGCATGAAAAGTTTATATTTACAACCCAAAGATCGAAAGGATAACAAACCCAAGTGCACGTCATACATTTTAGTCACTTGGAGAAACATTCCTGGATGATTCCTCCAATGACATAAATGCATGACGCCTCCCGTAAGACCCGTGAGCGGGAACTCGGGTGCTCAGGACCTAATATAGTTAGGGGTCCGAACAAAGGCAGTGTTCTAGCAGAAGACACAACACTAAACTCATAGGAGTCCGAAATAGACCGTTCTAGTGACGGCGAACTCCTAATGGTAGTTCTAACTGAACATAGAAATCTGATACAAAAACTGGGACAGATACAGACTCTGGTCGCAAAGACATAGTAATAATCCCGGTATAAGCGACAACATTACGTTCACCATAGATGCGCCAACTGTCCGCTCCTCTGTGGAATTCCAAACTGATAAAACCCAAAAATCCGGGTGTCGACATCTCACCCTATCAGTACTAACACTAGAGATGATCTAAGGCTTCGGGTCTTCGGACTGAAAATCTGTAGATCGTGGTTCTTCCTCTGCTATGTACTCACTGCCCAACTCTGGTTCTTCAACCCCTTCTTCATAGTCTAAATATATATATATATACATACAACAAACAAAGCAAACAATATATACAACAAATAGAGAGGTAAGACAACTTAAAATAACCAATAAATATCACATATGGAATAATAATACAACATTAACATAAATAAAATCCATAACGTACATAAATCCCATAGCAGTTCAAAATACTCATCACACAATATAATGAATTTAAAATGAATATGACAAAGTATAAAATGACTCATTCCTACTCCATGGAGCTACAACACATACTCAGATATCAGAGAGAATGAGATGAGACTTCTATTAGTACTTGCTTGACCAATCCAAATATTGACTTGTCCACCCTTTGTGTCTATAGCTTTGGCTACCCCGACCAGCTATTGCAGACCTCAAAAACTTTGTGTCTATAGTGATCGTTGTGATTGCTATTGCACTCAATACTTTGTGTCTATAGCCCACGAAAATAAATATAACAATAGTGGCATAGCACACAACCTGCAGACACACAATCAATCAATTGTGTACTACAGCGGTCGATAGTCCTCTCAAAACTTGATTAAGGTTAGTGCTCGTCGAGAACATAAGTGTGTCATCACGCACCACTACCGTAAGAGCTACCTCCTCATCCACATATGGAATAAGGCACACTATGAACTCCAAGTTCATATCGAAAAATGAACACACTATGCCTATCACATCGACAACACGATGTTATTCATCTCAATCAATCAAATCACCAAATTTCGAATTTGGCATGACTCAATGCATGAACAGATGCGTAATTACCAAAATACCCTCGTGTTTCAATTATTTATATAAGTGCCATAAATTTCTCGAATTATTTACGTAAATACCATTAAATCTTCATTATTTACAAAAACGCCCTTAACTTCTATTATTTACAAAAATGCCATCAAACTTTGAATAATTTCAAAAATACACTTCAAACTTTAATTATTTACGAAAATACCCTCCAACTTAATTTATTTACAAAAATTCCCTCAATGGCAAAATAATCACGTAATTGTCCTCTATGACAAAAATAATTACGAAAATGCCCTCCATGGCAAAAATCTTCAAATACAGTACGCTCCCACTTGGCGCACTTGTACAGTCCACACATCCGGGTCCACCACTTTGGCCCGACAGGAAACTCGCTGTTTTCATCAATCGCATAGAAATTTTATTTCGTTTTCAAAAATCTTGCCATTTTCACAATGTACATCACATTTTCAAATCGCGTAAATACATTTTACTGTTTTCTCAATCATGTAAATTTTTAAATCATGTTCTCGTCAGATTTACTCACATAAATACTTCTAAACTATAAAAATAATTATTAAATCATCTGAGACCATTTAAAATATTTTTCCTAATTACGGTAAAATATTTTATATTAGTATATATATTCTTTATAAATATTAACAATACTCAAATTAGTTTCTAAATATATTTAGTATTCATTAACAACATTGTAAAATACTTTAATTCTTCCCATTCAAGAATGTGACCGAACCTAGGGTTTGCACTCTTTGAAATGCTCATGCATTTCTAACACTAATCTAACACATACAATGTAAAACATATACAATGTATAATATATACAATACATCAAAGCTTAAACAATTAATAAAAGCTATAAAAATCAACACATAAAGGAATCCTTATGGATTTTACAAATTCAATCAAACCTTAATTTCTTAATAACTCTTTAATTTAATTAAATTTTGGTCTTCCTCTTACCTAAAATGATGAAAATTTCTTCTTTTCCTCTCCCTTGTGATTTCGGTTTTGCCTCCTTAGAGTCCTAGGAAAATAAATAAAATTTTATAAAGACTATTACTAGAAAAGGAACAATACCATGGTTCAATCATGGCTTAGAAGCTTAGAAATGAAAATAGAATTGAAAAACAAGAAATTTTACCTTTGAAGAAGAATCTCCAAAGTGATCTTCAAGCTTGAAAATGAAAGAAGTAGAAGAAGCTTTCAACTAGAGATAGTCTTATAGTGATGTTTAGGAGTAGAAAAATAAGAAAAGAGAAATTTTGAGTAAAAGGATGATATACTTTGGAGCTTGACCGAATGGGTTTTTGGAGCTCTAATGGTGGACGGTGAAACAAAGAGAGAAGGAAGGGAATTATTTGGTTAAATGTTGGAGTGTTAGCCGTAGAAGTGAGTAGGAAAAAGTCTTAATGCATGTGTTAAAATTCAAGAATGAATCTAGGCCATCCAATGGTCCAATGGCTAGGATTAGGTCTTACAAGATAAGCTTGTTTCTTATTGGTTGATGGGTGATGAATCATGGCATGAATAAGCATTTATCTAGAGCCTTCTCGGTTGCTCTTATAGCTTGGCCGAATTCTCCATTTAAAAAGCCAATTAAATTTGTTTCTTCCAACTAATTAGTTATATATTTAAATGTAGGTTTAGTTACATATTAAATTAATTAGTTACTTCAAGTTACATTAGGTTAACTTAATTAGTTTAGGATTCTAGTTAGTTAGGCCTAACTAGATTACTATCTAGTTATCACTATTTAGTTACACTAAGGTTGTAGTAATTAATTTAGTTAGATTTTAAAGTAACTATACTAACTAAATTAAATATTCTAGTTCTAATCTAACTAGCTTAGCCATTTTTGTTGACTTAGCTTTATTAATTTGACTTCTAGGTGTCTTGTTCCTATTGGTCCAAAATTCCTAATTTCCTTATTGTTTACTTTATTTATACGTGGGTCCCACACATATAGTATCGGGTCCACTGTCAAGTTTTATACTGAGTAATAAAATAATACTAAAAATTATTTTATCGCACAGTTAAATTCTAAAAATTAAAACATTCAGAACAGTGTCTTTCAATTGAGTTTACTAAACTCCTTCTGCTCTAAAAAAAAAAACAAAACAAAAATAACATTTTATACAGACAAGTATAAAACAGTACATTGAGGACATAATTGTCATTTACCATAAAGTCAGAATTTTTAGGGTGTTACAGAGGAAACCATCTTCTTCAACTTTATTTAGGTGATTCTTTGAAACTCATTCAAAACATTGGCGTTGTCTGTGAGAAAATAATAAACTTTGATTCCCATTACCACCATCATGGTCACTAAAAGGAAAAATCATGCTTCTACTACTCAGAATCAACCTTCTTCTGGCTACCATCTAGCATCCGCTCCCATACAAGAGCCGATTGCTGCCCAACCGGAACCCAGTCATGACGGAGAAAAGACTTTGCATACTGGTGAAAATCTCTACCCTCAACTACAACGTGTTTTGGCAATGCAATGACTTGGCCTGCATGGAGCCCCTTCAGGAGATATAGGCAGCAGGTATCAGCAATACAACGCTTGGGAGCACGAGTGAACAATGATGAAGTTTAGTCCCACCAAGGCGAATCTAGTCTCTCGGAGTTATCTAGGGAGGAACTTATTTCTCTAGTTAGACTATAGGACGAATGGATCCATAACCTGGAAAGAGCTGCTAACTAGGAGAAGGATGAAAAGAATCAGATTTCCCACAGGAATCGAGAAAATATGAGAGAACCAACCCGTAACGGGGTACATAATTTGGAATATTCAAGGATCACAGAGCTTATTCAGAGAGCTGAGAACCTGGTTCATGGAAATAGAGAGTAAGATCTAGGACAGAGAAAGTCGATTAAGCAAAACTAACATTTCTTTAATGAATTGATGACCTATGAAATCCCTAGGCGCTTCAAGTATCCAACTAATATTAATTCCTATGATGGGATCACAAATCCTCAAGAACACCTAGATGCCTATGTCTCTGCTTTACTATTTGTTGGAGGAGATGATTCACTCATGTGTTATGCTTTACCTCTTTCTTTGAAAAAAGCCGCCTTGAGATGGTTCACTACCTTAACTCCTAAAACTGTTGTTGATTATAAAGATTTTGCTTGATATTTTTGCTGCACTTCACCACTAGTAAGGTGTAGTCAAAATCCATTTCATGTCTTTCCCATATTAAGCAAGGAAAGGAAAATCTTTTTGAAACTTTATATCCTGGTTTAATAAAGAAGTGGTGAATATTCGTGATTGGGATGAAAGACTCAGATTACATTATATGAGGGAAGGACTCCACCCTTGGCCATTTTCCTTTTGTCTTGCCAAAAAAGAGCCCAAGACAATAGACGAGTTCTGGGCTAGAGCTGATAAATATATCAATGCGGAGGATTTTTTTGGGCTAGGAAGTATTTGGAGAAAGGAGAAGATGTCAAGCTTAAACTCGGACAAGCTCCACAGCAAAATCAGAATTTGAGACCATCGTTAAAAGGGAAGTATGAGACTTACATCTCCCTCAACACACCTCTGACTTAGATCTACCAAGAAGTAATGAACACAGAGTTCAGAGATGTGCAAAGACCTCCCCCCTTGAGAAAACATGCACAGAAAGAAAAGTCCAAGCACTGTGCATTTCACTAAGGTCATAGGCATAATACTGAGGACTACATCAACCTTCAAGATGCTATTAAGTCCTTGATCCGGGATGGCCTTCTAGGCAGATATGTGCGTCAATCCCAAAATGACAATCAGAGAGAAGGAAATAATTACAGAAAGTGAAACAGTCCTCAAATAAGCCCATCTCCATCATACTAGAGAATACCCTTGCCCGCGAGGAATGAAAACCCTAAAGCAGGCCTATCCTGGGATAACTCCCAGAATCAAGAAAAGGCACAACCCCGGGATAACCTTAATCTAAACAACAATCATCATCATATAGAAGTAACTCGAAAAATTAACACCATTTCAGGGGGCTTTGCAGGTGGCGGTGAATCAAGGAATGCCAACAAGCACTTTGGGCCGTGTTGAGCTTAGCATCCCACTCAGGATATAAGACAAATGATGGAGTGAGGAAGACATCATTGATTTCTTTTATCGATGAAGATTATGGTTCCATTATCCCAGACCACGACGACCCCATGGTGATCTTAGGAATAATAACTAATGTCGAGGTTCGTCGTATATTTGTTGATCAGGGAAGCTTGGTTAACATTATGTTTCTAGATCTATTTGAGAAGCTCAATCTATCAAAGAGGGAACCGATCTCGTATACTAGTGAGTTGATCGGGTTCACTAGAGATAAGATTACCCTAGTAGGATACATCGAGACCTATTTGACTTTAGGGAAGAATTCCCTTTTCAAAACACTTAAGGTCCAATTTCTTGTGGTAAATTGTTCCTCAACTTATAATGTCATACTGGGTCGTCCTTCACTCAATGCTTTTAGGGCTGTGATTTCTACACCCCACTTGGCCATGAAGTTCCTTGACTAACATAATAGGGTTGTTATGGTTAAAAGAGACTAGGCTACAATTAGGAAAATGCTACAATGAAAGCCTGAAGATTACTAAGAAACCACGGACAACAAACTAATGCAACAATTCAATTCTAGTCATTACGGACCCCGTTAACGTCCTCTTGACTGAACTAGACATTCATGAAGAGATCTGTGGTACGCGCCCTCAACCTAATGGGGAACTTCAATCCCTTGAACTTGGTACCAAGCTAGACCAGGTAACCAAAATTGGAGGACACCTTAGTTAGGAGGAAAGATCCCAACTAGTTGAGTTTCTTATGAAAAACATAAATCTCTTCGCTTGGATATCTGTTGATATACCGGGATTAGATCCTGAATTCATTTGCCATCGACTCTTGATAATCACATATTTTATACATTAATAAACCTTCATTTTGAGTCATTTACACTCTCTATATACTTAATTGATTGAGTTTAGTCATGTTTTATAAGTTTGAGCTCAAATTGGGCTTAATTGATCTTTTCCATGCATCATTGAGGTTTGACACTGTTTCTATATTTCGGCTATATCTTGAGTTCTAGATGTCTAAAAATTATTTATCTTACCTTGTAGGAAATATGATAGATAGCTCTATAACTTTTATGAAGAGCTCCAAGGCAGAATCAGACATCTAGTGGAGCTAAATGGGCTTAGAAGTCAGAACACGAGTTCAAAGACCCTTTGAGAATGTTTTGTCCATAACTTGAGTTGTAGACCTCTAAATGACATGGGATTTAGGCCCAATTACTCATAATGGACCCAGATTTGTAATTAATGGGGTTCTAATGATGTGAGGCCAAAATATGAGTTAGTTTATAGCTTTAGAAGTAGAAAACCAAGACTCGACTTTCATTCTACACTTCTCACCTTTTCTCTCTAGATCTAGATCTTTCGCTCTTCTTCTTCCTTCTTCCTCAAGCTCCTTCATGGTGATGACTATAGAGAGCTAAACTTCTATAATCAATTTAAAGATTCTTGAAGCAATTGTGGTTTGGATTCTTAAGATCTTGGTTCTGCTTTTGTGTTTGAATTGCATTTGGATTCATCTTCTTCTTTTTTTCTTAATCTTAAATGCATGAATGATGATTCTGTTTATGTTTAATCTGATTAGATCTTGATTTAAGATTGAGAATTATGATAAATTTAGGATTGATTGATCTGAATTAATCACGAAATTAAAGAGGTTAGGTTACTGATTTGTGCGTAGGTTAATTGAATTCAGAGATTAAATTAACATAGATCTAACATGAATTATGCGATTGCGAATTTGTGTGTCAATTTTTAATTGAATTATAGATGATTGTCTAGTATGAATTCTGGATTTGATGCAGAGATTTCAGTTAAATCCAAATTAACCATTCAAATGCACTTCAAATGTTTGTTGAATGATCTAAGACAGAATCAACCCAATTTCGAATAGGTTTCTAAATTGATTACTCTTTTAATTGAATTTCTCTCACTTTAATTCTATTATTTTCTGAATTCTCAAATCCTTCCCCCAATTTTGGCTTGATATGATCAAATTGCATTTACAATCCTTGAGAGACGATCTAGTGTTGTTTCCTATGCTACAAGCCATAGGCATAACTCGGTTACAATTTTAATTGAGTTCAGCGCTCGTCAAAATTTTGGCACTGTTGCTGGGGATTGTTAGGTGTAATATGATCATATTAAGTGACTATACTAACTCTTGTTCTTAGTAAAAATTAACTCTTGTTCAATTGCATTCTGTTGCATTGTATTCACTATTGGTTGCTGTTACATTGGTTTTTGTTACTGTTGATCATTCTTTTGCTGCCTTTATTGATAATTGCATTGCAATATTTCCTTGTGAGTGTCATTCAATCATTTTGGACGTGTTCCTCACTGCCTAACACTGTTTCATACCTAGCTAACACTGTTTCATACCTAGCTAACACTTTTTCCCTAGTTTCTGATTTCTTTTGGTGTAGGGGGAGACTAGTGTTGATCTGATTGTGGAGTTAGGAGTTGAAACTTGGTCGCCAAGGTTAAATCATCATTTTGAGCAAAGTGATCTCCTAAGGATCTTCCCCTTGGATTTTAGCCAAATTCCATCATATGATAGAGTTTTGAGAAAAGTGAGGATATAATAGTAATTTTAATAATTATTTTGGTAACTCAGAATGACCTAAATTTTTGCCAGTTGCTAGAAAAAAATTCAATGAACCTGGCCAATCAATCATTGGCTATGCTCATTTTTCCCAAATTCCATCGTTTATACCACTTTTTCAATTTTTGAAGTATTTTCTTTGCATGATAATTTTCTAAATCAGTGTAGTTTTCATTCTGTAGTGGTCCTATGATTTTTAAAATTCATTTGATGTGTTTTTTATTTTTTCTAGCTATTTCTGTAGTTTAGATTTGTGTGTTTTGTGTTTTTGGCATTTTGACACCTCTACAGCCCTCATTGGTGCATAACTAGGTCTAATTCTAATAACTTGTTTGATTTTAATCCTGAGATTGATAAGACTTTGCATGCACTGATTAGAGCTCATAAGCTTAGCCAAATAATTGCTTCTGAATTTTATTTTGACATTGAATCTGTCAGACCATCTGAGAGCTTAAGTGTTTTTGAAACCATGACTGATAACATGCATAATAAGACTTTTAAAGAGCTTGCTGCTCCTGATGTCACTTATCAACCATTATGCATTCAGTATCCTGATATTGATGATGACTTTAAATTAAAGTCTAGACTAATCCATTTGTTGTCTAAGTTTTATGGACTTGCAGGCGAGGATCCCCACAAGTATTTGAAAGAGTTCTATATTGTGTGCTCAACCATGAGACCTCAAGGCATCCATGAAGAACACATCAAGTTGAGAGCATTCCCCTTTTCCTTTGCTGATGCAGCTAAGGACTGGCTTTATTATCTTTCACTAGGTTTTGTGACTTGCTGGAATGATATGAAGAAACTATTTTTAGATAAGTTTTTCCTTACGTCCAGAGCTGCTGCAATAAGGAAAGACATATGTGGCATCAGACAGATTTCAGGTGAAACATTGCATGAGTATTGGGAGAGATTCAAGAAGTTGTGTTCAAGTTATCCACACCACTAAATCAGTGATCAGTTGTTGATCCAATACTTTTATGAGGGACTGATGCCAATGGACAGATCCATGATTGATGTTTCCAGTGGAGGAGCTTTGGTGGATAAGACCCCTATTGCTGCTAGAGACTTGATCGCTAACATGGCTGCCAATTCACAGTAATTTGGGACAAGAATGGTAACTCTAAGCAGAGGTGTAAATGAGATTCATATGGCTCAGGCAGACTAGAAGAGGATGAAAAATAGGCTTGACGAGTTAACTTCATTGGTGCGGCAATTAGTAGTGGGACAACATGTACCAGTTTTTATATAAGATCCTGCAAGGGTGTGTGGAATTTGCTCTTGTCCATCTCATCCTACAGATGCCTGTCCAACACTTCAGGAAGATAATTCTGCCATCCAAACCTATCCTATTGCTATAACAGGCATTTTCCTGGTAGACCCCAATATTAGTAGTCACAACAGCAGCCCAAATATGATCCATTCTCTAGTAATTATAACATTGGCTGGAGGGACCATCCTAACCTGAGATATAGGAATTTTGGTCAGCAATAGCAGCAGCCGCAGCAATTTAGATACCAAGCTACTGGTCTAGCAACAAATACTAACCACCTGCATTCAGACAGCAATAACCTGTGCAATAGTCTATCCAAGCCACTCTAGCTGATCCATCATTGGAAGATTTGATGAAACATATGGCCACAAACAACATTCAGTTCCAGCAGAATGTCAATGCCACCATTCATAATCTACAGACTCATATTGGGCAGGTGGCAACCACTATGAGTGAGCTGAAAAGTTAAGGGTCAAGTCAATTGTCTTCACAAACAATTAATAACCCAAGAGGCTATGTGAGTACCATTACCTTGAGAAGTGGCAAAGAAGTTGATGGTCCTAGTCTACCACAACCAGAGCTACTAGTGCAGCAACCAGTGATTGACCAGAAACAACAAAATTCATAGGAGATAAATAGCTCAGTCTAGAAATCTATGACACAGAAGCAATGTGCATAGAATTCATACCTGGACATTCCACTACCTTTACACAGTCCAAGTAGATAGCGCAAGCAGAAATGGAAAGAGAAGTCATGGAGACATTCAGGAAGGTGGAAATCAATATTCCCCTCCTGGATGCAATCAAGCAAATTCCTAAGTATACCAAATTCCTCAAAGAGTTGTGTACTCACAAGAGAAGACTTAAGGGTACTGAGAAGATTAGTATGGTAGAAATGTTTCTGCAATGATTCAGCCAAGCATGCCACAGAAATGTAAAGATCCTGGAACTTTCACAATCCCTTACACGATAGGCAATTCCAGATTTGAACATGCAATGCTAGATTTAGGTGCTTTGATTAATGTCATGCCTATGTCAATTTATGAGTCTTTGAACATTGACACTTTGGAACCCATTGGTATAGTGATTCAGTTGGCAAATAGGACCATTGCTCATCTTATAAGAGTGCTGAAAGATGTGTTAGTTTGGGAGAATGAGTTGAATTTCCTACTGTATTTCTACATTCTAAACATGGCAGATAAGTCTTCAACAAACCATGCTCCGTTGATTCTAGGTAGACCATTTCTTAAGACAACAAAGACCAAGATAGATGTGCATATTGGCACCCTTTCTATGAAATTTGGTGATGATGTTGTACAGTTTAACATTTTTTATGCCATGAGACATCCCCCAGAGGAGCATTCAGTTTTTCATGTTATCGTGATTGAGATGCTGGTTGATGATGCTTATGCTGATATGTATGTTAAATTCCCTTATATTGCTAACTTTCTGGATTCTGTTACCTGTGATACATGTCTTGGTTGTGATGTTGAACCATGTGCTGCATGTGTTGAGATTTATATGGTTATGAGTGATGATGCAGCCATTGACTTGAATGATGCAGCATGTGAAAATGAGAGTTAGAATTATACTGAATTTAATGCTGCTGAGTTAGTTGTTTCAAATAGCTTGCTACCCTCTATTGTGCAGCCCCTATCCTTAGAGTTGAAGACTTTGCCAAACCACCTTAAATATGCATATTTGGGAGATAGTGAGAAGCTACCGGTGATTGTCGCTAAGAATTTGTAACCTAAACAAGAAGAAAAATTACTGCAGGTTTTGAGGTAGAATAAGTAGGCCATCAGATGGACACTTGCAGACATTCCTGGTATTAGTCCCTCCACACGCATGCATAGGATTTTATTGGAGGAAGGTACCAAACCAGTGAGGCAGCCTCAAAGGAGACTGAACCCCCTGATTTTGGATGTGGTGAAGAAGGAAGTGACCAAGCTGCTGCAAGCTAGCATTATTTATCCCATATCCAATAGTAAATGGGTGAGCCCCGTGCAGGTTGTCCCAAAGAAATCTGGGGTCACAGTAGTTGTAAATTAGAATAATGAGCTTCTACCCACAAGAATTTAGAACAGTTGGCTAGTCTGCATTGATTATAGGTGGCTTAACCAGGCCACCAAGAAAGATCATTTTCTCTTGCCTTTCATTGATCAGATATTGAAGAGGCTGACAGGCAAGTTGTATTGCTATTTCCTGAATGGATATTCGGGCTATTTTCATATTCATATATTCCCAGAAGACCAAGAGAATACCACTTTCACCTGCCCATTTGACACATTTGCATACAGGAGGATGCCCTTTGGTCTGTACAATGCTCTGGGCACCTTTCAAAGGTGTATGGTAAGTATCTTTTCTGAATTTTTAGAGAGTTGCATGGATGTGTTTATGGATGATTTTACTGTCTATGGCTCTTCCTTTGATGCATGTCTGGATAGTTTGGCTCAGGTTTTGCATAGATGCATTGATACTTGAATTTTGAAAAATGTCATTTCATGGTAGAGCATGGTATAGTTTTAGGGCATGTAGTATCTAGTAAGGGTATTGAGGTAAATCCTGTAAAACTAAATGATATTTCATGCCTGTCTTACCCCACATACGTGCGGGAGGTTCATTGTTTCCTTAGTCATGCAGGTTTCTATTGGTGATTCATAAAGGATTTCAGTAAAACTACCCTTCCATTATCTAACTTGCTATAAAAGATGAGGAGTTCCACTTTGACCAGAGGTGCAAGGATGCCTTCAATCACTTGATGCGAGCATTGACCAGTACACCTATCATCCATCCACCAAACTAGACATTCCCATTTGAGCTCATGTGTGATGCCTCTAATTATGCATTGGGAGTTGTCCTTGCACAGAGAGTTGACAGAGTACCTCATGTCATTTCTTATGCTTCGAGGACTTTAGATGCTGCACAAGCCAACTACACCACAACTGAAAAGGAACTTTTAGCAATTATTTTTGCTTTAGATAAATTTAGATCATATTTGCTTGGTTCTAGAGTGGTTGTGTTTTTAGATCATGCAGCTTTAAAGTTTCTCTTGAAGAAGCCCGATGCAATGCCCCGGTTGATTAGGTGGATGTTGCTCTTACAGGAGTTTGATATTGAGATCAAAGATAAGAGTAAAGCAAAAAACCTAGTGGCATATTCGATATACTCCAACAACCCTTGTTGTTCTATGAGATATTCGATATTTGGGGTATTGATTTTATGGGCTCTTTTCCTGTATCATTTGGTTTTGTTTACATTATGCTTGCTATGGATTATGTATCTAAATGGGTAGAGGCTAATACCCCTCGGACTGACGATTCTCGAGTTGTTGTGAATTTTGTTAGATCATAATTTTTTTGCAGGTTTGGAGTCCCGAGGGCCATCATTAGTGATCAGGGTTCGCATTTATGCAATTATATCATGGAGACTTTGATGAAAAAGTATAGAGTCATGCATAGAGTTTCTACACCTAACCACCCCCAGACTAATGGGAAGGTCGAGGTTTCTAACAGAGAGATCAAGCAAATCCTTGAAAAGACGGTTCAACCTAATAGGAAGGATTGGAGCAAGAGGCTTGAAGATGATCTATGGGCTTATAAGACCGCCTACAAGACACCAATTGGGATGTCCTCTTACTAGATTATCTTTGGAAAGGCATGCCACCTGCATTTGGAGATTGAACACCCAACATTTTGGGTGGTAAAGAGGTGTAACTTGGACCTAAATCAAGCGGGCATGAAGAGGAAGCTACAGTTGCAGGAATTGGAAGAGATCCGCTTGGAGGCTTTTAAGCGTTCTAAACTCTATAAAGAGAAGACCAAAACCTTCCATGATAAAATGATTGCTAGAAAAGAATTCAAAAGTGGTCAAAAAGTTCTCATTTATAATTCCTGTCTTAGGTTAATGCCTGGCAAATTAAGATCTAGATGAGATGGTTCATTTGTTGTTACTAATGTTTTTCCCTATGGTGAGCTCCAAAATATGACAACAAAAAGAACATTCAAGGGCAATGGGCATAGACTTAAGCATTTTCATAAAGATTGTCAAGAACACAATGTGGAAGTGATGGCTTTGCTCAATGCCATTTACTCGGATGGATAATGAGGGTGGCCCTTACCACACTTTTCTATGTTTTACATTGAGGGCAATGTAGAATCTAAGTGTGGGGGAGGGATTTTAATTCTATTTTCTATTTTAATTTTTGCTGTTTAATTTTCTGTTTCCAAATTTTATTTTTGCTGTTTTGATGGTTTTGATATTTTTGTCTCTCGCAATTCTTGTTTTCCTATTGATGTTTTCTATTTTTGTTTTCTCTTGTTGCCAAATTTTGTTGTTTCTAATTATTTATGTTTTAGCATTCTTTTTTTTTTATTTTTCTTTATTCTTGTTTCTATTTCTATTTTCTACTATTTTTGTTATTTTTCCGCTTTATTTTTTTTCTATTTTTTATTTTTGTTTTCTATTTTGTCTTTGTTTACCTTAATTTTTGTTTTTTATTTTTCTTAAAAAATTGTTTGTTTCTATTTTTAATTATTTTCCAATGTTGTTTTAAGAATTGTGAAGTTTTTGAGTTGAAGCAATTGAAATTCAAAGTTCATAAACATGATTGAATAAAGTTTCTTTCTTCCTTCTTGAATTTGACAATGCTTGGTTGTGGATATTGAGTTGATGGATTGAGTTTGATAGATGCATACCTTGTGAGATTTTGAGCTTTTTGATGGATGCATTTATCATTTATGCCATTTTTCTCTTTTTTGTGTGATTTTCACTCATGTCATTTGATCACTCTAGAAATTACTTTGATTCTTTTTTAGGCTATATTTTCACTTACATACATGAATATGATTGAGACATTCTTTCTTTAATTAGCTACTTTAGCCAAATAACCAATTTTGCATAATTTCTCTTTGATTAACCCCCTTGAGCTTGTTAGCCTATTCTTTGTCTTAGCTCATTATATGCTTTATGTGAAAAATCATGTTGTTACCTTACCTTAGGGAATGGGAGAACATTGGTTCATTTTCATTAGAGGAGCTCTTTTTCTTGTGGATAATTAATAGTTCAAGTGTGGGGGTCATGTAATTTGATGTGCAATATGCAAAGTGTTTGGTGAAAAAATGAAGAAGAAAAGAGCCAAATGAAAAGAAAAATAAAATAAAAAATAGAATGTAAAAAAAAAGAAAAAGAAAAAGAATAAATGCAAGAAAGATTGTGAAAGAAAAGAAAAAAATAAATAAATAAATAAGAGAAGAAATATGTAAAGAGAATGTGTATTATATAGATTTAAGGGGATAAAATTTCATGTTTGTCAATTGAGTAATGCTCTTTTATTCTCTTGGGTGTTTAACTTGTCATATCCATATTGTTTCCTTCCCTTACATTAGCCCCATTACAACCTTGAATAAAGTTCTCTTGATTTGTGTGTGCATGTGTTTGAGTAGTGGATAAGTAGAAGTTAAGCAAGCTTATGGTAGTGCAATTTTCATGGGTTGAATTGAGTGAAATACTTACCTTGTAAACACTTGAGGGATTGAGAGTGTATCTTGTGAGGATCTATCATTCTTGATTCATGCTTTTCAAATTGAAGATACCTTGCTTGTTTGTTTGAGATGTGAAGAAATGTTATCTCATGAATGCTTTGTTCCCTTAAATCTTTGGTTGCTCTTCTTGCTTATAACTTTTGCATTCTTGAATATCATTGGAATTTGAGTCTTTTAGACTTTTTAACTTTTGAGTTTGTGTTATTTTTCCTTATTCCCTAGTTTTGGTCTTATGTGTTTTGCCTAGGAGTGTAAAAAGCTAAATGTGGGGGAATTTGATAATCATATATTTTATGCATTAATAAACTCTCATTTTTAGTTATTTTCACTCTCCATGTACTTAATTGATTGAGTTTAGTCATGTTTTGTACGTTTGGGATCAAATTGGACTTAATTGATCTTTTTCATGCATCATTGAGGTTTAACACTATTTCTATATTTTAGCTATATCTTGAGTTTTAGATATTTAAAAATTATGTATCTTACCTTGTAGGAAATATGATAGATAGCTCTACAACTTTTATGAAGAGCTCCAGGGCAGAATCAGACATCTAGTGGAGCTAATTGGGCTTAGAAGTCAGAATACGAGTTCAAAGACTCTTTGAGAATGTTTTGTCCATAATTTGAGTTGTAGACCTCCAAATGACATGGAATTTGGGTCCAATTACTCATAATGGACCCAGATTTGTAACTAATTGGGTTTTAATAATGTGAGGCCAAAATAGGAGTTAGTTTATAGCTGTAGAAGAAGAAAACCAAGACTCACCTTTCATTCTACACTTCTCACCTTCTCTCTCTAGATCTGTATCTTTCTCTCTTCTTCTTCCTTCTTCCTTAAGCTCCTTCATAGTGATGGCTATGGAGAGCTAAACTTTTGTAATCAATTTAGATATTCTTGAAGAAATTGTGGTTTGGATTCTTGAGATATTGGTTCTGTTTTTGTATTTGAATTACATTTGGATTCCTGTTCTTCTTTTTCTTCTTGATCTTGAATGCATGAATGATGATTCTGTTTATATTTGATCTAATTGGATCTTGATTTAAGATTGAGAATTGTGATAAATTTAGGATTGATTGATCTGAATTAATCACGAAATTAAAAAGGTTAGGTTACTGATTTGTGCCTAAGTTAATTGAATTCAAAGATCAAATTAACATAGATCTAACATGAATTGTTCGTTTGCGAATTTGTGTGTCAATGTTAATTGAATTCTAGATGATTGTCTAATATGAATTCTGGATTTGATACAGAGATTTTGGTTAAATCCAAATTAACCATTCAAATGCACTTCAAATGTTTGTTGAATAATCTATGATAGAATCAACCCAATTTCAGATAGGTTTCTAAATTGATTGCTCTTTTAACTGAATTTTTCTCACTTTAATTATGTTATTTTTCATATTCTGAATTCTCAAATCCTCCCCCTAATTTTGGCTTGATCTGATCAAATTGCATTTTCAATCCTTGAGAGACGATCCAGTGTTATTTCCTATGCTACAAGCCATAGGCATAGCTCGGTTACAATTTTGATTGAGTTCGACACTCGTCAACTCTCTATTAAGAAGGATGTGAAGCCTGTAACATCCACCTTAGGGTATCACATTTAAGACTAATCCCAATAAAACTTACCCAAGTTATAAAAGAATTAATCTTGTAAAAACGTCAAATTTAAAATTTCATTTGCGGAATAAAATAAAATAAGTAAGCTGAATTAAAACATTTGTATAACTTATAATAAACACACCAAACCATATATATACATACTGCAACTTTGTTCTGAAATAATTTACATAGGTACAAACCAGCTCAAAAAGTAAAATACATATTTGTTCAAAATCAAAGTAAAGACATAAAACTAAACAGCACCCTAATTAAACCCTAGCAGACCTAAGGATTTGGTTCCTCTAAAGGATTCTCCTCCTCATCATCCTCACCATCCCCAACACAGTTAACATAAGCCCCAAGTGGAGACAGTTGTCTCATGGGGGCTCTAGCAGAAGACACCACTGTATCCTCTTGTGGCGTATAAAAAGACACATTACCACCCCAAAGCTCACGTATAGGAATGATAAACTCTAGATGTAGTGTTGCATGTTGTGTCAACAGAGGGATACCATCTAGGTTCCCACTCAGAGTCATAGTTAGATCTCCCGTGTATACAAAACGTTCATTATTAAAATCAAATCTCCATGCATTAGTTCCCCCATGGAACTGTACCCTCACAAAACCGAATATTTGTCGCCTAGCCGACATAACTACTCGCACACAGATAACATCTACTGATGATACACAGAATCGTTCGCCTCCTCGTTTCCTTGATCTTCTATGAATACATACAATAGAACAGACATAGTATAATAAAGATGTGAGATCCCCTACATCAATACTAGTATGACAATAAAGGAGATGATAACAGACAAACAGTAAATAATATCATAACAGTAAATTATGTTATCATAAAGCAGATGATAAAATTAGTAAGCATAAATAACCAACCAATATGCTGACCAACTATGCATATGCACGACGACCAAAACCTACTCCATGGAGCTAGACACAAATTCGGAGAGAAGATCTAGAAGACATGTCTGTCACTAGGCTGCCGTGGCCAAAGGTGCTATATTTTATCGATTTTGTCAACAGTGCACATCAGGCATTGGACAAGACATTCTTTGCAAGATCACAATATAGGATAGTGTCTCGGTCCGGATCATCGGTGTGTTTGCATCGGTCTGTCCCACAGACAGAAGAGCTACCAACCATCCATTGTGAGGTACCCGCACCCCCATGCCCCCAAGGTCAACAAGTGACCTATACTTGTTTACTCGCACCTGCACTTAGGTGTATTTCATCTCCTAGGCATACAGTTTTAACCAAACATTCAAATATGCATAATGTATGATTTACTACAACCGAGCCCACCACAACTGCCCGACAGCAAACCGCTGTTTACGCTCAATTGCGTAGCAATATTATCGCATTTTTGAAGTCGCAAAACATTCTTCTTACGTTTTCAAATTGCGTAAACATTTTATCGCGTTTTCTCAATTGCGTAAATATTTTATCACATTTTCTTAATCGCATAGCCTAAAACTACTATTTTTGAGTTGCGTAAATAGTTTTCTACGCATTTTCAATTACGTAAAATATATCTAACATATTTTAAACCAAAAAATAATGTTCCTCCCAAAAACCTAACTTTATTTCTTTTATTTGCACAATAGTCCCTTATTTAATTAATATTTACATAATAGTCCTTTGTTTAAACAATATTTACAAAATAATTCCTCTTAAAATGATATTTACAAAATAGTCCCTCTTCTAGGAAATATTTGAAAAATAGCTATTCTTAAAATAAAAATTACAATATAGGCCCTCTAAAAGTCAATATTTATGCTATTTCCCCAAAAGTTGTATTTCTTTGTTTCACTTAGAATTTTACAGCTCAAAACTTCTAGACGCGCTTCAAAACCCATAGGGTGAGCTATACGTCAGCAAGTTTCAAGTACTCACATTTGTTTTACTACATAGCTAGTAGGTTAATTTTATTTCTAGTTGCTTCCATTTTAATTTTCCAAACTTACCAAAATAATTTCTTATTAGAAAACCTTGTAAAATCTTCTAATTCATTTTTTGATCACAAAAACCCTTATTCCTCATTTTAAAACCATAATTTAGGACTCTTGGTCCTTTTCAAAGTGGTGAGGCCGTGTGCCTCTCAAGCTCTTTGGAGCTCTCATGTGATCTTCTCAACATGTTATTCACATCCTAAGTTACACATACAATTGCATGCTTCCAAATTTATATAGTCAAGCATAATATCAAAGCTATAAACACATAATCACTCATGCAATCGTAAATTCAAAATCATAAATACCACAAACACAAACTAAGAAGCATAAAATAATAAGTGAATAAATCCTTATGGATTTTTCACCACACACAAAATCATTTCCTCACCACCAACACTTAGTTGATGAGGTTAATCTCCCTCTTACCTCTTGAAGACAAGATTTTCCAACTCCCTCCTTCTCCTTGATTTTCGTGTGACCCTTAATAAATCCCTAAAAATTCTTAAACAATTTCCAAAATCACAAACAAGGCTTAAGGACAAGGAACCATGGATCAAACATGGTTTAGAAAATCAAAACTTAACTTTAAACCATAAAATCAAAAGTTTACCTTGAAGGTAGTAAGCAAAAGCTTGGCTTTTGAGATACTTAAAGAAGGATTCTCACTAAACTTTCTAAAAGGAAATTGTTTAGGATATGATTTAGGCTTAGGAAATGAAAAGAAGTAAAATTATAGAAGCTTAGGAGTAGGGTGTTGGGTGGCTGGCCGAATTCTCAAGGAAGAAAAAGAAAGAAAATAGTTATTGTGTTCTTGGGATTTTTGAGAGAAAAGATGATGGCTTAGATTTTAGGTGAGAGAAAATGAAAGTGGATAGTGAATTGTGAGTGTGTGCAACCGTGAGATGGTGTAGGGAATTAGGAGACAAATTGTGATATTAAAATATCACATTTGTGTTCACATGGAAGATCATATGGTCCATGTCATCACATGGTCACCTAATGGTCATAAAAGACCATCCAAGAAGGTTTGGGAACCTTCATGGCCGTGTGGCCCTAATGGGAAAGGCTAACTAAGTTTGTTTCTAACTTAGTCCTAGTTACACTTCAAGAAATTAACAACTAACTAGATTAGGTTTTCTAGTTACATGATTAACCACCTAGTTACATAGCTAACTAGTTAAATAGGTCATTGCATATGTCATCGCTTCTAGATGTAATTAAGATATTTGACTAGTAACTAGATCCTAACTAATTGGTAACTAGGTTAGTTCACTTAGTTTCTTAATTAGACAACTTAGGTAACTAAGTTAGGTTTATTTATTTACTTTGTAACTAGTCAAGCCATTTTTATTGACTAAATCCTAACCATTAATTAATTTCACCTCCTAACCATTGATTTAATCTAAGGTGGATATCATAAGTTGCTTTATCAAGATGGTTCTCATACCATTGATTAGATCAACGGTGATGTTTAAAGACTTCTTAATCAAGTTTTCATCCAACGATTCACAATAAAGTCTATGCCTCTATATTTGACAAATTCCTATTAGTTAGAAAAGTCCAACTATCATTTTTGACTTGTTTCTATTGGTTCATTTTAAAGCAGGCTACAGAAAATATTCTAAGCACCCTTTCTGTCAATTAAACTTTATCAGGTCTAATAATTGATAGCAGTAATTGCTATAAATAATACAATAGATAATTATCCGGGAAATATTTTTATTTCACAGTTAAATCACAAAAATTAAAAGATTCCTTTCTGTGACTCTCAGATTCAGGTTTAGTAAAATCCCCCGTCTCCGAAGAAATCAAATAAGATTTTCCTCGGCCCAAAAATTATTATTTTCCTGACCCGGAGCAAATCTTCCACAAAGATCAAAAATAGTCTCGGAATGGTAAAAATAATTTTATATAATGCAGAAAGCTTAAAATAGTGAAATTCAGTTATTATTATAAAATAACCAAAAATCTGGGATGTTACAAAGCCGGTGGCCCAACAAAATGGAAAGTCAGACTAGAGAGATAGGAAGTAATACAAAAGCAGCTGAAAGAACTTCTAGATGCTAGATTCATTAAAGAAGTCTCTTACACCACTTGGCTTTTTAACGTGGTCCTAGTAAAAAAGGTTAATGGGAAGTGGCACATGTGTGTCAATTACACTAACTTGAATAAAGCTTACCCTAAAGACACTTATCCACTTCCCAACATAGATAAATTGATGGACAATTCGTTTGGGTTCCAGATTCTTACATTCATGAACGCCTATTCCAGATATAACCGGACTCCCATGAATCCAGAGGACGAAGATAAATCTGCATTCATAACTGAGATAGGAAGTGTGACATCCTAATACTTAAATCCTAATATATCTTATATATACCTGGATAAACAATATTAGCTATGCTACTTCTAACTTAAAACTTAATCTAACCCATAACATTTATGTAAATAAATCATTATGGAGAGCCTTTCTAAGAAAAACTTCTCTCTCTATATATAAGATATATTTACAACTTTGTCAAAATTGACATAAAGTAATACATACATCTTTTTCTTTTACGAACATTAAACTAATATACAAAATCTATCTACTAATCAAAAAGTAGCTATACTAGTCTTCATTGTTCTTTTGCTTGCCTTTGGAAGAGCTTCCATCTAGATTTACATGGCAACACACGAGGTGAGAATCAAATATTCTCAGTATAAGTGTACTAATGCCAGCAGTTGTAATATTCACAAAGAATAAACAACCTATAATATTATAAATACATTTGTAACTAGCAATCAAATTACTACTCATCACTCTAGGAACAAACATATTCCTTCTCTATTTAATGTTCCCAAACAAACATAACTGAACTAGCTCATACATGAAAGAAGACAATAGCCCATACAATTATCTAGAAAATACAAATGTTATGTTATGATGTATGATTATGAAAATGAGATGCATTGTGATAATGTGAATGTAATGTCATGAAACTCAACTATTCCTCTTGGTGGGGAGGGAATCTGTTATCTTAACACGTTACCTCCTTAACCTACCTTATACTGAGTGAACTTTTCCACTACCTTAAACTATTAGGAATAGTAAGTGTGTGTATGAATGTGATGTGTGTGAAAATGTGGTGCTATGTCTAACTCTTACATAACCACCACATAAACTCTATACTAAGTTTATCCTTGCACTACTACCTCTACCTCAACTCTATGAGAGCACTTCATGCACTATGGCACTCAACTCTTGCCAACTAAACTTAATATAATTTCTATCCTTACATTACTAGTTCTACCTCAACTCTATGAGAGCATTTCATGCACTATGACTCTCTACTATTGCTAATCAGACTTGTTTACTTGTATTGTGTTTGCACCTCTTCATCACTTCTCAAGTGATATCTAATGCAACATTTTATTGCTCAAGGACGTAGACTCTTATATAAGGCAATCCATATCTAATGGATGCACATAATCTTTTTTCTTTCCCTTGTGTGCAAGAAAATATTTCTCTCTATGAAATTCTTCTACTAGCATCTCTATACTCTTAAAAAGGCATACACAAGGGATCCTCATGGATAGGGAAATTCTATTTCCCATAAAAACATAATTTCTCAATTCTCAATCTCGTTTTCTTAAATTCACTTCTTAACTTTGTTTGGATACATATTCATATCTTATTTAATTGAATTCTAATATTTCAATCTAAGATCTAAGGTTTGTATTTAAGTTACATGGGATGAAGAACTCTATTTCCATCACTTTCAGCTTAAAATCCTCATTTTAGGGGTCTGGTAATCGATTACATGGCCTTGGTAATTGATTACCAGCTTGGCAGAACCTCTATAATCGATTACGAGCCAGATGTAGTCAATTACATCTTACCCGTAAACCTTGTAATTGATTACATGGTCTATGTAATCGATTACAAGCTTCACAGAAACATTGTTTGTAATTCCAGAAGCTTGGTAATCGATTACAACTACTATGTAATCGATTACCACATAGAAATTTGCAGAAAACAAAGTCCTTAAGCCATTCAACCCAAACCAAACCAATAAAAAACATCTTTAACATTAAACTATCTCTAATATGCATCCAAATCACTCATAAAATGATAAAGCTTAAAATGGGTATAAAACCCCTTTTTCTCCTCTTACAACTCAAGTATCATCTATGGGTTCCAAGAACCACAAACTAAACTCCATACATCAAATAAGCTTTAACTAAACTTACTTCACTCAAGGAAGCAAGAAACTAACATCTAAACTCACTATACTCACCCAAATCCACATTTCCTTATCAAGTCAAACTAAGAAACAAAATGAAGATAGAAAGAAATGGATGAAATCAAACACCCCTACCTCTTTGTGGAGTGGATGATTACACTTTGGCATTGCCCTTTTCCTTCCTTTTCCTTTCTTCTTCTTCTTTCTCCTTTCTCTTCTCTTCTTCTCTCTTCTCTCCTTCGTTTCCTGTTATTTCCGTATGAAAAGGAGAAAAGGAATTAAAAGGCTTCTTAAAGGATAATTACTAAAGTTTGCTGATACTTTATTTCTATTATGAGCACTTCGATTTCACCAAATCAAGTTTTCTAGCTTCCTTAGGTATTAGAATAAATCCTAAGATTCATCTAATTACCAAACTCTTTATTTCCATACTTTTCCATATCTGCATTAAGTCCATTTGGTATTAAAATAGCTCTGTGTGCTTAAAAATAATAAACGAACTCAATTTACCTTCAAACTTTAACATCATCATACTTAGCTCATTTATGACCTAGAAATAAATTATCCTTATTTATTTCCCTTAACTTAACCTTTAAAGCCTTAATCTAGGTCATTTTAAGCCACTTTCCACCTTTTGTGTTGCAGCAAAGTGCCTAAATTAACTCAGTTTGTCACAAAAACTTCATTAGCATGTTAAGAAAGTATTAGGCTACCTGTGTAACATTTTACAAGCCTAACATGTTATCGAGGGTGTTACACGAAGTTATTGTTACTGCGTTATGCCGTTTGGATTAAAGAATGCGGGCGTAACTTACTAACGGATGATGAATAAAGTCTTTGAAAAACTAATTACCAAGATGTTGGAAGTTTATATAGATGACATGATAGTCAAGACAATGGAGACTGGTAACCATGTGAAATACTTGGAAGAGGTGTTTGCCCAAATACGGAAGCATAATATGAGACTGAACCCAGAAAAAATGTGCTTTCGAAGTACAGACCGATAAATTTCTAGGATTTTTATTGACAAATTGAGGCATCAAAGCCATCCCAAAGAAAGATAGGTCATTCTCGATATGCGCATTTTGCAGTTCGTTAAAGAGGTTCAATAATTGACAAGTCGGATATCAACCCTCACTTGCTTCATAGCTAAGTCCACTCAAAAATCCATTCCTTTCTTCAAAATTCTTAAAAAAGGAAAAGATTTTGAGTGGATCCCAGAGTGTGAGATTGCTTTTCAAGAATTGAAGAAGATGCTAGCTACACCGCTGATCCTAACAAGATTGGATCCCAGTGAAACACCATATGCCTACTTCTCAGTCAGCAATGAAGCAATCAGTTTAGTCCTGATAAGAGAAAACCAAAAAGTCAGAGGCGGATTTATTTTGTTAGCAATGTCCTACAAGGTCCTGATCTGTGCTATCAGAGGATTGAGAAACTGGCCCTAGCATTGCTAACTACTACAAGAAGGTTACAACAATACTTTTAGTGTCATCCCGTGATAATAAGGACGGATTAACCAATTCACAAAGTGTTACATAAGCCAGATCTCACTAGAAGAATGATCATTTGGTCAGTGGAGCTCTCTGAATTTAGAATTAATTATGAGCCAAGACAAGCTATAAAGGCTTAAGTCTTATCTAACTTTTTGATTGAGCTTACACCGGATTCTAGGCATCCTAGGGTGAATTCCTGGACCATCTATATTGATGGATCCTCAAATCCCAAAGAGAGTGGCGCCAGAGTCATTTTAGAAAATAAAGTTGGGCTCATAATAGAACATTCTTTAAGGTTTGAGTTTCCTATTTCAAATAACCAAGCAAAATATGAAGCTTGTATCGTGGGCATCACTATGGAAAAAGAAATGGGAGCCACACATATAATTCTATGCAGTGATTCACAGCTAGTGACATCCCAAATCCGGGGTGAGTATCAGGCTAAGGAGCCCTTGTTGTAGAAATACCTAACCAAAGTAAGGAAATTAATGGAGCGCTTTGATAGTGCCAAAGTGGAACATATCCTGATATAATAGAACTCCAGAGCCGACATCTTATTAAAGCTTGCAAGCACCAAGAGCCTTGGCAATAATAGGTCCATAATCCAGGATACCTTACTTATTCCCAACATTACGGACATTGAAGTCCTCCTATTGGAAGATGGCGAAACCTAGATAACACTTATAGTTACATACCTTCGTAATGACTTATTACTTGAAAACCAAAAGGAAACTCAGAAAATAGTATGGATAGTGGCCTGCTATACCGTCTTTGATAATCAGCTATATCGTCTTCGATAATCAGCTAAACCATCGTAGGTTTTCTTCTCCCCTCCTTAAGTGCCTCGGTCCAAAAGAGGCAAAATATGTCTTAGTCAAAATTCATGAAGGGAGTTGTAGCCATCACCTCAGTGGAAAGTCCCTAGCACAAAAAATGCTGAGGGTTGGATACTACTGGCCTAGCATGGAAGTAGGGATGACAATTTTACCCGCCTCCACGGGTACCCACGGGTTATACCAATAACAGGGGCAGGTAATACCCGTCTAATTTCCTCCGCGGGTATAAATACCTATTTTGTATTATCCCCATTTAATAAACGGGGCGGGGGCGGGGTGGTTCCCCCGTGCACCAAGAAGTACCAAAAAAAAATTACACAAATATTTTATATAAAATTACTAAAAAACTTAATTATATAAATTAAAATATGGTAGAGTTATATAAATCAAAAGTATTTTAGGTGTTTGACATTATTTTTTGATTAAGTTGTGTTGGACAAATTTTAAGAAATTATGATATACTTTTTTTTTCATTTTTTCATTTTATTTTTTTAATTTTGTTGATTATTTTTTTTCAATTTATTAGATATTCGCGAATATCCGTAGGTACCCGTTTACCCGCGGGGGAATGATAAACGGGTACTCGCACGGATATGGAGGCGGGAGCAGGGACAGATATTATTTGCGGGGCGGGGGGCTACTACCTGTCCCCGCCCCGCCCCGTTGCCATCCCTACATGAAAGCGGATAGCATGGAATATGTCCAGAAATGTAATTAGTGTCAATGGTTCTCGGACATCTATGTGGCCCCACCAGAAGAATTATCTATGATGTCTATCCCTTGGCCCTTTTATCAGTGGGGGATGGATATCCTAAGTCCTTTTCTCCAAGCATCAAGACAGATGAAATACTTAGTGGTAGTTGTGGATTATTTCACTAAATAGATTGAGGCAGAACTGTTATCCACCATCACATCATTGCGGATTCAGAAGTTCACTTAGAAGAATATTATTAGTAGGTTTGGTATCCCAGAGTCTATTGTCATGGATAACAGAACCTAGTTTATTGATAAAAAATTCAAAGATCTCTTAGTCAGACTCAACATCAAACAACATTTCACTATTGTAGAACACCCAAAAACTAACGAGCAAGTTGAAGCCACCAATTGGAGGAATAAAATAGAGGCTCAATGAAGCTAAGGGAATTGGGTGGTGTAGCTCGATCACGTCCTATGGGCATATCGGACCACACCCTATTCCTCTACGGGAGAAACTCCCTTCAAATTAACCTATGGTTGCGATTCCAATAGAGATAAGAGAACTGAGTTGAAGGAGGCAAAAATTTTCAGAAGAGGCTAACCCAGACCTCATCCATCATAACTTAGACCTGTTGGAAGAATAACACCGCATTGCCCACATCCGTGAAGCTATCGCTAAATAGAGGATTGCAATCTAGTACAATTCCAAAGTGATACCATTAAGGTTTGTTTCTTGTAACCTTGTCCTATGAAGAGGGATATCAAAGGGATGAATGGGAAAGACGAAAAATTAGCTCCTAATTGGAAAGGACCATACAGGATCACGTCTAAGACAGACATGGGAGCCTATACTCTAGAAACTCTGTCTGGAAAAACCATCATGAATTTCTAGAATGCTGATAAACTAAGGAAATACTATAGTTAAATGTCTTTAATTCTTATTTTTATCATGTAAGTGACGAATTCCAACATGAATAAATTGATGATTATATTTCCAATACTTGGTTCTATAATGCACCTATAACTATTGCAACTCACAAGGTTATCACACCTTGGAGAGGTTCGAGGAATACAAGGTCCAATTAGGATTAGATATTCCGATGAAAAATGAAGGTCAAAAAGGAGAATCCACTTGACTGGTCTTTGAGTTTAAGGAGCGAATTCAAGGGTTTTAACTTGTATCCTAATAAGCCTAACCTTAACCCATAAACCTAAAAAAGGTTTAAAGAGGTTAAGAGTAGCAAACCGTTGCCTGGGATAAGGCAATAACGTTTGTTGTGGTCTATAAAAGATGTCACTCCAAGAGGCTTTTGTGTCAAAATCCTATTTCAAAGTTTCATACTTAGAAAATTGACTAAGTGTCAAGAACTCTAACAACAACAAGAAACAAAATTGATGAACAACTTGAGCGAAACCTGAAAGATGGACTACTGTATAACCAAAAAGGAAAAACTCCCTAAGAGTCAAATGAGAAATCCACCAAGATCGAGCATTGGACCCATCTCGGCCGCAAAAAGCAAAAGCACTCACTTAGTGTTAAAGAGAATCACTGAGATCAAGCATTAGACCCATCTCAGTGAGGAAAAAGAAAAACAAGCAATAGGAATATATAACAAAATATTCTACGTGCTAAGGTTAAAAAATACTCAAAACCAAGGACTTGTCCATTTACAAATGAGACTAACCCCACGCAGGGGGCAAAATAAAAAGAGACAGAATGAAGATTAGGCATTCGGGGTGGGCTCCCCTTGGTCGATAAGCTCCACCTCGGCCTCCTCTACTGGGCCACCCTCTGAGCTTTCCTCGCTTTCCTCCTCGCCATCATCTGTGGTAGGAACCTAACTCACTGGAGTGGCCTCGGGGATGGCATCCACATAGCAACCATCCATTGAGTTTGGAGAATTGGAGAATGATTCATCCATTGAGTTGGCGCATTCATCTAAAGTGATATAGAATATCACTTTTCATCTTAGCCTTAGATTACTTAAGAATCTCATTCTCAGCTCGAAATGCAGTTAAAGTGGACTCGATTGAAGACATTTGATCTTATAAATTATTTTCTCGAGCAACCCCTTTTGCAATTTTGGCCTGAAGATTGGTTATCTTAACTATACGCAAACTAAGCTCCTCATTGACTTGGACAAGTTCCCGTCTTTTTAAGCAAGGGCCAACTCAAGCTTTTTCCTTTCACCCCGGAGGGCGTCCAGCTCCTTTTCTAACTCTCGAGTCTGATGAATAGACTCAAAGGAGGACTCCAGAAAGCGGAGAATGGAAGATTTGCACAAAGCCTGCACCTAGGCATCCCGTATGATCTTAATCATGTCTTGCTCAATCAGAATGTCCTAGTTAACCTAGGTCAGAAAGGTGTTTGATGAACCTGCAAAAATTCATATTTTTACGATTCAAAATCTTGGATTTTCATCCTCTTTTAATTTTTTTGATTTATTTTTGTTCTTAAGTTTTACTATATTTTTATTATTTTAATTGTGTCCTTTTTATGTGTTTCTATGTCTTTTTGTTAGGTAATTACACATGGAGAAGATTGGATGCTTGAACAAGCAAGAAAAAGGAAAGAATTTCATAAAGATGCCAATGCCTAAGCGCTGGTATCCACCGCCTGAGCGCACGTTGTGCACAGGAGATTTTCCCTTTAAGTGAGCCAGCACCTGAGCGCTGGGAAGGCAATGCTTGAGCACTGAATTCGTAACAGCAGCCTGAATTTATTTTAAATAAGAAAATTATACCAAATACACTTACACACTTAAGATACTTAGACACACTTCAGCAATCGTCAAAGAGAGAAGTGACGACACAAACCCTAAAGTGGTGTGGGTGAAATTAGGCTTGAAGATTAAAGATTTTCTTCATCCTTTCCACTTATCTTCTATAGAGTTTGTCAAATCCTTATCCCTTTTTCATTCTTCATCCATGTGTAACTAAATTTCCCTTGTTAGGGTGATGATGGATCTTGAACTTTGATGATGTAACTTCTTTTATGAATTTAATTTATGTTTCTATTTCATAATTTATATGTTTATCTCTATTCTTAATGCTTTTCTAAACCTGATCAATTTGGGAATGATCTTTTGGGTTAATGTATGATTTGAAAAAATTTGCATAAACCTAGAACATGTGATAAACACCATTATTTCTACAATCGCTAGGGATAGACGTTGTGGGTTATGTGGTCCTTCTTTAATTGCCTTGTTCTTGATAATGCCTTTCTATTTGGGATTAGACTAAGGGATTAGTTAATTCTAAACAGTGTAAAAAGATTAATATTCCAAGGGATTGAGTATTAATTAATTTTGAAAATTAACCATAAATCATTAAAAAAGAACATAGTTAAACTAATATTTGAATGTGCATTTAAAGAGTTCAAGTGAAGTCTGAACCCTGACTCTTTAATATCATTATTTTTCATCTCTTTGATTTATTATTTTGCTTATTTATATTTCTTTTTAATTGAATTTGCAATAACTCTTTTTCTTCGTTAACTTAAATAATGTCACTTTTAGCGAATTTAGTAATTAATAACTTAATCCACGTGGGATGATACTCTTACTCATTTTTTATTACTTTTACGATTCGGTGCACTTGCTGATTTTAGCGTTGTCAATGATCTACCTAAGATCAATTACCCTGCCCCAAAATGACCTCTTAGCAAATTGCAGAGGGGCACCTTCTGGGACTTCAGTCTCCCAACTAGCAGTAAGATCGAGGGGAGTAGCCTCGGTCATCGGTCATTTCCCTCTCTGCTCCTGTCGGCCATCCCCCTTCCTTTTCGTAGGTCGAAGAGGTTGAGCAAGTAATCCGAAGTCCGCCTCCTATGTAGCCGGTTGAGGAGAAGGAATAGCCACCGAGGGTTGGGATTCAAACCCTAAGGCCTTAGCTTTTCGTTGGGCCAAACGGGAGAGAGCTTTGAGCGTATCGAGAGGCGCTATGCTTTCTGCAAATAAGAAACAAACATGTTATAACATTTTAAAAAAATTATGAAATACAAGTCAATCAAATATATTTCAGATGAGATACTAAAGAACGATCTTATTGAATTAGAAGGCTCATCCAAGACATCTTTACAGTAGATGGCCCTGTTTTTATCAGCCACGTTAACCTCACTTTCTATCAGCAAGGACATCAGAGTCTCTATTTCTTCTAAACTACGATTCCATACTGCTTGTGTCCAGTATAGGAATATTCTTGGTTCGCCTTCCAGTGTAACAAAAAAAGGCGTTAACCTTGGAGCTCCTGCTACTCTAAAGAAATCCTTGAAGTTTTTGAAGGATTATTGGTATGATTTGAATACTTTACGCCTTGCTTGCACACACAAGGTGTAACACCATAATACAATTATCTCGATATAACTTATATATAAAGATATAAAACATTAAACATGTTACTTCTATTCTTACTATCTTACTAATTCCATATAATTAAACAATTAAATATGGAGAGCCACTATAAAAGTTATACACGTATACAACAATAGCCCCGAAGGCAAAGTGTTATATGTACAACCTTTACATTCTCAAAGCTAATATAAATAAATACATAAACTATGATTATAAAAAAAAGGAAAACTAATCTACATTAATTCTTTTATTTCTTTATCTCCTTACCCTTTGAAGGGCCTTGACATGCTATTACCATGAAAACACAGAAAGGGGTGAGAATATGCAATTCTCAGTAATAGTAATACATTTCATGGCATTATATAATATAAACTGCATACAAATCAGTATAACTATATCAACATTATACAATCGCCCAAACAACTGTATAACGTATCAAAGTTGTCTCAAATCTACTTAACCTTATAATACTCGAACTTAAACATAATAGATTATGGTTGTTACTAGATATCAAATCTCTAGTCAATATCTCTAGAACATTCACATGCTACTGTTATGTAAAGGTTCACTAAACACAATGCATAATCTATAAGCTTAAGTCCCTTACTCATATGATAAGAACAACTATCCACATAGTTGTAACATATCATAACTAGTTCATTCATAAACTTGTTATTAGTACTACACGTATAACCTCTTTCTATGAAGAAACTTAATAACTCTAAAATGTAGGATTAGCAACAAGCAATGAAGTCTTTAATCTATGCCACTCAAACATTTACATTCTCATACTCTATGTAAATGTTCACTAAGCCAATCTTTAACCTTAAACTCATAAACATACTATCAATGATATTGAACAACCGCCCATACAATTGTACAATATCATCTATCTTAGACAATTGCCCATACAATTTCCAAGGAACAGGAAATGTATATGACTGTGTATGTGTCACTTACTTATTCCAAACTCTCGTTAAACTTGTAGATAAGAAGACTGATTCTTTAAATTACCGGATAATGAGTGGACTGGTTCCTACTCACTTTAGCGAGAGTACTATTTCCACTACATATAAACTAGTAATCCTGGAACTAACAAGCAGCTAGGGCTAAATCCTCACTCAAAGAAACTTTTAGACTTTCCCCCTATCTCCTTTGGCCATATGATTATACATCATTAAAGATTACTCTACTTTGGAATTAGCAAGTAACAGGAAGCTATGCAGCATTAAGTATAACTCATACAAAACCACCACATTAACTTATCACATAGTTCTTTCTAACTAAGTGAAGTACTAAACTCTAGCAAACATGTACTCTAAGCTCACTTCTAACTCATAAAGAAGCATATTCCATGTTTCTAGCTAAGTAATCATAATAATGATTCTTGTATCTGGATTGCCTTACTTTCGCACCACATGTGGTAATTATGCCACCCTAGAGCACTCAAGGTCCTAGATACCTACTTTAGGCAATTCCTAACTATTAGAATGCTTAAGGACTAGAACTTCTATACTATCTCTATAATAAGTCCATTCATGCATCATTAACTCCACTTTATCTCTTAGGAGCAACTTATGCACTATGACAAGTGACTATTGTCAACTAAACTCAACTTACTTGTATTTAGTTTGCCCTATCTTCATCACCTCATATGTCATACTAAATGCAACATTGTGTGGCCTAAGGGTCTAGATACCTATCTATAGTAATCCACTACTCTTGGTTGCACTAAGGTCTCTTACTTTCCTAAATATGCAAGATGGTCTTTCTCTCTTAGAAATATCCCTACTGGTGTCTCAACACACTCTACAAGGCATATAAAAGGGATCCTAACAAGTAGGTAAACTCAATTCATCAAAATAAGAATTGATAATAGTGCCTGCGCGCTCGCTGTGCGCTCACTACCCAGCGGCTAAGTGCTGCTTGGGCAGAGACATGCCCTGTTCTTACTCTGCGACTGGCGCCTAAGCGCTCAACACTAGGCACCTGAGCGCCCAATGCTCTACAGCACACAAAATGCTTTCTGGGCTATGCGCGCATGAGCGCTCAACTCCCAGCACTTGAGCGTTGGTTGTATAGCCCAGAATCTGCAGAATTTTGTAGATTTCTGGTTACTGTTCCATTAGAACATAACCAATTCCAATAACTCAAAATCAGTTTCTATGGGGTTTCTAGCACCACTAACACTCTCTAAAAATGTTGTAATGCTTATACAACTCATAAGCTTACTTAATCATGTATTAATGGTTAAAACCATAATCTCACTAATCTAACTCCTATGTTCCAACTTAAGGAATTAAACAAATTGGTCCAAAGACCAATTCATCTATCTTGAATCCAACAAGCTAAAAATAGCTAAATTCAACCAATGGAACAAGAACTGAGTAAGAAAACAAATTTTTCTTCTTAAAGTCCATTTTCTCCATTTATGTGACCTAGCTCCTACCATAGAATTGGTGAAGGAGAAGATGAGATTTAAGGTTAGAATCCCCTACCACTTGAAGACAACATGATCCTCAAGTTTTTCCCTTTGATCTTCAAGTTCCCTTTAGCTTCTCCTCCGCTTTCCCCTTTTCTTTCTCCCTTTTGGTTGCTTCTTTCTTTTTTTCTTTTTTTGTTTCTATTTCCTTTTGTTCCAGCCATGGGAGATAAGAGAGAAATAAGGAAGAAAAGTCTCACTTGGCCACTTAAGCTATATTGGAACCTTATATTTGCTAAGGACACTTGAATTATGCTAAAACAAGTTTTCCTGCTTCTAACAACCTTAACATAAATACTAAGATTCATTAAAATTATTGTTTCACAATTATCATATTTTTTTCATATTTGCTACTAGTCAAATGAGCATTAAATGCATAACTAGTATACCTAAAAATACCAAACTAACTTTGATTACTTTCAAATTTTAACTACATCCTCTTGCGCCTATTTGTGACTTTGAAACAAACTCTCTAGGTTTATTTCCCTTAACTTAGCAATTTATGCTACTATCTAGGTCATTTCAAGCTACTTTTCATACTCAGGGTTGCAACAAGTGCCTAAACGAACTCAATTTATCACAAAACTTAACTGACATATTAAATAAGTAATATGCTACCGTTGTACCCATTTACAAATCTAACATGCTTTTCGGGATGTCACACAAGGTAACCCACCCCTTTTGGAAACTATTCCCGGAGGGTGAAAATTGAGAGAAGAGGAAAAAGAATGACCCCACGGAGTATGACCATCCAAAGGTTTTGCAAATAAGCTCGAAGGTCCTAATGAAACCCCATGTATTTGGGTGTAGCCAAGTTGGAGTTATGCGCAAATGGTGGAGGACTCCAATCTCGAACTCGAAAAATGGAAGTCAGACTCCTATATGGGTAAAAAACCATTGCACATATAAATAAAGTGGTCGCCTTCTGTCCTCATTGAGCAGACCCTTTCTTAGTCTGATGGAGCCCAAATTAAATATTCATCATCACGAAGTCGATCTTCATTGAGGTGTAAATATTCTTGCTTGGCGTTGGCATCCTTTGATGTCTCAATGCTTGAAGGAGTACCTAAGACTTCTCGATCATCCCATTGGTATAGACCGATGTCTTTTGGGAAAATGTACTCCCTTGGTTCTGAAGTAGCCGCACTTCAATGTCCTATGTCTAAATTGGTAGCATTACCTAAAGAGGTCATAATCATGTAAGAATCAGAAGAAGTTTCATTATAATTCTCTAACTCCCTCATGAGTACAAAGAGCAGACGTGTTGGTCTTCGCTGTAACACCCTAATACAAATTATTATAAAATAAGCAATATATTTCAGGATAAAGTATATTAAGCATGTCACTTTCTAAAATGCATAAAAACAAAATCCATAATAACTTGTGTAGACATTATAGAGAGCCATAAAGATGAAAAAGATCATATATATACATCACTGGCTAACAAGTCATATTGTAATACATAAACATTTACAAACTATTCAGCAAAGTAAATAAATACAAGCCGATGTAAAAAGAAATAAAGCAACTAAACTAAGTCTTCTACTTCTTCTTTTTCTTGCCCTTTCCCTTTGGAGGGACGTCACCTGGATTTACATTGAACACACGGGCGTGAGAAATAACAATTTCTCAGTATACGCACACCAAGACCAGTAATTAATCATTTACAATAAATAAATCAACTGTAAATGTACATACACACGATGTAACCAATTATACGATAATCAACAATATCAAAGAATCACTCATACAATCCTAAAATACTATCAAACAAGCAATCAATTAATCAACCGAGATGACTGCCCATACAATTGTCAACAATATAATGTTTTATGTTATGAGATATGATTATGCTCAAACAACATCCTAATATTATGATTATGCAATGCCAATGCAGGTTTTAAATTTTTAAAACACAAGCTACTTACTTATTTCCCAGAAACCTTCGTTTCTTATATAAACAAAGCAGGATAAGCCTAAAAGCATAAACTCACTTGGTAATAGGTAGACACTTTCTCCTCACCAATGTAAGAGTACTATTGTCACCCCCATACTGGTAACCCTGACCATACAAGCATAAATGCAAGGAGAATTTAGATCCAATACCTCATTCTCAGGTCATATGGTTGTGCACACCATCTAAGGTCACAATACATAGGAAATTAGCAAATACCAAGTTTGAAAACCAAATATCTAAGCCACACTTTAAACACTAGTATTTAGGAATCTTAGCCTCACCTATCCAACAAAGTAGCAAGATTCACATTACTAGCTAAACAGTATCTAAAACACCACATAATCACCTCACAAGTATTTAGAAATCAACCACATGTTGATTAAGGTTCTAAACACTAACCTAGGCATTCTGTCACACTTTGAATGTCTAAGAATTCTCAAACTTTTCACATATGCAAGTTAATAATTCTCTCCAAGAAATATCTCCAAAAGTGTCTCTTTACATCCTAAAAGACTTATACAAATGATCCTATTAAGTAGGAAATTTAATTAGCATCATAATGCCAAAAACATGATTCTGCCCTATCTCGGCGCTTGAGCACATAAACATGAGTGCTTGAGCACACGAACAGCATAATCACGCGTTCTCTGGGTGATGGGCACTTGAGCGCGCAATGACTGAGCACTGGAGTGCTGAACGACCAGAGGCAAATATGTAGAATTTTACAGATTTGTGCACTATTCCATTAGTACAAAACATGAAATTTGATCACTTCAAATTGTTTCTAGGTGATTTTAAGTTCCTAACAAGTTCACTAATATGAAGGAATTAAAAAACACTAATTCATTTAATCAAATTTGGATCCATAAACCAAATAACTCATCCAAACCCCAAAATCTACACTTTGAGCATTTTAGGTCTAAATGGAGAGTTTTCAATTTCTAATCCAAACTCTTAACATGAACAAGTCATAAACGACACTTAAAACTTATCAAAGCAAGAAAATTACTAAAAACACCTCAAGATCTCATTTTGGCATATTAAACCTCAAACAAGCTATGCATGAAAATGAGTAAGAAGTGAGACTTTGAGCTTAAGAATTGCTACTTCAAGCTGTTATGATGCTGTAGAATTGAGCTTTAATATCTAACCTTGGATTTCTCCTTCTTCTTATGCATCTTGCTTCCCTTTTCACCACTCAAAACCTCCACCCTTGCTGTTGTTTCTATTTTAGCCGTGAAGAGAAGAGAGAGAAAAATAAGGAAAATGAGTAACAAAGCAACCAATAAGAGTCAAGGAAATAGGTTGGAACCATGGAGAGCTTAAGGTCATTCAATACAACACTGATACTTCCTGATCTGCTAAAAACACTTAGATTTAGCTAAATTAAGTTTTCCAAGTTCCAATAATTTTAAAATAAATACTAAGATTCATTAAAAAAGTCATTTTACTAGTATCATATTTTTTCATATCTGTGACTAGTCAATCCAACATTAAAACGCACAACCAGTATGCCTAAAAATACCAAACTGACTTTGATTATTCTCAAACTTTAACCACATCACAGAATTCACATTTGTGACTTAGAAATAAATTATCCACATTTATTTCCATTAACTAATCTATTTAAGCTAATATTTGGGTCGTTTTAAGAAATTTTCACCTTTCAGGCTGCAGTAAAGTACCTAAACTAACTCAGATTATCACAAAATTAAACAAGCATGTTAAGCAAGTATTAAGTTACCTCTGTAACTATTAACATGTTGAAGAAGATGTTACATTTCTCCCCTATTTTTAAAATTTTGTCCTCAAAATTGCTTACCTCATATAAATAACTGTGGGTAGTCTTGCTGCATGTGAGACTCCAACTCCCAAGTCGCCTCCTATAAACCAGCACCATCCCAAAGCACCTTCACCAGAGGAATCCACTTACTTCTAAGCTCTTTGACCCTTCTGTCCACGATCATCATCGGCCACATAATATAAGACAAATCCTCTCTTAACTGAACAAATTCATTTATTATGACATGTGAAGGATCTGAATTGTATTTCCTAAACTGTGACACATGGAAGGTTTGACAAACTGGGACCAAGGGCAATTTGGTAGGCTACGGGTCCAATTCTCTTTAGGATCTGGTAGAGACCAATGAAACGAGGGTTCAACTTCTGTGTTCTCAATACTCTACTAATCCCTGTTATAGGAGTGACTCTCAAGAATACATGATCTCCCTCACTAAACTCTAGAGGTATTCTCCTTTTATCAACGTAGCTCTTCTGCGTACTCTAAGCCATAACCAACCTATCTCGGATCATTTTAATCTGATCAGTGGTCTGCAGTACTAACTCAGGTCCTAGGATGGTTCTCTATCCAAACTTATACTAACATAAAGGGGACCTACACTTTCTACCATAAAGTGCTTCATACGGTGTCATGCCTATATTGGTGTGATAATTGTCGTTGTAGGAAAACTCCACCAAGGGTAAGAACTTATCCCAACTCCCTTTCTACTCCAGCACACATGCTTTTAGCATATCCTCAAGGGTTTGGATTGTCCTTTTCGATTGATCGTCAGTCTGTGGAAGATATGTTGTACTCAGACGAAGCTTTGTTCCAAAAGCTTTCTGCAAGGCTCCCCAAAATCTAAATATAAATCTAGGGTCTCTATCAAAAATTATACTAATAGGTATACCATGCATCCTAACTATCTCCTGAAGGTATAACTGGGCAAGTCTATCCATGAAGTAGTTAGCTCTAATAGGTATAAAATAGGCAGACTTGGTTAGTCTATCCACTACAACCTATATTGCATCAAATCCTAATTGAGTCTTGGGCAAGCCCATCACAAAATCCATTGTGATGTGATCCCATTTCCATTTAGGGATTTCCAAAGATTGCAGAGGTCCATAGGGTTTTTGGTGTTCTATCTTGACCTTCTCACAAGTTAGGCACCTAGACACAAACCCAACTATGTCCCTCTTCATACCAGACCACCAAGTCTTGATACATCTTAGTAGCCCCGGGATAGATAGTGTAATGACTACAATGAACTTCTTCAAGGATCCTTTCCATGATTTTGGATTCACGGGGAATGCAAAGTCTACCTCTAAACTTGATCATCCCATCATCCGATATATCAAACTCTCTAGGATTACCTAAAAAGATCTGCTCACTTATATCACTAAGAGTCTCATCTTCCTTTTGAGGTTCAAAGATTTGAGTCCTAAAGTCACTCACTATGTCCACTCGACTCATACTGAGACTATGTGGTAACACATCTACCGAAAGACTCATATCTCTAAAACTTTCAAGAAGTTCACTCTCTTGGATCATCATCTGGGACACATATAGGGATTTCCTACATAGTGCATCAGCCACCATATTGACTTTATCCAGATGGTACTTTAACTCAAAGTTGTAGTCTTTCAAAAAACTCTATTAATATCCGTTGTCTCATGTTTAGCTCCTTCTGATCAAATAAGTTCTTCAAACTCTTGTGATCACTAAACACCTTAAATTGAACTCCATGCAAGTAATGTCTCCAACTATTTAGGGCGAACACTACTACAGCTAACTCCAGATCTTGAGTAGGGTAGTTCTCCTTATAAGGCCTCAACTGCCTTAATGCATAGGCAACAACTCTCCTATGTTGCATCAAAACACACCTCAAACCCATCTTTAAAGCATCACAGTATATTTCAAAGTTCTCCAAAGGATCTGGAATTACCAATGCAGGTGTAGTAGTCAACCTTAATTTTAACTCTTGGAAACTGTTTTCACAAACCTAAGTCAATTCAAAAGAACTACATTTCCTAGTCAATCTAGTCAAGGGTAGCGTTAATTGATAAAAACCCTTTATGAACCTTCTATAATACCCCACTAGGCCTATGAAGCTCCTGAACTCGGTCACAGTGGTGGGTCTCTCTCATCGCAACACTGCATCAACCTTGTTTGGGTCCATAGAAATCCCACCTTGAGGTATTACATGTCCCAAGAACTGCACTTGCGAAAGCCAGAACTCATACTTAGATAGCTTAACAAACAACCTATTCTCCTTAATGGTCTCTAACACTATCCTCATATGTTTTTCATACTCCTCCATTGTCTTAGAATAGATCAAGATATCATTGATAAACACCACAATAAACTGATCTAGGTAGGGTCCAAAGATCTGGTTCATGTAATCCATGAACACTGTCGGTGCATTCGACAACCCAAAGGACATCACGAGATACTCATAATGCCCATACCTAGTTCTAAAACCTGTCTTAGGAATATCCTCTTTCCTAACCCGTATCTGATGATAACAAGACCTAAGATCAATCTTCGAGAAAACTACAGCTCCTCTTAGTTTATCCATAAGATCATCTATTCTAGGTAACAGATACTTATTCTTAATGGTTAAGTTGTTCAGCTGTCTGTAATCCACACAAAGCCTCACGGTACCATCTTTTCTCTTCACTAGCAACACAGGTGCTCCCCATGGAGAAACACTCGGCCTAATGAAATATTTATCCAACAAATGCTCGATTTACTTCTTGAGTTTCACTAACTCTAGTGGCGCCATTCTATAAGGTGCTATAGAGATAGGTCTCATCCCAAGCACTAAGTCAATAGCAAACTCCATTTATCGCTCAGGTGGCAACTTCACTATGCCACTTAGGAAAACTTCATAGTATTCAATCACCACTGGTATTTCACCTAGGCTTTGCTCAACCTCAGTACTTAGTGAAAACAAGAGAACATATCCTAGAGATCCCTCCTCCAAACAGATATTAACCTGATTCGCATTGAGATATATAGATTTAGATGGAACGACTCTGGTAGGTATATCTAACAAGAAAATTAAGGATTTTTTTGAACAGTTCAACACTACAAGGTTGACGAACAACCAATCCATGCCAAAGATGACATCAATATCTACAAGAGGCAAACAGATAAAGTTTACATGAAAAATCCTGTCTTCTACCTTTGCACAACAATCAAGACACACTATGGATGTTGTAACTGGTTTACTAGTAGGAGTAGATACAGATAAGTCATATGAAAGTTCAGAGACAGGTAAATCTAGCTCATTCACATAGCATTAAAAACAAAAGGATGGGATGCTCTCGAATCATACAACACAGTTAAAAGATGATTGTGAATTACGCATTTACCTTCGATAAGATCGAAAGACTGAGTCATATCTTCACCACCTAGAGTGTAAACTCTCCCTCTGGCTTGTGGTTTCTTGGTAGGTGCGGCTTCCTTCTTTGATGGACACTACTTTGCAAAATACTCAAGCTGTCCACAAACAAAACACATCGAGCAAGGTCAGTCTCCGTGCTGTTTCGCACACTTGCAACACTTAGGTCCTACAAATTCCTTCTGAATCTGCTTGCCCTTATCCTGAGTAAAGCTAGATTTAGAAGAACCCTTCTTGAACTTATCGTCATCTTGCTTCCTCTTTTGAAGGTCTTGTGACTTAGACTCCACTGAAAGCTTTTTGGAACGCCCTTCGATTATCCAGCATTTGTTAATCAATGTTTGAAAGTCTCGAATCTCAAACGGTTGGATGACATTTTGAATGTCTTCCCTTAATCCTTCTTCAAACTTAACACACTTCCATGACTCATCTAGGTTAAGCCTGATGCAAGAAGAGAACTTAGAAAATTCATTGAATTTGACCACGTACTAGCCAACAGATATGTCCCCCTGTTCTAACTTAAGAAATGCCATCTCTTTGGTATTCAAAAGATTTTGTGGAAAGAACTTTCTCATAAAAGAATTCCTAAAGATCACCCACGTCATATGAGTCCTTGAAACCTCAAGAGCTGTCCACCCACCAATCCTCTGCCCCACCTTCTAGCATGTACGAAGCAAAGAGCACCTTTTGCTCATCCGAGCAAGTCATGACAGTGAAAATATTCTTCATCTTTTTGAGCCAACCCTCAGCTTTAACTAAGTCAAACTCCCCCTTGAAGGAAGACGAATTAGATTTCCTGAACTCTGAGAGGTCTTGGAAAATCTGATTCCTTCTAACTACCTCTTGGTTTGGCTGCCCCTGGTGGTGTGGTGGTGGTGTAGGCAGTTGATATTGAGTTGTACTCATTCTCTCAAACATCTTTGTTGTCGCAGCTGCTTGCCCCTTGATAGCTTCAGTTATTGCGGCTGCTTGGTCCCTCATTGCCTCAGCCATTGCAATAAAGGCTCCAACCATGGCAGGGCCTTCATTACCAGAGTTCCTACTCCCACACGATCACCCTCGTGATGCCATAGTTTCCTATAAACGCAGAATAATACATATTGAGGTAGCTAATCCCAATATCATGTAACCGTGCAACAGTAGCTAAAATAATCATTCCAAAGGCAGGTCATACAATTCAATCAAACATCTCATACAAGAGACAAAAGAAATGCACAACACAAGAGGAACTCCTAAACATGCCTTAGAATAGTCAGTCCATACCCCGACTCAATAGGATTAAGTGCTCTGATACCATAATGTAACACCTTAATACAAAATTATCGTAAAATAAGCAATATATTTTAGGATAAACTATATTAAGCATGCCACTTTCTAAAATGCATAAAAACAAAATCCATAATAACTTGTGTAGTCATTATAGAGAGCCACAAAGATGAAGAAGATCATATATACAAATCATTGGTTAACAAGTCATACTATAATACATAAACTTTTACAAACTATTCAGCAAAGTAAATAAATACAAGCCGATGTAAAAAGAAATAAAGCAATGAAACTAAGCCTTCTACTTCTTCTTCTTTCTTACCCTTTCCCCTTGGAGGGACTTCACCTGGATTTACATCAAACACACAGAGGTGAGAAATCATAATTTCTCAGTATACGGATACCAAGACCAGCAGTTAATCATTTACAACAAATAAATCAACTGTAAATGTACATACACATAATATAACCAATTATACGATAATCAAAAATATCAAAGAATCACCTATACAATCCTAAGATGCTATCGAATAAGTAATCAATCAATCAACTGAGCCAACTGGCCATACAATTATCAACAATGTAATGTTTTATATTATGAGGTATGATTATGCTCAAACAACATCCTAATATTATGATTATGCAATGCCAATGCATATTTTGAATTTTTAAAACATAAACTACTTACTTATTTCCCAGAAACCTTCATTTCTTGTATATACCAAGCAGGATAAGCCTAAAAACCTATACCCACTTAGTAATAATACTTTCCCCTCACCAATGCATGAGTACTGTTTCCAACTCCATACTAGTAACCTTGACCATATGAGCATAAATGCAAGAAAAATTTAGATCAAACACCTTATTCTCAGGTCATATGGTTGTGCACACCATCTGAGGTCATAATACATAGGAAATTAGCAAATACCAAGTTCGAAAATCAAATATCCAAGCCACATTAGTCTTTAGGAATCTTAGCCTCATTTATCCAATAAAGTAGCAAGATTCACATTACTAGCTAAACAGTATTTAGAATACCACACAATCACCTCACAAGTGATTTAGAAATTAACCTCATGTTGATTAAGGTTTTAAACACTAACTTAGGCATTCTGTCACACTTTAAATGTCTAAGAATTCCCAAACTTTTCACATACGCAAGTTAATAATTCTCTCCAAGAAATATCCCCAAAAGTGTCTCTTTACACCTTAAAAGACTTGCACAAATGATCCCTTCAAGTAGGGAATTTAATTAGCATCACAATGCTAAAAACATGACTCTGCCTTGTCTTGGAGCTTAAGCGCGTAAACACGAGCGCTTGAGCGCACGAACAACATAATCACACATTCTCTAGGCGATGGACGCTTAAGCACGCAAAGACTGAGCGCTTGAGCGCTAAATGACCAAAGGCAAAGCTGCAGAATTTTGCAGTGCACTGTTCCATTTGTGCAAAACATGAAATTTGATCACTTCAAATTGATTTCTATGTGATTTTAAGTTCCTAACAAGTTCACTAACATGAAGGAATCATAAAACACCAATTCATTTCATCAAATTTGGATCTATAAACCAAATCACTCATCCAATCCCCAAAATCTACACTTTGAGCATTTCAGGTCCAAATGAAAAGTTTTCAATTTCTAATCCAAACTCTTAACATGAACAAGTTATAAACTACACTTAAAACTTATCCAAGCAAGAAAATCACTCAAAAAACCTCAATATCTCATTTTGGCATGTTAAACCTCAAACAATGTATACATGAAAATGAGTAAGAAGTGAGACTTTAAGCTCAAGAACCCCTACCTCAAGCTGTTATGATGCTGTAGAATTGAGCTTCAATCTCTAACCTTAGATTTTCCCTTCTTCTTGTGCTTCTTGCTTCCCTTTTCACCACTCAAAATCTCCACCCTTGCTGCTATTTCTATTTTAGCTGTGAAGAGAAGAGAGAAAAGTGAGGAAATGAGTAATAAAGCAACCAATAAGAGTCAAGGAAATAGGCTGGAACCATGGAGAGCTTAAGGCCATTCAATACAACATTGATACTTCCTGATCTGCTATAAAGATTTAGATTTAGCTAAATCAAGTTTTTCAAGTTTCAATAACTTTAAAATAAATACTAAGATTCATTAAAAAAGTCATTTCACTTGTATCATATTTTTTCATATTTGTGACTAGTCAATCTAGTATTAAAAGACACAACCAGTGTGCCTATAAATGTTAAACTGACTTCGATTATTCTCAAACTTTAACCACATCACAAAATTCATATTTTTGACTTAGAAATAAATTATCCACATTTATTTCCATTAGCCAAGCCGTTTATGCTAATATTTGGGTCATTTTAAGGAACTTTTCACCTTTTGGGCTACAATAAAGTGCCTAAATTAACTCAAACTATCACAAAATTAAACAAACATGTTAAGCAAGTATTAAGCTCCCTCTGTAACTGTTTACAAGTCTAACATATTGAAGATGATGTTACATTTCTCCCTCATTTTTAAAATTTTGTCTCCAAAATTGCTTACCTCATATAAACAACTACGGGTAGTCTTACTACATGTGAGACTCTAACTCCCAAGTCGCCTCCTCGAAACCAGCACCATCCCAAAGCACATTCACCAGAGGAATCTGCTTATTTCTAAGCTCTTTGACCCCTCTATCCATGATCCTCATCAGCCGCATAACATATGACAAATCATCTTTTAACTGCACAGATTCATTTTTTATGACATGTGAAAGATCTGAATTGTACTTCCTAAGCTGTGACACATGAAAGACATCATGAAGGTTTGACAAACTAGGGAGGAAGGGCAATTTGGTAGCTATAGTTCCAATTCTTTTTAGGATCTAGTAGGGACCAATGAAATGAGGGTTCAACTTCCATGTCCTCAATGCTCTACCAATCCCTGTTGTAAGATTGTCTCTCAAGAATACATGATCTCCCTTACTGAACTCTAGAGATCTTCTCCTTTTACAAGCATAGCTCTTCTGCCTACTTTGAGCCATAACCAACATATCTCAGATCATTTTAATCCGATCAATGGTCTACTGTACCAAATCAGGTCCTAGGATGGTTGCCTCTCCAACCTCATACCAACACAAAAGGGACCTATACTTTTCTACTATAAAGTGCTTCATACGATATCATGCCTATGCTGGTGTGATAACTGTTGTTGTAGGAAAACTCCACTAAGGGTAAGAACATATCCCATCTCCCTTTATGCTCTAGTACACATGCTCTTAGCTTATACTCAAGGGTTTGGATAGTTTTTTCTGATTGACCGTCAGTCTATAGATGATGTACTGTACTCATACTAAGCTTTGTTCCAAAGGCTTTCTGCAAGGCTCCCCAAAATCTAAATATAAATCTAGGGTCTCTATTTGAAACTATACTAAGGGGTATACCATGCATCTTAACTATCTCCTGAAGGTATAGCTGGGCAAGTCTATCCATGGGCAGACTTGGTTAGTCTATCCACTACAACCTATATTGCATCAAATCCTAACTGAGTCATGGGCAAGCCCATCACAAAATCCATTGTGATGTGATCCTATTTTCGCTCAGGAATTCCTAAAGATTAAAGAGGTCCAAAGGGTTTCTGATGTTCTATCTTGACCTTCTGACAAGTTAGGCACTTAGACACAAACTCAGTTGTGTCCCTTTTCATACCAGACCACCAAAATAACTTCTTCAAGTCTTGATACATCTTAGTAGCCCTGGGATGGATAGTGTACTGACTGCAGTGAGCTTCTTCAAGGATCCTTTCCATGATTCTGGATTCACAGGGAAATCAAAGTATACCACTGAACTTGATCATGCCATCATCTAACATATCAAACTATCAAAGATTACCTACAAAGATCTGCTCACTTATATCACTAAGAGTCTCACCTTTCTTTTAAGCTTCCAAGATCTGAATCCTAAAGTCACTCACTATGTCCACTCGACTCACACTGAAACTATGTGATAACACAACAACCGAAAGACTCAGATTTCTAAAACTCTCAAGAAGTTCACTATCTTGGATCATCATGTGGGACACATGTTCTTATTTAGTGGATCAGCCACCATATTGACTTTACTTGGATGGTATTTTAACTCAAAGTCATAGTCTTTCAAAAACTCCATCCATCTCTGTTGTCTCATGTTCAGCTCCTTCTGATCAAATAAGTTCTTCAAACTCTTGTGATCACTGAACACCTCAAATTGAACTCCATGCAAGTAATGTCTCCAACTATTTAGGGCGAACACTACTACGGCTAACTCCAGATCATCAGTAGGGTAGTTTTCCTCATGAGGCCTCAACTGCCTTGATGCATAAGCAATAACTCTCCTATGTTGCATCAAAACATATCTCAAACCCATCTTTGAAGCATCACAGTATACCTCAAAGTTCTCCAAAGGATGCAGAATTACTAACACTGGTGTAGTAGCCAACCTCAATTTTAACTCTTAGAAATTGTCCTCACAAACCTAAGTACATTCAAAAGAACTACTTTTCCTAGTCAATCTAGTCAAAGGTAGTGCTAATTGAGAAAAATCCTTTATGAACCTTCTATAATACCCCGCTAGGCCTATGAAGCTTTTCATCTCAGTCACAGTGGTGGGTCTCTCCCACTGCAACACTACATCAACCTTGTTTGGGTCCACAGAAATCCTACCCTGAGATATCACATGTCCTAAGACCTGCACTTGCGAAAGCCAGAACTCACACTTAGATAGCTTGGCAAACAACCTATTCTCCTTAAGGGTCTCCAACACTATCCTTAGAAGTTGTTCATGCTCCTCTATTGTCTTAGAATAGATCAAGATATCATCGATAAACACCATAACAAACTGATCTAGGTAGGGTCCAAAGATCAGGTTCATGTAATCCATGAACACTGCCGGTGCATTCGTCAACCCAAAGGACATCACGAGATACTCATAATGCCTATACCTAGTTCTAAAACCTGTCTTAGGAATATCCTCTTCCCTAACCCATATCTGATGATAACCAGACCTAAGATCAATCTTTGAGAAAATCGCAGTTGCTCTCAGTTGATCCATAAGATAATCTATTCTAGGTAACGAATACTTATTCTTAATGGTTATCTTGTTCAATTGTCTGTAATCCACACACAGCCTCATGGTACCATCATTTTTCTTCACTAGTAACATAGGTGCTCCCCATGGAGAAACACTCGGCCTAATGAATTATTTATCCAACAAATCCTTGATTTACTTCTTGAGTTCTGCTAACTCTGGTGGCGCCATTCTATAGGGTGGTATAGAGATAGGTCCCGTCCCAGACACTAAGTCTATAGAAAACTCTATTTCTCGCTCGGGTGGCAACTCCACTATGTCACTTGGGAAAACTTCAGGGTATTCACTCACCACTGGTATTTCACCTAGGCTTTGCTCTACCTCAGCACTTAGTGAAAACAATAGAACATATGCTAGAGATCACTCCTCCAAACAGAGATTAACCTGATTCGCATTGAGATACATAGACTCAAATGGAATGACTCTAGTAGGTATATATGATAAGAAAATCAGAGATTTATCTAAACAGTTCAACACTACATAGTTAGCAGACAACTAATCCATGCCAAGGATGACATCAATATCTACAAGAGGCAAACATATAAGGTTTACATGAAAAATCCCGTCTTCTACCTTTACACAACAATCAAGACACACAATGGATGTTGTAGCTAGTTTACTAGTAGGAGTAGATACAGATAAGTCATATGAAAGTTTAGACACAGGTAAATCCAGATCATTCACAATCATTAGAAACAAAGGAGTGGGATGCTCTCGAATCATATAATACAGTTAAAAGATGATTGTAAATTATGCATTTACCTTCGATAAGATTGAAAAACTGAGTCACCTCTTCACCACCTAGAATGTAAACTCTCCCTCTAGCTTGTGGTTTCTCGGTAGGCGTAGCTTCCTTCTTTGATGGACATTTCTTAGCAAAATGCCCAAGTGTCCACAAACAAAACTCACTGAGCAAGGCCGGTCTCCGTGCTGTTTCTCACACTTGGAACACTTAGATCCCACAAACTTCTTCTAAATCTGCTTACCCTTGTCCTGAGTAAAGCTAGATTTAGAAGATCCCTTCTTGAACTTATCATCACCTTGCTTCCTCTTTTGAAGGTCTTTTGACTTAGGCTCCACTGAAAGCTTTTTGGAACGCCCTTCGATTATCCAGCATTTGTTAATCAAAGTTTCAAAGTCTTGAATCTCAAATGGTTGGATGGCATTTTGAATGTCTTCCCTCAACCCTTCTTCAAACTAACACACTTCCATGACTTATCTAGGTTAAGCCTGATGTAAGACGAGAACTTAGACAATTCATTGAATTTGACCATGTACTGGCCAACAGACATATCCCCCTGTTCTAACTTAAGAAATTCCATCTCTTTAGCATTCTGAAGATTTTGTGAAAAGAACTTTCTCAGAAAAGAATTCCTAAAGATCTCCCACGTCACATGAGTCCTTGAAACCTCAAGAGCTCTCTTGGTGTCCACCCACCAATCCTCTGCTTCACCTTCCAGTATGTACGAAGCAAAGAGAACCTTTGCTCATCTGAGCAAGCCATGACAGTGAAAATCTTCTCTATCTCTTTGAGCTAACCCTCTGCTTTGACTGAGTTGTACTCCACCTTGAAGGAAGATGGATTAGATTTCCTAAACTCCGAGAGGTCTTGGAAAGTCTTATTCTTCCCAACTACCTCTTGGTTTGGTTGCCCTTGGTGGTGTGGTAGTGGTGTAGGCGGTTGATATTGAGTTGTACTCATTCTCTCAAACATCCTTGTTGTCGCAGCTGCTTACTCTCTGATAGCTTCAGTTGTTGTGGTTGTTTGCTCTCGCATAGCAATGGCAGTAGCAGTTGTTTGGTCTCTTAATGCCTCAACCATTGCCATAAAGGCTCCGACCATGTCAAGGCCTTCATTACCAGAGTTCCTACTCCCACACGGTCTCCCTCGTGATGCCATAGTTTCCTGTAAATTCAGAATAATACATATTGAGGTAGCTAATCCCAATATCATGTAACCATGCAACAGTAGCTAAAACAATCATACCAAAGGCAGGTCATACAATTCAATAAAACATCTCACACAATAGACCAAAAAAAATGCACAACATAAGAGGAACACCTAAACATGTCTAAGCATAGTCAGTCTACACACCGGCTCAATAGGATGAACTGCTCTGATACCTTAATGTAACACCCTAATACAAATTATCATAAAATAAGCAATATATTTCAAGATAAAGTATATTATGCCTGCCACTTTCTAAAATGCATAAAAACAAAATCCATAATAACTTGTGTAGTAATTACTGAGAGCCACGAAGATGAAAAAGATCATATATATACATCACTGGCTAAAAAGGCATACTGTAATACAAAAACTTTTACAAACTACTCAACAAAGTAAATAAATACAAGTTAATGTAAAAAGAAATGAAGTAACTGAACTAAGCCTTTTGCTTCTTTTTTTTCTTGCCCTTTTCCTTAAGAGGGACTTCACCTGGATCTACATCGAACACATAGGGGTGAGAAATCATAATTTCTCAGTATACGCATTGAAGACCGGCATTTAATCATTTACAACAAATAAATCAACTGTAAATGTACATACACATGATGTAACCAATTATACGATAATCAACAATATCAAAGAATCGCCCATACAATCCTAAGATACTATCGAACAAGCAATCAATCAACCGAGACAACTGCTTATACAATTGTCAACAATGCAATGTTTTATGTTATAAGGTATGATTATGCTCAAACAACATCCTAATATTATGATTATTCAATGCCAATGTAGGTTTTAAATTTTTAAAACACAAGCTACTTACTTATTTCCTAGAAACCTCCGTTTCTTGTATATACAAAGCAGGATAAGCCTAAAAGCCTAAACTCACTTGGTAATAGGTAGATACTTTCCCCTCACCAAAGCAAGAGCACTATTTCCACCCCCATATCGGTAACCTTGATCATACAAGCATAAATGCAAGGAGAATTTAGATCCAACACCTTATTCCCAGGTTATATGGTTGTGCACACTATCTAAGGTCATAATACATAAGAAATTAGCAAATACCAAGTTTGAAAACCAAATATCCAAGCCACATTAGTCTTTAGGAATCTTAGTCTCACTTATCCAATAAAGTAGCAAGATTCATAGTACTAGCTAAACAGTATCTAGAACACCACACAATCACTTTACATGCGATTTAGAAATCAACCTCATGTTGATTAAGGTTCTAAACACTGACCTAGGCATTCTATCACACTTTGAATTTCTAAGAATTCTCAAACTTTTCATATATGCAAGTTGATAATTCTCTCCAAGAAATATCCCTAAAAGTGTCTCTTTACACCCTAAAATATTTGCACAAATGATCCCATCAAGTAGGAAATTTAATTAGCATCACAATGCTAAAAACAAGATTCAGCCTTGTCTAGGCACTTGAGCGCGTAAACACGAGCGCTTGAGCCCGCGAACAGCATAATCAAGCGTTCTCTGGGTGATGGGCGCTTGAGCGCACAAAGATTGAGCGCTTGAGCATTGAACGACCAGAGAAAAATTTGCAGAATTTTGTAGATTTATCCACTGTTCCATTGGTGCAAAACACAAATTTTGATCACTTCAAATTGGTTTCTAGGTGATTTTATTTCCTAACAAGTTCACTAACATAAAGGAATCATAAAACACCAATCATTTCATCAAATTTGGATCCATAAACCAAAATCACTCATCCAAACTCCAAATCTACACTTTGAGCATTTTAGGTCCAAATGGAAAGTTTTCAATTTATAATCCAAACTCTTAACATGAACAAGTCATAAAACTAAACTTAAAACTTATCCAAGCACAAAAATCACTCAAAACACTCAAGATCTCATTTTGGCATATTAAACATCAAATAAGCTAAACATGAAAATGAGTAAGAAGTAAGACTTTCAGCTCAAGAACCCCTACCTCAAGTTGTTATGATGCTGTAGAATTGAGCTTCAATCTCTAACCTTGGATTTCCCCTTCTTATTGTGCTTATTGCTTCCCTTTTCACCACTCAAAACCTCAACCCTTGCTATTGTTTATGTTTCAGATGTGATGAGAAGAGAGAAAAGTGAGGAAAATGAGTAACAAAGCAACCAATAAGAGTAAAGGAAATAGGATGGAACCATGGAGAGCTTAAGGCCATTCGATAAAACACTGATACTTCATGATATGCTAAAAATGCTTAGATTTAGCTAAATCAAGTTTTTCAAGTTCCAACAACTGTAAAATAAATACTAAGATTCATTAGAAAAGTCGTTCATCAGTATCATATTTTTTCATATCTGTGACTAGTCAATGCGGCATTAAAACACACAGCCAATATACTTAAAAATACCAAACTGACTCTAATTATTTTCAAACTTTAACCATATCACAGAATACACATTTGTGACTTAAAAATAAATTATATGCATCTATTTTCATATCGAAGCCATTTATGCTAATATCTGGGTCGTTTTAAGTAACTTTTCACCTTTTGGGCAGCAACAAAGTGCCTAAACTAATTCAGATTGTCACAAAATTAAGCAGTTATGTTAAGCAAGTATTAAGCTACCTCTGTAACTATTTATAAGTCTAACATGTTGAAGAGGATGTTACATTAGCCTTGCAAGTTCCATGGCATGATCCGCCCTCCACCATGAGGAGAACGTCTCCACCGCGCCTGAGGCGGCGGAGCACTTAGAATTTCTATGGAACTACTCTCTCTATCACCGTTTTGTGACATTTTCACCATCTCCATGGTATTTTTAGAAGGAAAAAAGAATGGCGAAGGAGAATACCTTGAGAATAAGTGAAAAAAAGGCTTGAAATGAATCAAAAACCATCAAGAATCGCCGCTTATGCTCATCAAAAATTGCTTGAACTCACCAGAGAAGAGAGTAGAAATGGTGAAAAAGGAGAAAAGCAAGGGGTTTTCCCCTCACTCCTATTTATAGCCACGAGAAACCTTTCCCAATAGTTGCTATAAGAAGAGGTAAAATGGGAAATTAGCATTAAATTTGAAATAGTAATCATGACAATACAAAACTCAAACGGTGGCTTCCAATACCTTTTAGCTGCGTGACAAAGTGTACCTAACATAGCAGTTGAAAAGACAACGCTCAAAGTTGAAACAACTCATGACATGACAGGAGGATATCCAAGCCGAATCACGAACTAATACCATGATATTATGATAAAATCATAATACAGATTATGGTTTCACCTTCAAATTACTTTCAGAATAAAATGGGTCTCACAACCAGAATTGGTATGAGGATAACTTAGTATGAATCCCAGACAATGGGACAACGACTTTAAGGCAGAGTGATTTATATCGGATCACAACCTAATTCATTAATACTGGGGGCATCCCAATTTTTATTTTTCATCATAGACTTCAACCCTTCATTAGAGATATCGCGAGATCTAACATCTATATTATGACTTGAATCCCTTTGTCCTATGCGTGTTGTTTACTCCTAATATCAGATATCTTAACACTCAGCTGTCACATCTAAGCGTCAAGCTGAGGGCAACTATTCTAGTCCAAGTTCTGGGTTATCGGTTCAGGAGCAACCCGACCCACTAGAATAGGATCTCATACATTTATAAGCGCTATTAGATAAGTAAATATGTCTATTTATAAGGAGTAAATATCTAACAGAATCTCTCATATATAGAGAAATTAATTATATCCCTCATAAATAGAGATAGAGGAGACAATTATAAGATATATCAATCTTATTAGATTCTTATCCTAATTAATAATATTTGATGCATATTTAAACATGATTCTTATCTACCAAGATGCTTCTATAAATACTACACAAGGTAGCAAAAGTTTGCATCTAATTTCAAACATTACCTACTTTATGCACGGTCTAACTTGAGCGTTATAATTTTTTTGTAAGTACTCACTCTCTCGCACTACTGTCGCAACCACCGTGTTACATAAGAAACTACCTTCTTCAACTTTATTAAGGTGATTCTCTAAAATCTATTCAGAACACCTTATACACTAAATATGAGGTGATGCGTTTTCTAAATGCTGTGTTTCTAACATTTTTCTTCCAATAATTTGATCTCAAATAATTGATATTAGCAGGGTCGTTCATTAAAAAGTATATATGTATGTAACATCATCCTTTCACACCATGGAAACATTTATTCTTTCATGCATTTTGGTTTCAAAATGTGGAATTTGTTTTCATTATAATCATAGCAAATGGGAAAATACCTGCTTCTAGTTTCTCCAATATTTTCGGAGTTCGATTAATATAACGTTTTATGGGACAAACTTTATATGAAATGACGTGTAAGAATAAACCACATATGGATAATTAAAAACCCAAAACTCTGTTTCTATTATATATGTAATACGAATAAATGCGTACTACTTGGATAATGAGTCTTATGGTTGAGCGTGCCTCATAGGAAAAAGGAAATAAATTTATTTAGCAAATGTAGCCAATTAAAAGGTTAGGCTATTTAACTTAGTAGCTACCTAAATTTTTGGGTGGATTAGTACCTTCCTAATTTGAGTAGTACTATAGACATATCAAATGAAATATCAATTAATCAGAAAAAAAAACGGAATCACAATTGCCCATAAGGTTCTTTTCAAAAATTTAAATGATCATATTTCAATCTTGTTACTATATTGTCTTTTATGCAATCTTGAAGCTTCTTTATTTAGCATTTTTTTTATACAGTATCTCGGCGTTCAACAAAGCGTTTAAGAGAAAGAAGTATTTACTTCCTTCCACTTAACACCTGCCAAAAGGTGAAACAAACGGGCCATTATTGTTCTAAAAGTACAGTTTACTTGAATTCAATTTTAAATTACACAATTTTCTTGTTGTAAATTTATCATTTCTTATGTAACGTTCCACAAGTTCTACACACAATTTATGAAATAGCAGAAAGAAACAGAGAGGCTACAAATATAACAAGGCCATGCATCTCATGGCTTGGTGGTTGTAGAGCAAATGGTGAGATAACATGTGCAAACAGAAAAAGCACACCAAATAACCAATGACAAAAATGATGTGAGATCCATTGGTTCATGCTCATTGGCCCAAGTAAAAATAAGAGCAACTAAGCAAGTAATAAAGGCACTCCTTCTTTCTCATCTCTATTAATCACATTTGAAGCACCTAAAAAGTATACACATATATAGAGACATATTAAATTTAAAAATTATAAAATATAGACATTATATATATATATATATATATATATATATATATATATATATATATAATTTAAGTAAAAAATTTATAATTTATTAATATTATTTTTATAAATTTAAAAATTTATAATATCTTAATATATGTTATATGTGTTAATATTTATTACTTAATAAGTTTTTTTTTTAAAATATAAAATATAATTTCTATTGATATATTCTAAAAAATCTCTTAAACTAATTTTTTTAATAGAACAAATTATGTACGCAGTATATGTGCGTAAAAAAATTAATTAAAAAGAATATTAATGTCAAATAAGCTCGATGATAACGAAATAAATGATTTGGTACAAATAAAGGTAAAAAGAAATAGATAAAAATAATAATGTGTAAAAAGATAAAATTTAAAAACTTAATAGTGATATATAAAAAGATAAAACTTAAAATACTGATATATAAAAACAAATGACTTGTGACATTAATTATGTGATTAGACTTAAGTGAATTATGAAACTTATTAATTGAATGTTAATAATAAAAAATTATTTTTAAAAAAGATATATTATTGAATCGTATACAAATTATATTTTAAAAATATCTAAACATGTTTAACACATATCTAAATATATTTAAAATGCCTCAAAATATATTTAAAACGTGTTTAAATTAAAAATAATAATTTTTTTAATTAAATATATTCCAATACATCAAGCATGTGTATTTTATAAATATTATTATATGTCTGACATATACATATATCCTGACACGCGGACCCGACCTCAAAAACGAGATGTCCGGCCCGATAAGTAAGTCACCAGAAGAGAAACAAAAGATGCTCTCTTTCACTATCACCTTCTTTCCAAAAAGTTTCTCATCTTCCGGAAAGAGAAACAAGCAGTGAACCCCAGAACAAAAAAAGAAAAAATAAAAAAAAGGTGAAGATCTGAATCAATTCAATTTGAGAATTCACAAAGGAGAACGACCAACACATAGAGAGAGAAAGACAAAGACACACATAGAGAGATAGAGTGTGTGAGTGTGATGGGTGGGGTAACTTCATCCATGGCTGCCAAGTTCGCCTTCTTCCCACCAAACCCACCATCCTACAAACTTGTCACGGACCAACTCACTGGCCTCCTCGTCATCACCCCTTTCCCTCATCGCGAGAACGTTGAGATTCTTAAGCTTCCCACACGCCGCGGCACAGAGATTGTGGCACTGTACATTCGTCACCCCATGGCTACCTCCACCCTCCTCTACTCTCACGGCAACGCCGCCGATCTAGGCCAGATGTACGAGCTCTTCATCGAGCTCAGCATTCACTTGCGCGTTAATCTCATTGGGTGCTCTGTTTTTCACTACTCTCTCTCTACACTGCTTTTGCCTTATACCATATGTGTCTGTAATTTACAATTTTGGTGCTTTGTTCTCGTTTTTGTGGTTGTTTTGGTTTCTGGCTTTCAGTAAATTTTGCTTCTTTTTGGTTTTTGGGTTTTCATGTTTTTTATTGAGAGAATTCGTGGGTAATTTGGTTTGTTTGGTATTTGTTAGAATTCCTAGTGAGTGAAAGAAGTCCCACATCAAGAAGGAATGGTAAAAGTGAGTACCATATAAGTGGCCATAGTTCACTCGTACTTGCAATCCTAATCGTTTTCTGTTATAAATCATACATATTTGATTTTTAATTCAAGTACTTTATTGGAAGGTGTGAATTTGTGACTAATTGTTGTTTGTAAATGATTTGTATTGTTTGATGTTTGATTTCATGGACGTAGGATTGATGTTATTTTCAGGGTTTGTAATAATGCTGGTTAATCTTTTTCTTAATCTTTCAAGTGCATGATTCCATTGTATATGTAGAAATCTGCCCTAGTGTGGTATGTTAATAGTTGCTGTCATCTTTACTACTATTGCTCTGTTGATGTGTGCGTCTACAATTATGTTCGCACTTCATTCATGACCTTAGAGCAATACAAGTGGGGTAACTTGTTATCACTTGGTAAAATTGATCTAATTCAATGACTACCCTTTGTGGAGAAAATTTCTGGAAGTATACATACTTTATCTGTAGGGCATTATTTGGAATATATTATTAATTGTGAGCTCTATACAAAAGATGGAGTGTAAGATGGCAGTTTTTCTCACGCTTATCTATAATTTTGTTCAGGTATGACTATTCTGGGTACGGGAAGTCATCAGGGAAGGTTTGTATTTTGTAAAGAATATGAAATGCTTGTTCTTGTTCATGTTGCATTATGCATAAATTTGGATGGTGGTAGAGTTAAAAACATCCACTGATGAACATTTTTTTGCCTGAATTGCAGCCAAGTGAGCAGAATACATATTCAGATATTGAGGCTGCATACAAGTGTCTAGAAGAAAGTTTTGGTACCAAGCAGGAAGATATAATCCTTTATGGACAATCTGTTGGCAGTGGCCCCACTTTGGATCTTGCAGTTAGGTTACCTCGATTAAGAGCTGTTGTTCTGCACAGTCCCATACTTTCTGGCTTAAGGGTCATGTATCCAGTAAAGCGTACATACTGGTTTGACATATACAAGGTAGTATACTCTTTATTTCTAATCATATGTTGACATTTCTAATTACATATTGCTGATTTATAGGCACGTGAATTCCTTATTCTAATGAGATGCTGCTTTGTGTTGATATGCAGAATATCGACAAAATTCCACTAGTTAATTGTCCAGTTCTCATAATTCATGTAAGTATGCTTCTAAGATATTTCTTATGCTATATAACTGCTCTATAATTTAGTTGTATAGGCTTACCTTCAGGATTAGTTGCATTCTTCCAACTTTTTTGCTTTTGTTTACTATCTTTTATCTAGGATAACATGACTGGCATCTTTTTTTCTCTGTTCTTTTTTAACATCCTTGATTTAGTTTCCTTCTATTGAAGAGTTTTTATAGTTCTAGACTTCAAATATTTAAAACACTTATTTCATTTTTCATTTTGAATATTTGGCACAAAAATTTCATTAGAGAAATCTGTATGTCAAGCACCTTTTCTATGTTCAGAAAAAGAAGGATAGAATATTCTATTAACTGGAGGCATAATTTACTTCTATATGGATACTCCACTTAATCATCCAATGATTGATATTTTGTATGTCACATGCCTATGACAGACTCTTCAGGCCCTGAGGTTTATATTTAACAAGTCACCAAATTGCTATAGATAAATTTATTCAGGGAAACAGTATAATTGTAGAGGGTGAGCTTTGCTGCAGTGGTAAGGTTGCTGCCTAGCGACCTGCTGAAAGTGTACATCTAATCCTCTCCAGATCCCAAAATGGTGGGAGCCTCATGCATTGAGCCACCCTTCTGTTTTTGAAGAGTGTAACTGTAAATTTGAATTCAAGTTTGCAGTCAAAATGCTGGTGGTCTTCTACTCTTCTCAGGAACTTGCCTGTTATGCTTATCTACTTCTTGTCTGTGGTCTAAAAGGGTGCTCCATGCAGACATTAGTGAGATTGTGTCTATCTATGTTGCACGGATATGAGTACGGTACTGGTACAGGTACCAGGTACGGATACGGGTACGGTTTACTATAATTTTTAAAACTCTAGGATACGGGTTCGTCAATATAAATTATTAAAAGAATATTATATATATATATATATATAAGAAACTAAAATTTCATAAAACATCTTAACCAAAATAAATCATCCAAAATTCCAAAATAAATCACCTAAAATATTAAAATAAAAATGTTGCTGTGCAACTGTAAACCAAGCAAAATAGCCCCAGAAATATTAAAAAGAAATGCTGCAGACTTGTAGTCGAAGTAAGAATAGAAACAACCAACACGCAACCTAATATATATATATATATATATATATATATTAAATGTTGTTGTGTGTCAGCGTAAGAACATAAACTTGAGGAGGAATTGTCGATTTGGGGAGAAAACAAAATCATATATTAGGACTATCGAAGAAGGAAGATGGGGATTTGGGCTGTTCGTCACCTTTGCTCTGTGCCACCACTATGCGTCACCACCTCGCACTATCACCGTGAGCCATGACTGCAAGCAACCATCAAGGGAGGAATGGGGAAGATGATTTCAGTGTATCGTGTGGGCTTACTCTAGCAGAAACAAAAAAAGAAAGAGGGAAGGGAAAAATAGGTTAAGGCATGTAAAACAGCAGTGTTTTGTGAGCAAAACTCAATCAGCTGTACCCAACCATACCTGAGCTGTACCCATTTATGAAAAATTTTAAAAAAATAAATTGGTACATACCCGGTGTGTACCCATGCGTACCCAAAATGGAGCACCCATGCTTTAGAGGTGTCTATGATTGCCTTGCAGGTGGTGGCTATGCTTTTAGGGAATCTTCTCTGACATGATTTCTCATGATTAAAATATTTGCTAGATTTCAAGCCATTTCATTGTTAGTACTACTATGAATGAAATACCTTAAATCTTTCAGACTCTTCAACTTTCCTTTATTACAACACTTGTCTGCTATGTTGTTTAACCAAAATGGATAAGCTGATATCAATACACAAATTCCAGTATTAAACTTTGAAATGTGCTGTCATACAGTTAGGATAGTTAGAGCATTTGAAGTTCAAACTAGAATGGATAATTAGTTAACAAAAGCATGGAAGCTATTAATTTTTCTTTCCTTTTCTTTCTTTTAGCGGACACCTGAGAATATATAAAAGTTTATCTGTCTCATTACATAATGATGAATCTCGTAAAATTCTTATGATTGCAGTTACCCACTATATCCTTTGTCATTGTGTAGGGTACTTCAGATGAAGTTGTAGATTTCTCCCATGGTAAGCAACTCTGGGAACTGTGCAAAGAAAAGTATGAACCACTGTGGCTCAAAGGAGGTAACCACTGTGATTTGGAGCTCTTTCCTGAGTATATCAGGCATCTGAAGAAGTTTATAACGACAGTTGAGAAATCTCCATCCCAACGATACAGTTTCCGAAGGAGCACAGACCAGTTTGAGCAGCCTCGAAAGAGTACAGATATTTTTGAAGTAAGTAGAAAGAGCACCGATCGTAGAGAAAAGCCAAGGAAGAGCACAGACAGGCCTGAAAAACTGAAAAATTTGTCTAATAATTCTGTTATGTTAGAGAAATTAAGAATGTCTTTTGATCATAAGGAAAGGTCTCGGAGAAGTGTGGATTGCCATGAGAAATCTCGAAAAAGCATTGACCATCAATTAGAAATAGCAAGGAAGAGTGTTGACCGGCTGGACAGAATAAGGACTGGATAATTTTTGTTATAATCAAATTATATTTCATGCATCGGTTGGTTTTATGGGGTTCTTTTTCTTTTATAAATTGGTCTACTGGTTGTGTAGTATGGCTTATGTCAAATTATGATAACTATCGGCATTGAAGAAAGGGTTTGGTATTACAGTGATTCACTTTCATTCAGATGGTATGGCCTTTTTCTCTCTATTGCTCTCTCCTTCTGTCTTTCTTTGTGTGCAAGTACACCGAAAGATGCAGGAGAGGCATTTTCTCTTTCTTTTTTCCCTTTTTTTCTTTGAGCAATGGACATTTTGTGTGTTGAGGACGTAGGTTCAAGCGTTTTATCATTAAGCATTATGATGGGATGACTAATCATCCATTATAGTTATACAACTATTTTTGTTTAGTACATTAATGATCTAACCTGTGGTTTGTCTCTTTTAGAATATCCTAAGGGAGTGTATGAAATTAATTAAAATTAAAATTGATTTGATTTGATTTGATTTAGAAATTAAATTTTGTGTTTGAGGCTTATTAAAAAAAATTGAGATTTGAATTGATTTAGAAATTAAATTATGTATTTAAAATTCATTAAAATGAGAATTAATTTGATTTGATTTTTTCTTTTTATATTTGTATCCTTATGATAGGTAGTTAGAGATAATTACTAAGAGTAAAATAATCTATTTATTTCAAATTAAATTAAATCCTAACAAATCTTATCAAATTTAATAAAATTTCTAAAACAAAAAGCATGAAATCCAATCGGATTTTAGAAATCAAATTATTTTTTATTTTTTAATATTTCAAACACAAAATTTAATTAAATTTGATTTACAAATCAAATCATTTTTTTTTTTTTACATTCCAAACATACTCAATATATATGGTAGCATATTGTGTATATATAGTAGAATCAATGAACAGCAATCTAAGTAATTATTTTAGGATTGTATATCGTTGTTATTAGGTTTGTATCATTGTAATTAATGCTGAAACTAATATATATAGAGATCAAATGTGGACTTTTTAGATACACAATTTAGCCATAACTTGCTTATTCTTAAGTTGGTATCAAAGTGGGTTTTGACTCATCTCTAACTAAACCCTAATTTGTTGTGCCCATTGCTCAGTGGCAAATTTCCCAAGCTATGCTTTAATTCCGACCTTCTCCTTCCTTGTTGTGCCTCAATTCTAGAGAGTCCGTACTACTGTGACTCTCTCCAACATAGTCTCTGCCACCGATCATTTTCTAGTGACCCTCAGACTATCAAATCTGGTTGCGAAACCCTTGGAATAAAAAACACACCACTCGGTTCATTTAGATCCCAAAGTCGCATCAATATTTCCCTCCTTACACGCTATCACGTGCCGCTAGAAGCCTGCTGCGCTAGATTGCGCTTGTTGGTGCGTGAGGGAGCATGAGCTTGTTTTCCAGCAACCTCCTTGCATAGATCTATGCAAAAACACTTGTGTAGAGCATTCCAATCCTTTTCAACTCCTATTTTGATTGTTTTAGAGGAGTTTCAGATCATGGGTCCCTCGATACTAGTGTTTTTGGGTGATTTGCTGGCGTTCTTGTTGTAGGTGGTTGATTCTAGACTTGCTAAGTCACTTTTGAGCATGTTCCAAGTGTTTCTCCTATTGTTTAGTCATTTTACTTTGATTTCTCACAATAGGAGACAACTCTTCTAATGTTTTAGTGACCTCTAAGTCTATTCTTGCTTATTCGATTGTCAAAAGGTCTGTTGTGTTAACCAACTGATAGCAATATAATTTATTCATTTTATAATCCCCTTACTTGGCTTCTTAAGGTTCAATTTGGCTTAATAAAGTTGATTTTGTCACATTTTATGAAATTGAGCTTAATTGGATCATTGAAGAAATTATTACTTGAATTGTCCTTAATTTGGGTGATTGCATTCTTAAGTAAACTGACTACAATTTGAGTTATAATTATTTAATTGATATGATTCTGGTCTTGTTGGAAAGTTAAGATAATTCTCTAACAACTATTCACTTGATAGCAAGGGCCATATTGATAGCAATATATTTTATTCATTGTATAATATTCTCATTTGGCTTTTTCAATAAACTAGCTACAATTTGAGTTTCAAATATCTGATTGATGTAATTCTGATCTTATTGAAAAGCTAAGACAATTCTCTACAACTTTCATGAAGACCTCAAGATCCAGATCACACATTTTGATAATTTAAATTGGAGTTGAAGCAAGATCCAGAATTCTGAACCTAACAGCTTGACCTATGCGTACTCATCAGACCATATCTTGCGATATATGAGAGCTTTTGGACTAAAACTGTTGCCATTTGAAAGTTAAGATCCATACCTACAACTTTCATGAAGAACACAAAAGTCAGATCGGATTTTTTGAAGGTCATATTGGACTTGAAAGTCAAAACAGAGGAGCTGTAATTGGGCCTGAACACTGTGCAGTAATTGGGTCATATCTCGGGCTGTAGGTGGTCTTTTGGGATGAAACTAGCAGCTTTGGAAAGTTAAGACAATTCTATACAATTTTATGAAGACCACTTGTTCAAGAAATGACATATGCCATGAGCTCAGAACTGAAACATTTTAGAGATAAGAATCTCTATAACTTTTCACTCATATATCATCATCAAACAACTCCTTTGGCATTTTGTACTCATCATCAAACAACTCTATTGTCATTTTGTACTCCTCTAACTCTATAAAAGGGAGCAATGGCTGATCATTTGTGGGTGTTAGCTTAGAGACTATGATCATGCTTGTATGTTAATTGTTTCCTTTGTGTAGTTTTCTTTTGTCCTAAATTGAAGTTATGTGCATTATCTTCTTCTTCTTTATTTCTTTCTTCTTAATTCATGAGTAACTAATTTTCATTTTACTTGGGTGAAAGGGTGAAGCTTTTGGTAATAAGTTGAGGTTAAATTAATTTCCTTCTTGTACTTAAATGATATATTTTAAGTGATCATTATATGTGTTGTATGTTATTTCCAATCAATTTAGAAACCCTTCTTGTATAATGAAGAACTTGATTCATTGTAGACAAGACGTTGGCACAGTGGATGCTTGAGACCATTTACAAGTGTTGGTGGATAATTAATGGAACCATAATATGATTGCATATATAATCTTAATTGAACTTTGAATATTGTATTTTTTTATTGGAACCTCCATTATGTGTGACTTCAATTGAGTTATAAAAAGAAATAATCTTGTCTTTAATTTATTACCAAGAGTGGATCTCCTAGCCCAAGAAAATTCTTTTCATTTGTGAACAACTTTTATCACCTTTAGTATTGTGACAAATCTTCTCCTTACCTCAAAGAATTTTTCTTCATCAATTTTCTATGTATCGACCTCGGACTCCCGATATTTTATTACTTAAAACAACCTACACTTAGGTTTGCACCTTATAATCCGCATCAAGTTTTTGGCGCCGTTGCCGGAGATTTGATTTTAAGAACAAATTTGATTGAGGTCTTTTCTATATTTTATATTATTTTTGTATATATATATATACATATATATATTTTTCTCTTTTCTATTCTTTTTTTTTTTGTACTTACTAACTTACTAACTCTTTTTACTCTCTTTTCTCCCTCTGTAATCTACAATCATTAATGAAATAATCTTTCTTCTTCTCTTCACTCTCGCCGGAGCAAAAAATCAGCTTGCCGATTCTTCGATTTTCATGTTTTAAATTTACTTTCTACACTTTATTTTCTGTATTTTATTTTCTGTACTTTACTTTTTGTATTTTACTTTCTGTACTTTAAATCTAACTTTCTAACTTATAAACTTTCTAACTTTCTAACTTTCTGACTTTTTAATTTACCTGTTTCTAACATTTTAATTTACCTGCTTTTTACTTTTTAATTTTTCTGCTTATTAACTTTTTAATTTATCAGCTTACTAACTTATTTGGTGGCTGGTTTATACCACACCCTTGTTAATATTTATTTGGTGGTGGTTTATACCACATCCTTGTTAATATTTAATGGCTAATTTATACCGCCAACTTGTACATTTTCTTTTCTATTTTAAGTCACTTATTTATGCTTAATATGTATTGTGATTTAAATTCTGATCATTTGGTTAAAACTAATCCTATTATTTTATATATTAATCTATTTGAATCACAACCACCATTAAAGGCGCTTTGGTTTCTTCTCTACAGTTCTATCAAGATGAATTCTCTTTCCTCTTCCTATTTCTTCTTCTCTTTTGTCACGTGTAGTTATATTCGTATGTTTTTAGGGTGAAGAAGTAACTTGATTCAGTTGATATGTATTAAGATTAAAATTTTAATTAATTTTTTTATTTAATTTGAGTGCTTATTATGATTCTTAATGCTTTTATGAATTGACTACTCATAAATTGATCTAGTGAGGCATGTGTAGAATCGGGAGGTTTGCATATGACTTAGACCATAAATAATAAATTTCATGATTTATAATCATCTAGGAATAGAGATTATAAGTTGTGTGGGAGAATTGTAGTATTTTCCATGAGAATCCATAGAGTAAAGGTCACGCCTTTAAGAGTTAGGATTTAGATCAAGGAATTGAGTTTTAAGGGATTCTCCCCATCAATTGAATGATTAGAAATTAATTAGAATGAATGTCCCAAAGCTACTCTATTGTCTATGATAGATTGTTGAATTAAGTGAAGTCAAATTCCTAGTGTTTTAATTTCGTGTGTTTACATCCTTAATATGTTTTGTATTCATGTGCTTTGTTCTTTCTTTTCCCTCTTAATTTCGTGCGTTTTAGTGTGTTTTTATTTTTGTTTTTTGTTTTTATATAATTTTGTATCTTTAATTATTTTGAATCACTTTTAATTATTGGTTGCCTAAATAATATTTTTATTAGAGAAGTGATACTTGGTAAACTAATTCCTTGTGGGAACGATACTCTTTTCACTACTTTATTACTTTGCGGTGCACTTGTCAATTTTCTCAATAAGTTTTTGCAAACCTAGGTTGATACGGTGGATTTTGTTACTTCAAGAATTCAACATCACAATAAAAGATAAGAAAAGAGCCGAAAATATTATTGCAGATCATTTGTTCATACTTACAACAGGCTCACTGATAACACTATATTTTATACATTTTATAATCCTCTCACTAGGCTTCTTAAGGTTCAAATAGGCTTAATTAAGTTGGTTTTGACACATTTTATGATATTAAGCCAAATTGGATCATTAAACAAATTATTACATAAATTAGCCTTAATTATCTCTTTGACAATGTTTAGTAAACTGGCTATAACTTGAGTTACAAATATCTGATTGATGTGATTTTGGTCTTCAGGAAAACTTAGACAATTCCCTACAACTTTCATGAAGAACACAAAACTCAGATCGGACTCCTTGGAGGTGATATTGGGCTTTGAAGTCAGAATAAAAGAGCTAGAATTGGGCCTAAATACTCTACAGTAATTGGACCATATCTTGAGTTCAAGGAATGATTTTGGACTCAAACCAAAGTCATTTTAAAGTTAAGATTCAATCCTACAACTTTTATGAAGACCACTTTTCTCAAAATGAAAAAATAAGAGACACGGCTGTGTCTCTTGGACATACGGATGTGTATTTGCTCAATTATTAAAATATTCAAAATAAAAAAAAATGTCAAAAACTTAATCGTTAAGTTTCACTGTAGCCACAGTAACCTCAAATTGCAAATCACTGTAGCTCAATTTGCAAATCATTGTAGCATTTCAAATTTCTATAAATAGGGGGAAGGGGGCTGCTGAAAACGTACAGAGACGGGGAGGGGGAAACTCTGGGCTTATTTCCAGAGGAGGATCAGTCTCCCTTCATTTTTCTTTCTCTTTCTTTCTCTTTTTTTTTTTCTTTTCTTGTCTATGTGTAAATAAGTTTCAGTCTACTTAGGTCAAAGTGTGAAGCTCTTGATAATAAAATAAGGTCAGATTTATTTTTCTCTTGTGCTTTAATGATTTATTTTTCTAGTAACCATTATACGTGTTATATTTTATTTTTGATAATTTAGAAACCATTCTTATAAAGAGGAGTTCTTGATTCATTGTAGACAAAATTTTGGCACAGTGAATGCTTTAACCCATTTACAAGTGATGAAAATAATTGAATGAAACATAATATAATTACGTATATTATTTTAAATGGACTTTTAACGTTATATTTTCTGATTGAAACCTCCATGTTGCGAGGATTCTAATTGAGTTATAAAAGGAATTAATCTTACCTTTACTTTATTTACGAAGAGTGGATCATTTAATCCAGATAAATAATTTTTATCGTAGTAACAAAATATTTACATTACCTTAATTAATATTCATCAATTTCCTGTGAATTGACCTCGGACTCCCAAGAAATTTATTACTTGAGACAACCTGCACTTGGGTTTGCAACAATTAATGCCGCATCAAGTTTTTGGACTTAGTTGAAAAATTTATGCATCAAGTTTTTAGCGCCGTTGCCGGGGAACTTGATTTGAAGAATAAATTTCTAGTATAAATATCTTTTGTACATACTAACGCACTAACTAGTGAGAGTAATTCTCCCACACTAATTTGAGTGAATAGTAACATAAATAGTAATATGAATAGTGTGTGAATAGTACGTGAATAGTGTAAATAGTATTTTATATAAAAAATAAAAAAAATAAAAAAATAAAAAACGAAAATAATAATAAAAAAAAAGTTAAGCTTTTTTTATATACTAACAGTGGGGGGATTCTCTCCTTTTTATTTTTTGTCCTTACTAACTTAGTGGGGGTAAACTCTCCCTTTTAATTTATGTACAGTGGGAGTAATTCTCTTTTTTATTTTCTTGTACATATTAATTGTAGGGGAAACTCTCCCTTTTATTTTTTGTATATACTAACTTAGTAGGGGAAAACTCTCCCTTTTATTTTCTTTGTTCATACTAACTTAGTGGGAGAAAACTCTCTCTTTTATTTTCTTGTATGTACTAACTTAATGGGGGAACCCCTCCCTTTTATTTTTTCTATACTTTACTAACTTAGTGGAGAAAACTCTATTTTATTTATTTATTTATTTATTTTTGTAATTTACTTTTTGCACTTTTTTTATTTTTTATTTTTTTTGTGATTAGTTTATACCACACCTTTGTTATTTTCTTTTATTCGGTGGTTGATTTATTACTACACCTTTGTTAATATATATATTTGGTGGTTGATTATTACCACACCTTGTTAATATTTATTTATTACGTATTAATATATATATTTGGTGTTGATTTATTACCACACCTTTGTAAATATTTATTTGGTGGTTGGTTTATACCACACATTTGTATATATTTTTTATTTTTTTATTTTCTATTTCTTCTTCTATTTTGTCATGTATAGTTAATTTGTGTGTTTTTAGAGTGAAAACGTAACTTGATTCAATCGACATGTATTAAGATTGAAATTTTAATCAGTTTTTTTTCTATTCAATTTGAGTGCTTATTATGATTCTTAATACTTTTATGAATTGACCACTCATAAATTGATCTAGTAAGGTGTATGTAGAATCAGAAGGTTTGCATATGACCTAAACCATAAATAATAAGTGCCATGATTTATAATTGTCTAAGAATGGAGGTTATAGGTTGTGTAGGAGAATTGTGATATTTTTCATGAGAATCTATAAAGTAAAATCATGCATTTAAAAGTTAAGGTTTAGACCAAGGAAGTGAGTTTTAATTAATTACTAGATTTTTTTCATCAATTGAATGACTAGAAATTAATTAGAAGGAAGGTCTCAAAGCTACTCTATTGTCTATGATAGATTATTGAATCAAGTGAAATCAGATCCCTAGTGTTTTAATTTTTTGTGTTTTGTTTTCTCTTTTTCTTTTTAATTTTGTGTGTCTTTGTGTTTTTTTTCCTTTAATCAATTTGACAATTTGGTGCACTTGTCGATTTTCTCAACAAATTTTTACAAACCTAGATTGATAAGGTAGATTTTGTTGCTTCAAAAATTCAAAATGAGCCAAAAAAGTTTTTTTGAAAATCATTGGTTCATACTTACAATAGGCTCACCTTTTGATATCACACCTATTAAAGAATCTTTTCAAAAAGCAATTAAGCGCGTTACAGTCTTGGGAATCCGACTCAAAAAGACCCTATTTGTCAATTTATAAGAAAATTGGATGGGAAGCTTATCCTCGACTCATAGAAGGCGTTTAAGCCGTTACTAGACGTAAAACCAGAGGAAGATGTGAGCCACAATCACAACTACATGTATATATTTTCTTGTATTTCTTCTTCTTCTTAAAAAAAATAATAATTTTTTTTTTGTATTTCTTAATTTCAAACTTTTCTCACAAGCCAACCTTCCCATATAGGTGCTATCATTACCTTTCTCTATTCTCTTTCCTATTTAAACACTATATCTCCTTCATTTTCCTTCAACTCAAAATAATTTAAAGGGAGTGTGAGTGTAGAAATGGAGGGAGCTTCTTTTTTTTTTCTGTTCGTAGACTTACCAGTATCTGTGTATTTTGTAGGGCAAGATATGGGAATGGTTCAGAATTTGTTCAAGCCGCAACCACTCTTGGTCGAACACTTACTACAAGGAACAATCGTGTAATATATGGGGGATGTTGTCATGGGTTAATGGGGGCTGTATCACTTTCTGCATATATAAGAGGTAATCAAGTTTTAGGTATCATTCCTAGAGCTTTAACATAAAAGAACATCACTGGAAGGACACTTGGAATGGAACTTCAAGTATCATCTATGGATGAACGAATAAGGACAATGCTTGCAAACTTTGATGCATTCATAGCCTTACCAGGTGGTTTTGGTACTTTGAAAGAAATTTTTCAAATTGTCTATTGGGTCCAACTGAACATTCACTGTAAACTCATAGATTTGTTGAATGTTAATAATTTCTTTGATAATTTGTTATCTTTTGTTGACCATGCTGTGGAACAGAACTTTATCACACCTTTAGCAAGGCAACTCCTTATATTTGCTTCCTCTGTTGATGAATTAATTGATAAATTACAAACTTTTGTTTATGAACCTGAACCTGCATTAGCTCATATTGATTGGTCAGAAAGAGGCAATAAAGGAGGCAATACATGAGGTAATACAAGAGGCAGCAAGGAACATGAGTGTGATCTGACACTTCATTTATAACTTTTCTTTATCTTTGGTTTTATTCATTATGCTTTGTTTGTGTTTTCTTTTGTGTAATGTTTCTCTTTTCAGTAATTGCAATAACAGGTACTTCTATCCTTTACCTTTCTATATTTTAACATTGAGGACAATGTTGTGATATGGTTGGGGGGAAGGATTGTTGTATGAATAGTTATGTTAAAAAAACATAAATTTGTTTTAGGAAGTGTGCTTATTAATATGTTTGTCGTGTTTACTAACAGCTAAACTAATTAAGGATGACAGAGTAAGGAGTCAATTTTGCTGTGGAGGTAATTTTACTCTTGAGACGCATCTAGATTGGGGTAGATAATGAGTTTATGTGGAAGTAGCAAATGAATTTAGGGAAATTTGCATGATTGAGTAAATTGTCTTCTTTCTTAAACATCACATGCTTAGTTATGGATGTTGAATTTTTTTGGATTGAGAATGATAAATATATGCCTTGTGAGATTTTGAGCCTATCGATGAATAGATTGAACATCTGTATCATTCTCTTCTTTCTTGTGTGATTTTTTTTACTCATGGAATTGTTACTCTAGAACTTACTTTAATTCTTTTTGAGACTACTTTTTCACATGGATACATAAACATGATTGAGACAATTTTCTTGAATTAACTACTTTGACCAAATAGCCAACCTTGCATATTTTCCTTTGCTTAACCTGTTTGAGCTTATTTGACCATTCTTTGTTTCGAACTCATTATGTGTCTTAAATGAAAAATCATGTTCTTACCAGACCTTAGGGAATAAGAGAGCATTGACTTTGTTATCGGATGAACTTCTTGAATAAGTGTGGGGGTATATGTGTAACATCCCAAAAATTTGTTATTTCGTTATAAACAATCATTTTATAATATTTGTGATTTTTGGTGATTTTTGTGGATTTTTCTAGGAACGAAGAATATTTTAATATATTCCTCATTTTACGTGTACACTGAGTGGAGCTGGGATAACGAAATGTTTTCCCTAAGGCTGGTAAACCTTGAACTGTCAACGTGTCGACGGGGGATCTTACTAAACTCAAGGTCGAGCACAGTTTGCAAGGTTTGCGTTTTTCAAGATTTTATCTGATAAATAAAATCACTATATTATAAAACCATCTGACGAATAATAAAATATTACTTTCATCAACTGTAATTTTTATTCACTGAGAAAATAATTCTAACAGTGTAATTAAATCATCTGTCAGATGCATTTAATTAAAGAGACAAGCTTACTATGCACTTTATCGTGAAGCGCACGAAGCTTCTCAAGGAAGTTTTGAGGGAAGTTTCTAGGAAGCTTCCTCTCCAACCACTCACTCTCTCTCCTCACTCAATTGTGCAGCACGGTTTGGGGGTAATATCATAATTATTCCCCCTTATTTTCTCTCATTCACGCTGGTCTTTTTCTCCCTCACGTCTACTTTCATTTCTCTTCCTCTCTTCTCCATACGGCTACACCCCCACAAACACCATTGTTGATTTTCAAGCTTCCCTTGCTCAAGCCAAACTTAAACCATTATTTTCCCCTCACCATCTTCAAGTTTTCTTCCTGGTGGAGCTCTTCTTTGCTCCTCCATTTTCATGGTTGGCTGCCCAACATCAAAGCTTGGAGCTTTAAGGTAAAGCTCTCAACTTTCTTCTCCTTTACTTCCCATTTTCGTGTTCCATGGTCACATTGGTGATTATGGATGTCATTCCACTCTCTGATTTTGATTTTCGGATTTGAACACCAAGGTTTTTGGTGGTGGTGAAGAACCAGATCTCAAGGACAGAAGGAGCTTGCCTTCCTTGTTCTTCACTAAAGTAAGAGGAAGACACTCCTCCTCAACCTCTTTTAGCATTTAGGAACGTTGTCTGTGATTGGCATTGAGGGTCATCCTCCGTTTGCATGTTGTTTGTGATGTATGTGTGCTATTTGATTGTTTTTGTGTGTTTTGATATATCTGAATGAATTGGAACGTATAATATGGAAGGAAATGACGTCCGACTGGTTCTCGGATGGTCATGGTTTTGAGCCCAGAAATTTGGGGATTTTATGTGAAAAATAGTAACAATTTGAACTCCTGACCATGCCCGTCGAAATTAATCTTCTGACCAAACCCGTTGAATAGAGTTCCTGACCACTTAGGAGAGGGACTTCTGTAATGTTAACAATGTCAATATTCATCGAGTTAGGACTCCTGTCCATTAAACACTCTCGTCGGTTGACAAAGAGAAACCTGTCCATTAAACACTCTCGTCGGTTGAAAAAGAGAAACCTGTCCATTAAACACTCTCGTTGGTTGAAAAAGAGAAACTTCTGCAATGTTAGCATTGTCAATATTTTTCGAGTTAGGACTCCTGTCCATTAAACGCTCTCGTCGGTTGAAAAAGAGAACCTTCTGCAGTGTTAGCAATGTCAATATTCATCGAGTTAGGACCCCTGTCTATTAAACACTTTCGTCGGTTAAACAAGAGAGAAACTGCAACGTTAGTAATGTCAATATCCGTCGAATTAGGATCCTTGTCCATTAAACACTTTAGTCGGTTGAACAAGAGAGAAACTTCTCCAATGTTAATATCCGTCAAGTTGGAATGTCAATATCCATCAAGTTAGGATTCCTATCCATTAAACACTTTCGTCGGTTAAACAATAGAGAAACTGCAATGTTAGCAATGTCAATATCCATCGAGTTAGGATTTATGTCCATTTAATGCTTTCGTCGGTTAGACCCTTGGAAGATTTCTCCAACGTCAACACCCATCCGTCGAATTAGGAATTTCTGCTAATCTTCTAGTGGATTCGACAGCTCTATACATCCCTCGACAGAACCTTCGTTCGACAGAAACTAATTTTAGCCATTTCTGTCAAATAATGTTTTCCTACCAACATTGCCTCTATCGTGTTAATTTCAGTCAAAAGGTAGCTTTAATTTTTTTTTACTAAACACATTGCCCCCGTCGAATTTAAGAATGTAGTTTATCACCTAACACCTAGCAATTAAATTAGTGGTGTTGCTGGTGATTCCGGCCGTGTATTTTCCTGGACTCAAGACTTTTGGACTAATAGAAGCATATTAATCGTAAATAATTGGATGACTAGAAACTAATTAGAGATTCATAAATAGGGAAAAACAAGGAACGTGGGTATGCCTTACAACTAGTGAGAATTTTGAAGTACAGAAAGAACATGAGTATGGGTGAGGTTGTGAGGAACATAATGAACCTAATGGTTGACTTCTATCATGACTATGAATTGGGATTGTGGTTATCCTTAAAATGTGCTGTTGGCTTGATGTGGATCCGTGAATGAGATCAAACATTGTTGTTAAATCATATAACATGCATTCGAAGCATGATTGACCTAGTTGTCATAAGGAGCATGATTGAGTCATGCATTGCACAAAAAGAAAGAGAATGTCCGTTGGACTTTGTTAAGGCCTTTAGCCTAGGAGTTGAATCACACCTTAGTGCGGATGCAAATAGACAAGTAGGGTCCTGTAGTTGACCTTGAGGGCGTCGGGGCGCGGGGACCTCGCAATGGATAGTTGGTAGCTCTTCTGTCCATGGGGCAGACCGATACACATGCATTGACGATCTTGACTGGCCACAGTCCTACATCGAGATCTTGTGGGAATGCCGCTGTATAAAGCCTTGTTGCGCAAAATGACTGATTATGTTCTGGAAAGCACTTGTTGTATGGCTGACGAGATACTGGCATGTCTCATTGATCATTCTCTCCGAATGTTGTGTCTAACTCTATGGAGTAGGATTTTGACTTTGTATGCATATGCATAGTAGGTCCATGAATTATTTGGCATACATTGTTACTATAATGTATATATATATATATGACTGACTGCCTGGAACTACTTATTTGTTTATTTCTGTTATTTAATGCTATGATTATTATTTGGAAATGCTATGTGGGCGCTTTGCGTTGTTTGGTTTCGTGATGCCATAATTGGTAATGATGGTAGGATGTTTTACCTCTTTTCTTGTACTTTTCTTGCTCTATGTAAATTTTTGGTTAAAGGCTGTAAGTAGGAACAAGGTTGGATTCTTTTGGACTTTCTGGGTTTGACCCACTGTATCCGGTGATATCGTCGCAAAGAGAGTTTTATTGGGTTCATTCAAATTTTATTCACTGGTGGTGCCAAGACTGGGCGAGTCGACTGAACCGACGGCGTATGTGATATGTTGGGGATCTGACTTTGACCATGAAGAGGACCAAGACTGAAGACCCTACTCTGTATTTTCTCTACGCCGGTTAGCCCGGGGTCCCTTCACGCATTCGGGATTCGATGAAGTGCCTAACTCCTTAGTCGTAGATATATTATGGGTGGTTTATATTTTATTTTGCATTACTTATATAAAATGCATTTTGGGTATATGTATGCATTGGAGATGGTTATCCAGACTTGAATGCTGAAATTTGAGTATGTCTTATAATTCATATTTTAATTGGTTGTATATGTGATTATTCCTTCGTGGCTCCTATTTTTCTTCATATGCGAAATGATTAATATTTTTGAAAAGTTTATTATTTGACAATGCTAGCACGCCGACATTTAGTGACCATGACATAATGACGATTGTGCCATGATTATTAAATCGAAGGGTGTTACAATATGTGCAAGAATTCCAAAAAAAAATAAAATAAAAACAAAAAAAAAAGATGACCAGTGGATGTTTAGAAATAATAGGAATAAAAGGAGAATGTTCAAGCCTAACAATGAATTCAAGCTACCATATTGGCATTGATTTTTAACAAAACATTAGTCAAATATTGGTCATTGTCCTTTATGAGAAGGAAGCAAACAGAGAAGGAACTAAGAAATTCTTGGGAAATTTAGACTGAATATACTCAAACATCTTCTCCACCCTAACTATATCATAATGCTCTTTTATTCTCTTTGATATTTAACTTGTCATATCTATATTACTTCCTCATTTACCTTAACCCCATTATAACCTTGAATAAAGTCCTCTTGATTTTTGTGTGCATGTTATTTTTGAGTAGCGGAGAAGTAGAAGATAAGCAAGCTTATGGTAGTGCAATTATTCATGAGTTGAATAGAGTGAAATACTTACCTTTTTAAACACTTGAGAGATTGAGAGTGAATTCTGTGAGGATCTATCATTCTTGATTCATTCTTTTCAACTGAAACTTCCTTACTTGTTGGTTTGAGATGTGAAGAGATGTTACCTTATGAATGTTTTGATCCCTTGAATATCTAGTTGCTCTTCTTGAGTCATTAAATCCTTTAGAGTTTTTAGTTTTTGAGCCTGTGTTGTTTTTCTTTGTTCCCTGGTTTTTGTTTTATGTGTTTTGTCTAGGAGTACTAAAGTTAAGTGTGGAGAAATTTGATAACACTGTATTTTATACATTTTATAATCCTCTCACTAGGCTTCTTAAGGTTCAAATAGGCTTAATTAAGTTAGTTTTGACACATTTTATGATATTGATCCAAATTGGATCATTAAACAAATTATTGCATAAATTAGCCTTAATTATCTCTTTGGCAGTGTTTAGTAAACTGGTTATAACTTGAGTTTCAAATATCTGATTGATGTGATTTTAGTCTTGTAGGAAAGTTTAGACAATTCCCTACAACTTTCACGAAGAACACAACTCAAATCAGACTCCTTGGAAGTGATATTGGGCTTTGAAGTCGGAACAGAGGAGCTGAAACCGGGCCTAAACACTCTGTAGTAATTGGACCATATCTTGAGTTCAAGGAATGATTTTGGACTCAAACCAAAGTCATTTTAAAGCTAAGATCTAAGCCTACAACTTTTATGAAGACCACTTTTCTCAAAAATGAAAAAATAGGAGACACGGCTGTGTCTCTTGGACACACGAATGTGCATTTGCTCAATTATTAAAATATTCAAAATAATAAAAAAAGGTCAGAAACTTAATCGTTAAGTTTCACTATAGCCACAATAACCTCAAATTGTAAATCACTATAGCTCAATTTGTAAATCACTGTAGCATTTCAAATTTCTATAAATAAGGGGGAGGGGGCTGCTAAAAACGTACAGAGACGGGGAGGGGGAAACTCTGGGCTTATTTCTAGAGGAGGAGACAGTCTCTCTTCACTTTTCTTTCTCTTTCTTTCTCTTTTTTTTCTTTTCTAGTCTATGTGTAAATAAGTTTCAGTCTACTTAGGTTAAAGTGTGAAGCTCTTGGTAATAAAATAAAGTCAAATTTATTCTTCCTTGTGCTTTAATGATTTATTTTTCTAGTAACCATTATACATGTTATATTTTGTTTCTGATAATTTAGAAACCATTCTTGTAAAGAGGAGTTCTTGATTTATTATAGATAAGATTTTAGCACATTGAGTGCTTTAACCCATTTACAAGTGATGGAAATAATTGAAGGAAACATAATATAATTACGTATATTATTTTAAATAGACTTTTAACGTTGTATTTTCTGATTGGAACCTCCATGTTGCGAGGATTCTAATTGAGTTATAAAAGGAATTAATCTTACCTTTACTTTATTTACGAAGAGTGGATCTTTTAAAACCAGGTAAATAATTTTTATCGTAGTAACAAAATATTCACCTTACCTTAATTAATCTTCATCAATTCCCTGTGGATCGACCTCAGACTCCCGAGAAATTTATTACTTGAGACAACCTGCACTTGGGTTCGTAATAATTAATATCGCATCAAGTTTTTAGACTTGGTTGAAAAATTTGTGCATCACTCACCTTTTGATATCACACCTATTAATGATTCTTTTCTCGATGAATTTTTATTTTCTGTCAATTCCAAGCCTTGGTTTGCTAACATAGTCAATTTTCTTGCAATATGAAAGATCTCGCCTCAATTATCCTGATCAAATTATTCGGAGATGTGTGCGCAATAGTGAGGTAGGTAATGTCATTAAATTTTGTCACTCAGAAGCATGTGGAGGTTTCTTTTCTTCAAAGAAAACAGCTGTGAAAATCTTGTAGTGTGAATTTTATTGGCCTACTTTATTTAAAGACAGCTATACATTTTGAAAAAGTTGTGAAAATTGTAAAAAATAGGGTTCCATTTCTAAGTGAAACATGATGCCTCTAAACCCTATCATTGTCATTGAAATTTTTGATTGTTGAGTGGTACGCATAAAATACACTAAAAGCAAGTGTACTCTATCGCCAAATAATATAGGACTTGAGTCCCTATTATCGATCCCACGAGAAATAATTAGTAATTACTAGATTCGCTAAACTCTTTGTTATTCAGTCAATTAAAAGTGTATGAAGAAATTCAAGTTAAAATCAAAATAAATAAATAAAGAAAAACAACGAACAATTAAACAAAGAAAAGATAATCAATGAAAGACAGACTAGGGCACAAGGTTCACTTGAATTCAATTATTTAGATTTTCTTTCAATTATGATCAAGGTAATTCTTTTGCAAATATTCTCGTATTTGCTATTGAATCCCAATGGTCATAGATGAAACAATATTCTATTCCTAATTTAATTCACCTATTTGGTCATGTAGTTGAATTAATCAAGAATGCTTTAAGCTTCAATTCAAGAGATGAATTAACATACCGTCAATTCCATTAGTAGGAAAAATTGATGTTTAGTCATTTACCAATCTAATCCTAGGCTTACCATATAGATCCACTTATTGAATACGGATGGTCACTGGTCAAAAAATGAATTAACACATGCCAAAAGTGATCAAATTCTGACAAGAATACAAGTAATATGATAAACCCAAAATGAAATTACCATAATCAAATTAGAAATCAAATCTAAATAATAAGGAAAACAAGATCTCCCATAGCCCTAGCTATGGGTTTAGCTACTCATGTTCAATAAAAACAAACTCATATTAGAATACAAATCCATAGAAAGAAAACTCAAAGAAAAGGGAAAACTAAAAAGAAAGAGAAATCAAAACCCCTTTTATGGAGATTATGATCTCTAAGACTTCAAGAATCGATTCCTCCTTCAAGCCGTCCTCCAAGGTCTACTACTGTAAAACAACTGTCTCAGGATTAGGGATTTTCTGTGTAATGTGCTCAATATGTTATCTATGTTGAATTTGGCATAACTTTCCCATGTTATTGAAATTCACGTCTGCTGTTACGCTCTCAGTGCCTAGGCGCTCAGTTCTGAGAGCTCAAGCGCTCAGTTCTGAGCGCTCAAGCGCTCAGTTCTGAGCGCTCAAGCGCTCAGCCACTTAAGTCAATACGTGCGCTACTACACGTTGCGCGCTCAGGTGTTCCAACACCAGTGCTCAAGCGCTGGACTCTGTTGCTAAATTCTTCTTTTTCTTGCTCCTTTGAACGTCCAGTCTTCTTTAAGTGTAATTACCTGACAAAAACACACAAAAGACTTAATAAAAACACAAACAAACAATACTAGAGTATACTAAAACCTTACGAACAAAATTCAATAGAAATAATTAAAAAGAATATGAAAAACTAAGGAATTGAACTGTAAAAACATGACATGTTGATGGTTCATCAACTCCCCAATACTTAAGCTTTGCTTGTCCTCAAGCAAAGAATAGGAATCAACAATAAGATCAAACTCAACATCAAGAAATATGAATTAAAGGGAAAATTCCACAATTTAAAAATACAAATTCAGCAATCAAATCCAATCAAGCAAGATCATTTAGCACTTAAACAATTAAAGGTTTGAGTCTAACTTACAACTGTTTTCTTCATCAAACATCTGAGATCACTCATCTTTCCATCACTCAAGTGTTTAAAGGACAAAGAGATTACTCAAATTTCTCTTGAAAAATGTAATACCATAGGCTTACTTATCAATCTCATCTCCAATTGGGTTCACATATAACACAAGAATTAAAAGGACTTTCCTATGGTTGTAACAGGGCCAAGGGTATCATGAAGGGGAGGAAGAAGGGATAAAATAGGGTAAAGAATGCTCATGAATAAATCAATACAAAGCAGAATCAGACTAAAAAGATGACAGATAGAGCATGATGCACAAGAATATAACTTCTCACTTTTAACCCAATATTTTCATTATTCTTCACTAACAATTTTTTTCTTTTTCTTCTTTTTCATTTTTTTTCTTTCCTTTTCCAAACTTTTTTTTTTCTTTTTTTTCAACCCTTGAAAACAAAAGCAACTTTTCAAGACTTTTCAATCAACACATCAATTGCTCTAAAGAATTCAACCTAATTATTCAATTGGGTATTCAAAGAAATCAATTTCAAGCTCAAATGGGGCAACTAAGGGGTTATTTAATCAATGCAACTCTGGAAGTCAAGAAAGAATTAAGCTTAATTGCCTTAATCATGTTCAACTATGCATGTGAATCATTAAAGCCTCAACAAGATATCAAAGAAAGTTCTAGCGCACATCAATCAAGAGAAAACTCACTCCAGAAGAAAAATAGGATTTTATTTTTGAAAAATCCAATCATTAAAACTCAAAATTCACTTTCTGGCTAAGTTGATAAAGAGAACAAAAGCAAATAGACATGACTAATTTCAAATAAGATGCTAAAATTCACTTTTCTTCATTGAAAAATATTACTTCACACATTATCAGCTCATGATCAATGGAATCCCCTTTAAAAACATATCTCTATCAGTTCAGAATAAATCAAGATATCAACCCACAATTCCAGCTTAATTACCAGCAATACTCAAGTGCTCATTAATATTTTTTTTTACACAAAAATTGTAAAAGTACTCCCCCACACTTAAGATTAACATTGTCCTCAATGTGGAAGAAAAAGAAATAAATGGGGTAAAGAAAAGAACAACATAACCTGATAGACAATGACACAATGCCAGGCAAAAGAGAAGCACAAGAGTCAGCGCAGCAACAAAATCTGAAAAGTAAAATCCCAAACCACATGAGTAGCATATAAAACAAAAATAACAAAAATAACTAAAATAAAATAAAGAAAGAAAAAGCACAAGTTACCTCCTGTGAAGCGCTTGTTTAACATCATTAGCTCGAAGTTACCTTTTCAGATACATCAAGGTGACTTAAAGCAAGAGAAATAGGAGGACGTCTTCTTCTTTTCAAAATAGTTCTTCTTCCCTTCGACAATGGCCTTGGGAATGCTTCCATTAGCACTCTGACTTTGACAAGAGCTGAGCTGTCCTAATTGCGCCTTGACTCCACTAGGCCATGGTAGTCGCACTCGATCAACAGATGAAGAACCAATTTGTGAAGGAACATGAAACATAGGAGGACCTTTATCTGTTTCAGTAGCTTGACTTTCCAGAAGATCAACATCAACATTTTATGATGGCGGGGGGTCCTTGATAGCTAAGGGTTCCTGCTTCTTAGCTTGAACAAAATTGATAGGGACATAGAGATTTGACATTGAGAAAAATTTAGCCTCCCTAAAGACATTAATGATAACATGATTGTCGTGACCGTGATCACGGTGAAAAATAACAACTCATGAGATTTTAGAAAACGAAAATAGAGTCACCACCAATTTTATTTAAATTAAGAAAATTTGGAAAACCCTTATTAGAAAATGGTCTTTGAAAACCAGATTGGATTCGGGAGTCGGTTATGCTTAGGGAATAGTGGAAACTTAATCCCACGGCACCCCTAACGCACCCGTCTTAAGACGGTACCTTAAGTCAATTACGCAAAACTTGATAATCTCAAATATATTTATTTTACCCCTTTTATTAAAACAACACTAAAAAATAAATAATTTGTGAAAATTTAATTTTTGACTTGACAGAATAAAGATTTTGCTCTACGTATCCTCAAGTGCAATGAGGACCTCAAAGTCACGTAGTTCTCTAAAAAATAAGTATGAGTTGGGTGATTTTAATTTAAAAATTTTTTTTGACTTTAAAAAATTGAATTAACAAGTCGTCACGACTCAATTAATCCGGTTAAGGTTCGAATAAGTGAAACTCGGCGTCACGCTAGAAACGTCACCCATGGCTCGTCCAGTTTTAAAAAAAATGGGTTTTGAGTCTTTATCGATTAGCGATTTGTTTTATTTCGAAAAGATAAAATTTTGAAAATAATAAAAAAATAAATAAAGAAGAATCATCAAGTTGTCACAACTCAGATGATTATAAAAATTACGTTAACAAGTTGTCACTCGCCTTTTGAAAAATATTTAAAATTTTTATTATTTTTAAAATTTTTTATTTTTCATTTTTTATATGGTCCCTTATGCCTTTTTTATTTTTTTTTTTTTTGTTTTTTTTCTTTCTTTGTTTTTTTTTTCCTTTAAGTTCTTATTTTTTTGAAAAAAACTTTTCTTTCTTTTTTTTTGTCATTTTTTTCTTTTATCTTTTTTATGTGGGTCCTTATTTTTTTTTTTAAAACCAGATCCTTCTTTCTTTGTGTTTTTTTTCTTCTTCATTTTTTTATTTTTTTGTAGTTTTTTACTATATTCAACAACACAATCTAAAGTTAATTATCCTACTAACAAAGCTTTTAAAAGAAAAAAAACTAATCCTAAAGCTTTTCACTTAATTGCCTTTACTATTAAATCTACCCAATATGTCAAACTAACCCAAACCACTCAGCATAAAGTCCTGGACCAATATAATAAATGAAACAAATAAGAAATGAAAGCAGAAAAACGAGAACAAACGAACAAAAAAGATCAAAGAAACAGAGAATGCAGGGAAACAAAAAAAGAAAACAAACGGGATGATTTGATGGCTAACTTGGGGAGATTCACGGTTAGATGTTGGTGGCTGGGTGATGGGAGGTGGCTACTCGTGGACAACCAGTAGTGGTGTCGTTTTGGTTGCGTGGACGGAGTAGCAGGAGTGCAGCACAGTGGCTGCTGGTTCGGTGCATGCGCAGATCTGAACTGCAGGGATGGAGGTGCAACAGATCCGAATCTGCTCACGGTGGTGGCGCTGTGACCAGGTGGCAGCAACACGGTTGCCGTTGGCCTCTGTTCACAGTGCGATTTGGCTGGCAGAGACGACGTGGATTTGGTGCGTTGGATAGCAGTTGCAGGGGGCTTGGTTGGGTTAGGTTTGGTAGGGGGTTTAGATGTGACGAGAGAAGAAGTGGAGGGGTTTGGTTATTGTGGGTTGTTTGTGATTACTAATGGTAAAGTAGGGTGGAGATGGTGAGGAATGGGTGAGGGTGGTGGAGGAAGATGGTTGTGAATGGTTGAAGGAGGTGAAGGTTGGTGGTTGTGGACGAAGGTGGTGGAATAGACGTGATGGGTGGTTGTGTGGTGGTTAATAGAGGAAGATGGTTATGATGGTTGGGAGGAGATAATTGGCTTTTTTTGAAAAAAAATGTTCTCCCCCCTCCGCTCTGTCTTATCTTTTTTATTTTATAGACCAAAGATCAAAACTTACAGGCTGGATTCCAGAGAGACCAGATTGTATGCTCTTTTTTCTCTCCCGTTTTAGCTTTCAAGCTTTCTCCCCCTTTTCTCCTACAAGCAGCAACCTTTCCCTTTTTTCTGTTTTGTCTGTTGGCTCTCTTTTTCATAGCCTGGCTTCGTTGCTAATATTGCAGAGGAGCTGCCACCCGTAGGAGAAAGCTACTCCTTTCCTCTTTGGTGCTTTATCTAGCTTCTTTTTTTGAATTTTTTTTTTGTATTCAAAAATAAAATAAAACCAAGTGATAAAACAAATTAAGGCATAATTAGAGGATTTTTCCAAGAAAGTGGACAATTATTAATTTTTATTTTTTTATATTTTTTTTCAAGGCCCAGAAAAAATTGAGTGTTCACAATGATCTTCATCCATTCTCAAGATGAGCTCACCCCAAGGTACATTAATCACAGCTCTAGAAATGGCTAAAAATGGTCTTTCAAGAATGAGAGGAATATCAGCATTCTCTTCCACATCCAGCACCATAAAATCAACTAGGAAAATGAATCTATCCACCTTCACCAAAACATCCTCCACCACCCCACGTGGGTAAGAGATGCATCTATCAGCCAACTGTAGTGACATGTTGGTAGGCTTCGGTTCCTGCATTCTCAATTTCTTAAACATAGAGAAAGACATCAAATTAGTACTAGTACCCAAATCACATAATGCCTTATCAAAATAAGAGTTACCAATAGTGCAAAGAATAGTAAAACTCCCTGGATCTTTCAATTTTAGGGGTAACTTCTTTAAAAGAATGGCAGAACACTCTTCAGTAAGATATACAGTCTCAAATTCCTCAAGCTTGCGTTTCTTTGTAAGTATTTCCTTCAAAAACTTTGCATACTTGGAAATTTGAGAGATGGCTTCAACAAATGGAATATTAATTTGTAATTTCTTGAATATCTCCAAGAACTTGGCAAATTATTGATCTGACTGATTATTCTTGAGCCTCTAAGGGAATGAGATCTTGGTATATGGGGATGGTTCATAAACTGTGTTCTGCTCACGATCCTTCTTCGCTCTTTGCCACTTTGGTGCTTTCTTCTCAACCTCTCTTTCTTGATTGACATCTTCAGCAAGGACATCATTCCTCCTTGTCTCAATTCTTGATGAGCTAGGTGCTTCAGTTGCCTTCTCATCTTCACGCACTGACTGAACAAGAGAATCTCTAAGCTCTGGCATTTCCTTCTTTTGAAAGGACTCCTCAAGTTCCTTACCATTTCTAAGGAAAATTGCATGGGCCTATTCCCTTGGATTAGTCTCAGTAGTGCTAGGCAATGTCCCTGGTGCCCTCGTTGTCATCAATGTAGTCAACTGACTAATCTGAGTTTTCATGTTCTTCATTCTAACATCAGAATTCTGCATGTACTTTATTACCAGATCTTCAAAACTTGGCTTCTCTACAGGTGCTTGGAAACCTGGAGGTTGTGGTGGAGCTCTCTGCTGATAGCTTTGCTGATTTCTCCATTTGAAATTCGGGTGGCCCCTCCAGCCAGGATTGTACGTATTTGAATACAAATTGTACTGCTGCTGGTTGGAATTACCAACAAAATTTGCTACTTCAGGCTCGGGGGCAAATGGACTACTAACTTGGTAATTTGCACTTGTATGACCCTATCATCCACAAGCTTCACAAATGATTAGTGGGACTGCACTATTTGTCACCATCAAAGTCTCCACCTTCTTTATCAAAGCTTCCAATTGACTCAGAATTGCTGTAGAAGAATCAACAGCATGTACACCTACTTGTTTCTTAGGAGCTTGGTGCTCATTCTGCCACTGATAACTGCTCAGCACCATTTCTTCAATTAATGCTTGGCTCTCAGTAGGTGTTTTCCTCCATATTGTCCCTCCTGCACCAGCATCAATAAGTGAACGATTTGCAGGCGACAAACCATTGTAAAAATTCTGAACCTGCTGTATACAGGAAATCCATGATGTGGACATCTCCTCAACAACTCCTGAAAGCGCTCCCAAGCTTCATAAAGAGTGTCCATCTCAAACTGCACAAAAGAAGATATGTCATTCCTTAATTTAGCAGATTTAGAAGGAGAAAAATACTTAGCCAGAAACTGTTGTGTCAATTGATCCTATGTAGTGATGGAACCCCTTGGAAGTGACGTTAATCATTGGCTTACTCTGTCCCTAAGAGAGAAAGGAAATAGTCGCAATCAGATTGCATCATCTGTCATTCCATTGTACTTAATAGTATCACACAACTACAAGAACCTAGCCAAATGCTGATTAGGATCATCCGAAGGCAATCCACCAAACTGAACTAAATTCTGAATCATAGAGATCAATGCTGGTTTGATATCAAAATTATTAACCGCCACAGGTGGTCTTATAATACTCCCTCCATACCCTTCAGCAGTGGGCATAGAGTACTCAAACATGGTCTGCTCTGCTGGGATAGCTCTTTCTTCATGGTTGGCCTCAACAACTGGTTGCCTCTCCATCCTGTTTATGTCTTCTGCCACAGCTGCAATAAAAGACTGTTTCTTTAATCTACGAGCTGTTTTCTCAATTTTTGGATCAAAAGCCAAATCAAGACACTGAGATCGAGTGAGCATAAACAAAAATAAGAAGAGAAAAATTAAATAAAAATAAATAAAATAAAATAAAATAAGAAATAAAAATTAAAGTAATATATAAACAAAAAAATGAAAAATTAATTAAAAATAGAAATAAAATAAAAATAAAATAAGGAATAAAAGAAAAAGGCGTTTAAATTAACTAGAGTTTTTCGCTTCTAATATTACTAAACTTATTCCCCGGCAACGGCGCCAAAAACTTGATACGCGTAAAATATACTAAGAGCAAGTGCACTCTATCACCAAGTAATATAGGACTTGAGTCCCAGTTATCGATCCCACGAGAAATAATTGGTAATTACTAGATTCGCTAAACTCTTTGTTATTCAGACAATCAAAAGTGTATGAAGAAATTCAAGTTAAAATCAAAATAAACAAATAAAGAAAAACAATGAACAATTAAATAAAGAAAAAATAATCAATGAAAAATAGACTAGGGCACAAGGTTCACTTGAATCTAATTATTCAGATTTTCTTTCAATTATGATCAAGGTAATTCTTTTGCCAATATTCTCTTATTTGCTATTGAATCCCAATGGTCATGGATAAAACAATATTCTATTCTTAATTTAATTCACTTATTTGGTCATGTAGTTGAATTAATCAAGAATGCATTAAGTTTCAATTCAAGAGATGAACTAACATACCATCAATTCCATTGATAGGAAAAATTGATGTTTAGTCATTCACCAATCTAATCCTAGGCTTACCATATAGATCCACTCATTGAATGCGGATGGTCACCAGTCAAACAATGAATTAACACATGCTAAAAGTGATCAAATTCTGACAAAAATATAAGTAATATGATAAACCCAAAAAGAAATTATCATAATCAAATTATAAATCAAATCCAAATAATAAGGAAAACAAGATCCCCTATAACCCTAGCTATTGGTTTAGCTACTCATGTTCAATAAAAACAAACTCATATCAGAATATAAATCCATAGAAAGAAAACCCAAAGAAAAGGGGAAACTAAAAAGAAAAAGAAATCAAAACCCCTTTTATAGAGATTATGATCTCTAAGCCTTCAAGAATCGATTCCTCCTTCAAGCCGTCTTCCAAAGTCTGCTATCGCAAAACAACTCTCTCAAGATTAGGGATTTTCTGTGTAATATACTCAATGTGTTGTCTGTGTTGAATTTGGCATAACTTTCCCATTTTATTAAAATTCACGTCTGTTGTTACGCTATCAGCGTCTAGGCGCTCAGTTCTGAGCTCGCAAGTGCTCAGCCACGTAAGTCAATACGCGCGCTGCTACACGTTGCGCACTCAGGTGCTCCAACACCAGCGCTCAAGCGCTGGACTCTATTGCTAAATTCTTCTTTTTCTTACTCCTTTGAACGTCCAGTCTTATCCAAGTGTAATTACCTGACAAAAATACACAAAAGACTTAATGAAAACACAAACAAACAATACTAGAGTATGCCAAAACCTTACGAACAAAATTCAATAAAAATAATTAAAAAGAATATGAAAAACTAAGGAATTGAACTGTAAAAATATGACATGTTGACAGTTCATTATTGAGGAATTGAGAAATGATGCATATGAAAATACAAAGATTTATAAAGCTAGAGCAAAAGCTTTTCATGACAAATCGATTTTGAGAAAAACTTTTGAAATTGGTTAAAAAGTTCTGTTTTATAATTCTCGTCTTCACCTGTTCCTTGAAAAATTGAGATCTAGGTGGCATAGCCCTTTTTTTGTCAAACATTTGTATCCTTATGAGGCCATAAACATTGAGAACCTTAGGAATGATAATGTTTTTAAGGTCAATAGACAAAGACTCAAACCATTTCTAAAACATCAAGTTATTGAGGTAGAATCCATCTCCTTTTCTAATCCTTGTTATGAGAAGAATTAATTTTAATTTTGTTGCTTTCTTTTTGCAATTCTTTGTGACCCCCAGTTAAATGGTGGATAACGGTACTCCGTGACTCTTAAGTCAGTTTGTTTTTTAGTTTCCTACAATAACTGATTCCTTCTCCTTTAAAATGGATGTCATTCTCTTGAATTTAAGAAAACATTTCCCTTCTCTTCCTCAAAATGCTCTAACAAAAATCTACAAAGCTAGGTGTGAAAGACTGAGACTGTTAAAGTACATGGGCATCCCAGAAGATATACGCTGGATAATCAAAGTAAATGTTCATTTAGCTGGTGAATCTTCAGATTCATTTGTCCCATACATGCCGGGTCTCGGTAAAAGTTCTTATTCTAAAAGGAGAAGAGCGAAAAGAATGCAAGTTTGTTACAAATGTGTGCAACGGAATTGTAACAACGATGTCATTCTTTGGGATGGTTTCTGCAAATCGAGAAGATAAAATATACTTTATTAATAATAGATTAAGTAAGGAGTCATTAGATGATATCTTATTGACTCTTGAGGCGCATTCTAGTGGAGTTGTGCATCGTGAACTTGTTAATTTGTGGAATCTCTTCAGGGATGAGCAAGAGCGTTACAGTCTTGGAAATCTGACTCAAAAAGACCTTGTTTGCCAATTTATAAGAAAATTGGATGGGAAGCTTATCCTCGACTGATAGAAGGCGTTTAAGCCGTTACTGGACGTAAAACCAAGGGAAAATGCGAGTCACAATCACAATAACATGTATATATTATCTTGTACATCTCCTTAAAAAAAGAAAAGAAAGAAAGAGATAGAGTATGTACACATCTTGGGTTTGGCCTTGGTAAACATAAAACGTGAATGGGGAAATGCACGCATCCTGATCCAGCCTTCTTAATTGAAAAACAAAGCAGGTAGATTGTATCCTACATATGAGGCAGCCACTCGCATTATGGCCTTTTATCCCTTTTGGGAGCCCTATGTTTCGCTAGTCTTGAATGGGTCTAATACTGGTCAATGATGCTTTGTGTGACGCCCATTTTTCTCAAGGGAACATCTCACTTTCAATTACAATGCGGAAATAAAATTTATGTGAGTTAAGACCCAGTTCATTTTAATAATATATATATTTACTCGATTATAGTTGGGTAATTAAATTGGCGAGTATATTTTTTTTTCTTTTTGTTACATTAACGTTAATGATAATCAATATCCACGGTGACGAAACATACATGGAAAATTAACATTTCAAAATTAATATTTATTTATATATATTATATATAATTATCAAATTGTTTAGTTACAAAGCCTAGCATATCAAAAAGTAAAACTATACCTTTGAAAGGATTATACATACATATCCCTACGGTATCGAATATATACAAATTTCCACTATAGACAAAACATCAGGCCCCCCCAAAATAAAAATACTGGTAGCCCTCAGTAGCTACAAGTAAGGTCAGTCCCTCAAGTGAGGAGGAATCGAGTCAGGGTCCTCTTCAGGATCCTCTTCGGGGTCATCCTCAGGAACTTCTTTGGGATCTTCCTCAGGATCTTCTTCGTCAGAGGAAATCACCATAGGAATTGCAGAGTCACGGGACGGGGCCCGAGCTGTGGAATGAAAAGAGTCTTCCTGCGGAGTGAAATAACGGTCACCCCACATCTCGCGTATCGGTAGTTGAAACTCCAAACGTAAACTAATACAGCAGGTGAAGACAGGCGGCTCGTGACGTCTCCAGGCTAGAGATAACGACACATCCCCCGTATAGACGCAACGCTCAGAACCATAGTTGATGTACCAGTACTCTGGCCCTCCCAAGAAAGTCAGGTGCACATCTCCCAAAAATCTTTGCGTGCGTGGCTCCATATTCTTTTGCAGTCGCTCAGTCGAGATGAGGCAAAAAACCAGGGAAGTTGGGAGCTTCCGGTTCCTTGCAGTTATCTTCTATGGAACGCAGTATACGGACAAAACAGAAGTGGAGAGACAGAGAAAAGGTAAGACATCCTACCATCATTACCAATCATAACATCGAGAAACCAAACGGCGCAAAGCGCCCACATAGCATTTATGACAACAATAATGGTAATAAACATTCAATAGCAATTATGATCAACCAAACAGTTCCAGGCAGTCGTATACATATAGATATATCAGAAGTACAATAGTTTCAATTATAATAACAATGTATGCAAGATGATTCATGGACTCACTATGCACATGTGCCCTCAATAACCAAAATCCTACTCCATGGAGCTAGACACAAAACAGTCGGAGAGAACGATCAGGAGGTATGTCTGTATTCTTGGCTGCCCAGACCCTCAAGTGCTAAAATTCTCAAATTATCATTGTGTACATTCATGGCATTTTACAGACATTCTACGCAGATCTCGATATAGGACAAATGTCTCGGTGGATCGTCGGTGTGTTTGCATCGGTGCCCGCCCCACGGACAGAGAGCTACCATCTGCCCATTGTGAGGTACCCGCACCCTGATGCCCCCAAGGTCAACGAGTAACCTACACTTGTCTATTCGCACCAGCACAAAGGTGTAAGTTGAACTCCTAAGCTACCGGCCTTAACCAAGTCCAACGGACAATCTCTTTCTTTTTGTTCAATGCATGACACAATCATACTCTTCGTGACCAACTAGGTCCATCATGCTTCAAATGCATGTCATATCATTTATTAATAAGATCTGATCCCATTCACGGGTCCACAACAAGCCAATAGTACATTTTAAGGATATCCACAATTTCCATTCATAGTCATGATAGAAGTCAACCATTAAATTCATTATGTGCCTCAAAAGCTCACCCATACTCATGTTCTTCCCTGTTTATGAATCCCTAATTAATTTCTAGTCATCCAATTATTTATGATTTATGTGCTTTTATTAATTCAAGGGTTTGAGTCCAAGAAGATACACAGTCAGAATCACCAACAAAGTCACAGATTTAATTGCTAGGTATTAGGTGATAAACCATACTTGTGAATTCGACGGAAACAATGTATTTAGTGAAGGATTGAGACTATCATTCGATGAAAAATGACATGACAGGAGGATGAAAGATGGGGGAACATTTGATAACAAGATTGGCTAAAAATCAATTTCTGTCGGATGGAGGTTCGGTCGAATGGAGATCAAAACTGTCGAATTTTTCCAGAAGGTCAGCAAAAGTCCTATTTCGACGGATGTGGGTGTCGACGTTGGAGAAATCTCCCAAGTGTCGAACCGATGAAAAACACTATGGTCAGAAACTCTAATTCGACGGATCTTGACATTCTACTCGACGAATATTAACTTTGGGAAGCTTCTATTAAATGGACAGGCAATCTACTCGACGAGTATGTCTCTCGATGGGTATTGGCATTCTAACTCGACGAATATGTCACCTAACGGATATGGTCATTCCAATTCGACGGATTTAGCATTGGAGGAGTTTCTCTCCTAAGTGGTCAGAAACTCTAATTCGACGGGTTTGGCCTGAAGATTAATTTCGACGGACATGGTCAGGAGTTCATACTCGACGGATTTTGATATTGCACTAAATGACCAGGAATCAAATTCGACGGGCATGGCCAAGGGTTCATACTCGACAGATTTTAACCTTTCTCTAGATGATTAGGATATCATATTCGACGGGTTTGGCCAGGAGTTCATACTCGACGGATTTTAATATTTGACTAAGCGATCTAGACATCAAATTCGACGGGTTTGGCCAGGAGTTCACACTCGACGGATTTTAACATTTTACTAAGTGATCAAGACATCAAATTCGACGGGTTTGGCCAAGGGTTCATACACGACAGATTTTGACATTACACTTAATGGTCAGAAACTCAAGTTATTACCATTTCTCACCAAGAATCCCAAAATTTTAGTCTCAAGGCGTGGCCATCCGAGAGCCAGCCCGACGACGTTCCTTTTAGATTATACGTTCCAGTACACATAAATATATCAAAACACATAAAACAATCAATTAGCATATATACATCACCAACAGCATACAAACAAAGATGACTCTCAGTACCGATCACAAACGACGTCCCTAAATGCTAAAAGAGGTTGAGGAGGAGTGTCTTCCTCTTACCTTGGAGAAGCACAAAGAAATGTGGCTCCTTTTTTGTCAGGATTTCGTTTTCAGCTTCCAGAAATCTGAAACATTTAAACTTGCAAGAATCAGAATCCTAATATTGAAATGGATACCCATTGTCATCAAAATGACAGTGGGTTACGAAAAAGAGAAGAGAGGGAGAAAAAGCTAAGAGCTTTACCTTAAAGTTCCAACCTTTAAGCTTCAAAGACGTAAGAGAATGGAGATGGAGAAAATGACAGAACTTTGAAGATGATTTCCTCAATGATGGTGGTCCTCCAAACACGAAATGGTGCTAGGATTGTGACGGTTTGAAGAACAAAATAGAGGTGTGGGTGGATGGTGTTGCTACTGTGGGGTGAAAGAGAAGAGAGAAAGATGAGTGAATAGTGAGCTACGTATTGGGAGGAGGGGAAATGTCAGGAAGAAAATGAATTAGACCCATTAATTCAAACGTGCTGCACAAATTGGGAGGAGAGAGAAATGATAAAAATAATGGTTGGAGGAAGCTTCCTTGAGAAGCTTCGCGCGCTCCTCGATGAAGCACATAGTAAGCTTGTCTCCAAATTAAATACATCTGACAGATGATTAATTACACTGTGGAATTATTTTCTCAGTGAATAAAATTTACAATTGATGAAAATAATATTTTATTATTCATCAGATAATTTTATGATACCGCAATTTTATTTAATAGATAAAATCTTGAAAAATACAAATCTCGCAAACTGTGCCCGACCTCGGGTTTAGTAAGATCCCCCGTTGACACGTTGACAGTCCAAGGTTTACCAACCTCAGGGAAAATATTTTATTTTTCCAGCTCCGCTTAGTGTTCACGTAAAACGAAGAATATATTAAAATATTCATCATTTCCAGAAAAATCCACAAAAATTCCTAAAAATCATAAATATTATAAAATGATCGTTTATAATGAAATAAAGAATTTTCGGGATGTTACAACACTCCCCTTCTAAAAAGGAATTTCGTCCTCGAAATTTACATACCTTTGAATAACTGTGGGTGTTGCTCCTTCATCTTGTCTTCCAGCTCCCAAGTTGTATCTCCTGTCACCTTGTTCCAGATTACTTTCACCAATGCGATCTCCTTGCCTCTTAATTGCTTTATCTTCCTATCCTCGATTCTTACAGGAGACGTCTCATAAGTTAAGTTTTCTTTTAATTGTACTGCATCCGGTGCTATGACATGACTTGGGTCAGGAAGGTATTTTCGAAGTTGTGACACATGGAAAACATTATGAATGTTTGAACGGAACGGAGGTAAGGATATTTGGTACGCTACAGGACCTACACGACGAATGATTTGGTATGGTCCAAGGAATTTAGGAGTGAGTTTGCTAGATTTTAAAGCCCGGCCTACCCCAGTCGTAGGTGTGACTTTCAGGAATACATGCTTGCCTTCCTCAAACTCAAGAGGTTTTCTCCTTCGGTCTGCATAACTCTTTTACCGACTTTGAGCCGTTCTCATCTTTTCCTGAATTATCTTAACCTTCTCAGTTGTCTGCTGTATAATCTCTGGTCCAACAGTAAGGCGCTCACCGTCTTAGTGCCAACACAGAGGTGTTCGACACCGTCGTCCATACAGAGCTTCATAGGGTGCCATCCCTATGCTCGAATGATGACTGTTGTTGTAGGTGAATTCTATCAAGGGTAGAATGTCATCCCAACTTCCAGTTTGCTCTATGGTACAGGCTCTAAGCAAATCTTCCAAAGATTGGATCGTTCTTTCTGATTGACCGTCGATCTGCAGATGATAAGCAGAACTCAAACGTAGCTTCGTCCCCAACGCTTCTTGCAAACTCTCCCAAAGATTTGAAGTAAATCTCGGATCTCTATCCGAAACAATACTCGTAGGCACACCGTGTAGCCTAACAATTTCTCCAATATAGATCTGAGTCAATCTCTCCAGTTTGTATTTTATGTCGATCGGGAGAAAGTGTGCTGACTTCGTGAGTCGGTCCACAATTACCTAAATTGAATCATGACCTTTTCTTGTCCTTGGCAATCCGACTACAAAATCCATTGCAATACTGTCCCACTTCCATTCTGGAATAGACAACGGTTGCAGCAAACCCGCTGGTCTCTGATGTTCCACCTTAGTTTTTTGACAAACTAGACAAGTCGATACACGTCTAGTGACGTCACTCTTCATTCCATGCCACCAGAACAACTTCTTCAAGTCTTGGTACATTTTTGTTATGCCTGGATGCATACTCAGCTGGCTTGTATGAGCATGGTTAATGATGTATTCTCTAAGCTCCTTGTCACGGGGAATACAAATTCTTCCACGAAACCTCAGAATTCCATCCGTTCCTTCCGCAAACTCTGTTTCATCTCCTCGCTCCACTTGCTCTCTCACTTCTTGTAAGAATTTGTCAATCTTTTGCTTTTCCTTTCTGTCATCTAGTAGCTTACTTGTGATGGTAACCATATTTATGCAAATCTTTCCAGGTTCTAACTCCACAAAAGACCACACATCTCTAAACTGCTCTAGCATATCCTTTTCCTTGATCATCAGGGCAGAGACACTGATCATCTTCCTACTTAGAGCATCTGCCACAACATTTGCCTTGCCAGGGTGATACAGAAGTTGGAAATCGTAATCCTTCAGGAATTCTGACCACCTTCGTTGCCTCATGTTCAACTCCTTCTGATCATACAAATACTTCAGACTCTTGTGATCACTGAAAATATTGAACGTTGCTCCGTAGAGAAAATGCCTCCATATCTTCAGAGCAAAAACTACAGCCGCTAACTCCAAGTCGTGCGTCGGGTAATTCTTCTCGTGCACTCACAACTGCCTTGAAGCATAAGCCACCACTCTTCTATGCTGCATAAGTACAGATCCTAGCCCTTGGTATGAAGCATCGTAGTACACTTCAAACTGCTCATTCGGATCGGGTAGCACTAACACCGGTGAGGTAGTTAGTCGATTCTTCAACTCTTGGAAACTTTGCTCACAGTTGTCGGTCCACTCAAAAGCTTGGTTTTTCCTCGTGAGTTGTGTAAGTGGTCCAGCAATCTTGGAGAATCCCTCAATGAACCTCCGGTAATATCCAGCTAAACCCACGAAGCTTCGAATTTCCGTCACGGACGTTGGTCTTTCCCATTGCAGCACTGCCTCCACCTTCGATGGATCCACTGCAATCCCATCCTTCGAGATCACATAACCCAGAAACTTAACTTCTTCCAACCAGAACTCACATTTTGACAGTTTGGCATACAATTCATTCTCCTTCAGAATCTGAAGAACTATATTGAGGTGTTCAGCATGGTCCTCCTGATTTTGAGAGTATACCAGAATGTCATCAATGAAGACCACAACGAATCTATCCAAGTAAGGACGAAAGATTCGGTTCATGTAGTCTATAAAGATAGCTGGTGCGTTCGTCACACCAAACAGCATCACTAGGTATTCGTAATGACCGTATCGGGTACGAAAAGTTGTCTTGGGTATATCCTCCGTCTTCACTCGTATCTGATGATACCCAGACCGCAGATCGATCTTCGAAAACACCGCTGCTCCCTTCAGTTGGTCCATTAAGTCATCAATTCTTGGGAGTGGATACTTGTTCTTAATCGTTACCTTGTTCAAATTGTCGATAGTCCACACATAATCTTGAGGTGCCATCCTTCTTGCGAACTAACAGCACTGGTGCTCCCCATGGTGACACACTTGGCCTGACAAATTGCTTTTCCAAAAGCTCTTCTAGCTGTTTCTTAAGCTCAGCTAACTCTGTCGGTGCCATCCTATACGGTGCTATAGACACGGGACCAGTTCCTGGTACTAGGTCGATAGCAAACTCTATCTCTCGAGCCGGTGGTAAACCAGGTACATCATCAAGAAAGACTTCGGGAAACTCATTCACCACTGGAATTGTGTTCACATCAACCTCGTCCTCGACTTTCAAAGAAGACAGTAGCATGTATCCGTGAGCTTCTTCTTTCAAGAGAGCTTGAACTCGGTTGGCCGTCAAAAATCTAGAATCCTCCATTATGGGAAAAACTATGGTCTTTCTAGAACAGTCTAACAGAACATGGTTGGAAGACAACCAGTCCATCCCTAAGATAATATCTAGTTGGGAAAGGGGTAAACAGATCAGATCGACCAAAAAGGTTTGACCTTCAATAACCAATAGACAATTTAGATAGACTTTGGTAGTAACTACCGGTTAATCAGTGGGGGTAGAAACAGTTAAGTCAAAAGATAAAGATGACACAGATAGACCCAGTCTTTGCACACAGTCATATGATATAAAAGAATGGGTTGCCCCAGAGTCATACAGCACATTTAAAAGATTACCTTCTATGGTACCTTCCCTCTGTATCAAATCTTTGGATTCGGAGGCCTCAGCTCCGTTCATAGTGTAGACTCGCCCTCCAGCCTGTGGTTTCTTGGCTCTTGCAGCATTCACTGAAGGTTCGACCTTCGTTTGATTGCAGTCTCGGGACACGTGGCCAGGTTTGCCACATTTGAAGCAGATGAATCCCTTCATGGTACAGTCCCTTGTGAGATGGTCTTTCCCACACTTCATACATCTGGAAGGATACGCCGTGTTCTGGCCAGTCTGGTTCCCAGTAGAACCTCCACCAGAACTTCCACCCATAGCTTGTTGCTGGTTCCCCGTTGGTCGGGAGTACGGCTTCTTCTGGAAACGGTTAGCACTATTACTACCGCCTCTCTGGAATCTCGTAGGCCCAAAGTTTCTGCTCCTCATGTCTCTAGATTGCTCCAGAGCCTCTACATCACAGCAAGTATCTAGTAGTCGTGAGAATTCATTGATCCTCAAGGTGATCATAGCCTTCTTCATTTCATACCTCAGTCCTTCCGTAAATCTTCGGTATTTCCATGCTTCATCTGGTTGGTTTTGAAAGTACGTTGAAAACTGTGACAAGTTTTCAAATTTCACTGCGTACTCACTAACAGTCATATTTCCTTGTCGTAAGTTGAGGAATTTCGACTCCTTCGCATGCCTTGCGCTCACAGGGAAATACTTATCCAAGAACTGTTCCTTGAATAAGCCCTAAGTAATCTCTCGGTTCGCAGCTTCCAGCACTTGCTGCACTCCATTCCACTAATTTTCAGCATTGCCTACTAGCATAAATGTAGCATAGTTCACCTTCTTGTCCTCAGCGCAACTCATTCCTCGAAAGACTTTCTCCAATTCCTTGATCCACAAACTAGCCTTGTCCGGATCAAATTCTCCTTTGAATTGAGGAGGGTTATGGTGTTGAAACTCTGCTAAATTCTGAGCATCGGCAGAAGGGGCTCTAGGCGTTGAGCGACTCGCTCTTGTTGTTGTGCAACTCTCTCTTCTTCCGGGCGACTTCTTGCGGGTTTGTGTGCGACGGCCTCAGCCATCCTCTGCATCGCTGTAATAGCTACTGCCATATCTTCCCCTCGTGCCATCTTACTTTCTTAGATCAGATTAACTGAAAACATAGAAAAGTCAGTTGCATTCACTAGGAACACCAAACAATACACCTTTACGTATACTACTCAGAGAACACACAGCACAAACAAGACAGACTCAATCACAAGACCCAAAGAAATATAAACTGGGGCTCTGATACCAACTTAGTGTGACGCCCTTTTTTTCCCAAGGGAACGTCTCACTTTCAATTACAATGCGGAAATAAAATTTATGTGAGTTAAGACCCGGTTCATTTTAATAATATATATATTTACTCGATTATAGTTGGGTAATTAAATTGGCGAGTATATTTTTTTTTCTTTTTGTTACATTAACGTTAACGATAATCAATATCCACGGTGACGAAACATACATGGGAAATTAACATTTCATTTATATATATATATATATATATATATATATATATATATATATATTATCAAACTGTTTAGTTATAAGGCCTGGCATATAAAAAAGTAAAACTATACCTACCCCCAAAGGATTATACATACATATCCCTACGGTATCGAATATACAAATTTCCTATAGACAAAACATCGGCCCCCCAAAATAAAAATACCGTAGCCCTCGGTAGCTACAAGTAAGGTCGATCCCTCAAGTGAGGAGGAATCGAGTCGGGGTCCTCTTCTCTTCGGGGTTGTCCTCAGGAACTTCTTCGAGATCTTCCTCAGGATCTTCTTCATCAGAGGAAATCACCATAGGAATCGCAGAGTCACGGGACGGGGCCCGAGCTGTGGAACGAAAAGAGTCTTCCCGCGAAGTGAAACAACGGTCACCCCACATCTCGCGTATCGGTAGTTGAAACTCCAAATGTAAACTAATACAGCAGGTAAAGACAGGCGGCTCGTGATGTCTCCAGGCTAGAGATAACGACACATCCCCCGTATAGATGCAACGCTCAGAACCATAGTTGATGTACCAACACTCTGGCCCTCCCAAGAAAGTCAGGCGCACATCTCCCAAAAATCTTTGCGTGCGTGGCTCCATATTCTTCTGCAGTCGCTCAGTCGAGATGAAGCCAAAAACTAGGGAAGTCGGGAGCTTCCGGTTCCTTGCAGTTATCTTCTATGGAACGCAGTATACGGACAAAGCAGAAGTGGAGAGACAGAGAAGAGGTAAGACATCCTACCATCATTACCAATCATAGCATCGAGAAACCAAACGGCACAAAGCGCCCATATAGCATTTATGACAACAATAATGGTAATAAACATTCAATAGCAATTATGATCAACCAAACAGTTCCAGGCAGTCGTATACATATAGATATATCAGAAGTACAACAGTTCCAATTATAATAACAATGTATGCCAGATGATTCATGGACTCACTATGCACACATGCCCTCAATAACCAAAATCCTACTCCATGGAGCTAGACACAAAACAGTCGGAGAGAACGATCAGGAGGTATGTCTGTATTCTTGGCTGCCTAGGCCATCAAGTGCTAAAATTCTCAAATTATCATTGTGTACATTCATGGCATTTTACAAGACATTCTACACAGATCTCGATATAGGACAGCGTCTCGGTCTGGATCGTCAGTGTGTTTACATCGGTCTGCCCCATGGACAGAGAACTACCAGCTGCCCATTGTGAGGTACCCGCACCCTGACGCCCCCAAGGTCAACGAGTAACCTACACTTGTCTATTTGCACCAGCACAAAGGTGTAAGTTCAACTCCTAGGCTACCGGCCTTAACCAAGTCCAACGGACAATCTCTTTCTTTTTGTTCAATGCATGACACAATCATACTCTGCATGACCAACTAGGTCCATCATGCTTCAAATGCATGTCATATCATTTATCAATAAGATCTGATCCCATTCACGGGTCCACAACAAGCCAATAGTACATTTTAAGGATATCCACAATTTCCATTCATAGTCATGATAGAAGTCAACCATTAAATTCATTATGTGCCTCAAAAGCTCACCCATACTCATATTCTTCCCTGTTTATGAATCCCTAATTAATTTCTAATCATCCAATTATTTATGATTTATGTGCTTTTATTAATCCAAGGGTTTGAGTCCAGGAAGATACACGGTCAGAATCACTAACAAAGTCACAGATTTAAAAATTGTTAGGTATTGGGTGATAAACCATACTTGTGAATTCGACGGAGACAATGTATTTAGTGAAGGATTAAGGCTACCATTCGACGAAAAATGACATGGCAGGAGGATGAAAGATGGGGGAACATTTTATAACAAGATTGGCTAAAAATCAATTTCTGTCGGATGGAGGTTCGGTAGAATGGAGTTCAAAACTATCAAATTTTTCTAGAAGGTCAGCAGAAGTCCTATTTCGACGGATGTGGGTGTCGACGTTGGAGAAATCTCCCAAGTGTCGAACCGACGAAAAACACTATGGTCAGAAACTCTAATTCGACGGATCTTGACATTCTACTCGACGAATATTAACTTTGGGAAGCTTCTATTAAATGGACAGGCAATCTACTCGACGGGTATGTCTCTCGATGGGTATTGGCATTCTAACTCGATGAATATGTCACTCGACGGATGTGGTCATTCCAATTCGATGAATTTAGCATTGGAGGAGTTTCTCTCCTAAGTGGTCAGAAACTCTAATTCGACGGGTTTGGCCTGAAGATTAATTTCGACGGACATGGTCAGGAGTTCATACTCGACGGATTTTGACATTGCACTAAATGACCAGGAATCAAATTCGACGGGCATGGCCAAGGGTTCATACTCGACGGATTTTAACCTTTCTCTAGATGATTAGGATATCATATTCGACGGGTTTGGCCAGGAGTTCATACTCGACGGATTTTAACATTTGACTAAGCGATCTAGACATCAAATTCAACGGGTTTGGCCAGGAGTTCACACTCGACGGATTTTAACATTTTACTAAGTGATCAAGACATCAAATTCGACGGGTTTGACAAGGGGTTCACACACAACAGATTTTGACATTACACTTAATGGTCAGAAACTCAAGTTATTACCATTTCTCACCAAGAATCCCAAAATTTTAGTCTCAAGGCGTGGCCATCCGAGAGCCAGCCCGACGGCGTTCCTTTTAGATTATACATTCCAGTACACATAAATATATCAAAACACACAAAACAATCAACTAGCATATATACATCACCAACAACATACAAACAAAGATGACTCTCAGTACCAATCACAAACGACGTCCCTAAATGCTAAAAGAGGTTGAGGAGGAGTGTCTTCCTCTTACCTTGGAGAAGCACAAAGAAAGGTGGCTCCTTTTTGGTCAGGATTTCGTTTTCAGTTTCCAGGAAATCCTTAAACATTTAAACTTGCAAGAATCAGAATTCTAATATTGAAATGGATACCCATTGTCATCAAAATGATAGTGGGTTACGAAAAAGAGAAGAGAGGGAGAAAAAGCTAAGAGCTTTACCTTAAAGCTCCAACCTTTAAGCTTCAAAGACGTAAGAGAATGGAGATGGAGAAAATGACAGAACTTTGAAGATGATTTCCTCAATGATGGTGGTCCTCCAAACACGAAATGGTGCTAGGATTGTGACGGTTTGAAGAACAAAATGGAGGTGTGGGTGGATGGTGTTGCTGCTGTGGGGTGAAAGAGAAGAGAGAAAGATGAGTGAATAGTGAGTGCGTATTGGGAGGAGGGAAATGTCAAAAGAAAATGAATTAGACCCCTTAATTCAAACGTCTTTGCACAAATTGGGAGGAGAGAGAAATGATAAAAATAATGGTTGGAGGAAGCTTCCTTGAGAAGCTTCGCGCGCTCCTCGATAAAGCACATAGTAAGCTTGTCTCCAAATTAAATACATCCGACGATGATTAATTACACTTGTGGAATTATTTTCTCAGTGAATAAAATTTACAATTGATGAAAATAATATTTTATTATTCATCAGATAATTTTATGATACCGTAATTTTATTTAACAGATAAAATATTGAAAAATACAAATCTCGCAAACTGTGCCCGGCCTCGGGTTTAGTAAGATCCCCCGTTGACACGTTGACAGTCCAAGGTTTACCAGCCTCAGGGAAAATATTCCATTTTCCCAGCTCCGCTCAGTGTTCACGTAAAACGAAGAATATATTAAAATATTCATCGTTTCCAGAAAAATCCACAAAAATTCCTAAAAATCATAAATATTATAAAATGATCATTTATAATGAAATAAAGAATTTTTAGGATGTTACACTTTGGCACAAAGCCGAAAGAGTAGACTAGCTTCATCCCATTCTCAAGTAAGTATACACTCACCTTTCATCAGGTTGTTAATAACTTGGTATTTAGTCCATGAAATCCTTGTGCAAGGATCTTTACCTCGTTTGTTCGGAAGGTTCTTTGGGGGTATTGTAGTCTTAGAACCAACTTCTCATTGAGAGTCACCCTAATTGGCTTGAGGGCATAGGTTTTTATGTTTATTCCCCTTGTGTGAAAGTATTTTTATTTTAAAAAAAAAAAGAAAAAGAGGGTGAAACTTCAGTTGTACTTAGTCTTTAATTAGATTCAGAGCCTCTGCCAGTGGCAGACCCGTCATTGACTCGGGTGGACCTTCGCACGCTAGTTCGTAAATAAGGTTCGTGTACCATGCTCTGTAGAGAGCCGCATTATCCATTCCTAGGATTTTCCCCAAGCTCTGGACGATTGATGGGCAGATAAAAGCGCCCCGTGTTAGTATACTCACGTGACTATGCAACTAAGCTAGATCCTGCGATTTCATCCATGGGCTCTCCAGCGACCTCTCACTAGCTGTGGTCGTTGGTGGTAGCTGTCAGATTTACGCACTTTAATTAGTTACGTTGTAGCTCAATCTAAAATATCTCACAAGCGGGAGGGAGAAGAATTTCCAGATTGGCTGAGCTGTCTTGGTATTACTGCACTCATGACGTGCAGTATAAAGATACGCCATGGAACCTGTACCTAAAGGTATATCATCATTTATTATTATAATTTTATCTTTATATGATTTTGTTGTATTTTGATTTTGGACAGACGATCCTTTGGGTAGGGTCCTTCAAGGGTTTCTAGACTTCTTTACCCTGATGGTTTTCTTGAAGTCTAAAAATAAATAAATAAATAAATAAATAAAGTTTCTTAATTTCAAACTTTTCTAACAATAGCCAACCTACCCAAATAGGTGTTATTATTACCTTTTTCCATTCTCTTCCCTATTTAAACATTCCATTTTCTTCACTTTCCTCTAACTCATAATCATTCAAAGGGAGTGTGAGTGTAGAAATAGAGGGAGCTTCTTCTTCAGTTCGTAAATTTACCAGTATTTGTGTATTTTGTGGGACAAGTTATGAGAAGACTTTATAGTTTGTAAATACAGCAAGCACTATTGGTAGAACCCTTGCTACGAGGAACATTCATGTAGTATATGGAGGAGGTAATATGGGTTAATGAGGGCTGTATCACTTTCTGCACATCTAAGAGGTGGTCAAGTTTTAGGTATCATTCCTGAACCTTTAACTCGAAGGAACATTATTGGAGAGACAATTGAGCTGGAACTTCAAGTATCATCTATGCATGGACGAATGAGGATAATGCTTGAAAACTCTGATGCATTCATTGCTTTACCGGGCGATTTTGGTACTTTGGAAGAAGTTTTTCAAATTATCTCTTGGGCCCAACTTAACCTCCACCATAAACTCATAGGTTTGTTGAATGTTAATAATTTATTTGATAATTTGTTATCTTTTGTTGACCATGCTGTGGAATAGAATTTTATCACACCTTCGGCAAGACGACTCCTTATATCTGCTTCCACTGTTGATGAATTAATTGATAAATTACAAACTTTTATTTATGAACCTGAACCAATAATAGCTCAGATAGATTAGTCAGAAGGAAGTAGTACGGGAGGCAGCAAGGAACGTGGGTGTGATCTGACACTTAATCTATAACTTTTCTTAAGCTTTGGTTTTATTTATTGTACTTTATTTTTGTTTAAATTTGTGTCAAGTTTCTCTTTTCAGTAATTGCTACAACAGGTAATGTCTTCTATCCTTTACTCATCTGTATTTTAACATTGCGGACAATGTTGTGATCTGGTTGAGGGGGAGGATAATTGTTCAAAAAAAAGGGAAGTATGATATAATTGTCAGTAACTTACTAAACCAGTTAAGGATGGTAGAGTAAGGAGCAAATTTTACTCTTGAGACACATCTTAGTTGGGGAGTATGTTTATTAGTATGATTGTCAAAAATCTACTCATAGTAAAACCAGTTAAGGATGACAGAGTAAATAGTAAATTTTGCTCTAGAGGTAATTTTACTCTTGAGACGCATCTTAGTTGGGATAGTAACTATTTTGTGTAGACATAGCAATTCAAATTCAAGGATCATACCATGATTGAATAAATTGTCTTATTTCTTAAATTTTACATGCTTGATTATGAATGTTGAATTGATAGATTGAGAATGATAGAATTATGCCTTGTGAGATTTTGAGCTTATTGATGAATGGATTGAACATTTGTACCATTTTTTTCTTTCTTGTGTGATTTTCACTCATAGAATTGTTACTCTAGAACTTGCTTTGATTCTTTTTGAGGCTACATTTTCATATGTATACATAAACATGATTGAGACATTTTTTTCTTGAAATAGATACTTTAACTAAATAGCCAAGAATGATTGATGCACAAATATGTAGCCTTGCTTAGCAGTATATTATCTTAATATGATATCAAGCACTCTTATAACTTGGAAATTCTCTAATTCTTGCTAACATAAGGCATTGGAAATGGTCTATTTCTCCTTACTTAACCCCTTTGAGCTCATTTGACCATTCTTTGTTTCGAGCTCATTATGTGCCTTAAATGAAAAATCATGTTCTTACTCGGCCTTAGGGAATAAGAGAACATTAACTATTATTGGATGAATTCTTGAACAAGTGTGGGGGTGTGTGTGCAGAATGGTTGAAAAAAAATGTTTAATTAAAAATGTATATATTATGTTTTTCTTCTTCTTAAAAAAAAAACAAATGTGTAAAGAAGGGCCAACAAGACAGTAAAGGAAAGGAAAAGAATATGTAAATAGAATTTGTATTAGATGGAGTTGGGATGAACTTTCATGCTTGTTGATTGAACTCAGCTCTCACGCTTTTTTATTCTCTTTGGTATTTAACTTGTCATATCCAAATTACCTCCTTTTTTACTTTGACCCCATTATAACCTTGAATAAAGTCTTCATGATTTGTGTGTGCATGTGTTCTGAGTAGTGGAAAAGTAGAAGATAAGCAAGCTTATGGTAGTGAAATTTTCATGGGTTGAATTGAGTGAAACGCCTACCATTTTAAACACTTGAGGGATTGAGAGTGAATCTTGTGAGGATCTATCATTTTTTATTCATTTTTTTCAACTGAGGTTTCCTTGCTTATTAGTTTGAGATGTAAAGAAATGTTATCTCATTAATGCTTTGATCCCATGAATCTTTGGTTGCTTATCTTGAAACATTGAGTCTTTTAGAGTTTTTATCTTTTGAGTTTGTGTCATTTTTCTTTATTCCCTAGTTTAGGTCTTATGTGTTTTGCCCAGGAGTGCAAAAGTAAAGTGTGGGAGAATTTAATAACAATATAATTTATTCATTTTATAATCCTCTCACTTGACTTCTTAAGGTCAATTTTGGCTTAATAAAGTTGGTTTTGTCACATTTTATAAAATTGAGCTTAATTAGATCATTGAAGAAATTATTGCTTGAATTGTCCTTAATTTGGGTGATTGCATTCTTAAGTAAACTGGTTATAATTTGAGTTGCAATTATTTGATTGATGTGATTCTAGTCTTGTTGGAAAACTAAGATAATTCGCTAACAACTATTCACTTGATAGCAAGAGCCACATTGATAGCAATATATTTTATTCATTGTATAATCTTCTCACTTGGCTTTTTTAGTAAACTCGCTATAATTTGAGTTTCAAATATCTGATTGATGTGATTCTAGTCTTGATGGAAAGCTAAGACAATCTTCTACAACTTTTATGAAGACCTCAAGATCCAGATCACACATTTTGATAATTTAAATTGGAGTTGAAGCAAGATCCATAATTCTGAACCTGACAGCTTGACCTATGCGTACTCATCAGACCATATCTTGAGATATAGGAGAGTTGTTGGACTGAAACTAGTGCCATTTGAAATTTAAGATCCATATCTACAACTTTTATGAAGAACACAAAAGTCAAATTGGATTTCTTGAAGGTCATATTGGGCTTGGAAGTTAGAACAGAGGAGTTGTAGTTGGGCCTGAACACTGTGTAGTAATTGGGCTATATCTTGGGGTGTAGATGGTATTTTGGGATGAAACCAGTGGCTTTGGAAAGCTAAGATAATTTTCTACAACTCTTATGAAGACTACTTGTCCAAGAAATGACGCATGCCATGAGTTCAAAATTGAAACATTTCAGAGACAAGAATCTCTATAATTTTCCACTCATTCATCGTCATCAAACAACTCCTCTAGCATTTTGTAATCATCATCAAAGAACTCTATTGTCATTTTGTACACCTCTAGCTCTATAAAAGGGAGCAATGGCTGATCATTTGTGGGTGTTAGTTTAGAGATTATGATCATGCTTGTATGTTAATTATTTCCTTTGTGTAGTTTTCTTTTGTTCTAAATTGAAGTTATGTTCATCATCATCTTCTTTATTTCTTTCTTCTTAATTCATGAGTAACTAATTTTTATTTTGCTTAGGTGAAAGTGTGAAGCTTTTGGTAATAAGTTGAGGTTAAATTAATTTCTTTCTTGTGCTTAAATGATATATTTTTAAGTGATCATTATATGTGTTGTATGTTGTTTCCCATCAATTTAGAAACCCTTCTTGTATAATGAAGAACTTGATTCATTGTAGACAAGACGTTGGCACAGTGGATGCTTGAGACCATTTACAAGTATTGGTGGATAATTAAAGGAACCATAATATGATTGTATATATAATCTTAATTGAACGTTGAATGTTGTATTTTCTTATAGGAACCTCCATTATGTATGATTTCAATTTAGTTATAAAAAGAAATAATATTGTCTTTAATTTATTACCAAGAGTGGATCTCCTAACCCAAGTAAATCCTTTTCATCTGTGAACAACTTTTATCACCTTTAATATTGTAACAAATTTTCTCCTTATCTCATAATTTTTCTTCATCAACTCCCTGTGGATTTACCCCGGACTCCTAAGATTTTATTACTTGAAACAACCTGCACTTGGGTTTACAACTTATAATCCGCATCACCAACATAAGTGTCCCCATCCATTACCACTAAGAAAATGATTCGACCAGCCACTTACAAATCTTAGGTGACTTCTATGAAGATTTGGTTTGCAAGGCAAGGGCAGCTAGAGCATCTTACCACAAAGCTAGAAAATATCTCGAAAGCTGATCACCGTACCTGGAAGAAGATTGATGCACAACCTCTTAGTGTCCTTTGGCAATCTTTTGATCCAGAGATCATGGATCTCTTTCAACCTTTTGAAACTTACTATGAGGTGTGGCAAGAAGTGTAAAGCTTCTACACTAATGATATAGAATGCCTCTATTCCATTGTCTCTAGTATGATGAGCTTGCAAAAACAAGATACTCGTATGGAAACTTTCTTTGGAAAAATAAGCTCATTGATGTAAGAATTTATTGCCATGATGCCCCACACTAAGGATCAGGCTGAGCACAAAATGCAACAAAAACATTTCTTTATGATTTTTATCTTCTCTACTCTTCCACAAGAATTGGAGCTTGTACTCCAGTAAATCTTGACCAATATTGATAGTCTCACACTATCTAATACTTTTAAGCGCCTATTAAATATTTTTGATATGACATCACTAGTATATGCTTTCTCAACCACACCAATATCAAAATCATTTGCTTTTATCTCACAAGTTAATAATTTTGGTAGTGGTTGTGGACGAGGTCATGGTGGTGGTAGGCGACCACAATGCTCTTTCTATAACAAACTGGGACATTTAAAGGAGTGTTGCTGGGTAAAACATGGTAAACCGATATTAGCCAACTTGATCTCTGTGAGTCAATTAGCTCGCTCTCTTCATTGTTCCATTACTTTCACTAAAAACTTTGTTCTTATGCAGGATAAAGGTACGGGGAAGATGATTGGAGTCAGTCGTGAGTCATGAGGACTTTACCATCTTGTTGCACCTAGTTCTTGAGTAGCATGCACCATGACAGATTCTCTTGATCTCATCCACAACTGTCTTGGACATCCATGTTTCTCCAAACTCTAGAAGATGGTTCCTCACCTATCTAGTTTGCAGTCATTAGATTGTGAATCTTTTCAAAAGGGAAAGCATACACGTGCCCCTTTTCCTAATTGCATCAATAAAAGAGGTAATGCAGCTTTTTCTCATGTCTATTTAGATATATGGGGACCGAGTCATGTTAGTTCTAGTTTAGGGTTTCAATATTTTGTAACCTTTATTGATGATTATTCCTATTGCACTTGGGTTTTTTTAATTAAAAATCGTTTTGAGTTATTTCAACCTTTCAAAGTTTTTGTGCTGAAATTCAAACTCAGTTTAGGAAAACTCTATATTTTGCATAGCGACACTGCACGCAAATATCTATCTTTTGACTTTCAAGAATTCATGACAAAATAGGGTATCCTACATCAAACAACTTGTCCTTTTACTACACAACAAAATAGAGTGACTAAATGCAAGAATCAACATTTAATTGAAACAACCAGAACTTTACTCCTGCATATGAGTGTTCCCCTTCGTTTTTCGGGGGACATTGTTCTTACATCGTGTTATTTGATAAATTGCATGCCATCTTCTATGTTAAATGATCAAGTTCCTCACACTATACTATTTCCTAATACACCTGTTTATCTTGTGTCTCCTCATGTTTTTTTTCTAAGGAAGGACAAGTCACTGCAAAGCCTTCAAGTGTCTTTTCCTCAAATTTTCTCATCTTCAGAAAGGGTATCGTTGCTACTTTCCTAATTTAAATTGATATGTTGCATCTACTAATGTCAAAATTTTTTATCAGCAACCCTTTTCTTCTTCACCGGCATACATCTCTCAGGTAGACACCATTCTCCCTGTTCCCTTCTATGATCCTCTTGATTCGTAATGTCACATTTTTTTATCAGCAACCCTTTTCTTCTTCACCGGTAGACATCTCTTAGTTAGACACCATTCTCCCTATTCCTTTCTATGTTCCTCTTGATTCCTAATAGTAGTCCTAGTTCCATGTCTGCCCATGGTTCTTCTCGTCCACTCATTACTTTTTAGCGTCGACCAGGACCACCTACTAGTGCATGCATTGTTCTAGAAGAAGTTCTAGATGATTCATCGCCTTTGCTTGTTGTTCCCTTTACCTTGGTTCCTGCATTAAATAGTTCACCTATTACTTTTTGAAAAGGTAAACAATCTACTTGTAACCTTCATCTACTTTATGCTTTTCTTAGTTATGACTGATGAGTATAAAAATGCACACATTTGTGGGTTTATTTATTAAGACTTTTATTTAATTTTATTTAGTTTTTATTTGGTTTTAATTATTTTATTTGAGTTTTAGATAATTCTCTTCCCCTAGTCTTCTTATATTAATATTCTAATTTTTAGGATAAACCTAGAGGATTTTGGATAAAATAAGAAGATCCTAAAGATAAAGTTTTGAAGAGATATTATCCAAGTCTTATGTCTCATCCAAAGTCCCAATTGAGTGTGAAAACTTGAAGATAATAATAATTGAAGATTGTATGAGGATCTTTGAAGAGCAAGGATTTTGTTGCAATCTCACACTCATCTCGAATTTTCTTAGCATGCTGCTGTATTTGGACCATATTTTGGGTTATAGAGATTGGATTGATGCTGTTCTTGAGGCGTTGAAAAGCTAACAGAAAATACAACAACTCTTCTGTTGACATCGAATGATAATTCTATCATTTGAAGAATGAGAAAAATAAAGAGAGAAAAAGACAAAAATTTAGTAGCCATTAATAAAAGGAGATTAAGTTTCCTAAAATTGGTTTCCTAAATCCAAGTAAGATCTTTTCATTGCTTGGAGAACAATTAAGGAGATTGAGTTTCCTAAATTTAGTTTTCTAAATCCAATCAATATCTTTTCATTCATTGGGAACCAATTAAGATTACTTGAGGACCAAGTAAGGAGATTTAATGCATGATACCCCTCTATTAGGTTAAATCTCTTATAAATAGAGCAAGGTTGAAGTGATTGGGAAGCTTTTTCACCAAGGATTGAAGGCAAGGGTTTGAAGACAAGTTCAAGGAGAAATGAGATAATTTTTAAGACGTTCCTTCTTATTTCCTATTTTCTTAGATAGAATCATGATTGTCTCTTCATTTGTTGATCTTGTTTATGCTTTAATTGCCATGTTTGGTTAAATTCCTTTTTTCTAGGGTTAGGATGAAACTCTTTATTTTATTATGTTGAATATTTGATTTTTCTCTTTGTTAATGAGATAATTATTGTTTTTTGATTCTTTACTAGTGTCCTTAATGCTTGGGGTAAGTTTCTAGCCATACTTGCATGATCTTAGGTGTTAGGTGAATGATCAAGAGATGAGTATAATGCTTGATAATCTAGGAATTAAACTTCAGAATTAAAACCTAGAGATAGGCTTGATACTTCGAGGGTTAACGGGATATCATAGAATGTAATAGGTTTTAACTAATTTAATTGTCATGAGAATGATGTTGATTTAGTTATATTTTTAGTGCTAAGAGATTGAGCTTTAAATAATTTTGGATAGACCACCTTAAAAAATATAGTTAATTATTAATAAAGGAGAATCAATATTCATTATAGTGGGTAATTGTAGTAGATTCCTAATCCTAGGTCTTTAATACTTGGTTGAGCTATGTCTTTTTAATCTTATTAGTTTTATTAATTTCTTTTATTACTTTTGAATTTCTTTTAATTTATTCTATATTGTTATTTTCATTCACCTAAATAATTAAAATTGTCATAATTTGGTATTCACACGATCCTTGTGGGAACAATACTCTACTTATCACTTTATTACTTGTTTACGACCCATGCACTTACGAATTTAGTACAACAATAACCACCTTTCTTCACAACATTATACCTTTGTTTCAAGTCTTTCTTTTGTTTCTATTTCTAAAATCGTAAGTGAAGCACTATCCCATTTAGGTTGGCGCTAGGTGATGATAGATGATATGTCTACCTTACACTCTAATGGCACATGGGATCTAGTTCCTAAACTAGTAGGCAAATTTTTTGTTAGTTGTAGATGTATGCTTACCATTAAAGTTGGTCCAGATGATTCAATTGACCGCTTGAAGGCTCGTTTAGTCACCAAAGGCTATAGTTAAATCTTTGGCCTTGATCATAGCATCACCTTTTCCCTAATTGCTAAGATTGCCTCTAGTCGACTTTTCCTCGCCATGGCTATTATACAACATTGGCCCCTCTATCAATTGGATATAAAGATTGTCTTTTTACATAGTGATTTATATGAGGAAGTTTATATGGAGCAACTGCCTTACTTTTTGCTCAGGGGGAGTTTGGATTGGTGGGAAAACTCCACAAGTCATTATATGGCCTAAAATAGTCCCCTCGGGTCTGGTTTGGCTGATTTAGCGCAGTTGTTCAAGCCTTTAGCATGATTTGTAGTGAAGTCGATCATTCTATTTTCTATTGGCATCAATCTCCTGATCAATGTATCTACCTTGTGGTTTATGTGGATGACATTGTCATTATTGGGAATGATCAAGTTGGCATTGAACAATTAAAATAATACTTATTCAAGCATTTTCAGACCAAGAACCTAGGTAAGCTCCATTATTTCCTAGGTATTGAGGTGGCATAATCTAGACATGGTATTTCTATCTCCCAAAGGAAATATGCCTTGGACATATTGGAAGAAACTAGCATGTTACACTGCAAACTCATTGATACACCCATGAATCCCAATGTCAAGCTTCTGCCACAATAGGGAAGCCAATAGTAGACCCTAGATGTTATCCGAGGTTGGTTAGAAAATTGAATTATCTCATAGTAATAAGAGCAAATATCTCATTTGCAATGAGTATGGTAAGCTAATTCCTTGATTCTCCATGTGACTTTTACTGAGATGCTATTTTCATATACTCTGATACATTAAAGGAGCATAAGGAAGATGCTTACTATATAAAGATAAGGGACATATAGAAATTTGTGGTTATACAAATGCTGATTAGGCATGCTCTCCATTAGATAGACGCTCTACTTTAGGGTACTGAGTTCTTTTTGGAGGAAATCTAATATCATGGAAAAGTAAGAAGCAAACTATAGTTGCCAGGTTGAGTGCAGAAGTTGAGTATCAAGTGATAGACACTGCAACTTGTGAACTCATTTTGTTAAGGTAGTTACTTAAAGAGTTAAAAATTTGTGAATCATAACCTATGAAGCTCATATGCCACAATTAGGTTGTGCTATATATATCTTCAAATCCTGTCTTTTATGAGAGGACAAAGCACATTATCGCAACTGTGATAGCGGTGGGAGCGGCAAAAAATAAATTATTAGGATAATGAAATGGAGTCTCTACTAATTTTATTTAAGTTGAGGAAAAAATTGGACAACCTTTTTATTTAAGGAAAAATTGGTCTTTTAAAAACAGGTTGGATTCAGGAGTTGATTATGCACAGAGAAGGGTGGAAACTTAATTCCACAGCACCCCTAATACATCCATCTTGAGACAATTATCCTAAGTCAGTTGTACAATTTTTTATAACTCTTGAAAATATTTTTTTTATCCCTTTTTAAAAGATAAAAAGAAATTAATAGATAAATTATAAAAATTTAATTTTGGCTTGACATAATAGAGATTCTGCTCCTACGTATCCTCGGATACAATGAGGAATTCAAAGTTACATCGTTCTTTAGAAAAACGATTGTGGGTTGCATGTTTTTAATTTTGAAAAAGATTTTTCTTATTTTTTCAAAAATTCATTTGATTTTTTAAAAAAAAACGAATCCTCAAGTTGTCACAACTTAAATGATTCTAGAAGTTACAAGATTAATAAGTTATCACAACTTAGCTAATCCTGTTTTATTTTTCTTAACATGACTCAATTATTTCATTTTTTATTTCAAAAAAAGATTATAAAGCCAACTAAGAAAAGACAAAGTTAGTAACATGATTAAGATAAACATATTGATGAGTAAAACAAGCATAAACACAATAAGGTAAACAAAATCTCAATAAAACCAACAAGAGAAACTTAAGATGATTTATTATTATTATTATCATTTATTATTATTTTTTATTTTTATTTTTATTTTTTTTTATAAATGTATATATTTTTTGTAGTTTTGTATTTTTTTTTTAAAAAAAAAGACTAATGCCCATTCCAATAAAAATTACAAAACCTCTTAAAAAAAAGATTGGACCACTCTACCCCGCCCAACTAAAAGGCTACTAAAAATCCCAAAGGAAGAAAATTAACCCAAAAAAGAGAATAACCCATTAGAACCTTTTTTATTAATTTTTTTATAGATTTTTTTTAAATCAACAAGTCATTTTTAAAAAATAAAACCAAAGAGACTCTTTAGCCTGTGAAATAGGAAAATGAAGAAGAGAGAAAGTTATCCTGAGGGTCCTTTAGAACGGGACAAGGGGCGGACCAAGGTAGAGGTGCGACGGCGCGAAGCGGTTCAGGCACGCGGTGGTGGACGACGCAAGGCGAAACGGTCGTGTGGCTATGGATCCGGTGGAAGTGCGGTGGTCTGGCTATAGATCCGGTGGTTGCTGGTGAGGTCACGGTGTGGGTTTAATAGTGGAGGATGGCTATTATAGTGGGATGTGGTGGTCACGAGGTGGACGTTCGTGGCTATGGTGGGCGGATCTATGCCGAAGATGAAGGGCTTTATTTTGTGATTGATTTGCAAGGGTTCGGTGGTTTGGTGGGACGAGAAAGATAGGTGGTGTAACAACGGCAACGACGGGTGGGTGGCTGGGTTCGTAGGTGGGTGGTTCGTTTGATGGAGGTGCAAGTCCCGTGTGAAAGGAAATGTATAAGACTCAAACAAGTGTTTAAGGGTTGAATGAGACCAAGAATCCTTGTTCAAAATTAAACTTTGTCGACTTCTTTTACGCTTTCAAGCATACTTTTCTCTTATTATTCTTCATTTCTTCTTTTTTTTTTCACTTCAATTATTCACCTTTGTCATGACCCATTTCATTTCCTCTTCTTTCTTTCTTTCCCTTCTCTTCCTTTTTATGTTTTTTCTTTTTTTTTTTAGTTTTTCATCAATTTTTTTTTTTACTTCTTGCCCCTTTCACATTTTCTTCCTTTTCTCTTTTTCTAGTGTGCTTCAAAATAGTCACCATGATAAACAACCTTTGTTTTGTGTTATCCCCTAATGTAGGGGTGATCTTTGTCCAGGGTTTATTGAAGAAAACTTTCAAGCCCAAAAAGGGACGACAAGAGATAATGAAAAGATGAATTCTTGCAAAGGAGAGAGAAAGATTACCAATCTTTATTTCAAATCTTGATTGCTCATTTTCAAAAATTTAATTTAGAGACAAAAGGATAATGCACGCCAAGTGATTACTTCTTTGCTCCCTTTTATTTCTTTTTCTTTTTTTATTCATTCTTTTCCTTTTCTTCCTTTTTTGTTGCTTTTGTATTTTTATTTTTTGCAAAAGGCACCTGCACACGTGGGCTTTATGACTACTAACATATATCAAATTGAGAATTAGCAAGAATTGGAGTCCAATGGGGCCCAAACACGGGGAGACATTTTGAATAAACAAAAGAGAATAAATGTCAAGAAAAATAATATGATGAAAATGAAAGGAAACAAGGTATGCTAAAATCCATGCAAATTCATTACATTAATGCTTCAAGAAAGTTAACATAAGTTCAAGTATCACAAAAGTCTAATATGGCAATCACATCAATTAACGCCTCAAATCGTTAATTGTTCAGAGGTTCTGAGTTGCTAGAGGGCGATTGGTGTAGACAGGATGGGTTGGGATATATGGACGTGGCGAGTTGACTTGGTATGAAATTTGGTGAGCTGAATGAGCAGGTGAAGGCGCTTGATAAGAAGGGTAATGGTTTGAGTTATATGGAGGGGCTTGGTAGGCAGTGTAAGACGGTGGATGGCGGATTTGTGAATGTTGTTGGTTTTGCACGTAGCTCACTTCTGGCTCCTTTTTCTTGGGGAAAAACTCCTTTTTGAAACCACTTTCATCATTTCCAGTTGGCAATTGGCCAGCTTTTACTAGAGTTTCAATCCTCTCTCTGGTAGCTACTAATTCAGCAAAGTCTCGATAAGCAGCACCCGCCATTGTCTCAATATAGGGAGGTCCCAAAGTCCCTAGATAATATGAGCACATTTCTGTCAACGTCAACGATGGCTGAACTTGTGCTTCGAGAGCTCTCCACTTTTGGGCATATTGCTTGAAGTTTTCCTCATTTTTCTTTTGCAGTGTTCCCAATTGTTCCCGAGTTAGGGCTGTATCTAGGTTGAATCAATACTATCCCATAAACAAGTTTACCCAATCATCCCAATAAAAGATTTTGGAAAGGTCTTGTTGGATACACCATTTCAAAGCAGGCCCAGTCAAACTTTTGTGAAAGAAGATGACAAGGAACTTCCAAACCTTTGACCAAATTAATATTTTGGTAACGTATGTTTTCAGATGGAAAAAGGGGTTGGTGCTCCCATTATATTTATCGAATTATGGAACCTTAAAGTCCTTGGGGATGACAATGTTAGCAGTAGGACACAACTCTTCTATCTCAAGAAGACCATAGGTGCTAGGACCCTTGATTGTTTTAATTTGTTCTTTCATCTTTTCCATCCATTCTTCTTTCATCTTATCATGTTGAATGGTTGCATGACCAGTCCCAACAGGAAATCTTGTTGACATTGGGATGGGTACATGCGGTTGTTCCCATGTGAATTCAGTGTTACCATGAACCTTATTTTGAGTACCTTCCGATGAATGATATCATTCTCCAATAGGAGTCACTAGCGGTGCAATATTCGAGGTTCTTCCCACAAAAAGCATCTCAATGGTGACCCCAGGGTTTGTTCTCATAGAAGTGATAGTTGGTGGGTGCAAATGTGCCCCAATCACTCCTATACCTCTGGTTGCCCCAATCAAGGTGAGAGTCTCCCTCACGGCCGACAACATTACATCCATTCTTCTCTAAGACTTTGTCATTTCATCCATCCTCCCTTTCACCTCATCTACTTCTATACTCAGATTTCTTCCTTTGTTCTCAACTGCCATCGCTGTAAGCTTTGCTCGAGCCCTTGTGTTATGATCTCGGGTTTGATTGGTCTCTTCTTTCCTTGGTCGTGCAATGGATCTTGAACAAGTTTGAAACATTAAACAAAGAATGAGATGAAATGAATGAAATGCATAAGATGCATAAGATGAAGTGAATGAACGTTATGATGAAAACATTTTCTCTACTTTCTCTCTTTTTTTTATTAAGAATGTCATAAAAATGTAAGATGATGTTTTTTTTTAGAATGCTAGGAATGCCATGAAAATGTAAGATAATGTCTTTCTTTTTTTTTGAATGCTAGGAATGTCATGAAGATGTAACATGATGTATCTTTTTTTTTTTCTTTTTTTTGAGCCTCTTAAAAAAATAAAAATGCAAGAATGAATGACATGAGGAATAGATAGTTAAAGAAGAAGTACACTCCCTTCATGTCCTAATAGGATTGCCTTAAACTTAGGGATTTCTATCCTCAGGATCTATGGGTCTTTCCGATTTGTGAGAACTTTCATTGGATGACTCTATTATTCTAAAGGCCTCTAGAGATAAGTCTCATTTCAGAATGATGACCCCAAACAGTGGGTAAACCATTAAGTGTGGGACATTCGTGAAAAAGACATACTCCATATGAGGCTTTCACAATAACCAAACATGATGTACATCCAAAATGGCTACCACTACGTAACTTCTACCTAACTTAAGCTTCACTCAGACTCGGGTATAGGGCCCCAGTCGAATGTGTGTGAGAAACATGTAGGTGCGGTGAGTGTAGGGAGCATACAAACCTTTATAATCCTAAAGACTATCCATATCCTGCAAAACAAAGCAAACTCCAAAAGTTTTCTACCCTAAGGTTCACATAATAAAACAATTAACACTAAAATAAAAAAATCAGTAATTAATAATAAAAAAGGGTAAAACAAACATATAAACATCACAAAAATTTTGCACAACTAACATATATAGGTTTGACTCTCAAGTATCCCCAGTAGAGTCGCCAATTGTCGCAACCGTGATCGCGGCGGGATCGACGAAAAATAAATTATTAGGATAATGAAATGGAGTCGTCACTAATTTTATTTAAGTTGAAGAAAAATTAGAAAACCTTTTTATTTTAGGAAAAACTAATCTTTTAAAAACAGGTTGGATTCGGGAGTCGATTATGCACCAGGAAGGATAGAAACTTAAGTCCATAACATGCCTAAATCAGTTGTGTAATTTTTGATAACTCTTGAAAATATTTATTTTACCCCTTTTTAAAAGAAAAATAAATTAATAGATAAATTATGAAAATTTAATTTTAGCTTGATAGAATATAAATTATGCTCCTACATATCTTCAGATACAATAAGGAATTTAAAGCCATGTCGTTCTTTAGAAAAATGATTGTGGGTTGCTTGTTTTTAATTTTGAAAAACATTTTTCTTCTTTTTCAAAAATTCATTTGATTTTTTTTAAATGGATCTGCAAGTTGTCACAACTTAAATGATTCTAAAAGTTACATAATTAAGAAACTGTCACAACTCAACTAATTTCGTTTTATTTTTCTTAACATGACTCAACTATTTCATTTTTTATTTCAAAAAAAGATTATAAAGCCAACAACTAAGAAAAGACAAAGTTAGTAACATGATTAAAATAAACATATTCACGAGTAAAATAAGCATAAACACAATAAGGTAAACAAAATTTCAATAAAACCAACAAGAGAAACTTAAGATGATTTTTTATTATTTTCATTTTTCATTTTTTTATTTTTTATATAAGTATATATTTTTTGTAGTTTTGTATTTTTTTAAAAAAAGACTAATATGCCCAATCTAATAAAAATTATAAAACCTCTCAAAAAAAAGATTGGATCACTCTACCTAGCCCAACTAAAAGGCTATTAAAAATTCCAAAGGAAGAAAATTAACCCAAAAGAGAATAACCCATCAGAACCCTTTTTATTAATTTTTTTATAGATTTTTTTTAAAAATCAGTAAGTCATTTTTAAAAAATAAAACCAAAGAGACTTTTTGGCCTATGAAATCGGAAAACGAAGCAAAGAGAAAGTTATCGTGATGGTCCTTTGGAACGGGACAAGGGGCGGACCAAGGCAGAGGCGCGACGGCGCGAAGCGATTCAGGCACGCGGTGGTGGACGGCGCAAGGCGAAACGGCCATGTGGCTATGGATCCGGTGGAAGCGCGGTGGTCTAGCTATGGATTCGGTGGTTGCTGGTGAGGTCACGGTGTGGGTTTAATGGTGGAGGATGGCTATTATAGTGGGATGTGGTGGTCACGGGGTGGACGTTCGCCGCTATGGTGGGTGAATCTAGGCCAAAGATGAAAGGCTCTGTTTTGTGATTGATTTGCAGGGGTTCAGTGGTTTGGTGGGACGAGAAAGAGAGGTGATGTAGCAGCGGCGACGGCGGCGGCTGGGTGGTTGGGTTCGTAGGTGGGTGGTTCGTTTGATGTTGGTGCGGGTCCCATGTGGCTGGGAGCCTCGGTGGTGGACGGATCTGGGCTCGCGGATGGCTATTTCAGCTTGGCTGCTAGGTTGCAAAAATGATGGCTGAAAGGTTTTGCAAGGGTGGTTTACGGGTTGTTGGTGATGGACATGGGTTGATGAGTTGGTTACAGGTGATGGTTGTTTGGGGTTATCGTGTTAGGATGGTTTGATGGGATTTTGAGGTAGAAGACGTTGTTATGATGTTTGGCCCATTTGTTTGGCTCAGTTTTGTTTTCACAGCGTACTAGCATGCCTTTGTCTTTTCTTTTTGATTTTGTTCATTTCCCTGCAACGTTAGCTTTTCTTTCTGTTTTTTTTTTTAAAAAGAAACTTAAGACAAATGGGCCTAAGTAGTTAAATGGGCCTGAACATGTTTTCTATTAAGCTGGACTTGATTTGAGTCAAAAATTAAGAAAATGAGCTAAAAAAAAAAAAGAACACTTATTAGTGTAATTAATTTTTTTTATTTGTTTTTTCTTATTATAAATAAAAAAATTTTAATGACCTGAATAAAAATTAGATGTTCACATATTGAGATCGATTGTCACTTTGTTAAAGAAAAAAATTTTATTAAAAAAATTACTTATTGCATTTGTGAATTTGAATAACTAACTTTCATATATTTTCACTAAAGTTCTTAGAGGTCCCAATTCAACTTTACATGTAATAAGCTTAGTATATATAATATATACGTACAAATTTGAGGAAAATGTTAGAATATATTAGAATATCAAAATACATATGGTAGCATATCATGTATATATAGCAAAATAAAGTAGGAGCAATCTCTGTTATTATTTTAGGAATGTATATCATTCTAATTAAGATTGTATCATTGTAATTAATGCTGGCACTAATATATATAGTGATGATTTGTGTACTGTTTACACACAATTTAACAATAACCTACTTATACTTAAATATCACAACTTCTAATTCAGAAGTATCATTTAAATATATACGTAAACTTCATATATATATATATATATATATATATATATATATATATATATATTTATATATAATGTATCTATAGATTTGTTCATTTCTCTATAAAAAAAATCAAGCTTCATGCACCAAAAAGAAAACAAAAAATAGAGTTTGAGGATTAAATTAGTCCAAACATTATCATTGAAAAGCGTGGAGAATCACATATTAATTTGTTAATAACATGTTCTTAGGAGCTTGCACGTTATTAAACCATTTGTATTCAACTAGAATAACTTTCTATATTATAATAATTATATATTGTACTCTTCAAATATCTGAAGGATAATATTTTAAGTTAAACCCCATTTTAATCCTTGAAAGATTCACGTGCCATCAGATTAATCCCTCAAAGTTGTGTCATCATTTTACTCCCTAAATGGTTTGATGTGTTTAGTTGATAACTGCCGATAATCAAATTATATCAATTTATAATCGATTCACTCAAACTACTTACAGTATAAGGTAACATCGGGTCGAGCCCTTAGATCATTCTAATTATACAATCAAATTAAGAGATTAACAACAGGGGGACGAGTTTGCAAGATTAATAAATAGAAAGTAATTAAAATGGTAAACAAAATTGGAAAAACAACTAATCTAAGGGAATTAACCAATCTTGATTTTAATTCATTCTTGATCACTATGGGTCCATTCAATCATTAACCGAATTCTTGGTCTTAGATCACATCAAGAAGCCTCAAGATGATCCATGGATCCTCTACTAGATAAGCATACAGAATTTGATTAATCAATGTTAGAAAAATTGATCATCCATCTAATCCCAAATTGATCTAAGAATCAGGATCCAACCAAGCTAAATATTTCATCAAATACCTTTGATGCCTTGTTTAGTCTCTGCAATCCTCCATTAACACATAGTAATTATGCAATTATCATATGCAAATTCCAATCAAATTAAGCAACTCAATCAGACTTAAACAAAAAGGAAGGAAAGAAACTTGATTAATAATTGAATGTAGAATAATTAAAACAGAATCTTAGAATTAAGCATCAAGATTGTCAATCCCTAGGATTGATTAAAGGCTATAGCCCTCCATGATTTTGAGGGAAAAACTACAAAAAAGAGAGAAAATATAGAGAGAAAGGAGAGGAAGAGAGATCTAGAGAGAGGATGAAAAGTGCTGAATGAGAAGATGCTTTCGTTCTATTGTTCTAACCTTTTCAACTAACTCCTAATTTGGCCTTACATGATTAGAATTCTAATGGGTACAAATATTGGTCAATTAAGAATCATTGGGCCCAAGTCTCATGTCATTTTGAGGCCTAAAACTCAAGTTATGCTCAATTAAGTGGTCTACCTCATCAGCAACTCACCTCTACTTTCCATCTTCAATTGCATGCCCAAAACAACGTAGTTCAACTTAGGAGTCTTCATAAGAGTTTTAGATTTATGTCTTATTTCCATTTGGGCTTAGTTTGACATCCATTAGGCTCCTATAACTCAAGATATGAGCTAATGAGTGCGCAGAGGTCAAGCTATCAGGATCAGCATTCTTCACCTTCAATTTAAATTATCCAAACATATGATCCAGCTCCTGAGGTATGCATGAAACTTGTAAATATTTGTCTTAACTTTCCTACAAGACCATAATCACATCAATCAAATATTTGAAACTCAAATTATAGCCAAATTACTGAACACTACCAAATAGACAAATTAAGGTTAATTCATGTAATAATTCCTTCAACGATCCAATTAAGCCCAATATCATAAAACATGACAAAACCAACTTAATTAAGGCAAATTGAACCTTAAGAAGCCCAGTGAAAGGATCATTAAATGAATAAAATATATTGTTATAAAATTCTCTCACACTTAACTTTTGCATTCCCAAGTAAAACACATAAGACCAAAACTAGGGAATAAGGAGAAACAACACAAATTCAAAAGCTAAAAACTCTAAAAGACTCAATTTCCAATGACATTCAAGAATGCAAAAGTTTATAAGCAAGAAGAACAACCAAAGATTCAAGAAATCAAAACATTCATGAGGTAACATTTCTTCATATCTCAAACCCAAAAGCAAGGTATCTTCAATTTGAAAAACATGAATCAAGAATGATAGATCCTCACAAGATACACTCTCAATCCCTTAAGTGTTTTAAAGATAAGTATTTCACTCAATTCAACCCATGAAAAATTACACTACCATAAGCTTGCTTATCTTCTATTTCTCCATTACTCAAACACATGCATACACAAATCAAGAGGACTTTATTTAAGGTTGTAATAGGATCAAGGTAAGGGAAGGAAACAATATGGATATGATAAGCTAAAAACCCAAGAGAATAAAAGAGCATTGGGGAGGAACTCAAATGACAAGCATGAAATTTTATCTCCAATTCCATATAATGTGCATTCTCTTTACATATTCCTTTTTTTTTTTCAATGGACTCTTTTTCTTTCACCAAACACTTTGCATATTGCACATCAATTTGCACAACCCTCATACTTGTACTATAAATTACCCATAAGCAAAGAAGCTCCCCCAATGAAAATGAAGCAATGCTCTCCCATTCCCTAAGGTAAAGTAAAAACATATTTTTTCATATAAGACATATAATGAGCTAAGACAAAGGATAAGTAAATAGGCTCAAGGGGGTTAATCAAAGGAAAATGATGCAAGGTTGGTTATTTGGCCAAAGTAACTAATTCAAGAAAGAATGCATCAATCATGTTTAAGCATGCAAGTGAAAATGTAGCCTAAAAAAGAATAAAAGCAAGTTCTAGAGTGATCAATTGCCATGAATGCAAATCACACAAGAAAGAACAAAATGACACAAATGCTAAATCCACCCATCAATAGGCTCAAAATCTCACAAGATATGCATCTATCAAACTCAATCCACTAATCAAACATCTAAAACCAAACATGTGAAATTCAAGAAGGAAGATAATTTAATCAATCATGCTATGAACCTTGAATTCCAATTGCTTCAAACTCACAAACTTCATAAACCCTAAAACATCATTGGAAGACGATTAAAAACACACATTTTTTCCTTCAAAAATAGAAAAACAAAATTTAGAATAGAATTTAAAATAATAAAATAGTTTAAAATAGAAAAAATAGAAACAAAAACAAAATGTAAAACAGAACAAAAAATAAAAATAGTAAACAAAAACAAAAATAGTAAATAGAAACAAAAATAGAAAACAACAACAAGAAACAAAAAATTAAAAACAGAAACAATAAAAAATAGCAGAAATAGAAAATTAAAATAGAAATAGAAAAAAATTGACAAAAATAGCGAAAAAAACAAAACAAAAAATTAAAAATAGAAAATTAAAACAAAAACAAAATTAAACACAAAAAATAGAAATAAAACAAAAAATAGAATGTAAATTCTTCCCCCACACTTAAATTCTACATTGTCCTCAATGTGAAGCTCATGTCATCAATTAATGTAGGACAAGTAAAATAAAAGAGAGAGAGAAGAAACATCCTTATCAAGTGAGGTAGATGGCTTCTTATAAGTGGACCTCCTCCAATATGTCATCTTGAGCTCCCTCATAGAATGACTTGAGGCGGTGTCCATTGACTTTGAAAGCTTTGTTAGTGGCCTCACTTGTAATTTCCTCCACACCATTAGGAAAGACTTTAGTGACTAAAAACGGACCAAGCCACCTAGAACAGAGCTTTTCGAGCATAAGCTTGATTGAAGCGGGAGTTATAGAGGAGAATTTTTTGGCCAATTAGGAACTCCTTCCTTGTCAATATCTTATCACGAAAATGCTTGGTCTTTTCCTTGTAGATCCGAGAGTTCTCGTAAGCTTCCAATCAAAGATCTTCAAGTTCTTGGAGTTGGAACTTTCTTTGGGATCCGGCTTGGTTCAAGTCAAGATTGCGCTTCTTTACCGCCCAATACGCCTTATGTTCAATCTCCATTGGAAGGTGGCATGCCTTACTAAAGACTATCCTGTAGGGAGACATCTCAATGGGTGTCTTAAAGGCAGTTCTGTAAGCCCAAAGAGCATTCTCAAGCCTCAAGCTCCAATCCTTCCTGTTAGGTTGAACAGTTTTCTGCGGGATTTGCTTGATCTCTCTATTTGAGACTTCGGCTTGCCCATTTGTTTGAGGGTGGTAAGGTGTGGAAACCTTATGCAAGACTCCATATTTTCTCATCAAAGCTTCCATGCTCCAGTTGCAGAAGTGTGAACCCTGATCATTAATGATAGCCCTTAGAATGTCAAATCTACAGAAAATATGTGATCTAACAAAATCTACAATAACTTTAGAATCATCAGTCCGAGTGGCTTTTGCCTCCATCCATTTAGATACATAATCAATAGCCAACAATATGTAAACAAAACCAAAAGAAATAGGAAAAGGTCCTATAAAGTTAATACCTCATACATCAAAAATCTCACAAAACAACAAAGGCTGCTAGGGCATCTCATTCCTGTGAAAAAATATTCCCTGTTCTTTGGCACTGTTCATAAGACTTACAAAACATGTATGCATCATAAAATAGGGTAGGCCAATATAATCCAAAATCCAAGACTTTCCTAGCTATACATTGAGGCCCGAAATGCCCATCACATGCAAATGCATGGCAAAAACTAAGAACAGACTGAAACTCATGATTAGGTACACATCTCTTAATAACTTGTTCACTACAAAAACCTCCACAGGTAGGGATCATCCCACACATAATACTTAGAATCACTTTTCAATTTATTATTCTAAGCCCTAGTAAAACATATAGGAAAAACACTAGCAACCAAGAAATTGACCATATCTGTAAACCATGGAGAGGTGATCTTACCTTGCAACTGTAAAAACTACTCATCAGGAAAATAATCATGGATAGGAAGTGGATCTGAGGCTTTCTCAATCCTGCTAAGGTGATCAACCACCAAGTTCTCTGCTCCACTCCTATTTTGGATCTCAATGTCAAACTCTTGGAGCAGCAGCATCCATCTAATGAATCATGGCTTAGCCTCAGGTTTCTTCAAAAGAAACTTTAGAGCTGCATGATCAGAAAATACCACAACCTTTAAACCAAGCAAATAGGATCTAAATTTATCTAATGCAAACAAAATAGCTAAAAATTCTTTTTCTGTGATTGTGTAATTTGCTTGAGTAGCATCCAAAGTTCTTGAAGCATAGTAGATCACATGAAAGACTCTGCCCATTCTCCATGCTAGGACAGCTCCCATAACATAGTTAGAAGCATCACACATAAACTCAAATGGGAGTGTCCAATCAAGTGGCTGGATGATGGGGGTACTGATCAAAGGCTTCTTCAAATGATTAAAGGCTTCATTACATTTCTGGTTAAATAGAAACTCCATATCTTTTTGCAGAAGGTTGGACAATGGAAGGGCTATCTGACTAAAATCTCTGATAAAGTGCTTATAGAAACCTGCATGTCCAAGAAAAGAATGAACTTCCTGCACGCATATGGGGTAAGATAAACAGGTAAAGACATATATTTTCATAGGTTCTACCTCAATACCCTCGCTAGACACTATATGACCTAAAACTATACCCTGCTCTATGATAAGATGACATTTCTCAAAATTTAGAACAATGTTAATTTCAATGCATCTATGCAGCACTCCAGATAAGCTATCCAAACAGGAATTAAAAGTAGAACCATATACAGTGAAATCATCCATAAATACCTCCATGCACTTCTCTAGAAAAATTAGAGAAAATACTTACCACGCACTGCTGGAAGGTACCAGGGGTGCTGTAGAGGCCGAAGGGCATCCGGCTGTAAGCAAAAGTGCCGAAGGGGCAGGTGAAAGTGGTCTTCTCCTAATCCTCAGGTGCAATGTGGATCTGAAAGTAGCCAGTGTAGCCATCTAAGAAGCAGTAATGTAATTTCCTAACTAACTGCTCCAGCATCTGATCAATGAAAGACAGGGGGTAATGATCCTTCCAAGTGGCCTAGTTGAGCCTCCTATAATCAATGCACACTCTCTAGCTGTAATGCACTCTTGTAGGGATCAACTTATTCTTCTGGTTTGCTACCACTGTAACCCCAGATTTCCTCGGGATAATTTACACAGTACTCACTCAAGTGCTATCAGAAATGGGATAAATAATGTCATCCTGTGGTAGCTTGGTCACCTCTTTCTTTACCATATCCAAAATCAGAGGATTCAATCTCCTCTAGGGCTGCCTCACTAGTTTAGCTCCATCCTCAAGTAATATCTGATGCATGCATGTGGAAGGGCTAATACTAGGAATATTCACAAGATTCCATCTGATGGTTTTCTTATGCTCTCTCAAAATTTGTAACAATCTCTCCTCTTAGTCAGGAAGGAGGTTCTTGGCCACGATCATAGGAAGTTGCTCATCATCTGCCAAGTATGCATACTTCAAAAGCTCAGGCAAAGGCTTAAGCTCCAATTTTGGTGGCTACACTATAGAGAGGAGTAATCTAGGGGCCTGCACTGTTTCTATAGACTGAATCTCCTCATAATCAGTAGTTGTTGCATAATCTGTAGAAATAGAATCATCATCTCTCAAGAATGCAGAAATCTCAGCATAAACAGCACATATCATATCACCATGACAATCGATACATAAGTGGCAATAGGTAGAATCATTAAAATCAATAAAATCAAGAAATTCATCACACAACTCATTGTAAGTTTCCTCAACTAAATAAGCAATTAAATCAATATGAAAAATAGAATGCTCATTATGAACAGCTAATTTTGTCCGGGGCATTAACACCTTTTATTTAAAAAAAAAAAGAGAAATAAAAAAAATAAAAAAATATGATATAACTTTCTTGCTTAAACTCATGTCTTATAACCTGACCGATCAACCTATTATCCAACTCATAACTCGTATGTCACTTAACACTCAAAGAAACCCAAGTAGCTACCATTAGACCCATCCTAAACCCTAGCCACCATCACTCTCCAAAGCCTAATCCCATCCTATAAAAACCCATAACCCACACATAGAAATTCACAAAAAATATAGAAATTCAGACAAATACAAACACAAGTTCACACTCATGGCTAACACCCTTGTCTTTTTTTTTTTCATTCACGCAGCAACCATCTTCACTACCTCTACCATCTTCAATCTCCACTCTATTACCTCACCTCCACCACCATCTTCACCTCATCACCACCACGTCCACATGCCTAATCATGTCCACCTCACCACCCTCCAAACCTGTACCATAAATAAATAAAATTAGTAACCTATATCCCAACACCACCATCAACTCCTTCATCCACCAACAACCTAATATTTTGTGCTTGATTGTTGAAACCTTTGGGTAGATGATCATTGGCTAGCTATTATATGTATGTTTTTGTAGGTTGGGGGGGTAATTTTATCTTTTTAAATTTTTGTACAGGTTTGTATGCTCCCTGACACACATCGTTATCACTTACCTCACACACTTTTTGGGCTCTATACCCGAGTCTGTGTGAACTCAAGGAGTAGGAGGGGTCTTAACTTTTGTTATTGAAGGACTTTATGCTCACTTGACATTTGTTGAGACACCACTCAGATTGTTACCAGTATCATGGATTAGTCATATTGAGAGGATTTATCCATACTTATGATTAATTCATGAATTGGATCCTTGTCTTTCGAGATGGGGGAAATCTAGGGACCATGACTTTTTAGAAGTTTAGATCTATCCTAAAAAACCTTACATTAATAGATTGAACATAATGACCACCAAAATTAGAGTCGTGACTTTAAGGAGATCCAACCCTTAGGTTTCACCTAATTAGGACATGAAGGGGGCATTCTTCTTCTTTATCTATCCATTTCTCATGTCATTTATTCTTGCATTCATTTTTTTTTAAATCAGCATTAAAAAGAAAGATACATTATCTTGCATTTTCATGGCATTCCTAGCATTCTAAAAAAAAATCAGCATTTAAAAAAAAAGATATATCATCTTGAATTTTCATGGCATTCCTAGCATTCTTAAAAAAAAATTACATTTTAAAAAAAAAAAGATACATCATCTTGCATTTTCATGGCATTCCTAGTATTCTAAAAAAATCATCATTAAAAAAAAAGATACATCATCTTGCATTTCCATGGCATTTCTAGCATTCTTAAAAAAAAATAAAAAAAATACATCATCTTGCATTTTCATAGCATTCTTAGCATTTTTTTAAAATAAAAAAAAAGAAGAGAAAATGTTTTCATCACAAAGTTCATTCATTTCATCTTATGCATCTCATTCATTTCATCTTATGCATCTTATGCATCTTATTCATTTCATCTCATTCTTTGTTTAATGTCATCGTGTTTTAACAAAATCAAACTTGTTCAGGAACCATTATGCGGTGTAGGAAAGAAGAGACCAATCAAACTCGAGTTCACAATACTAGATCTTGGACTAGAATGGATGCTAGTAATCCTGAGGTAAGGAGAAATTTGAACAGGGAAGTTAATGAAATAACAGGGTGGATGAATGAGATGCCTGAGACTCAAGCAAGGTTAGAAGCAAAACTACAAGATGTGAGGGAGTCTCTCAACTTAATCAGTGAAAATAGAGGTGCAAATGGGGTTGAAACATATATAAGTATGCCACCGATAACCGCCCTAACATGCTCGACTGTAACATCAGGCATCACTGTGGGGATCCATGAGCAACCGCATCAAATGACATTGATAATAATGCCTATTGGGGAAGGGTATCGCGCCTTAGAAGGTGCTCATAATGAAATTCCTGGTTATGCTGGACCTACCTAGGAACAATCTCATGTGTCTATTCCGGGGCAAGCAACAATGCCTTACTCTTGGGATAGTCACACCATGGCCGAGATAGATAAGATGAAGGAAAAGTGGATGGAAAAAATGGAAGAGCATATCAAGGCAATTAATGGTCCTAGTGCTTATGGATCTCTCATAATAGAAGAACTATGTCCTACCATGAATGCCGTGATCCCTAAAGACTTCAAGATTCCTAATTTTTCCAAGCATGATAGGAGTGGCAACCCTCAATTTCGTTTGATCAGTTATGGAACCAAGATGGCTGTTTGGTCTAAGGATGATAAGTTCCTTATCAATTTTTTTCACGAATCTTACAGGTCTCGCTTTAGAGTGGTATCTTCAATTAGACCATTCTAAGATTTCTCCCTTGATAGAATTAGCTGATCTATTCATAGATCAATACAAGTTCAATCTAGATATAGCTCTTACCTGGGAACAAATAAGCTCAATGTAGAAAGGAAACGGATAATCTTTCAAATAGTATGCACAAAGGTGGAGAGCCTTGGTGGTTAATTTGACCCCCCATTGACACTGTTTGAGATGTGTTCATATTTCTTGGGAACTTTAGGAAATCCTTTTATTGGGGCAATGACCGGAGTAACCTATAAAGATTTTTCTAACTTGATTAATGCGGGAGAAAGGATTGAGATTTTAGTCAAAGCTGGGAAGTTTCCAATGAGTAATGAAGAGAATATCACTCCTAAGAAAGGATTCCAGCCGAAAAAGAAAGAATCCGAAGTGAATTATGTCCAACATTAACAGACCTTTAGACCTCGATATTCACCACTATACCCAAGTCATCAACCACTATATAACCCTAACCTTCACTTTCCATACCAAACACCAACACCTCCTTATTACCCACCCCACCAAATTGTGCCAACCACAAACATCACTCCTAAGAAAGGATTCCACCCTAAAAAGAAAGAATTCGAAGTGAATTATGTCCAACATTAACAGACCTTTAGACCTCGATATTCACCACTATACCCAAGTCATCAACCACTATATAACCCTAACCTTCACTTTCCATACCAAACACCAACACCTCCTTATTACCCACCTCACCAAATTGTGTCAACCACAAACATCACCCCAACTCCACAATTCCAAATCAACAATGTTTCCACACCATAACCATATGTACCAACTTCCCCGACCTATACCTGATATCCACCTGCACCTTCATAAAATTACCCAAGTCACCCACAACCTCGGCTAAACTTCCAAAAGCAAGGTCACTTCTGCCCCCAAAATCTACCCCTTTCCCAAGATCATCTATTTCAAAGGCAGACTTACTTCAAAGGTTGTTTGATGCTCACCTCATCTTTGGAAATCTTGTACGTCCCCTAGAACCACCATTCCCAACGTAGTATAATCTGAATTTAACTTGCAAATATCACATGGATATATCCTAGGGCACTCAATTGAAGATTGTGAATTTTTTAAGACTACAGTAAAAAAGCTAATTGCTAGTGGAAAGCTGGATGTTCAAGAGGAGGCTGGACTCAGAATTGTCAACAACCCAATTCCTAATCATGGTGGAAGAAATACGGTAAATGCTTTGGAGATGGAAGGATCACCAGTAAGAAAAGTCATGAGTTTCTGTATGCCGATGGTTAAAATATTTGAAGGGTTGAAGAAAGCAAGTTATAGTATCACTGCACCAGCTGCAACGATGAAAGAAGAGGAGAAGCATGATGAAGAGTCAAGTTGTGCTTATCATTATGGGGGAATAGGACATGCTATGGAGAACTGTTGGGACTTTAAGGTTCGAATTCAGTGATTGCTCACTTTGTGAGTAATGCAAGCTAAAAAGGGGTAGATTCCTCTAAAGAAGTCATTCTCCCTCGATGCCATCTCACTATTAATGCATTGCATGAAGAAGGCTTTGAAGAGTGCAAAGCAATCTGTCTTTTTACTAATGAGGAGCCACTGAAGAACTGGCAATCCGAACCAATGATTTATGTGATTATTTCCAAGTAATTGTCTAGTTATATTGTACTAAGCATATATTTAAGACTAGTTATGTTTTGAGCTTATATTTATATTATTTGAGACATTAACTAAATGAATTTACATGAACATTCATCATTCCTCCTCGTTGCACTTCTGTCTTGTCCTTTTGCATTTATCAGTTTTCTTTTTACATTTTTGTATAATATCTTGTTGATGGTCCATTTATTTAATTCTTGGTTTGTCATTCTTACTCTATTTTGCCTTTCCAACTCCACACAAATTACTTTCTAAGGATTTGAGTCTTGTAGAAAGTTTGCCTCATGAAAAGGGCCTCAGAAACTCATCAATTGATTCTTCTGCGATGTTTAATGAAGAAGACCCTGGATTTGGTGAAAATGAAGAAGTTGTCAAAAAAAATTACAAAATTATTAGAATATTCAGAGAAGGGATTTGACTTGAATGGCGAGGTAGTAGAGGTGATCAACATAGGAACAGAGGAAGAGAAAAAAGAGTTGAAAATGGTGGAAAACCTTGAGCGTGAAGAAATGATCAGAATGTGCCTAGATTAGATCTAGAGATAGCATCACATAAAATCCCACCATATCTGAATGTTGAGGTAAATAAGTAGAAGTTAAGGAGGATGCATCTTGATATGTCCCTAAAGATCAAGAAAGAAGTCACCAAGCAATTGGAAGAAGAAAAAAAAAAATAAAGGAAGAAAAAAAAACAAAGGGAACAAATAAGTAATCACTTGGTGTGTACTATCTTTTTGTCTCAAAATTAAAGTTTTGAAAATAAGCAATCACGATTTGAAAATGAAGATTGACCATATTATTCTATACATTACAAAATTTCATCATCTTTATTATCCCTTGTTACCCTTTTTGAGTTTAAAAGATTTTTTTTAAGAACCTTAGACAAGGATCACTCCTACACTAGGGGTTAGCATAAATTAAAAAAGGTTGATTTCTTAAAAAGAAAAAAAAAGGAAAAGGAAAAGAAGAAGAAAATGATGAAAAATGAAATGGCTCATAGCAAAGGCAAATGATGAAGTGAAAAAGGAAAGAGAATACAAAACTGAGCAAAAAGTGTTAGTGTTCTTGATAATGCCAAAGACAATTGACAAAGCTTACTAAGGATCCTTGGTCACTTTTAACCCTTAAACACTTGTTTGAGCCTTATATCTTTCCTTTCATGACCCTTAACATTAGCCACGTTACAAGCCTGAAAATCCATTTTGATCAATGAAGGGTTGTTTTCATTTTCATTAATTTTAATTTTGAGACAAAAGGTTCATGCTCTTCTGAAATTTCAATTTTTTGCTCCAAAAAAAGCTTGTTAGGTTGAAAACCTGAAAGGGTAACCTAAGTAAAAATTATGGCAACTAAATAAGCAAAATCTCAAAGAAGGGTTCACCAAAATGGGGCAATTTTTATTTGCGTTTGATTGGCTACATAAGGGCAAAATTTCTGATAGATTAAGTAGAAGATGTGTTAAAGGAAGTAGCAATAGAGACAACAATTGAGTTATCAAGTAGCTGCAGGGAATCAATTGGATAAGGAACAAAGAACCAATACTAGGGCAATTTTTTTTTTATAAAAATCCTTACAACTTTTTTTTGTTTCTTTGTTTTTATTTTTCAAGTGTGTGACTTACCAAAAGTTCATGTATGATTAGATTACTAAAGTAATAAAAGGAAGTTTGTTCATTCATGGAATTTCTGTCCATTCATGAATCCATGCTTACTCATTAAGTTATGTCTCAAATAAGATAAATTTAAAGTCAACAGTTTGATTTGACAATTCTAACAACAATCCTTCAATGATTAAGTTAGACTAAAATATCTAAGTAGCTCAAAGCACAAATTACAATGCAGCATTTGTCAAAAATTGTTACAATGCTAGTCACATAAGCTTTTGTTGTAGAGAAGAAAAGGAGGTCGAAGTAAAAAAAATAAACAAAATAAAAAAATGAAGAAATGAAGAAGGGAAAAGAAGAAGTCAAGAGGATTCCAAACTAACCGAGGGGCCTGATGAAGAAAAACACGTGAACAAAGGGTTTGATTAGTCAAAGCTTTCTAGAGCTATCGTTGGTTCAAATGTTTTTTAAGTCCATGTCTAAATGGCATAAATGGTTTTATGTCATTCATTTTGAGCGCCTTGGCTCTTTGCATTTTATATTCATGTCATTTCTTTTGAGCGCATCAGCTCCATGCATTTTAAATTTCTGTTAATTCTTTTGAGTGCATCAACTCCATGCATTTTTAAATTCTTTTAAGCGCATCGACTCGTTGCATTTTAAATTTCTGTCAATTCTTTTGAGCGCATCGGCTCGTCATTTATTTTTAGCGCATTGGCTCCTTGCATTTTAAATTCTTGTCATTTACTTTTGAGCGCATTGACTCTTGTCATTTATTTTGAGCGCATCGGCTCCTTGCATTTAAAATTCTTGTCATTTACTTTTGAGCGCATCGGCTCCTTACTTTTCAAATTATTGTCATTTACTTTTGAGTGCATCGGCTCCTTGTTTTTTTTAATTCATGCCATTTACTTTTGAGCGCATCGGCTCTTGTCATTTTAAATTCTTATCATTTAGTTTTGAGTGCATCAGCTCCTTGTATTCTAAATTCTTGTCATTTACTTTTGAGCTTATTTGCTCATCGTATTTTATTGTTCTCACATTATTTTCTGTATCATCTTATGCATTCCCGAACAAAATTTGAGTTCATGTCTTTACTTGTTCCTTACAACGATCAAATGAAAAATTTACAGTTATTCTTTTTATCTAGTAAGAAACAAGTAAAGAGGGGCAGCTGTGAACCTAATTTTGTCTGGGGCATTAGCACCTTTTATTTTCAAAAAAGAAAAAAACAACAAAATAACAAAAAAAAAATAGAAAAAAAGAAAAGAAAAAGAAAAAAAGAAAAGAAATAAAGAAGAAATAAAGAAATAAAAATAAAATAAAAAATATGACCCAACTTTCTTGCTTAAACTCATGTCTCATAACCCGACCCATCGACCCATTATTCAACCCATAACCCATAATCACTTAACACTTAAAGAAACCCTAGTAGCCACCATTAGACCCATCCCAAACCCTAATCCCTCCTATAAAAACCCATAACCCACACATAGAAATTCATAAAAAAAATACAAAAATTTAGATAAATACAAACACAAGTTCACACTCATAGCTAGCACCCTAATTTTTTTTTCATTCACGGAACAACCATCTTCACCACCTCTACCATCTTCAATCTCCACTCTATTACCTCACCTTCACCACCATCTTCACCTCATCACCACCACATCCAAATCCCTAATCATGTCCACCTCGCCACCCTCCAAACCCGCACCATAAACACATAAAAACAGTAACCTATATCCCAACACCACCATAAACTCCTTCATCCATGGCCAAACGACCACTTCAAATCATCATAACCCTCTAGAGTTCACATGAAACAGACTAACCACCTCGAACTAGTCTCGCCACCTGCGCAAAAACCAGCCAACACCATGTTCGACAAGCAACCACTGTGAACCACCTTGCATCGTCGTCAACAGCCACCAACAAACAGCAAGTCACAACACTCCTCAAACTACAACCACCAAACTAGCCAACACCCCCACCAAGCAACCTCCACCGTGACCATAAACCACACAACACCCCTAACAACCTCAACCACACCATAATCGTCCTCACCACCCACACCTACCTAAACCATCGTGTTCACTATCCCATACTTAAAGCCCACACCCAAGCCGCAGCACCACGTTGTGCAATAGTAAACCTACACGCACAGAACCGTAACCTGCGTAGCAGCCGTAACCTCACCATGAGATCCTCTGCCCAGCAGCCACCCCAAGCCAATGAATTGTCTTCTACGCATAACCCAACAACCTGCAGCCTTCTTCCCGTAACGCTACTGGATCTGTAACTCACTACCATTTTTTGCGGGTCACCATGCTCCATGCACCATCAACAGTCCAAAAAGCAGAGCAACTACCCAGATTTGCCCAAGTCGCATTATACCTAGCCATCCACCCTGCCACCTGTGTAGTAGCCGCGCTGTAACACCCTAGCTCTGATACCAACTAATGTAACACCCTAGCTAGGGCATCACATTTCTGACTTCCGACCCATAATCTGAAAAGAAGTTCACACAAAGTTTGAGTTATAAAATATGGGTTTCAAAATTTCTTCTTTACTGAAACGTAAATTTACTGAAAATATTAGGTAATATTGAAAAATCATGTTTCAACTATTCATTATACAATATTTACACCAATTAATATCATAATTTAAAGAGAAATATAAAATTAACAGACTTATATATTTTTGACAGACAGTAGCAAACCCCGTGTCGAGTCCTACTTAATAGCACGGTACAACACTAACGAGAAACTTTAACATACTTATTCCTTTTTTTGTCCATCTTGATGCATCAGACATCTGTTTCTTTGTCAATACTGCACACCTTCGAGTCCTGAATATCCACTCTTTATCGTTGTCACCAATCTCAGAGTATCCATCGCTCGTTATGTCTAAGACAACTCGATCCTTCTATTATTTGATTTTAACAGTACAGACACAACAAAATAATATAACAAAGAGGTGAGATCACCTACACCAATACCAACATGGCAGCACAGAGATAACACAAACAGCAATATCATACAGATAGATCATACCATAATCATGTTATCAGCATTAATCAACTATCATCATCTAATCATTTATCAGTTCAATCATTATCCAATCATTTATCAATTCAATTATCATAAGCAATAATTATGATAATGCCCTCAGCATTATCATCATCATCATCCAAGTATTCAAAAACAATTGTCATAACCAATATTCCTCAATAAATATATCACACAGATATAAATGCTTAGATTTATGCATATGCACAAAGACTCAGTTTATCAAAAACAACTCCATGGAGGTTTTCACAATTTCGAGAAGAATGCTCTGGTTAATTGTCAGCCTTAGCCCAAAGACAATCTCCCAGTTGTTGAAAAGAATCGTATTCTTGTCAGGTATCGTCAATGCGTTGCAACGGAATGCATCGCCAAGTGGCACAGGGTACTCGCCAACTGTCCACTGGTCCACCGCCGCGCCTCGACGCCCCCAAGATCCATCATAGACCTCACTATCAATTCTCATTCCCTCTTCAACCACAAGGGCCATAATAGCTATTAGCTATCTTTTATACAATGCACGAATTTATCAGTGCAAGTCCAACCCCAACGGGCCAAATCTTTTCAATGCATGTATAATTCACCAAATCCAAATACGGACATCTCTTTCCAATGCATATAAAATGCACCAAATACCAATCATAGGCAAAACACGTCACTCTCTCATACAGTGTCCATACTTGGTTAAACAAGAATTATAATCAGTATTTTCAACACAAAATCATGTTATCATGTTTTCATAGTTATAAAACACTTTCGCCAGTATTTTCACAAGATTGCGCAACATTTTCATTATGTTTTCACAATTCCAAAATGTTTCCGTTATATTTTCAAAATATCGTAACACTTCTGTTACGTTTTCAAAATTCTGAAATGTTTCTGTTATATTTTCACAATACCATAAAAATATTCTATTACTTTTAAATCACATAGTGACTTTTCAACAGTACGTCAAATATTTAAACTCACGTAAAATATTTAAACGTAATTCAAATCACATAGAAATATTTTAACATATTTTAAATCGCATAGGAATATTTTACTATATTCTAAATCATTTTTAAGATACGTAAATCATTTTTCACCACAATTCTATTACGAAAAATATTTCTTAACCTTCAAAAATTCCATTTCATCCTTTCTCAAAATATCATGACTTTGTACTTCATTTTTCACATTTTCTTACTCAAGAAAATCTTTTTCCACGTTTCTTTACTTAAGAAATTTTTTTTCAAATATAATCCACAAAATCACTTTTCCATTGATATAAATCAATGTTTTAAATCTTAAAATTTCCAAACGTACTTCAAAACTTGAAAATAAGTTATACTTGAGTAAACTCTCAAAATACTATTATATTCTCCATTTTTCCCAAATCATTTCCAAATTAACCTACTTCAAAATAAATTGAAGTTTGAAAACATTTTCGTTTACAAAACTTAATTTTTCAAGTGAGTAAAATACTCTGATTCCCTTTCCAAATTTCTTGTATTAAATCAATTATATTTCCCCTTGAAAAATTACTTTGTTTCATCAAAATCTAGGCATTACTATTTGAAAAATTATCAAAATATTTTTCCTTTTAAATTGATATGATTTTACACAAACAAAACCATTAATGTTTTATTTTCAAAACCAAAGTACCGATTGGTCATATAACAAACCCATTTGTTCAAATTCATTTTCACTTTCTTTGCAAATCCTTTTTTATTCTTAGTCAAAAATCTTTTCCTTAATATATATTTTCTCAAAATCACTTTTTATTGATCTAGTCCTACAAAATCATATTGAGTTGTTTTAATTATTGTTTCTTAACTTTAAATTTCCTAACGTTTTCCCAAACCCAAATAAATTCTTCGTGAGTAAATTTAAGTTACAAACATTTTTTTTTATATTTCTAAATCACTTCTAAAATTTGATTCTTTTTAAATTAATTTGAAGTTCAATATTTTCAATCTTCTTTTTCTTTTATTTATGAAAATTCCAATTCACTTAATTTATAACACTTAATTCCCTTTTCAAAAATCCTTATTTAAAATTCTTGTATTTCATAGTATCAAAATATTTTTTTCTAAATTATCAAAATCTTATAGATGGCCATTGGAACCATGAAATATTTTTCTTCTAACTTAAATAAATTTCATTCTTGTTTCTATACAAAATAAATCAATAAAATTTCATTCTAAAATTTGTGTTCATGTTTTCTAAAAAAAAAAAACAAACCTTTAGTTCATTTTCCATATTCCTCAAATCAATCCAATTTTATTCTTCCATAAACATATTAATTTGTAAACACCTATTTTGAGGTGTCTTGGCCGAAATTCTCATTGTTCTAGGGATCAAAATTTAATTTCCTTATTCTTGAAAAATTTCAACATTGACCCAAATCAAGGACATCAAAACCGTAACTCTTCCTTGGCCATTGGAACCAAGATCAATTTTCTTTCCATTCGCACATCATGGCATACATATATATATTTAATCATAAATATCATAAATATACCATATACTCATCATGCATATTATAAGTATACTATCAAAGCCATAAAATCATGCAAAGCATATTAAGCATAGACAAAAATAATCAAAGTACAAGAAAATAAAGCAAAGCTCATAAACACACAATTAATTATTACATAACCATGGATTGGAATTCTCACATGAATTCACAATCCATCATATATAAGACCATCTCCCACCACCATAATTGGTTGGTGAGATGGATCTCCCTCTTACCTCTTGAAGATCCTCAAAGCTTCTAGATTTTGCTTCTCTTTCCAAGTCCTTCAACACCAAGGGCTTCTCAAATTCAAAACAAAATACATAGAAATTAGTATACTTAGCTTGATTAAGAGGAACCATGGATCAAACATGGTTTAGATCATGAAAAAGAGATAAGAATTGAAGTATTCTTACACTTCACCTTAAAAACTCAATAACTTGGCTCTTGAAGAAAGTCCATGAAGATGAATGATTTTGAGAAAGTCTCCAACATGAAAGTTGCTTAGAATATCATGTAGATTCAAGATCTATGGTTGGATGAAATTAAAAGTGATGGGTGGTGCTTTTGGTGGTCATGGCCGAACCATTTGGTGAGAAAATGAAGGAAAATGGTTGTTTTGTGTTCTTGACTTGGTTGAGTGATGAAGATGAATGATTTAGAGAAAGTCTCCAACATGAAAGTGTTTTGAATTGATGAGAGGATTCAAGATATGTAGCTAGATAAAATTATAAAAGATTGAAAGTGGTTCCATGGGTGGTGACCGAATGCTCAAGGAAGGAAAGAAAATGGTGTTGTTCTTGGTGTTCTTGACAAATTGGAAGAGAGAGAGAAGAGAGAGAATGAGTTAAGTGTTATAAAATGAGATACAAATGAAATCAAATGGCTGAATTGAAGTGGGCAGCCGTAGCATTGCATGGAGAGAAAGAAGAAAATAATTTTGCTTTAGGAAAATGACCAATAATTGGTCAAGATATCTAATTAATGTCTTCAAACTTTTTCTTTGGCCTTAAAAGGCTACTCCAACATGTCTCAACATGTCTCTTCTTCTTTCTTGCTTCTCCAACTGTCACCCCCTTCATCATGCAATCCAAAGGAAGCAAACAAAACAATAATGGTCATATTGACCATGACAAACAATAATGGTCATTAATTTAGTTTGCATGGCTATTATTGGTGGTTCAAGAACCATGTAAAAGTCTCCCCAAGCTGCATGAAAATCGTGTGGCTCCTTGAGTATTTTAGGGAATTAATTGTTCTCAATTTACACCTAATTGCATGCTAATTAATTAGGTAATTAGTTAGGTTAAATTTCCTAACCAATCTTAACTAACATTCTAACTATATAACTAATTAATTAAACATATTATTTCATATATTATAATCTCTAATTAAAATTAAGATATCTAATTAAGAATTAGTTTATAACAATTTAAAATTTAATTTAGTTTACTTAACTTGTTTATTAGGCCATTAGATTAATCAAATTAGGCTTAATTAGTTACTAATCAAATCATTGTTGACTTCATCTTTTCTTTAGCCTAAAAAGGCTACTAAAAAAATTGTCTCCTCCTTGTCCAAGCACTCCAAAACCGTCCCCCCTTCCATAATGCATGAAGTTGTCATCTTTTTTTTTTTTTTATACAATTATTTGAAGCATTCCTAGTCATTGATTAATTCAATGGTTAGGATTTCGGTAGACTTTTAATTTAGAAGACTAAATCTAAGCCATTGGATCCTTCTCCTTTAAATTCTAGCCATTAGATGTGTCTCCAAAATAAAGGATCAAGATTACTTCTTCTTACTTTTAATCCAAGGGTCATAATTAGTCTTTGCTACTTTTTAAGACCAAATCTCCACCCTTGATTAATTCTTCATCCAATGGTCATAAATAGTCTTTGTCACTTTTTAAGACCAAATCTCCACCTTTGATCAATTCTAAATCCAATGGTTGTAAATTGTCACTTTATATAATTAATTTTACACTGTTGATTAAATCTACGGTTGATATTGAAGCTTGCCTAATTAAGTTTATTCTCACACCATTGATTAAATCAATGATGATTATCTTATGTTTCTTTATTAAATTTATTTCTTAACTGTTAATTGAATCAATAGTGGATATCCAAACCACCAATGTTGACTTAAGCAATATAATTTATATTTTTATCTACTAAAAATCCCACGAAAGAATATATTTACTGTATTTTTATCTTCCTATAAATAAATGCAAGATACAAAACAAATTTTTAAAACTATTTCGGATTCAGGGTTTAGTAAGATCCCTGTTTTAAATCTAAACAAGACAAATTTTTCTATGCATAGAAAAATTTTCATTTTGCGAGACCCACCTGGGCCCACGTATGGTCACCTGGGCCCACAAACACCTCGTGGAGCTCACAAACAGAAAAAAAATTCAAAATCACACATAAAATCACAAAAATTAGAAAATGTATGAAAATCAAGTCAGATTGTTAAAAATAATTAACAGTCAAGAGAAATAAATACAAAAAGATTTTTCCCGACTCGAAAATTATTATTTTCCTAACACGGAGTAAATCACTCAAAATGATCAAATACGCTGATGGAATAATCAAAATAATTTTACAGTATCCAGAAATTACTAAACAGTAAAATTCTATTAATTGTCAAAATTACTATTTAAGAGATGGAAAATTTGGGGTGTTACAATACTCCTCCTCTAAAAAGAAATTTCGTCCTCGAAATTTGAGAAACATGATTTCACACCCTCAGAATAAATACGGATATGGTGCTTTCATCTTATTTTCCAATTCTCATGAAGCTTCATCTCTTACATCTTGCTATACTATTCTAATCCCACAAAATCTCTTTGCTGATGTTCAACTTCTCCTGATCAAACAGATATCTCAGACTCTTATCATAGAGATTTTGTTGGTTATTACTGAAGATGTTGAATGTTACTCCAGAAAGAAAGAATTTCCATATCTCTGATATCAACATAACAACAACCGATCTTCATTCATGCCTAGAATAGTTTTTCTCAGATAACTTCCAACTAATGTAATGTAATGTTTAGCTAATGTAATGTATTACTTAAAATTTCCTTATCTTCGTATCACTACATATTCTAGATTTTTGCTTTTAACAGGAAATGTCTCACTAACTGAGTTCTTCTTTCCACAGCACTATACCAGATACTTCCGTAAATTTTTTTTTCTACGGTTTTCTATTACCGTCTTAAGTTTTCCCATAGAAGAATTGTTCCAATCTTTTGAAAAATTCACCATGCTTCTGCTGCGTTACTCAGATACGTTAACATAGATACAAATATAGAAATATCCTTTCTTGCTAGATATTCATTCAGTTGCAGGAGATGAAAGAAAACATCATGGAAGATAACAAAACGAATTGAACCGTTATCGAACATATCCAGCAAAGAATTGGATGTAACCTGATTTTCAAAAATGAATTTTCTCTGGATTACTCACAGTCTGTTAAAATAATCTCATTGGATATGGCTGGAAAATAACCAATCCATTTTCAAAGACCACGTCTGTTTATGAAACAGATCAAACTAACACAAAAATTTTGAACAACAGATCAAACTAATACAAAGATTTGATCTCTAACAATAGTTTGAATAACTTGAATAGCTCGGTCAGCTAAGAATAGAAACAGAAGTAAACAAATCAGAGGATAACGAATAACTCTAACATATAATTGATCTACTCAATCATATGTCATAAGGAATGGGTTATTCACAGAAATATTCAGTATGGTTTATAGGATTAGCTCCAATGACGCAATCTCCATTGATTAAATCTTTCGCTCAGAACACTCTCGTTCCATTCAGAGTAACAACTTCCCTTACTATCTAATTTTTTTTTTACTAATAGAAAACTCTATTTTCAAAGAGCACATCAGAGATTATACTTTTTGAAAATATGTCCAACTTTTTCGTAAATTATTTTCTTGACGTACATTCCTTTATTTGAGTACTTTCTTTCACATCACTTACTGCTTTTGGTTTCCTCAATGGTTGTCAATTCATCTTCCGTCGAAATCAACTACTTTCTCAATATCCTAAAAAAAATACCAAGTTCCAAAATTACGAAATCTTATATTCCAAGACTGTTTCTCTTCCATCAGATCCTAAACTTCAACTTCCATTTTCCACTGAACAACGGTCCTTTGTTCGTGCAGTTGTCTTTCCACATTGCTCCCGTTGTTCCCATAGCTGCAACTGCATTACTAGTAACATGTTTCACTTCCACACAAGTATAACTATCCCGAGCCATTTCTTTTTTTTTTTCGAGGCGTGCGGATCGAAATACAATAGATCTAATATCCATTATAAATAACATTATTTCCTTTCAGAAAACAAACACAGAGAACACAACACAAGCAAAATAGACCTAACCACAAACCCCAAAAGACTCAAACCGTGCTCTGATACCAACTACTGTAACACCCTAGCTCTGATACCAACTAATGTAACACCCTAACTAGGGCATCACATTTCCGACTTCCGACTCATAATCTGAAAAGAAGTTTGCACAAAGTTTGAGTTATAAAATATGGGTTTCAAAATTTCTTCTTTACTGAAACGTAAATTTACTGAAAATATTAGGTAATATTGAAAAATCATGTTTCAACTATTCATTATACAATATTTACACCAATTAATATCATAATTTAAAGAGAAATATAAAATTAACAGACTTATATATTTTTGACAGATAGTAGCAAACCCCGTGTCGGGTCCTACTTAATAGCACGGTACAACACTAATGAAAAACTTTAACATACTTATTCCTTTTTCTGTCCATCTTGATGCATCAGACATCTGTTTCTTTGTCAACATTGCACACCTTCGAGTCCTGAATATCCACTCTTTATCGTTGTCACCAATCTCAGAGTATCCATCGCTCGTTATGTCTAAGACAACTCGATCCTTCTATTATTTGATTTTAACAGTACAGACACAGCAAAACAATATAACAAAGAGGTGAGATCACCTACACCAATACCAACATAGCAGCACAGAGATAACACAAACAGCAATATCATACAGATAGATCATACCATAATCATGCTATCAGCATTAATCAACTATCATAATCTAATCATTTATCAGTTCAATCATTATCCAATCATTTATCAATTCAATTATCATAAGCAATAATTATGATAATGCCCTCAAAGATTATCATCATCATCATCCAAGTATTCAAAAACAATTGTCATAACCAATATTCCTCAATTAATATATCACACGATATAAATGCTCGATTTATGCATATGCACAAAGACTCAGGTTTATCAAAAACAACTCCATGGAGGTTTTCACAATTTCGAGAAGAATGCTCGGTTAATTCTCACCTTAGCCCAAAGACAATCTCCCGCTTGTTGAAAAGAATCGTGTTCTTGTCGGGTATCGTCAATGCGTTACAACGGATCATCGCCAAGTGACACAGGGTACTCGCTTAACTGTTCACTGGTCGACCATTACTCGATGCCCCAAGATCCATCATAGACCTCACTATCAATTCTCATTCCCTCTTCAACCACATGGGCCATAATAGCTATTAGCTATCTTTTATACAATGCACAAATTTATCAGTGCAAGTCCAACCCCAACGAGCTAAATCTTTTCAATGCATGTATAATGCACCAAATCCAAATACGGGCATCTCTTTCCAATGCATATAAAATGCACCAAATACCAATCATAGGCAAAACACGTCACTCTCTCATACAGTGTCCATACACTGGTTAAACAATAATTATACTGTATTTTCAACACAAAATCATGTTATCATGTTTTCATAGTTATAAAATACTTTTGCCATATTTTCACAAGATTGCGCAACATTTTCATTATGTTTTCACAATTCCAAAATGTTTCCGTTACGTTTTCAAAATATCGTAACACTTCTGTTACGTTTTCAAAATTCTGAAACGTTTCTGTTATATTTTCATAATACCGTAAAAATATTCTATTACTTTTAAATCATATAGTGACTTTTCAACAGTACGTCAAATATTTAAACTCACATAAAATATTTAAACGTAATTCAAATCACGTAGAAATATTTTAACATATTTTAAATCGCATAGGAATATTTTACTATATTTTAAATCATTTTTAAGATACGTAAATCATTTTTCACCACAATTCTATTACGAAAAATATTTCTTAACCTTCAAAAATTCCATTTCATCCTTTCTCAAAATATTATGACTTTGTACTTCATTTTTCACATTTTCTTACTCAAGAAAATCTTTTTCCACTTTTCTTTACTCAAGAAATTCTTTTTCAAATATAATCTACAAAATCACTTTTCCATTGATATAAATCAATGTTTTAAATCTTAAAATTTCCAAACATACTTCAAAACTTGAAAATAAGTTATACTTGAGTAAATTCTCAAAATACCATTATATTCTCCATTTTTCCACAAATCATTTCCAAATTAACCTATTTCAAAATAAATTGATGTTTGAAAACATTTTCGTTTACAAAACTTAATTTTTCAAGTGAGTAAAATACTCTGATTCCCTTTTCAAATTTCTTTTATTAAATCAATTATATTTTCACTTGAAAAATTATTTTGTTTCATCAAAATCTAGGCATTACTATTTGAAAAATTATCAAAACATTTTTCCTTTTAAATTGATATGGTTTTACACAAACAAAACCATTAAAGTTTTATTTTCAAAACCAAAGTACCGATTGGTCATATAACAAACCCATTTGTTCAAATTCATTATCACTTTCTTTGCAAATCCTTTTTCATTCTTAGTCAAAAATCTTTTCCTTAATATATATTTTCTCAAAATCACTTTTTATTGATCTAGTCCTACAAAATCACATTGAGTTGTTTTAATTATTGTTTCTTAACTTTAAATTTCCTAACGTTTTCCAAAACCCAAATAAATTCTTCGTGAGTAAATTTAAGTTACAAATATTTTTTTTATATTTCTAAATCACTTCTAAAAATTGATTCTTTGTAAATTAATTTGAAGTTCAATACTTTCAATCTTCTTTTTCTTTTATTTATGAAAATTCCACTTCACTTAATTTATAACCCTTAATTCCCTTTTCAAAAATCCTTATTTGAAAATTCTTGTATTTCATAGCATCAAAATATTTTTTTTCTAAATTATCAAAACCTTATAGATGGCCATTGGAACCATGAAATATTTTTCTTCTAACTTAAATAAATTCCATTCTTGTTTCTACACAAAATAAATCAATAAAATTTCATTCTAAAATTTGTGTTCATGTTTTCTAAAAAAAAAACAAACCTTTAGTTCATTTTCCATATTCCTCAAATCAATCCAATTTTATTCTTCCATAAACATATTAATTTGTAAACACCTATTTTGAGGTGTCTTGGCCGAAATTCTCATTGTTCTAGGGATCAAAATTTAATTTCTTTATTCTTGAAAAATTTCACCATTGACCCAAATCAAGGACATCAAAACCGTAACTCTTCCTTGGCCATTGGAACCAAGATCAATTTTCTTTCCATCCGCACATCATGGCATACATATATATATTTCATCATAAATATCACAAACATGCCATATACTCATCATGCATATTATAAGTATACTATCAAAGCCATAAAATCATACAAAGCATATTAAGCATAGACAAAAATAATCAAAGTACAAGAAAATAAAGCAAAGCTCATAAACACACAATTAATTATTACATAACCATGGATTGGAATTCTCACATGAATTCACAATCCATCATATATAAGACCATCTCCCACCACCATAATTGGTTGGTGAGATGGATCTCCCTCTTACCTCTTGAAGATCCTCAAAGCTTCTTGATTTTGCTTCTCTTTCCAAGTCCTTCAACACCAAGGGCTTCTCAAATTCAAAACAAAATACATAGAAATTAGTATACTAAACTTGATTAAGAGGAACCATGGATCAAACATGGTTTAGATCATGAAAAAGAGATAAGAATTGAAGTCTTCTTACACTTCACTTTAAAAACTCAATAACTTGGCTCTTGAAGAAAGTCCATGAAGATGAATAATTTTGAGAAAGTCTCCAACATGAAAGTTACTTAGAATATCATGTAGATTCAAGATCTATGGTTGGGTGAAATTAAAAGTGATGGGTGGTGCTTTTGGTGGTCATGGCCGAACCATTTGGTGAGAAAATGAAGGAAAATGGTTGTTTTGTGTTCTTGGCTTAGTTGAGTGATGAAGATGAATGATTTAGAGAAAGTCTCCAACCTGAAAGTGTTTTGAATTGATGAGAGGATTCAAGATATGTAGCTAGATAAAATTATGGAAGATTGGAAGTGGTTCCATGGGTGGTGACCGAATGCTTAAGGAAGGAAAGAAAATGGTGTTATTCTTGGTGTTCTTGACAAATTGGAAGAGAGGGAGAAGAGAGAGAATGAGTTAAGTGTTATAAAATGTGATACAAATGAAATCAAATAGCTGAATTGAAGTGGGCAGCCATAGCATTACATGGAGAGAAAGAAGAAAATAATTTTGCTTTAGGAAAATGACCAATAATTGGTCAAGACATCTAATTAATGTCTTCAAGCTTTTTCTTTGGCCTAAAAATGCTACTCCAACATGTCTCAACATGTCTCTTCTTCTTTCTTGCTTCTCCAACCGTCCCCCCCTTCATCATGCAATCCAAAGGAAGCAAACAAAACAATAATGGTCATATTGACCATGACAAACAATAATGGTCATTAATTTAGTTTGCATGGCTATTATTGGCGGTTCAAGAACCATGTAAAAGTCTCCCCAAGCTGCATGAAAATCGTGTGGCTCCTTGAGTATTTTAGGGAATTAATTGTTCTCAATTAGGTAATTAATTAAACATATTATTTCATATATTATAATCTCTAATTAAAATTAGGATATCTAATTAAGAATTAGTTTATAACAATTTAACATTTAATTTAGTTTACTTAACTTGTTATTAGGCCATTGGATTAATCAAATTAGGCTTAATTAGTTACTAATCAAATCATTGTTGACTTCATCTTTTCTTTAGCCAAAAAAGGCTACTAAAAAAATTGTCTCCTCCTTGTCCAAGCACTCCAAAACCGCCCCCCTTCCATAATGCATGAAGTTGTCATCTTTTTTTTTTTAATACAATTATTTGAAGCATTCCTAGCCATTGATTAATTCAATGGTTAGGATTTAGGTAGACTTTTAATTTAGAAGACTAAATCTAAGCCATTGGATCCTTCTCCTTTAAATTCTAGCCATTAGATGTGTCTCCAAAATAAAGGGTCAAGATTATTTCTTCTTACTTTTAATCCAAGGGTCATAATTAGTCTTTGCTACTTTTTAAGACCAAATCTCCACCCTTGATTAATTCTTCATCCAATGGTCATAAATGGTCTTTGTCACTTTTTAAGACCAAATCTCCACCCTTGATCAATTCTAAATCCAATGGTTGTAAATGGTCACTTTATATAATTAATTTTAATCCGTTGATTAAATTTACGGTTGATATTGAAGCTTGCCTAATTAAGTTTATTCTCACACCATTGATTAAATCAATGATGATTATCTTATGTTTCTTTATTAAATTTATTTCTTAACCGTTAATTGAATCAATAGTGGATATCCAAACCACCAATGTTGACTTAAGCAATATAATTTCTATTTTTATCTACTAAAAATCTCACGAAAGAATATATTTACTGTATTTTTATCTTCCAATAAATAAATACAGTACAAAACAAATTTTCTAAAACTATTTTCGGATTCAGGTTTAGTAAGATCCCCTGTCTCCGTCTAAATAGTACAAATTTTTCTATGCGTAGAAAAATTTTCATTTTGCGGGACCCACCTGGGCCCACGTATGGTCACCTGAGCCCACAAACACCTCATGGGGCTCACAAACAGAAAAAAAAATTCAAAATCACACATAAAATCACAAAAATTAGAAAACGTACGAAAATCAAGTCAGATTGTTAAAAATAATTAACAGCCAAGAGAAATAAATACAAAAAGATTTTCTCCAGCCCGAAAATTATTATTTTCCTAATACGGAGTAAATCATTCAAAATGATCAAATACGCTGATGGAATAATCAAAATAATTTTACAGTATCCAGAAATTACTAAACAGTAAAGTTCTATTAACTGACAAAATTACTATTTAAGAGATGAAAAATTTGGGGTGTTACACGCGCCGTCCACCACCTTCCATCAACCGGCCACCATCCTCGCAGCGGCCACGTGACCACCAGATTTGGCCAAACCGAGCCCAGCCACCACAAGCTGCCCTCTGCGCCATTGCCATTGTGCTAAAGACTAGGTTCTTCTTTCTCTATTTTATGCTTTTCTGCATTTTTGTGTTTTATATTTTTTTAAAAAGGATATAAAAAATATAAAAATTTCTAAAAGAAAATTTTGAATCTTCTTGTTTGGTTGGGAAAGTAATTTGCTTATTTAACCATATTTATTGTGTTCAGTGACATGATTTTATGTTAATCTTAAGAGGTAGATGTTGGTTTATGGTAGTGCACATTTCTTGTTTTTTTAGTTATTAAAAAAATTTAATTTAAAAAAAATTATTAAATAACGTTTCTTTGTTTTTTTTTAAAGAAACCTTTTTTTAATCAACGCAATGAACAATGATAATGATTGAATAACGGATGCTATCTTCAATATCATTTGGATCATAAGGGTTTACTGAGTAACCTGGTGATAACTTGAACCCTGTGCAAGAATGAATTTGTTTTCTAATGAAGTTCCTTTTTTTAAAGAAATAGTAATTCTTTTTTATAATTAAAATTAACTAACCCACATTCATTTTCTAAAGAATTATGTGACTTTGATTTCCTCATTGCACCCGAGATACGTACGAGCGGAACTCCTATTCCATCAAGGCAAAAATTAAATTTTCACAATTTAGTTGTTTCTTTTTTTTTTCTCTTTTTTTTAAAAAATAGTTATAATGTTTTTAAGAGGAATAAAATAAATATATTTGAGATTATCAAATTTTACACAACTGACTTAAGGTACTGTCTCAAGGCGGGTGTGCTAGGGGTGTTGTGGGATTAACTTTCCACCCTTCCCTATGCATAATTGACTCTTGAATCCAATCTAGTTTCAAAGACTATTTTTTAAGAAATATTTTCTAATTTTTTCCTAATTCAAATAAAATTGGTGGCGACTCCATTTTTCATTTTTTATCATATTTGTTCATCGCTCCTGTTGCAGATCTCAGTCGCAAAACTCCTCCATGGAATGCTTCATAGCATAAAAAATGTTAAACTGAATAATAGAGTCTTCAAACTCCATGGATAGAGTTCTTGCTTGCACATCTATCTTGGTTCTTACTTTTTTGAGGAATGACTTCCTTAGAATGAGTGGAGCCTTGCTAGATGGTGACTCCCCCTCCATCTCCAGAATATAAAAATTTGTAGGAAAGATTATCTCATCAACCCTTACTAACACATCTTCAATCAACTGGTTGTGTACGCATTGCTCCTATTAGCCAATTGAATCACAACACCTGTAGCACGCAAAGGGCCAAGTCCAAGAGAATTAAAAACAAACATAGGCATTACATTAATAGAAGCACCTAAATCTAGCATGACATGCTCAAATCTATAATTGCCTATAATACATGGAATTATAAAAGTCCCTAGATCCTTGCATTTCTGAGGCATAGGCTAAATGAGGGCTGAAACATTTTGGCCCATACTGATTCTCTCATTACCCTTTAGCCTCCTCCTGTGAGTGCATAATTCCTTAAGAAACTTGGAATATTTTGGAATTTACTTAATTGCATCCAACAATGGAAGATTGACTTCCACTTTCTTGAAGGTCTCAAAAAGCTCTCTATCCTTCTCAGCCTCATCTATCTTTTTAGACTGAGTGGCTCTCTGTGGAAAGGGAAGGGTTACTGCAGGCTTCTGCTGCTCATCAACAACCATTGATTTCTTCTTATCCTCAGATTTTTGGGCCGGCTCATCAAAAACTGATTTTTCTGTTGGTTGTTACTTGCTTGCAGGTTAAGGTTCAGTTGGTGCTTGTACAAATTTTCTAGACCTCGGCATAATGGCACTCACATTCCCCTTTGGATTGGGAATTGTTTGTGAAGGAAGTTGGACAGAACCTTGGGCCTATAGCTGACTCAATGAGGAAGCTAATTGTCCAATCTGGGTTTCTAAATTTTGTATGGAGGCCCCTGTCCTCTCCTAGAACTGAATATTGTTAGTGGTGTAACATCCCAAAAATTATTTATTTCATTATAAATAATCATTTTATAATATTTATGATTTTTGAGAATTTTTTTAGATTTTTCCAAATACGTCAAATATTTTAATATATTCTTTATTTTGCGTGTATACTGAGCTGAATCAATGTAACATCTCAAAAATTGTTTGTTTCATGATAAATAATTATTTTCTAATATTTGTGATTTTTGAGAATTTTTCTAGAATTTTTTGAATTGTTTGATTATTTTAATATTTTTCTTGATTTACGTGCACACTGAGTAAGGCTAAAAAATGAAATATTTTCCTTGAGGCCGAAAAACTTTGAATTGTAGAGATGTCGATGGGGGATCTTACTAAACCTGAGGCTGGACACAGTTTATGAGGTTTTTATTTTTCTAGATTTTATCTGATAAATAAAATTACACAAGATATTTTATTATCTGTGGGATAATAAAATATTATTTCTACTAACTATAAAAAAAATTATCCATTGGATAATAACTCTAGTAAATTATTTCTACTTGATTACTTTTATGATAGCATCTAAGTGATATCATCACCCTTCACTTTATCGAGAAGCGTGCAAAGCTTCTTAAGGAAGCTTCAAGGAAGTTTCAAGGAAGCTTCCTACTCAACCATCACACACACTCTCTCTCCTCTCAAATGGGCTGCACGGCTGGAAGGGGGAAAACGATGACAAGAGTCATCACAATTTCATTTTCCTATTTCCCATTTCAAAATCCCATTTCACATTTCTCTTTCATCATTCATTTCTCTCCCACTTTCACATTATCTCATCTCTCTCTCATGCACACTCTCCTCTCTTCCTCTCTTCTCCCACACGGCCACACATCACCATTGGTGGCCATCCACCATTTCTTGCCAAACCAGCCTTGTTTCTTACATCCTCTTATCATCCTAAGACTTTTCTCTTTGGGGGTCATCCCCTAAATCTTCCTCTTTCATCATCCCATGTTTGAATTGATTGCTTTTGATTTTCCTTATGTTTTGATTTGTTTGTCCTTGGAAGAAAGAAATGACTCTGGGTAGGCGTAAGCGTGTGAATGCGGGGAACGACGATGATGACACCACTGTGATAGACGAAGTAATGCAAAGAATGGTCGATGCAACAACACACCAGGATTAGAGGGCCGCACAACAACAGGAATTGAAAGTCGAGGTTCGAAATTTGTTGGAAGAAAGTCAGCTTTGGGGTAACTCTGGATAACCTAAGTTCCAAAGGAGGAATAATAGAAAGGTTAATCATTTTAAGCAGAAATTGTATACACGACGACCGAGGGAGCAACAGCACAACAAATGCATGAAGGAGGTGCGAGTGGTAGTAAATCCAATCCGACCGTAGTATCCTCATCAAAATGTAAGAAGTGTGGAAATGACCACTCAACGAGGGAATGTAAGATCAAGAGGTAATTTGCTTCAAGTGCGGAAAGGACCACTTAACAAGGGACTGTACGATCGAAGGAATAATTTATTTCAAGTGCGAAAAGCCAGGACATGTGGCTAGAAATTGTACTTTGCATAGGACGAAGCCTTCCGTTGGACATGTACCTACTTCAAAATTTCACGAAGAAGGGAGAGTTAATTTCTCAAGTGGAGTAGAAACATCCAAGACTGAAGACCTAAACGACGGAGCTTGTACTACGATAGATGACCCTGTGATTGTACTGTACAATTCCGAGGGTAACCCATTCCTTTATGACACATGACTGTATGAGTCTATTAAGGTCATTTGTATCTTCGTCATCTTTTGACTAAGTTATTCTACTTCTGCTACTAAGAACTTGTTGATGGTAGCCAAGTTGTTTAAATTATCCTATGACCTGTTATCAACAGAATCTTTTCTATTGATCTGATTTGGTTACTTCTTTCACAAATTAGATGTAATTTTGAAAATGGATTGGTTATTTTCTAACCATATCCTGTTAAATTATCCCAATCAAACTTTACTATTTCTTGAGACAGAGATTTCTGGATTTGAATCCATGAAGCTCATTCCAAAATTTTGTTAAACTATGTCAAAATTGTTCATCAGATAAATCCGTGGCTAATGTAGTACAATTAGAAAAGAACATACCCTATGTGACGTTTTCTGTTAAGATCAAGGATAAATGGCTTAATGAATCAACTGAAGGAAGACGCTATTTTCTCGAAGATCAGCTTGTGTTCTAGACTATCATCAAGTTAGCTCAAAGGTAGGAGACTTTTCCAAAACAACTTTTTTTGACCCGTTATGGGCACTACGAGTATTTCGTAATGTCGTTCTGTGTAATGAACTCTTCGGTAGCATTCATCGATTATGTGAATATGATCTTCTTCTCTGTTGAAATAGATTTGTCAATGTCTTTGTTGGCGATATTCTGATCTATTCTTAACGTTCGGAGGAACGTATCGATCCTCTCGTTGTGATTCATCAAATTCTGAAGAAAAAGAAAGTATGTGTGAAGTTAGCTAAGTACGAATTCTGGTTAGAGGCAATATAACCTTTGGGTCACATGATCTCAAAGGAAGGAGTTGCTATGGATCCATCGAAAGTTGAAGCGGTTCTTCAATGAGGAAGATCGACAACCGCAACAAAGATTCGTAACTATGTGGGATTAGTTAGTTAATACGGGAGACTCATCATAGAATTTTCCAATGTGGCAAGACTTCTCGTCTAACTCATGCATGAGAGTCAAGTTTGTAGGATTGATGCATATAAGGAAAGATTTTTGAGAATTGGAGAGGCACTCGATTACCTTGCCGACGATGATTCTACCCAATCCCAACGAACTTTTTTTGGGATGCCTAATGATACTTCGCATTTGAAAGTTTTGAACGTGTGCTTGATCGAAATAGAAGGAATGGTAACGTATGCTTCGAGACAACTGAGAGCACATGAGAAAGATTACCTTACACTAACTCGGAGTTAGCCTTTGTAGTTGCATTGAAGATCTGGAGGCATTTTCTACAAGGAGAAATTTCCAATGTCTATAGTAATCTCAAGAGTCAGAAGTATTTTGTCGGATTGGAATGAGTTAAATATGAGGCAGAGACGATGATTAGAAGTTTCGAAGGATTTTGATTTTCCATTTTAGTATAATCTCGGAAGAGGCGAATATCGTAGCGGATGCCTTAAGAAGAAAACAAACTTAGTTTGTCTACTACGGTGAGCAAGGAGAATAAGTTCGATAGAGCCACTCAGCGATGTATAGTTGTTTGGGGAGTTGGCTGTTAAATGGTTGAAGACTCACATGGCGTAAAATCTTTTATTGATTGGCCTACGACGTCAACATGTAACACCCTTGTGGGGATGCCACATTTATGAATGCTATGAAATAAAATAAAAATAAAACTCTACCCAAGTTATAAAACATTTGATACTTACATAATATTTGTGGAATATTTTTTTTCTTTTTATAATTATTAACATTAAATAAAATAACACGAAACACAAGATATAGCAAATATAAATTCACCATAATATACATATGATTCTCTTTTAGTACAAGCATAATTTATAATTACATGTATTTAATAAAACAGTAAGAGTTGACACAAAGCTAAAACATAATACTGCCCAAGTGCATCCCAGTAGATATCAAACCCTCCGATGAATCACCATCCGTCACCTCCAGAATAACCATCGAAAAGTGTGCATCTATGAGATCTCACAGCACTTTGGACACGAGTCCGAGCTGTCGACTCGCTACTACGCTCACTAGGCGCATGGAAAACTCTATGCCAATAACGCCTAATGGTCAAAGGTAACTCTAAATGTAAATAAAGCATAGTAGTGAATATGACCTCCCCGTCATACTCCCTACATAGGGACACAGTCAATCGTCCCACATAAGCTACTGTCCCTCGGTCCGCATGCATACGCCACGCCTCGGAACCCCCGTGAAACTCCAATCTCACGAACCCGAAGAATCCTGGCAGTGCCATGATCTCAAGATTAGTCTTGACGATCAGCGTGATCAACCGGTTCCTCCTCCTCGTATACGTCGCCCGACTGTTGCTCGTCAGGGTACTGTACCTCAAGAGGTTGATCCTCCTCTACCTCAAACTCTTTACAGAAGTAATACAGTAATATCGAGAAAACATATAGAGAGGTGAGACAATCTACATCACTACCCGCATGGTAATAAAGAAAATGACAGTACAAAACAGGAATTACAACAGTACATAACAATACATCATGCATAATATACCAAGCAATATATGACAATAATACTCATCACAATATCATGCATAATATATATTAAAGCAATAAATCATATAATCTATCACAGATTATAATAAACAGTAAAATGCAGATAATGCATGAACATTAAGATGCAGATGATGAATGATACACACACTGACTCGTTCCTACTCCATGGAGCTAAACATGGATATCTGAGAGAATGATCCGAAAAGAAACTAAAAATACTTTATGGCTGCCCAACCAAGCTATTGCACTGTCAATACGTCGTGTCTATAGCCCACAGTCCAAAACATCGTGTAGCAGTACACAGTCCAAACATCGTGTACCACAGGCATAGTACTTAATAGTCCCCTCAAGATCTTGACTAAGAATAGTGCTTGTCAAGATCATTAGTGTGTTGCCCGTTACCACGGCCCAGAGGAGCAACCCACTGTCCACATGTGGAATTCTCCGCATACTAATGCCTCCAAGTTCATAAATGAACCACACTACGCTTATCACACCAAATACGGTGTAATTCGCCTCGTCAATCAATCACCAATTATAACCCAAATTGGCACAACACTCTAAACATGAGCTAAAATTACAGAAATACCCCTATTATCCAAATTTTACCATATTTACGAGAAATTACCAAAATACCCCTAGTCACCAGATAACGAAGTATAGTACGTCCCACCTGACAGTACTACACTACAACATGTCTGGGTCCACCACTTTGGTCCGACAGCAAAACTCACAGTAACTTTCAATCGCGTAAGAATTTTATCGCATTTTCACAATCTCATCGTTTTCACAAACATTTTTAAATCGCGTAAAGACATTTTGACGTTTTTAAACATTGTAAATTGTTTTTGAGTTATTTTCTCAATCGCGTAGGATTTTTAATTCATTTTCTTAATCGAATAGCTTAAAATTGTCATTTTTAATATGTGTAAAACTATATCTAGTACTTTTAAAATACGTAATGTATTTTCCTTGTGTTATAAATATAGTATGGAATCTTTTCATTTTATGCTTTTGATTTTAATAAATTTCGGCAGCATTTTGCCTATAAAATCAGTATAAGGTATTTTTAACGTTTTCCTCTAAATATAGTTTATTTTATTTTTACCCAATAATTTCACTTTGAAACTCACTAACGCGCTTCAAAATTTATAGTATGAGCCCTACGTTAATACTTTTCAAGTGTCTGATTAATTTCTTACTTATACTGAATTCTGCTAAGTTAAAATTCTAGAACAGAATTAATTTCCTTTTATTTTCTCAATGATTCTTTGGAATCAATTTATGTTATAAAATAATTACCTAACCTATCTTAGTAAATAAAATGGCATGTTGGCCAAATCAAAATAAAATGGCATTTGGTTATACACTAAATGGCATATTGGCCATAATTAACTTAAATCATCCATTATTTACCTAGGTTCATTAAATCCTTGATGTAGAAAAATTGTGAGAACATTTTGGTTCTCTATTTTTGTGAGAAGGCCGTGGGCCTTAAATGTGTTCTTTGGAACACTCATGCATTTCGTAAATGTTATTCACATCCTACTTAAATAAATACACAATTATAAATACATACTATTATGTAATCACATATAAAACACATACAATATATTTTAAGCCATAATCATGCCTAGCAAAAATAATAAAACTATAATCATGCATAGCAAATTAAGATCACAATTAGTAAAGCATTTAAACAATCAAAAACAATAAAAATCACAAATAAACCATACAACCGAATCCTTATGGATTCTACACACAAACACAATCCATTTTCTCATCACCACTTAGGGTTGATGAGATTAAATCTCCCTCTTACCTCTTGTAGACAAAACAATCGGTAAGATTCCTTTCTTTCCTCCAAATTTCGTACAAGCTCCAAAACAATTCCTAAAATTCTCAAACAATTAGTAAATACACATACAAGGTACAAAATAGCAAAACCATGGAACAATCATGGTTAGAAAAATGAAAAATTCAGTTTTGAACCATAGAAACCAAACTTACCCTTAAGTAAGTAAGCAAGAAGTGGAATTTTAGGTAAGATAGAGTGGGAATTTGGGAAAAGTTTGTGAATGAAAGATGCTTAGAATGGTATTTGGGTTCAAGAAATAAGGTGAGATAAAATTATGAAAGCTTGGGTGTGCAAGGATGGGTGCTGGCCGAATTAGAGAGAGAAAGTGAGAGAGAAATGTTTGCTTGAGCTTTTGGTATTTTAGAGAGAGAAATGGATAGTTAAAAGTGATAAGTGTGAAAAACAAAGGTGAAAGGTGAATAGATAGGGCAGCAGCCGTGTGAGTGCCTTGTGGGAGGTTGAGTGATCAAATTTGCATGCAAAATATCACAAAGTGTGTTCACATGGCCAAGCACATGACTTAGGTCATTGAACCCTTCTAGAACCATGTAGAACCAAGCCACCTTGCCTCCTCCTTGCTGCCCAAAACCGTGTGCTTCCTCATCTTCTTAGTGTCTTAATTGTTCTCCAATTACACTTAATTACTTGCTAATAGATTAGGTAATTAGTTAAGTTAATTATCCTAACCATTCTTATTTAACATACTATTAATATAACTAATTAATTTAGTATATATTAACATATATTATAACCTTTAATTAATATTAGTATATCTAATTAGTATTTAGATTATAATTAATTCATAACTAAGCTAATTCACTTAGTATGCTAATTAAGTCATTAGATTAGTTGAATTAAGCTTAATTAGGTTACTAACCATTTTCAAGCCTACAATTGTTGACTTAATCCTAACCCTTGGTTCATCTTTAATCCTTAGCCCTAGATTAGATCTAAGGTAGATATCACTTGATCATAAACCTATCATTCTAATCTCACCATTGATTAGATCAATGGCTTAGGTTAAAGGCTTCATCATTTAGTTTTCATCCAATGGTTCAAATGAAAACACATGCCTCCTTAGGTGTCCAATTCCTATTGGTTTAGAAAGTCAAGCCTACCTTGGTTGACTTGCTCTCATTGGTTAGAAATTGTCCAGTCAGCACAGTTGACTGTTTTTCCTAAACGCGGGTCCCACAGCACTTTTAAAGATCTGTGGTCAAATCGAAGCAGATTTTTACTGTTTTTGAGACAGTAGGTACTGTATTATAAAATAATATTATAAAAATATAAAATTATTTTATTGCACAGTTAAATCCGAAAAATTATGATATTAATTTATATATCAATCAAATTGGGTTTAGTAAGATCTCCCACTCTCAATTAATTAAAATAAGATTTATCCTACTAAAATTTTTATTTTCTTAGGTCGAGCAAATCACATACAACAATCAAGTACACTCACTCACGGAGCAGTCAAATTTAATTTATCTTTCACGTAATTCACAAAACAAGACAAATCGGGACTATATTGTAATTATCCCAAAAGTTAGGGTGTTACAACTCCCCCTACTAATAAGAATTTCGTCCCCGAAATTCATCATACATCAAACAATTGAGGATATTGCTCCCTCATCTTATCCTCTAATTCCCACGTAGCATCTCCCATTACATCATTCCACACTACCTTCACCAGTTCTATCATCTTCCCTCGAAGTTGTTTCACTCTCCTGTCCTTAATTCTAACAGGAAGTGTTTCATACGTCAAATTATCCTTTAACTGTACTTCATTAGGTTGTATCACATGGGTTGGATCGGGAATGTATTTCCTCAACTGAGACACATGAAATACATTATGAAGATTGGATAGAAAAGTCAGTAAAGCTATTTGATAAGCTACAGGACCAATCCGGCGAATAATCTGATAAGGTCCTATAAACTTAGGTGTAAGCTTCCTTGATTTAAGAACTCTTCCGACACCAGTCATAGGCGTAACTCGCAAGAACACATGATCGCCTTCTTCAAATTCCAAAGGTCGTCTTCGTTTATCAGCATAACTTTTCTGATGGCTCTGAGTCGTTCGCATCTTTTCTTGTATCATCTTCACTTTTTCTGTAGTCTGCTGCACAAGATCAGGACCAATAGTCATACTCTCTCCATCCTGATACCAACACAAAGGTGTTCGACATCGTCATCCATAAAGTGCTTCATAGGGCGCCATTCCTATGCTCGAGTGAAAACTATTGTTGTAAGTGAATTCTATCAAAGACAGAAATTCATCCTAACTCCCTTGCTGTTCTAACACACAAGCACGCAACAGATCTTCCAACGACTGAATTGTTCTCTCTGTCTGACCATCAGTCTGCGGATGGTATGCAGAACTCAATCACAATTTAGTCCCCATAGCTTCTTGCAAACTTTGCCAGAGTCTTGATGTAAACCTCGGATCTCTATCAGAAACTATACTTACCGACACACCATGAAGTCTAACAACTTTGTCGATATATATCTGGGTTAAGCGTTCCAATAGATACTTAATATTGATCGGCAAGAAATGCGCTGATTTCGTAAGCCTATCAACTATAACCCATATCGAATCATGACCTTTCCTCATCTTCGGAAATCCAGTAACGAAATCCATCGAAATACTATCCCACTTCCACTCTGGAATAGTCAAAGGTTGTAACATACCAGCAGGCCTTTGGTGTTCCACCTTTGCCTTCTGACAGACAAGACAAGATGTCACACGTTCAGCTACATCTCTCTTCATTCTTGGCCACCAAAACAGTCATTTCAAGTCTTGATACATTTTCGTCATCCCCGGATGCATACTCAAATTACTTGTATGAGCTTCATCCCAGATCGCTCTCTTGAGTTCGGGATCATCAGGTATACAAACTCTTCCTTGAAACCTCATGATTCCATCAGATCCTTCCTCCACCGTCGCTTTATGACCTTGCTTCAATAATTCTTTCTCATTCTGTAAAAATGCATCTTCATCTTGTTTCTCCTTTATTATCTCCAACAAGTCATTCAAAACCACAACTCTACTTAGACGAATCTTTCCAGGTACCAATTCTATTGATAACCATAGATCTCTGAATTGCTTCATCAACTCCTCCTCTTTAATCATCATAGTAGAAACACTAACTACCTTTCTGCTTAAAGCATCTGCCACTACATTCGCTTTTCCTGGATGGTATTGAAGCTGAAAATCATAGTCCTTCAAAAATTCCAACCATCGCCTTTGTCTCATATTCAATTCTCTTTGATCAAACAAGTATTTTAAGCTCTTGTGATCACTAAAAACATTGAACATAGCTCCATACAGAAAATGCCTCCACACTTTCAACGCAAAAACTACTGCAGCTAGCTCCAAATCGTGTGTTGGGTAGTTCCTCTCATGAACCTTCAATTGTCTTGAAGCATAAGCTACCATATTCCGATTTTGCATCAACACACATCCTAACCCCTGATAAGATGCATCACAATACACCTCAAAAGATTTGTTAGGATCCGACAGGATTAACACTGGTGCAGTCGTTAACCTCTTCTTCAGCTCTTGAAAACTCGCTTCACGTTTCTCCGTCCAATCGAAAGCTTGACTCTTCCTCGTGAGTTGTGTAAGTGGTCTAGCTATCTTGGAAAAACCTTCAATAAATCTTCTGTAATATCCGGCTAATCCAACAAAGCTTCGAACCTCAGTCACAGTCTTAGGCCTTTCCCACTGTAAAAAAGTCTCCACTTTCGATGGGTCTACCACAATACCTTCCTTGGAAATTACGTGACCTAAGAATTGAACTTCATCCAACCAAAACTCGCACTTTGACAACTTCGCAAACAGCTTTTTCTCCTTCAAAATCTGGAGAACTATACTGAGATGTTCAGCATGCTTTTCTCGACTTTGAGAATAGATCAGAATGTCATCGATGAAGACAACAACAAATCTGTCTAAGTACGGACAAAAAATCCTATTCATATAGTCCATGAATATCGCAGGAGCATTCGTCACTCCGAACAGCATTACTTGATACTCATAATGTCCATAACGAGTTCGGAAAGCTGTTTTGGGCACATCATCGATCTTGACACGAATCTGATGATAACCTGATCGCAGATCTATCTTAGAGAATACAGTGGCTCCCTTCAATTGATCCATCAAGTCATCAATCCTTGGTAGCGGATACTTGTTCTTTATAGTGACCTTGTTCAGCTGTCGATAATCTACACAAAGGCGCGAAGTTCCATCCTTCTTTTTGACTAGCAACACTGGTGCTCCCCACGGTGAAACACTAGGTCGCACAAACTGCTTCTCCAATAGTTCCTCCAATTGCTTCTTCAATTCTGCCAACTCTACCGGTGACATTCGGTACGGTGCAATCGAAATAGGACCGGCTCCAGGTACTAAGTCGATAGAGAATTCGATCTCCCTTTCCGGTGGCAAACTAGGTACATCGCCAGGAAAAATCTTTGGAAACTTATTGACGACAGGAATAGTGCTCACATCCTTCTCAGACTTGACTTCCAAAGAAGACAACAACATAAACCCTTGAGCTCCATCCCTCAAGAATGACTTGACCTTTACAGCAGTCAAGAATCCAGAACTTTCTTCCTTAGGAAAAACTATGGCCTTACTCGCACAGTCTATAAGGATATGGTCAGAAGATAACCAATCCATTCCTAATATTATGTCTATCTCAACAAGAGGTAAACAAATCAAGTTGACCGAAAACTTACGATCCTTTATGACAATAGGACAGTTCATGCATATCTTGGATGTAACAACAGGCTTGGCAGTCGGTGTAGAAACAATCAATTGAAAACTCAGAGAAGACACAGGCAGTTTCAAACGTTCCACACAATCATATGAAATAAATGAGTGTGTTGCACCCGAATCATATAGCAAAGTCAGGTGATTACCTTCAATGACACCTTCCCTTGTATAAGATCCTCGACTGAGAAGCTTCACCCGGTCATTGTATACACTCTCCTCCGATCTTGGTGAGTAGCACGGACATTCCTCACTCGCAGGCTTTCTTTACGGGCCGAGTACAATCCCTTGAAATATGTCCGGCTTTTTGCGCTTAAAACAGATCGTTCCTCTTATCGACAATCAGTAGATAAATGGCCTTTCTTGCCACATTTGAAACAGTCGGCAAAACGCCACATTCGATTAGCTTGATTCCCACCAAAACTTCCCCCACAGACGATGGACGTTGAGGTTGACTCCCAGACGGTCTCGCATAAGGCTTATTCTCAAAATCTACCACCACTGCTACTACTTCCTCTTTGGAACCTAGTCGGCCCAAAATTACGATTCCTTTGATCTCGGGACGGCTCCAATGCCTCGAGTCTTCGACAAGTGTCTATCAACACAGGAAACTCCCTCATTCTCATCGGTAGCACTGCACGTCTCAACTCCATTCTTAACCCATCCTCAAACTTCTGGCACTTCCATACCTCATCTGGTTGGTTCTGGAAATACCTCGAGAATTGTGACAAACTCTCGAATTTTACAGCATATTCTCCAATGGTCATATTCCCTTGACGTAGACCAAGAAATTCCATTTCCTTGGCATGTCGAGCAAGACTGGAAAGTACTTCTCCGAAATATACTTCACAAAACACCTCCCAGGTGATTTCGCCTTTTCGCTTGTAAATACCAAGCGGGTATTCCTCCACCAATTTTCAAATCTCCTCTCAACATATAAACAAAAATATTACCTTCTTATTTTCCGCACCCCATTCCTTCGAATATTCGCTCCAAGTCTTGAATCCAAAGACTTGCCTTTTCGAGTCAAACTCGCCTCTAAACGTGGCGGATTGTTATTTCGAACTCAAACAAATTCAAAGCATCGACGATCGCATCTTGATGTTGGGGTCGCTTTTTGATTTTGCTGATTTTGTTGAGCAATCACTGCTGCCATTTGCTGAGTAGCCTCAGCAACTGCAACCATTGGGTCCACATTAGGTGCCACGTTTGCGCGCCTTCCTCTTCCTCCAGACATCTTCTTTCTTCAACAAGATAAAACAATGTCAGATGTAACCTTTCAGAAACAAATCACAGAGATTCACACAACACAAGCAAAAACAGACCTAACCACAACCCCAAAAGACTCTAACTTGGGCTTTGATACCAACTAATGAAACACCCTTCTGGGGATGCCACATTTATGAATGCTATGAAATAAAATAAAAATAAAACTCTACCCAAGTTATAAAACATTTGATACTTACATAATATTTGCGGAATATTTTTTTTTCTTTTTATAATTATTAACATTAAATAAAATAACACGAAACACAAGATATAGCAAATATAAATTCACCATAATATACATATGATTCTCTTTTAGTACAAGCATAATTTACAACTACATGTATTTAATAAAACAGTAAGAGTTGACACAAAGCTAAAACATAATACTGCCCAAGTGCATCCCAGTAGATATCAAACCCTCCGATGAATCACCATCCGTAACCTCCAGAATAACCATCGAAAAGTGTGCATCTATGAGATCTCACCGCACTTCGGACACGAGTCCGAGCTGTCGACTCGCTACTACGCTTACTAAGCGCATGGAAAACTCCCTGCCAATAACGCCTAATGGTCAAAGGTAACTCTAAATGTAAATAAAGCATAGTAGTGAATATGACCTCCCCGTCATACTCCCTACATAGGGAGACAAATCAATCGTCCCACATAAGCTACCATCGTCCCTCGGTCCGCATGCATACGCCACGCCTCGAACCCCGTGAAACTCCAATCTCACGAACCCGAAGAATCCTGGCAGTGCCATGATCTCAAGATCAGTCTTGACGATCAGCGTGATCAACCGGTTCCTCCTCCTCGTATACGTCGCCCGACTGTTGCTTGTCAAGGTACTATACCTCAAGAGGTTGATCCTCCTCTACCTCAAACTCTTTACAGAAGTAATACAGTAATATCGAGAAAACATATAGAGAGGTGAGACAATCTACATCACTACCCGCATGGCAATAAAGAAAATGACAGTACAAAACAGGAATTACAACAGTACATAACAATACATCATGCATAATATACCAAGCAATATATGACAATAATACTCATCACAATATCATGCATAATATATATTAAAGCAATAAATCATATAATCTATCACAGATTATAATAAACAGTAAAATGCAGATAATGCATGAACATTAAGATGCAGATGATGAATGATACACACACTGACTCGTTCCTACTCCATGGAGCTAAACACGGATATCTGAGAGAATGATCCGAAAAGAAACTAAAAATACTTTATGGCTGCCCAACCAAGCTATTGCACTGTCAATACGTCGTGTCTATAGCCCACAATTCAAAACATCGTGTAGCAGGACACACATTCCAAACATCGTGTACCACAGGCATAGTACTTAATAGTCCTCTCAAGATCTTGACTAAGAATAGTGCTTGTCAAGATCATTAATGTGTTGCCCGTTACCACGGCCCAGAGGAGCAACCCACTGTCTGCATGTGAAATTCTCCGCACACTAATGCCTCCAAGTTCATAAATGAACCACACTACGCTTATCACACCAAATACGGTGTAATTCGCCTCGTCAATCAATCACCAATTATAACCCAAATTGGCACAACACTCTAAACATGAGCTAAAATTACAGAAATACCCTTATTATCCAAATTTTACCATATTTACGAGAAATTACCAAAATACCCCTATTCACCAGATAACGAAGTATAGTACGTCCCATCTGACAGTACTACACTACAACATGTCTGGGTCTACCACTTTGGCCCGACAGCAAAACTCACAGTAACTTTCAATCGCGTAAGAATTTTATCGCGTTTTCACAATCTCATCGTTTTCACAAACTTTTTTAAATCGCGTAAAGACATTTTGACGTTTTTAAACATCGTAAATTATTTTTGAGTTATTTTCTCAATCGCGTAAGATTTTTAATTCATTTTCCTAACTGAATAGCTTAAAATTGTCATTTTTAATATGTGTAAAACTATATCTAGTACTTTTAAAATACGTAATGTATTTTCCTTGTGTTATAAATATAGTATGAACTTTTTTCATTTTATGCGTTTGATTTTAATAAATTTTGGCAGCATTTTGCCTATAAAATCAGTATAAGGTATTTTTAAAGTTTTTCTCTAAATATAGTTTATTTTATTTTTACCCAATAATTTCACTTTGAAACTCACTAACGCGCTTCAAAATTTATAGTATGAGCCCTACGTTAGTAATTTTCAAGTGTCTGATTAATTTCTTACTTATACTGAATTCTGCTAAGTTAAAATTCTAGAACAGAATTAATTTCCTTTTATTTTCTCAATGATTCTTTGGAATCAATTTATGTTATAAAACAATTACCTAACCTATCTTAGTAAATAAAATGGCATGTTGGCCAAATCAAAATAAAATGGCATTTGGTTATACACTAAATGGCATATTGGCCATAATTAACTTAAATCATCCATTATTTACCTAGGTTCATTAAATCCTTGATGTAGAAAAATTGTGAGAACATTTTGGTTCTCTATTTTTGTGAGAAGGCATGGGCCTTAAATGTGTTCTTTGGAACACTCATGCATTTCGTAAATGTTATTCACATCCTACTTAAATAAATACACAATTATAAATACATACTATTATGTAATCACATATAAAACACATACAATATATTTTAAGCCATAATCATGCCTAGCAAAAATAATAAAACTATAATCATGCATAGCAAATTAAGATCACAATTAGTAAAGCATTTAAACAATCAAAAACAATAAAAATCACAAATAAACCATACAACTGAATCCTTATGGATTCTACACACAAACACAATCCATTTTCTCATCACCACTTAGGGTTGATGAGATTAAATCTCCCTCTTACCTCTTGTAGACAAAACAATCGGTAAGATTCCTTCCTTTCCTCCAAATTTCGTACAAGCTCCAAAACAATTCCTAAAATTCTCAAACAATTAGTAAATACACATACAAGGTACAAAATAGCAAAACCATGGAACAGTCATGGTTAGAAAAATGAAAAATTCAGTTTTGAACCATAGAAACCAAACTTACCCTTAAGTAAGTAAGCAAGAAGTGGAATTTTAGGCAAGATAGAGTGGGAATTTGAGAAAAGTTTGTGAATGAAAGATGCTTAGAATGGTATTTGGGTTCAAGAAATAAGGTGAGATAAAATTATGAAAGCTTGGGTGTGCAAGGATGGGTGCTTGGCCGAATTAGAGAGAAAAGTGAGAGAAAATGTTTGCTTGAGCTTTTGGTATTTTAGAGAGAGAAATGGATAGTTAAAAGTGATAAGTGTGAAAAACAAAGGTGAAAGGTGAATAGATAGGGCAGCAGCCGTGTGAGTGCCTTGTGGGAGGTTGAGTGATCAAATTTGCATGCAAAATATCACAAAGTGTGTTCACATGGCCAAGCACATGGCTTAGGTCATTGAACCCTTCTAGAACCATGTAGAACCAAGCCACCTTGCCTCCTCCTTGCTGCCCAAAACCGTGTGCTTCCTCATCTTCTTAGTGTCTTAATTGTTCTCCAATTACACTTAATTACTTGCTAATAGATTAGGTAATTAGTTAAGTTAATTATCCTAACCATTCTTATTTAACATACTATTAATATAACTAATTAATTTAGTATATATTAACATATATTATAACCTTTAATTAATATTAGTATATCTAATTAGTATTTAGATTATAATTAATTCATAACTAAGCTAGTTCACTTAGTATGCTAATTAAGTCATTAGATTAGTTGAATTAAGCTTAATTAGGTTACTAACCATTTTCAAGCCTACAATTGTTGACTTAATCCTAACCCTTGGTTCATCTTTAATCCTTAGCCCTAGATTAGATCTAAGGTAGATATCACTTGATCATAAACCTATCATTCTAATCTCACTATTGATTAGATCAATGGCTTAGGTTAAAGGCTTCATCATTTAGTTTTCATCCAATGGTTCAAATGAAAACATATGCCTCCTTAGGTGTCCAATTCCTATTGGTTTAGAAAGTCAAGCCTACCTTGGTTGACTTGCTCTCATTGGTTAGAAATTGTCCAACAAGACACGCTTGACTGCTTTTCCTAAACACGGTCCCACAAAGACTTTTAAAGATCTGTGGTCAAATCAAGCATTTTTACTATTTTTGAGACAAGAGGTATTGTATTATAAAATAATATTATAAAAATATAAAATTATTTTATTGCACACTTAAATCTGAAAAATTATGATATTAATTTATATATCAATCAGAATTGGGTTTAGTAAGATCCCCCAGCTCCAATTAATTAAAATAAGATTTATTCGGCCAGAAAATTTTTGTTTTCTTAGGTCGGAGCAAATCACATACAACAGTCAAGTACACTCACGGAACAGTCAAATTAAATTTACTGCTCACAGAATTCACAAAATAGTACAAATCGAGACGATATTGTAATTATCCCAAAAGTTAGGGTGTTACACAACACGCTTTTGCCCGTTAATATAAGATACTCAATGGAAGGAAGCAAGCTTAGTACCAGTGATTTGGATTGATGCAGCTGGAGATGCAGCATGAGAATTAGAAGACAAAATGACAGAAACATAGTCGTGTTTATTCTAAGATATGATAAATTTTGAGGATGAAATTCCTTTCAGAAGGGGAGAGTTGTAACATCCCAAAAATTATTTATTTCATTATAAATAATTATTTTATAATATTTATGATTTTTGGTAATTTTTCTAGATTTTTTTGAATACGTCGAATATTTTAATATATTACTCATTTTACGTACACGTTGAGTGAGGCCGAAAAAATGAAATATTTTCCCTAAGGCCGAAAAACTTTGAACTATAGAGACGTCGATGGGGGATCTTACTAAACCCGAGGCTAGACACAATTTACGAGGTTTTTATTTTTCTAGATTTTATCTGATAAACAAAATCACAATATATTTTATTATCTGTGGGATAATAAAATATTATGTCTACTAACTGTAAAAAATTTGTCCACTAGATAATAATTCTAGCAAATTATTTCTATCTGATCTTTTTTATGATAGCATCTAAGTGATATCATCACCCTTCATTTTATCGAGAAGCGTGTGAAACTTCTCAAGGAAGCTTCAAGGAAGTTTCAAGGAAGCTTCCTACTTAACCATCACACACACTCTCTCTCCTCTCAAATGGGCTGCATGGCTGGAAGGGGGGAAAAAGATGACAAGAGTCATCATAATTTCATTTTCCTATTTCCTATTTCAAAATCTCATTTCATATTTCTCTCTCATCTTTCATTTCTCTCTCACTTTCACGTTCTCTCATCTCTCTCTCACACACACTCTCCTTTCTTCCTCTCTTCTCCCACACGGCCACACATCACCATTGGTGGCCATCAACCATTTCTTGCCAAACCAACCTTGTTTCTTATACCCTCTTCTCATCCTAAGACTTTTGTCTTTGGGGGTCATTCCCTAAATCTCCCCCTTACATCTTCCACCACAGAAGCCCAAAGCTTGAAGCTTTTGAGGTAATGTTCTTGATCTTCATTTTCTCTTCTCATTTTTGTGGTCCTTGGCCACCATTGTGATCAATGACTCCCTTTTCAAGCTTTGATTTGGGATTTCCTGGGTTTCATCATCTTAGGGATTTTCTTGGAGGTGTTGGACGAATTTCAAGAGACATCAAGGAGTTTGTTCTCTTGTTTTCTCTTAAGGTAAGAGGGAGATACTCCTCTTCACCTAATCTTGGTGGTGAGGAAATGCCTTAGGTGTTAATGGTGAGGAATCCATTGTGGGTTTCTCACTTTGCTTATGATTTTTGATAATGTTATGGTCTGAATGTGTTGCATGATTTTCTATGCTTAATATTGTGAATCTTGATGGATATGAAAGTATATAAATGCTTGGATATGTGTTTGGGAAGCAAGGGATTCATACCTATTCGATTTGGAGGTTTGGGGGAGCATTTTTGCAAGTTTCTGGTGTTAGATCCACAGGGCAGAGGCATACATGGCCGTGTAATCGAGCAGCGCAAAAGGGATGATCTTCTAGAGGCATACACGGCCTAGGCCGTGTAATTTGGCACTGCCGTGTACTCCAGGCCGTGTACTTTGGCACGGTCGTGTACTTTGGGTAATGAAGAGTGGTTGGCTTTTCTAGTCCCTTAGAGGCTCATAGTCTCATTGGGCACCCATTGTGAGGCTTTATAACAAGCTAGAACTTAGTTAATTAAAGGAATATACACTTAGGAAATCATAACGTGGAACAGATAAAGAACCCGACCTTATCATAAAACTAAGAGTGAGGTTTGGACAAAGAAAGAACATGAGTGTGAGGAGGGTTGTGAGGAACTTAAATTAAATATTCTAAGAGAGTTAATGCAAGAACATAATGGAATTAAAATATAACTTTCGTAGTAACTTTGAATAAGTTATGCTATCATTGAGATTTTATATACATTATGTATCTATATGTATGCATTGAAATCCATATGCATTGAGGCATGATTGATATAGTCTGACATGATGAGCATGTTTAAAGCATGCATTGACATTGTGATTATGGAATCGAAGTACTGGACCAAGAAACATCAGGTAGACGATTTAGTTAGATGTGGTTTGCTTTTATAACCAGAAACATCAGGTAGACGATTTAGTCAGAAAGGATTGGTTATCAGAGGAAACCCAATTAATAGTGGTACTATGTAGTCGTATGGACGGTTATATAATATCACTGGTGAAAATGGTATTGAACAATTGTATGGCCGGATTGCTTTAATACCATTGGGAATGGTACAACGGTGGTTAAACTATTGTTAAGGCCATGTTGCCTAGGAGTTGAATCATACCTTAGTGTGGGTGCGAATATACAAGTGTAGGTCTCTTATTGACCTTGGGGGCATCGGGGTGCGGGTACCTCACAATGGACAGTTGGTAGCTCTTCTGTCCATGGGGCAGACCGATGCAAACGCACTGACGATCCTTACCGAGACACTATCCTATATCGAGATCTGTGTAGAATGTCTTGTACAATGCCATGATGTACACTTTGATAAATTAAGAATTTTTAGCACTTGAAGGCCTCGGCAATCACGATACTGACATATCTCCTAATCATTCTCTCTGACGTATTGTCTAGCTCCATGGAGTAGGAAATTGGTACATTGTATATGAGGGTGGTCAGCATACGCATGGTGCATATGCATGGTCAGTTCACATATTGTCATGGCATGGTCAACATACATATTATGGTGACATAATTTATTATTCATATATCTATGATGGGTGTCTGTTGTTATAGTGCTGTTAATACTTATAGGATTGTGGGGTATGCTTTTCTGATGATATATATATATATATATATATATATATATATATATGAAATTGATAACTTAAATATATCTGAATTATCTGTATGTATGGAATGACTACGTCATTCGTGTTATGTTCCTTTGCTGCCATGTTGGTAACGATGTAGGATATCTCACCTCTTCATTGTATTGTCCCGCTTTATTTTGTGTTCGATAAAGGCTATGGAGGGGACACAGTTGAATTGGTTGGTTGTGGTTGAGTTGACTTTCCAGTTCTTGTGATGGTGTTGAGACGGGATTTTCTTGGCAACGTGCGAATGCAGCTTCATGGAGGCATTGATGCCTAGCGGGTCGAACGAGACACCGAACGTTTCATTGTATATAGGGGTAGTGGCTCTGCCCACAGGTAGTACCTATCCCGGGGTTACTACTTACCCTTTAGTGTTTTGGTACACGTCTTTTGTTATTTGGGTATATAGGTGTTACGTTTTCATGTTAATAGTGCCTTGTAATCATTATATGTATATATTTAATGTACTTCACTCTGTAATTGTACTTTTGGGAGCTATGTGATAAACATATTTCATTCGTGGCTCATAATTTCTTTGTATGCAAAATAGTTGAATATGGAAAACTTGTTATTTGAGTTGTAGCACGCTGAAATTTAGTGGCCGTGGTATAATGACAATTGTGTCGTGGTTATTAAATCGAGGGGTGTTCTAGGTGGCCATCTGCTTCACCAAATTCTCAAATGAAGGCTCAGGTTTTGTGGCTGCTGGACTTGGTTGTTGCATAAGCTGCTAAAATTACTGCCTACTTGGTCCAGCATGAGGCTGAAACTGTGGTTGCATAGGTGGTTGTTGGAATGGCTACTGGAATAGTTGCTTGTACTATTGTGGTCACTATTGTTAAGAGGTTGGACTACCATACCTCAGATTTGGATGATCTCTCCAGCCAGGGTTATATGTGCTGGAGTATGGATTATATGTAGGTTGTTGCTACTGTTGGTATTGTGGTTTATCAGGAAAGACACATGTTGTAGCTACAGAGTGATCTTGAAATGAAGAACAAACATCCTGAAGTGTAGGGCATCCATCTGTGGGATGAGATGAAGAAGAACAAATGCCACACACGCTTGTAGGCCCTTGCACAGGTAATTGTTGTCCCACTGCCAATTGTCTCACCAGGGAGGTCAACTAATCAAGTCTATGCTCCATTCTCTACTGGTCAGCATGAGACACATGATGCTCAATGACTCCTCTAGTTGAAGTGATCATTCAAGTTCCAAACTACTGGAATCACCAGCCATGTTAACAATTAAGTCTTTGCCAGCAACTGGAGTTTTATCAACCAATGTACCTCCATTGGTGGCATCAATCATGCTCCTATTAGTAGTTGATCATTGATTTGGTGGTGGGTACAACTTGAGAACAATTTCTTGAGCCTCTCCCAGTACTCAAGCAAAGTCTCTCCTGTCATCTGTCTTATTTTACTTATGTCTTTTCTAATGGCAGTAGCTCTAGATGTAAGAAAAAACTTCTCCTAGAATAACCTATTTATGTCATTCCAACACGTTACTGAACCTAGTGAAAGGTAATAAAGCCAATCCTTGGTTGCATCAACAGGGGAGAAAGGAAATGCTCTCAACTTGATCTGTTCCTCAAGTATCCCATTTGGCTTCATGGTTGAATAGACAACATGGAACTCCTTTAAATGCTTATAAAAGTCCTCACCAGCAAAACCATGAAACTTTGGCAACAAATGTATCAATCCAGATTTAAGTTTAAAGTTTGCATCAAGATCAAGATATTGAATCTATAAAGGCTGGTAAGTAACATCAGGAGCAACTAATTCTTTAAGGGTCCTATTATGCATGTTATCACCCATAGTTGCAATACCACTCAAGCTCTCAGGTTCACTTTCAGTTTCAATATCAAATTCAAGTTCATATGTAATTCTATCACAAAGACTACGAGCTCTATTAAGTATATTCAAGGTGCTCTCAATGTTATGATCAATAGCAAGTAAATGACTAGTGAAAAACCTAGTCATGCAACATATAAAGCATAGAAACACAACATGAAAAATAGACTACAAAACACTAAGATTCTACTAAAATAAATCTAGTTAACCTATCTACACATTTTCAAAAAATATGGGACCACCACAACACGAAAACTACACAAAAGTGAAACTAAAAAATGTAATAAAAATCTTAAAAATTTGAAAAAGTGGTCTAAACGATGGAATTTTACAAAAACCAAGGTGGATGTGTGTGCTTCTACATTAAAACTTGTTTATTGGGCCATTTTCCTTTAACTAACCAAGTTTCAGCTCATTCTGAGCATGTTTGCTCATACATTTTTCTGAAAATTCACTCGAAATCACCCATTTTCACCTAAAAACCACCAAAACATAGTAACAAAAAGGTTAGTGAAGGAATAGTAATCAAATAATCACCTAATAAGATTGATCAAAGTCAAAGTGATCCCTAGAAACGGCGCCAAAAATTTGATAATTGCCGAGGCTATCAAATTATATCAATTTATAACCGATTCACCCAAACTACTTGCAGTATAAGGTAACACTAGGTCTAGCCCTTAGATCACTCTAATTACACAATCAAATTAAGAGATTAACAACAAGGGGGATGGGTTTGCAAGATGAATAAACAGAAAATAATTAAAATGGTAAACAGAATTAAGAAAACAACCAATCCAAGGGAATTAACCAATCTTGATTTTAATTCATCCTTGATCATTATGGGTCTGTTCAATCATTAACCCAATTCTTGGTCTTAGATCACATCAAGAAGCCTTAAGATGATCCATGGATCCTCTACTAGATAAGCATCCAGAATTCGATCAATCAAGGTAAGACAAATTAAGCATCCATCTAATCCCAAATTGATCTAAGAAACAGGATCTAACCAAGCTAAACATTTCATCAAACACCTTTGATATCTTGTTTAGTCTCTGCAATCCTCCATTAACACATGATAATTAAGTAATTATCATATGAAAATCTCAATCAAATTAAGCAACTCAATCAGAATTAAACAAAGAGGAAGGAAAGAAACTTGATTAATAATTCAATGTAGAATAATTAAAATAGAATCTCAGAATTAATCATCAAGATTATCAATTCCTAGAATTCATTAAAGGCTCTAGCCCTTCATGAATTAGAGGGAAGAACTACAGAAAAATAGAGAAAATCTAGAGAGAAATGAAAGGAAGAGAGATCTAGAGAGAGGATGAAAAGTGCTGAATGAGAAGATGCTTTTCGTTCTACTGTTATAACCTTTTAAACTAACTCCTAAGTTAGCCTTTCATGATTAGAATTCTAATGGTACAAATCTAGGTCAATTAGGAATCACTAGTGTTACCAAGTGGCCTCAATACTTAAGAGGGGGGTGAATTGAGTTTATAAAATATTTTTACAAATCTTTAGCAAAACACTTGATTATTAATTTTTGTTGAAGCTATTGATTAATAGAGATGAAAATAGATAAGATTGAACACTTTCACCTACAAATGAACCAACCAAAATATAGAGTATTCAAGCAAACATATAAAATAAACACAAATGTAAAGGAGTTGAGTTTAGAAGATCGAACACAAGGTTTATCCTAATTCAGCCACCAATCCATTTGTGGCCTACAACTTTTACACTAATGTAAAGGAGTTGAGGTTTTTCACTATATCTTCAAGTTTCAACAGGTGCTTGCAACTTTTACACAATAGAGCACTCACCACACTTTAGGATACCACACTCTTTGTGCTTGAGCCTCAACCTCAAGGGATACCTCACCTTCTTTTGCAGATTAATCGAAGGTAGATAAAATGAAACTTTTTTTTGAAATGAAATTCTCACAAGAGTATGTAATACAAATTGAAGCCCTATAATGCTCTTTAAGAATATCTCAAATATTTGCCAAAACAGAGCACAAATGGATTAAAAGATTGATTCATGGATTAGAGTGATAAAAATATGTTTTAAGTTATTGGTTAGCCATTAAAGATGACCAAAGACAAGTATTTATAGTGTTTTAGATCAAAGGAGCTATTGGGTACATTTAATGACAACATTAAATGCTAAGAAAATAGTCGTTGGCTACTTTCAGACTCGTGGTAATCAATTACATGGTCTATGTAATCGATTACGTGGCTCTTATAATGTGTTATTGGCTTTTTGGGTAGGATGTAATCGATTACAATCCTTATGTAATCGATTACAGAGCCTCTGCTAGAGATGTAATTAATTATAACCCTTGTGTAATCGATTAAATGACCTCTGCTAGAGTTGTAATCGATTACAACACTTGTGTAATCAATTAGACTCACTCTAATCGATTACACTCACTCTAAGCCCAATTAAGCTTGAAAACCATTTCCAACTTTGAAATTACTTGGATTTGTTAAGAAGTAAACTTGAGTTACATTATCTAAGATTAAAAACAACATTTCTTTAGAATATGAACTTTCATCATTGAGTTGTTTTAAAAGGACCTTTCAAAAATCATTTTGAGATATGTTAAGATATATTGAGAGCATCTTCTATTTAGATTCTAAGACTTATCAACTATACCAAATATACCTATTTTGGTCTTCATCTTGACTTTGTTATCATCAAAAACTTCATATGCTTCATGACATATGCATTCATAATTGGGCCCAAGTCTCATGTCATTTAGAGGCATAAAACTCAAGTTATGCTCAATTAAGTGGCCTAACTCGTCAACAACTCACCTCTGCTTTCCATCTTCAATTGCATGCCCTAAATGACGTAGTTAAACTTAGGAGTCTTAATAAGAGTTGTAGCTTTATGTCTTAACTTCCATTTGGGATTAGTTTAACATTTATCAGGCTCCTACAACTCTTGATATGGGCTAATGAGTGCGCAGAGGTCAAGCTGTCAGGATCAGCATTCTGGCTCTTACTTCAACTTTAGTTTAAATTATCCAAACGTATGATCCAGCTACTGAGGTCTTCATGAAACTTATAGATATTTATCTTAGATTTCCTAAATGACTAAAATCACATCAATCAGATATTTGAAACTCATATTATAGCTAAATTACTAAACACTGTCAAATAGACTAATTAAGACTAATTTATGTAATAATTCCTTCAATGATTCAGTTAAGCCCAATATCATAAAATGTGACAAAACCAACTTAATTAAGCCAAATTGAACCTTAAGAAGCCTAATGATAGGATCATTAAATGAATAAAATATATTGTTATCATTAGTCCCTTGGTAAGTCTCTGTAAAAAAATTCACTAACGACATATGATGTGGTACGTTAAGTGCTTGTGTGGACCATTTAATGCCAAGTAGGCTTCCACGTGGCCAACATGGTATGTCACAGATGGATCCTATATGGAATTGTTTAATATATGAGTGTTATATGTAGGTTTTGGGAGCAAGAGGTGGAAAAAGAAATGAAAAACATAGAGGGAGAAGAAAGAAAGAAAGAGAAGGAGAAGGACATTCCTTAACAATTGGTGGAAGAATCTGACATTAGAGCTTCAAAATTTGATAACTCGTGGAAGAATCCTTGTTACATTAGGTGCCACTGTGGAAGATTCATTTCTTTTTTATTGTTGTTTTATGAAACCTTAGAAAAACATGTGGTCCCAAATGTTGCCCACTTGAATATTTCTCTGTTGTGTATGGTCCCATTGCATGTTTAGATGTCAATAATAATGATTTTGAACTGATATTTTATTGTGAGTGGTCCCAAATGTTTTTAACTTAAGATTGTGTATTTATGTGTCCCAAATGAACTAGAATTGATACTTTGCATATGTTTGTTTGTTCTTGTTTTTGTTTAGTTTAGTTTTTTGTTTTTTGTTTTTTTGCTCTTGTAGAATGTGAAAGCTTGAATGGTTATTTTGCACTATATTGGCCATTTTGATTTAGTGGAACAATTTAAAGTTGTCTTTTGTTAATTGAGAGGAGGCATAGGATAACATAGACCCTGATAAACTTTCATTAATTACTATAGGGGAATTTTTAGATCAGTATAACAATTTGGAATTCCTCAAGTGTTTCTATGTGATACTTGGTCAGCCAATGGCAATGGGTGTTGAGGGCATAATAAGAAATTTATTATGGCACACATGTTATAAAATTGCACATATCAATGTGTAACTCGTGGTAGTACTGATGCTGTAACATCTTCTCTGACGACTGATTTATGATAATATTATGTTACCAAGTGGTTTCAAAACTCAAGAGGGGGATGAAATGAGTTTTTCAAAACTTTTTACAAAGAAGCCCCTTTTGATTTTTGTTAAAGCTATTTTCTTATGTGGTGAATGGATTTATGACAACAAAAAGATCTTACACAAATTTAAAGAAAGTGAATGAGTAGAGGATGAAGCAACAAGTATGCAAACTCAATAAACAAGCTTGAAAGTAAAGAGATAAGGGTAGAGAAGAGTGCAAACAAGATTTATACTAGTTCAATCACCTTTGTGATCTACATGTAGTCCCTAGGATCGTCCACCCCGGAGTTTATACTATTCTTCAAGTTTTAATAGGTGCTTGAGAAACTCTTATAAGATTTGAGCCCTTCTTACACTTCAAGGATCATCCACCTCTATGTGTAGAAGCCTCTTTGTTTCCTAAAGGGATCCTCCACTCTCACAAGTGTTTACAATAAAGATTAAAAGAAATAAACTCACTTAAAGAGCAAATAATACAAATTGAAGCACTATGAAGCTCTCAAAGATATCTCAAAGGGTTTAAAACAAAGCAAGATTGATGAAAGGATTAAAGCTCAAATTTAATACTTGGGAAAAGGTTGTTAGATGTTCAAGAGTTAGCATTAAGTATCCCACGACTTGAATTTATAGCCCATCAATGAAATAGAGTTGTTAGAGTGAGTGGTATAGCATTTAATGCACTGAAAGCTAGTTATTGTTGGTTTCAGAGGAGTGGTAATTGATTGCAAGCATATGGTAATCGATTACCATGCTTTAAAAATGAATTTTGGGAGTTTGAAATCTTGGTAATTGATTGCAATATATGGTAATCGATTACTAGCTTTAAAAATAAGTTTCTGGGCTCTTGGTAATCGATTACCAAGCATCATAATCGATTACCATGCTTCTGTTATGAGGAAATCATGTTTCGGGAAGCTTGTAATCGATTACAAGCTTGTGGTAATCAATTACAAGCTTTCTGATATGCTCGTAATGGATTACGAAACATAGTAATGGATTACCAACTATCAGTAATTGATTACTAACTACCGGTAATGGATTACGAAGCTCTTGTAAGATATTATAATCATTCTAAAACCAACTTTTGAGCCTAAACAAACTTGTTAAAGATTACCCATAACTAAAACTTGGGATTTTTAAGGATTCAAAACAAAATTTTTATAACCTAAGTTTAAGACATGATTTTGTGCAAAACAACCCTGACTTTTCCAAACCAATGACCACCAACCAAAAGACTTCATGATGGATTTTTCAAAAAACATGTTAAGCTTATTGAGATATTCTAAACCACTTCTCATAAAAAGATCCTAAGTCCTATAAATCTATTTCTTTAGAGCTTCCTTTGGACTTGATCTTTGTCATGACTTTATTATAATCAAAACCTTCATGAAATAGGCATTCACATTCTCTGCCTTTTTGATGAAGACAAACCAGCAAGGGTAAAGAGTAGCACATATAGAATGATCAGAGATAGAAGCGCAACACTCCCCTTTAAGCTATGCATGAGATTCAAGCAAAAGAGTTTAGGCAAAAAGATTTATGACAATTAATTCACATACAATTCTCCCTTACTCATACAATTCATACTCTCCTTTTTTTGGCATTATAAAAAAGAAATGAAATCATGAAATAAGCATGAGAATTAGCCCAAAAACTTAATAGGGTTAACATAATAATCAACATTAGAGTTATGTAAAACGTAAGTCATAAGCTATAAAATGTATCAACATGGTTAAGATAAAGACTAAGGGTTAGACATATAAAGCATGAGGATCATCATGACTAAGTCCTATCTCCTTACTTGGTCTCCTCACTGTCATCATCATCATCATCATCATCATCATGCTTGGAGTCATCATCATCATCCTCATCATGAGCTGGTTGAGTCTGAGTAAGGGCAGCAGAAGTGGTGGAGGCAGTAGTAGTGAAAATCCACTCAATTTCAGCATCTTCCATCATAAAGCGAACGAAGGCTAACTCCTTATCAACACGATTTATGTGTTAGATCATAGTTCCATCAAATTAATTCATCTGATCATGAACTCCTCCTATACTCGCACCAATATATATTTGAAAGCTCCTCATCTCTTGGAGCAGTTATTCTATTAAGACTGATGGTGGAGCACCTTGTTGTGCTTCAGGTATTGCTAGTTCTTCAATATTCTCATCATCTTTATTGCCTTCGGCAATCTTTCTATCCACGCCATGGTCTATATAGAACCATTCATCACCAATATTTTTCATTTTGATCTTGGTGAGGGCGTGCTCATCAATGGACTCAAGACCATCTGTGCTTTGGTCCTTGACTTCTCTAATGAGTGGAACATGGAATTGCTAAAGAATTTTGGTGATGAGCATAGCATAGGGTAAAGGATGGTTACCCTTCTTTGCCTTGAGCATGTGTTTGATGACATAGTACCTCCAATTTATCTACTTGCTATTGTTCAAGGCCCAAAAAGTTAGCACATCATCTGATTGCACCTAAGAGTAGTTTCCTCCTCTTGTAACAAGAGCTCTGACTAGGATGTAGTGCAGTAAGTGATTCTCAAGAGTTAGTCCACTAGCCATAACTCTTTTTCTTGCATGATAACTAAATTGAAGCAACATGTTTAAAGCAAACTTATATTCATACTCATCGACCCAAACAAAAGTAATACTACTACTAGTAAAGTTGACCCCATCAAATTTTAGCCTAGTTAATTTAGTCTACATTTCATGATTAATCATAATGTTCACCTTTTTGACTTCAATGATTAGAGTAGCATTTTCATATTATAAATTTGCATAGAAAACTCTCACTATGTCAGGATAAATATTTCTTCTAATGCTCAAAAAGGTAATTAGACCAACATCTTGCAACAATTTATAGCATTGAAAGGCTCATTAGAGAAAAAGGTATTATCTAAATACCTTGGTTAGATGATCTTCTAGATTTGAAAGTTATTTATGAAGTTTTTAGCTTGCCATGGACTGCTGAAGAGATGGGAGAGATGCAAAGCCAGAAGAGGTTCCTATGGTGCCTTGCCAACAACTTGCCTTATTCTTTGCCTTTTTGTTCCCTTGGATGATTAAGCCATATTAGGGTAATTTTAGTGTGGAGTAGAGGTATGGAGAAAGGAAAAAGTATTTTGGGAAGGATTGAATGTGGTAGAAAGGAAAATGGATGAAGATTTTGGGATTTTTGGGATGGTGTTTGCATGTTAGAGAGAGAAAATGGGAGGGGGATTTTGAAACTTGGAAATTATGAGGAAGACTGAGATTTTTGGTGAGTGGGTTGGTAGGATTATGGTAGAGGAGTGTTTTAGAGTGGATTGGAACAAGAATAGAGGAAATTGATAGAGATTTGAGAGTGAATTTCGAGAGAGAGAGTGGAGTCAAGGTTTTGAGGGAGAGAATGATTTTTTGGAGAATTTAAATGTTTTGATGGGTGGAAAGATGAGGGGTTTTAATGAGGAAGTGTTTAGGAGTGATTTGGAGTGAAATGGTGAGGATTTGGTTTAGATTTGAGTAGAGAAAGAGAAGAAAGGGGCAATTAAAGAGAGAAAATGAAGGGAAGGTGATGAAAATGGCTGAATAGGCATGATTTAAGCTTTTAAAGACCCTTGGTAATTGATTACAACCATGTTGTAATCACTTACGATGCTATTGGGTTAGCTATAATTGATTACCATGTGCGATAATCGATTACCACGAAGCATTTTGGCTTGTAGGAGACTTTGTAATTGATTACCAAGTGTGATAATCGATTACCATGCTGCTGCCATCACTTGAAATACATTCCAGAGGTCCTATAATCGATTACATACCCCATGTAATCGATTAGCACATCCAAAAATTGAAATTTTCACTTGCCAAAGCCCTCATAATTGATTGCCAACTTCCGTAATCCATTACCATATCAATAAATATGAGAATTCTGTAACCAAACTTCAGCAAACTTCATCAAAACACTTTTTGAGCAAATTGGATGACTTAATCATGATGAGAGCACATTGAAAACAAATTTGGGGAAACCTTTGACACTCAAGTCAGTAATGGATTTAAATAAATAATTTAAAGAACATGCATCAAACACAAAGATTCACTTCAAATACAGGATTGATTAATTATTCCTAGTTCTCCTCTTATATAAAAGAAACTTTCTTTTGTCAAAGGTTTTGTAAAGATATCAACTAGTTATTTTAATGTTTCCACAAATTCAAGCACACAATCCATTTTTTATATATGATCTCTTATAAAGTGGTGCCTAATTTCAATATGCTTAGTGCTATAGTGCAAGATTGGGTTCTTAGTTAAATTGATTGTACTAGTGTTATCACATTTTATAGGGATGTGATCAAGTAGGAGTCCATAATGCAGAAGTCGTTGCTTCATCCAAAGGATTTGGGCACAATTACTTCTAACTGCAACATACTCAGCTTCAGCTATAGACAATGTCACACTATTTTATTTCTTGCTATGCCAAGAAACTAAAGAGCTTCTAAGCAAGTGGCATGTCCCACTTGTACTCTTCCTATCCACTTTGCATCCAGCAAAGTCAGAATTAGAATAACCAATCAAATTACAAGAGGCACCTTTGGGGTACCACAAGCTCATTTGTGTAGTGCTAACAAGATATTTCATTATTCTTTTTATAGCACTTAGATGAGATTCTTTAGGACAAGCTTGATATCTAGCACACATGTACACTCTAAATATTATATACGGTCTACTTGCGGTAAGGTAAAGGAGTGAGCTAATTATACCTCTATATTTAGTGATTTAGGATTTACCTTCTTCATCCTTGTCCAAATAGCAAGAGGTGCTCATTGGGGTAGCCATTTTTATTTAGTTGATCCATATGAATGTGGCCAATTCTTCTATGCTAAAGTCATGAATCACTTTCGTTACTCATAAGACATTTAGCATCTTGAGAGGTTATAACATCTAGGTTAATCATGTAGATATTATCTACCCTATGACCAACAAACTTAACTTGCTTGTCATCTTTACCTTCAATTATGTAGTAATTAGAGTTAAAGATAACTCTATTTCTCTTACCACATAATTGACTTATGCTAAGCAAGTTATGTTTGAGTCATTCTACATACAAAACATTATCAATTGAGGTAGAAAGGTTTTTACCAACTTTTCCAACTCCAATGATTCTTCCTCTATTATTGTCCCTATAAGTGACATGTCCATGTTTCTTAGGAGTAAGAGAGGAGAACTTGGATCCATCACCAGTCATGTGCTTAGAGCAGCCACTATTAAGGTACCAATTTGAGCTATTGGTCTTCAAGCACACCTACAAAGCATGTTCAAGTTTTGGTTTTAAGTACCCAAATTTTTTTGGGTCCTTGTGTGTTAGTTTTGGGCAAGAGCCCTTTAGAACCTATATTTTCTTTTGACCAACACTAGAATTCTTTCTAATGCTACATGTGAATGCACTATGACCTTTTCTTCCATAATGAAAATATGTAACAAAAGGACTACTTGACACACTTGAGAAAACAAAGAAATTCTTATAAAACTTTTATTGTTTCTTAGGATTGTAACCCAATCTAGCCTTGTTAAACACACATCTTTATTTCCCAAGTAAGATGTTCAAGTTATCACTTCCCAAGGTAAACTTAGTAAGGGTATTTTTCAAATCTTCAACTTCTTTTTCCAAAGATAAACATGAATGACATGAAGAAGATGAAGAGGGAACATCTTTTTGAGAAGAACAAGTACAACATAAGGAATTAGCATTAATTAATACAAGAGTCTCATTTTCTAACTTTAACTCCTCAATTTCTTTGTTTAAAGAAGAAATTTGGTTTTTCAAGAGAGGAAACTATTTTCTTTGAAGATGAAACCATTTTTGCAAGTCTTATGGATTCTTTATGCAATTCCTCAAAGACATTTTGCAACTCCTCATAAGAAGGTTGAAATTCATGAGTTTAAGATTCTACCTCTAAGTCATCTTTGGCCATGAGACAAACGTTGACTGTAACACCCTAGAAATTTTTTGTTTCATGATATACGTTCATTTTATAATATTTATGATTTTTTTGAATTTTTCTGGAATTATTTGAATTGTTTGATTATTTTAATATATTTCTCGATTTGCATGCACACTGAGCGGAGTCGGAAAAATAAAATATTTTCGCTGATGTCGAAAAACCTTGGACTGTGGAAACGGTGACGTGGGATCTTACTAAACCCGAAGCTGGATACAGTTTACGAAGTTTTTATTTTTCAAGATTTTATCTGACAGATAAAATTTAGGTACACTCTATTATCCATTGGACGATAGATACCAACTCTGTTAACTAAGACTATTATTTATTTGATAATAGCTTGTAGTAAAAATCTAGTAGATTATTTTTATTTAGTCATTTTTATGACATCATCTAAGTGATATCATCACGTCACATCATTGATTGACCTTTTTGGGAAATGTGAGAAACTTCTCAAGCAAGCTTTAGAGAAGCTTGTAAGAGAAGCTTAGTTCCCTTTCCCAAGGAGGGTACACGGCCACACATGTGAGGGGAGGGGAACTTCTTCAACAAGTTTCTATCACCTTTTCACATCATACTTCCTATCACTTTCTCTCTCCCCACCCAAAAAGTTTCCTCTGACTTTTTCTCTTCATCTTCTTCCATTTTCTCTCTTACACTACACGGCCATCACCCTTGCACCACCACTTCACATTCTAAAATTTCTAACAACTATATTTCTTGAATCTATACTTCCTCCTAAGATCATCTAGTGTGAAGATCTTGGCTGTTCATCACTTTTCCAAGAATCCTTCAAGTTAGGGTTTGTGATTTTCTATGGTAAAAGTTCTCTCCTTTTTCATCATTCTTCTCTTCTTCCTTGCAAAGCTTTGATGTATGTTCTTGGATACTCTTTTCCAAGTCTAAAAATGATGACTTTTGCTATGTCATTTTCGGTTTCAAGGGGGTTATTGAAGGAGGAAGGTTTTTCAAAAAGCTCTACACAAGTAGTTGGATATCTCCTAAGGTAAGAGGGAGATTTCTCTCATCAACCATCCATGGTGGTGAGGAATGAAATTGTTGTATGAAAAGTGAAGAAATCCATGTGTAGGATTACTCACTTTGTTGTTTTGAATTTTGATGATTTTTGTGTTTTTTGTTCTATGTGAGGTTGTGGCTTGTTGTTGTGTATAGTTTTATTTGAATAGAAAGCTTGATATATGATACATGTTATTTGCTTAGAATCTATTATGGAAAAGAAAATTTTGAGGCCCAAGGACCCTTAGGGCTCATGGCCAAGAGGCCATAAATAAGGTATCCAAGATAAAATTTTATATTGAATTGGAAGTTAAAAACTTGAATGGAAATGAAATTGAATTAGAGACTTCATAATCATGAAGGAGTGGTAAGAACAAAAATCTTAGCTAATTGGTTAGAGATAGGTTTCGGCCTTGAGAGGAAAAAGATAGATGATTTTGTAACTAGGTGATGTTTATGTTTTTGGTGGTAAGTGAAATTCTTAACGATTGATATATATTACTTGCTTGAGATTCCTTGTGGAAGTTAGAAAATTTGAAGTCCTAGTGCCCTAGAGAGCTCACAGCCAAGAGGCCATAAGTAAGGCATCCAAGATGAAAAAATTAAGTTAAATTGAAATCTAAGTGTTAAGGTGAGAAAAGAAGCGGATTAAGGATTGGTAATAATGAATTAGGGCTAAAATAAATCTAGTCCTTTAGTTGGAGAAGGGTTTCAGCCTTGAGAAGAAAAATGAGTGAGAAAGAGAATTCATAATAAATTAGAGTACCTTGATGGCTTATGGAAAAGGGGAAGTGAGATTGTGAAGTAATATCATATGGTTTCTTTTAGGCCATTTTAAAAAATGTGAGGAGACATTACTTAGTGGAACTTAACTAGGAGGGTTTTAAAATTAAAGTGCAATCTCACTTTAATTCTTGAATATTTTGATAAGTGTGGTTTATGGAGAATGTTTCATAAAATTTTAAAGAGGATGATTTTCTAAGAATTGTGTATTTGAGATGCCTTATGATCAAACATAATATTATTATGCTGTTGAGGTAATGGACTGGGCCCTGGGTGGTCAATGGTTGATTGGAACCCTATTATGGCTTCTCTTAATGATATTAATATTGCTAAAGAATATTATGCACTATTGTATTGTGATCATACATTGTGAAAGTCGGAATGACTTGTTGTTAAGGCGGAATGACTAGGTTCATTATTATGTGATCATGCATTGTGAAAGTCAGAATGACTTGTTGTTAAGGCGGAATGCCTAGGTTCATTATTATGTGATCATGCATTGTGAAAGTCGGAATGACTTGTTGTCAAGGCGAAATGCCTAGGAGATGAATTACACCTTTGTGTGGGTGAGAATTGCGTAGTATGGTTCACTTGTTGAACTTGGAGGCGTCGGGGCGTCGGTATCCCACAAGTGGACAATTGGTAGCTCCACTGGGCCATGGTGACTGAGCAATGCACTGATGATCTCGACCAGGCCTTATCCTATTCTCGATCTGGTTGAGAGTGTCTTGTATAGCCATGTTACACATATTGATATATTGAAAAGCACACTATATAAAGCTAACGATATGCAGACAGTGGTTCTCCCGATCATTCTCTCTGATGTTGGTTTTTAGCTCCACGGAGTAGGTGTCGGTCTGTCATGCATTTACATATCATTGAGCATTTTACTATGATGTATCTACACTGTGAGATTAATTGTTATTATACTATGGATTTTTTCGTTAATATACCTCATTAAGATATCTGTTGGACGACTTTATAATTGTGAACTATTATGTTTGTATTATGTGATTTTATTATTATTTGTTGTTTCTTGCTGCCATGTTGGTAATGATGTAGAGAGTCTCACCTCTTCTATTGTATTATTCTATCTGATTCTGTTTTTGTACTTATGTTGGGATAGACTGCGATGGCGGCAAGGCAAGACCCGCGAGGTTTCACTAGGCTATAGTTCCATGGAGGTATCGGAGCATGGAGTGTTCAGTGGGACACGGGGCACGTTCGGTATGACGGGGATGTCACTTTGAGTTGAAGCAGGACCCGACATGATGCGGTCACGTTTACTATGGATGCAGTTGTTCACTTGGAGTTCTACATGCCCCTTGGGGAGCTTTGGGATAATCGGAGAGCCTCCTATAGGGAGGGCTTTGTGGAGTCGACTGCTCGGACTCCTGTTCGCAGTGACATGCCTCGATTGGGGGCTTTGTCCATTAAGGATCCTGAAGGCGATCTAGATGAAGGTCGGGTGCAGGAGCCCATTGTAACACCCCCTCCAAGATGGGCATTACATTTCAAACAGGCTCCTTTTTCGCAAAACCAAACTTTAACCAAGTTATAAAAAGATCGACATTATAAAACATGAGTTTCAAAATTTCTTTTCAACCAATAACATCGACTTATCAAATAATAAAAATACAAGGCATAAGAACTGAAAAACATATTTTCATAAAATGAAGTTCATTACATCCTTAAGTACATTACCTCATATTCCAAAAGTATAAAACTCAAGTACTCCGAATAGTAAACTACACGTATATGACTACCAAAAGAAAAATGAACCTAGTCCAAGTCCCAACACCTAAAGAACAGGGTCCTGCACCCAATCTTCATCTAGATCCCCTTCGGGATTCCAAGCAGACAAAGCCCCCAGTCGGGGCATGTCACAACAGATGGGAGTCCAAGCAGTCGACTCCCAGTGAACAGCTACATCCACCGTACCAGTAGCGACGTCATGCCGAGCCTTGCTCCAAAGCAAAGTGACATCTCCGTCATGCTGAATGCGCCCCGTATCCCAATGGACACTCCACGCTCGGTGCCCTCGTGAAACTGCAGCCTAATGAAACCTCACGGATCTTGCCTCACTGCCAATGCAGTCTTTACAGACATGAGAATAAGATAGAAGCAGACAGAAAATACGATGAAAGAGGTGAGATCCTCTACATCAATACCATCAGGCAGCAAGAAACACAACGAAAGACAACGATGTCATTCATATACAACAACATTAAATAAAAGCAGATATAATCAGGTCAATATAAGAATATTTCAGAATAACAAATATATTCATACTATTACAGAGATATCGTAAGACAACATACATAATCATATTATCAATTGGTAAATGATTCAATAAAGTATATCACAATACATGAATACTGACCATGCCATGAAATATGTAAACTGACTATGCATATGCACAATGCATATGCTGACCATCTTTATGCACAATGTACTCAATTCCTACTCCATAGAGCTAAAGATTCAGAGATGAGCGTTCCACAAGATCTGTCCCCCTCAAAAGACAGTCTACATTGGACCATGAAAAGTAATAGTTTTGTCGGGCTGCCAGTGCGTTGTAATGGTGTTCACAGCTAGGGGTATACGATGTGATAACATAACCACTAAGTGAATCACCTCGCCCTGAACGTCCCCTAAGATCCATCATGGATTGCACTATCTTGTAAGTTCTCGCTCACTGCTAGGCATAAAAAGCCGACTGAATAATGCTCAATGCATGAACAATAATTTCAATTCACCATTGTACCATTCTCAATGGTATTAAAGCAACTGCCCATACAATTGACTAATACCATAGTATTAATGATATTATATAACCACCTATACAACTACATAATACCAATGATCCACTCGGGTCCAGCACTTGGGTTCCACAAGCACAAGGCTAAAATCCATAATTCACTTGGGTCCAGTACTTCGGCCCAAAATCACCATGCAATGTATTCGTTCACAGAGTATCTCAGTCGTGCAAATTCAAGGATCATACATGTTCTCACAAAGTATCTCAATCGTGCAAATTCAAGAATCATGCATGTTTTCACAAAAATATAGTTATGTCTTCTTTAGGCCTTAAATCGAAACACTTCTCAAGAATAAAGATAGAAATTAGTTCTGATCACCAAATCCTTCTAACTAAATTCCTCGAATAACCTTTCTTCATATCGTTTATGAAACTCTTGAGAGAAACTACATTATCTTAACCTCACAATTCTTTTACATCCTTCACTTATAAATCCTCAATTAAATTTTTTGATTATTAAGTCAACTAGATTCACCACTAATAAATCACCTTCCATTATTCCAATTATCCCCAAAATTATTTTCATTAGTATTTTTAAAAGTCATTACTCCTCAAATCATAACATTATGATCATCTTCCCTTAGTTCTATACATAGCCAACTTAAACTAATTATTTAAACTCTTTATAACCTCACCTACGCTCATGTTCTTTCTTTGTCCAATCCTCACTCTAGGCTATAGGATAAAGTTGTGTTCTTTATTCTTTCCACATTATGGACTCCTAATGAAGTGTCTATTCATTTAATTAACTAAGTTCTAACTTGATACAAAGTCTCCTATTGAGTGCCTAATAAGGCCGTGGGCCTCCAAGGGACTAAACAACCTAACCATTTTTCATCAATCTCAGTTACACGGCTGTGTCCCATTACACGGCCTGCCTAACACGGTCGTGTCTAATTACACAGCTTGGGCTATGGACTTCTCTGGAAGAATAGAAAAATTACCCAAATCTGACCCACTCGATTACACGGCCATGTCATATTACACGGCCTGGGCCGTGTACTCCTCTGCCTGGTGACGTGTGAGTTATGTTTCCAGCAGGAAACATGGCCTGAGCCGTGTAAAGCCATACGGCCCGTGGATCTAGCACTAGAAAATTAAAAATATGCTTTGCCAAGCCTCCAAATTAAATGGGTAAGAATCCTTTGCCATGCAAATACATATCGAAGCATTTAGACATTTCAAATCCATCAAGATACACGATACCAAGCATAGAAAATCATACAACACATCCAAATCGCATCATTATCAAAAATCACAAAAACAAAGTGACCAACCCACAAATGGATTCCTCACTGTCAACCCAAAAACGTGTTCCTCACCACCACGAGTGGTTGATAAGGTTAATCTCCCTTTTACCTTAAGAGACAACAAAGAAAGCAAGCTTCTTAATGCTTCCTTGCAAGATTTCATCCACCCCTACCAAGAAAACCCTAAGATGGTCAACTAAAGAAATCAATAACCAAAGCTTGAAAGAAAGAGTCCTTGATCACAATGGTGACCAAGGGTCACGAAAATGAGAAGAAAAGGGAAGAAAGTCAAGGACTTTACCTCAAAGTTTCAAGCTTTAAGGCTTGATAGAAAATGATGGAGATGGAGGAATCAAGAGGTGTTCACCAAAGAGAAGAGCTTCAAGATGATGAGAGGAGTCAAGATCATAGGTTGGCATGAGCAAACAAGCTTGGGTGGCCAATAATGGAGGTGGTGTGGCCGTGTGAATGAAGAGGGAAGGAAGAAGAGAGAACGTGAGGGAGAGAGAAGAGAGAAAAGAGGGCGTGAGAGAGTGATGAATGGTAGAGAAAGAAAGTGATATTTTGTTTAAAAATAGAAAGTGATAGGAAATGTGAAAAGATAATGACTTTGGTCATCTTTTTTTTTTCCTTCATGGCTGTGTAGCTCATATGGGAGGAGAGAGAATGTGAAGCTTCCTTGAAGCTTCCTTGAAAGTTTTGCACACTTTTTAATAAAGTGAAGGGTGATGATGTCACTTAGATGATATCATAAAAGTAATTAGATAGAAATAATCTATTAGAACTATTATCCAGTGGACAAAAGTTATAGTTAGCAGAAATAGTATTTTATTGTCCCACAGATAATAAAATATACTGAGATTTTATTTATCAGATAAAATCTCAAAAAATGAAAACTTCGTAAACTGTGCCTGATCTCAGGTTTAGTAAGATCCCCTGTTAACACTTCCATAGTTCAAAGTTTTTCGACCTTAGGGAAAATATTTTATTTTCCCTGTCCCGCTTAGCGCGCATGCAAATTGAGAAAAATATTAAAATAATCAAACAATTCAAATAATTCTAAAAAAATTCTCAAAAATCACAAATATTATAAAATGAACATATATCATGAAATAAATGATTTTCAAGGTGTTACAACTCTCCCTTTCTAAAAAGAAATTTTGTCCTCGAAATTTATTATACCTTAGAACTACAACTATGTTTATTTCATTTTGCCTTCTAGTTCTCATGCTCCATCTCCAGTTGCATCAATCCAAATCACCGGTACTAAGGTTGCTTCTTTCCATTGAGTATCTCATATTAACGGGCAAAAAGCGTGCTGATGTCGTAAGTCGATCAATAAAAAATTCTACGCCTTGAGTCTTCAGCCATCCAACAGCCAAATACACAAACAACTACTCATCGCTAAGTGGCTCTATCAAACTTATTTCCCTTATTCACCATAATAGACAAACTAAGTATGTTTTCTTCTTAAGGCATCCGCTACGACATTCACCTCTTCCGAGATGATACTAAAATAGAAAATCAAAATCTTTCAAAAATTTTAATCATCGTCTCTGCCTCATGTTCAACTCATTCCGATCGGATAATTACTTCAGACTCTTGTGATCGTTGTAGACATTAAGATTTGCTCCGTAAAGAAAGTGTCTCCAAATCTTTAATATAACCACGAACGCTAACTCTAAGTTTATATGTACTCTCAGTTGTCTTGAAGCATACTCTGCTACTCCTTCTATTCTGAACAAGCACACGTTCTAGACTTTAGCGCGAAGCATCACGAGACACCTCAAAACATTCGTTGGGATTGGGTAGAACCAACACTGGTGAAGTAGTCGAGTGTCTCTTCAATCCTTGAAAATTTCCCTCACATGCATCGGTCCATACAAAAACTTAACTCTCTCGTATGGGCTAGATGAGAGGTCTTGCCATCTTGGAAAACTCTGCGGTGAGTCTCCTACATTAACCAGCTAATCCTATAAAGCTACGAATATCCGTTACGGTTGTTGGTCTTTCCCATTGAAGAATTACTTTAACTTTTGAAGGATCCGCTACAATTCCTTCCTTTGAGATCACATACCTCAAAGGTTGAACTGCCTCTAACCAGAATTCGCACTTAGACAACTTCACGCATAACTTCTTCTTCTTCTTCAGAATTTGAAGAATCACACTGAGATGTTCAGCAGGTTCCTCCTGACTTCAAGAACAGATCAGAATGTCGTCAACAAGGACAATGACAAATCTGTCTCAATAGGGAAGAAAGTTCCTATTCGCGTAATCGATGAATGCTACCAGAGTGTTCGTTGCATGGAACAACATTACTAAACACTCGTAGTGCCCATAACGCATCTGAAAAGCTGTCTTGAAAACATCTTCTACCTTCAAATGAACTTAATGACAATCAGAATGCAAACTGATCTTGGAGAAAACAATGGCTTCCTTCTGTTGATTCATCAAACCATCCATCCTCTATCTTAACAGGAAATGTCTCATAGGGCAAGTTCTTTTCTAATTGTACTACATTCAGCGCAATTTCATAGTTTGGATCAGGGATATATTTTCTCAATCGAGATACACGAAAAACATCGTGAAGGTTAGAAGGAATAATAATAAAACTATTTGGTATACCATTGGACCTATCCAACGAAGGATTCGATATGGTCCAATAAAATTTAGGAATGAGCTTCATGGATTCAAATCCAGAAATCTCTGTCTCAGGAAACACTAAAGTCTTATTGGAATAATTTGACAGGATGTGGTTGGAAGATAACCAATCCCTTTTCAAGATCACATCAAATTTACAAAAAAGGTAAACAAATCAAATTAACAAAAAAGATTCAGTCTTTAACACGTCATGGGATAATTTTAAACAACTTGGCTATCAACAACAGGTCTTTGTAGTAGAAGTAGAAATAATCTGGTCAAAAGATAACAAAAACACATATGACTCTAATTGATCCATACAGCTATATGTCATAAAGAAATGGGTTACCCCCAGAATTATACAGTAAAATCAAAGGTCATCCCTTGTAGTACAATCTCCCTCGTTTAGGTCTTCAGTCTGGGATGCTTTTACTCTACTTGAGGAATTGACTTCCCCTTCTCCGCGAGACTTTGAAGCACATACATCACTAACGGAAGGCTTCGTCCTTTGCGAAGTACAACTCCTAGCCACATGTCCTAGCTTTCCACACTTGAAACAAACTTTTTCCTTGATCATACAATCCTTTGTTGCATGACTTTTTGCATACTTCTTACATGTCAGTAAAAGTGCGACGGGCTGACTAGGTCTACTATTGCTAGCATTACCTCCATATGGTTGCCATTGTTGTTACTTTCCTGGTGGTTGCGAATATAATTTATGTTAGAATCGCTTGACCTTACAATTTCTTCTTTTTTGGAACCAATATGGTCCTACGTTACGTGGTCCCATATCTTGAGATTGATTCAACTCTAACAAAATATGAGCCTCAACTATCAATTCCTACTGTTGAACGATCCTCTGATTCTGTTGTACTATTGTTTCAGCTATTTCTTGCATTGCTTCCACAGTCGCAGCCATCCCTTCGTTGTCGCGTTCCACATTCCCATGCGTACGTCTACCGTGAGTCATTGTTTTTCCTTTGAAAATAGACAAATCAAACACAATGGGGACAAGAAATAACCATTTCAAACAATATTGTCTCCTTTCGGAGACCAAATAATATATTTCTGTGTTTAGTTTACAGAGAAACACACAACACAAATAAGACAACCTCCCCATAAACCCAAAAGACTCAGACTTGGACTTTGCTCACACTAAAAGTACCACTCCAAAGGTGTAGGTACAAATAATTTGGCATGAGTTCAGTTATCCCACTGGACTCTTACTAGAAGAGCTCTAATTTCTCCTAGTTCACCTAGTTGAAGTCATAGTTTCCTGTCTACATAGAACATTACATATTGAGTTGGTCAGTCCTCAATATCATATAACTATATAACAGTAACTACTAACATCCAACCTGAAGTAACTCATGCACTCCTATTTTAACATCTCAAACAAGAGACAAGGAAATGCACAACACACACAGAAATTTCTACCTGCCTAAGCACAGTCAGTCCATACCCGGTCTCAATAAGATAAACTGCTTTGATACCACCTAATGTAACACCCCCTCCAAGATGGGCATTACATTTCAAACAGACTCCTTTTTCGCAAAACCAAACTTTAACCAAGTTATAAAAAATTGATATTATAAAACATGAGTTTCAAAATTTCTTTTCAATGAATAACATCGACTTATCAAATAATAAAAACATAAGACATAAGAACTGGAAAACACCTTTTCATAAAACGAAGTTCATTACATCCTTAAGTACATTACCTCATATTCCAAAAGTATAAAACTCAAGTACTCCAAATAGTAAACGTACACGTATATGACTACCAAAGAAAATTGAACCTAGTCCAAGTCCCAACACCTGAAGAATAGGGTCCTGCACCTGATCTTAATCTAGATCCCCTTCGGGATTCCAAGCAGACAAAGCCCCTAGTCGGGGCATGTCACAATAGACGGAAGTCCAAGCAGTAGACTCCTAGTGAATAGCTACATCCACCGTAACAGTAGCGGCGTCATGCCGAGCCCTGCTCCAAAGCAAAATGACATCTCTGTCATGTCGAATGTGCCCCTTATCCCAATAGACACTCCACAATCGGTGCCCTCGTGAAACTGCAGCCTAATGAAACCTCACGGATCTTGCCTCACTGCCAATGCAGTTTTTACAAACATGAGCATAATAGAAGTAGATAGAAAATAGGATGAAAGAGGTGAAATCCCCTACATCAATATGATCAGGTAGCAAGAAACACAACGAAAGACAATAATGCCTTTCATATACAACAACATTAAATAAAAGCATATATAATCAGGTCAATACAAGAATATTTCAGAATAAAAAACATAATCATGTTATCACAGAGATATTGCAAGACAACAGGCATAATTATATTATCAACCGGTAAGTGATTCAATAATGTATATCACAATACATGAATACTAACCATGCCATGAAATATGTAAACTGACTATGCATATGCACAATGCGTATGCTGACCATCTTTATGCACAATGTACTCAATTCCTACTCCATGGAGCTAAAGATTCAGAGATGAGCATTCCACAAGATCTGTTCCCCCTCAAAAGACAATCTACGCCAGACCACGAAAAGTAATAGTATTTTGTCGGGCTGCCAGTGCGTTGCAATGGTGTTCACGACCAGTGGTATACAATGTGATAACATAATCATTAAGTGAATCACCTAGCCCTGAACATCCCCCAAGATCCATCATAGATTGCATTATCCTGTAAGTTCTCGCTCACTTTTAGGCATAAAAAGTCGACTAAATAATGCTCAATGCATGAATTATAATTTCAATTCACCGTTGTACCGTTCCCAATATTATTAATGCAACTGCCCATACAATTATCTAATACCATAGTATCAATGATATTATATAACTGCCCATATAACTACATAATACCAATGATCTACTCGGGTCCAGCACTTCGGTTCCACAAGCACAAGGCTAAAATCCATAATTCACTTGGGTCCAGTACGTCGGCCCAAAATCACCATGCAATGCATTCGTTCACAGAGTATCTCAGTTGTGCAAATTCAAGGATCGTGCATGTTTTCACAAAGTATCTCAATCGTGCAAATTCAAGAATCATGCATGTTTTCACAAAAATATAATTATGTCATCTTCAGGCCTTAAATCGAAACACTTCTCAAGAATAAAGATAGAAATTAATTCCGATCACCAAATCCTTCTAACTAAATTCCTCGAGTGACCTTTCTTCATATCGTTTATGAAAATCTTGAGAGAAACCACATTATCTTAACCTCACAATTCTTTTACATCCTTCACTTATAAATGCTCAATTAAATTTTTTGATTATTAAGTCAACTAGATTCACCACTAATAAATCACCTTCCATTATTCCAATTGTAACACCCCAAATTCTGACTATGTTAATAGTAATAGCATAATTACACTGTTTTCTATTTTCTATGTGTTATAAAAATAATTTGACTGTTCTGAGATCATTTTTGATCGTTTTGTGTGATTTGCTCCGAGTCAAGAAAATAATAATTTTTTGACCGAAAAAATCTTATTTTTAATTATTCCGAGTTGGGGGATCTTACTAAACCCAATTCCGATTGATATATATATTAATCTTTTAATTTTTAAGATTTAACTGTGTAATAAAATAATTTTATATTATTATAATATTATTTTATGTGACAGTACTCACTGTCTTAAAAATAGTAAAAATCTCCTTCAAAATAATCACTGGCCCAGAAAAGTCTGTGGGAGCCGCGTTTAGAGTAGCAGTCAACGATTCTAACTGGACTAAATTCTAAACCAATAGGAACAAGTTAACGAAAGTGGCTTGAAAACTCTAAACCAATAAGAATTGGTCAAATAAAGAAGCATAGACTTCATTAAGGACCATTGGATGAAAAGTGTCATTTAGATGCTTTTGATCATAACCATTGATCCGATCATGGTGTGAATTGAATCCTGATAAAATCACTAAGTATTATCCACCGTAGATGAGATCAATGGATAGGAAACCAAGTTGATTTCAATGGCTAAGATGAAGTCAAATATAGTGGCTTGACTTTACTTAGTAACTAATTAAACCTAATTAAGTCATCTTAATGGCCTAATTAACAAGCTAAGTAAACTAACTTAATTATTAATTAGTTATAATCTAATTACTAATTAGATATCCTAAATTTATTTAGAAGCTATGATATATATAATTATATGTTTAATTAATTAGTTATGTCATTAGATAATTAATTAAGAGTGATTAGGAAACCTAACCTAATTAACTAGTGATTTAATTAGCAAGTAATTAGACTTTAATTGAAAACAAATTAAGTCTCTAATCCTAATAGAGCCACACGGCCATGCAGCTTGGAAGGCTTCTCCAAGGTTCTTGAACTATCTTGCATGGCAATTTAATAATTAAAAGATGACATAAGCCATGTACTTCAAGTGTGAACCCAAAATGTGATATTTCTACTTCATGTCAATCTCTAAATTTCTCGTACAAGCTTCACACGGCAGCCTACTCCCATTTACTATCAATATTCATTTCTTTTCTCTCACCAAAAAGCTTACATTATTTCCTCTCAAAAATTTCAAGAACACATAGAACATTTTCCTTCCTTTTTCCTTCCTTGTGGTTCGGCCCCAACACCTATATTCACCATCACTCTTCTATAATTTTTACTCTCATCATTTCCTAAAGCTAGACAACCTCCTAAACACTTTCTATTTAGGAAGTTTTCCCAAAATCTCACTCTAAGTGCTTCAAAATGCAAGTTTCATCTTACTTCCCTAGAGGTAAACTTGTGATTCTTTGGTTTTAATTCAAGTTTGTGATTGTCTAAACCATGTTTGTTCCATGGTTTATCATTATTAAGCTTTGTATGTGATTTTACTAATTGTTTTAGAATTGTTAGTAATTGTTTGTGGCTTGTACGAAATCAAGGAGAAGGAGAGGAGCTTGAAAGACTTGTCTTCAAGAGGTAAGAGGGAGATTTTACCTCACCAACTAAGTTTTGGTGGTGTGGGGATGGTTTTGTTCGGTGAAAAATTCATAAAGGTTCTTCACCTATTGTTTGTTGCTTCTTAGATTGTGTTTGTATGGTTTATAATTTTGTTTTTGTGATTGCATGTGTGATATATGATTTCTGCTTTGATATATGTTTATCTGCATGTGATTGTGTAAGCATGTGAGTGTATGTATAATTTAGGATGTGAACAACATGATTAAACGATTGTATGAATGCTCCACAGAGCAATGAGGCTCACGGCCTCACCATGGAAAAGAGGACCAAAGTCCTTAAATTGATGGATTAAAATTAGAATTTAGAGATCTAAATGAAATTGGAAAAATTTGAATATAGCAAAGTAAAATGATTTTGGAAAAAAATTGTTATAATTAAATTAGTAGAGTTATAAAATGAAATAAGGGTCAATACTTGAAGTTTACTGACGTATAGCTCACACTACGGGTTTTGAAGCGCGTCTGTAAAATTTGAGCTATATCATATGAAGTAAAAGAAAGAAACATCAATTTTTGGGAAACAATACAAATACCAATTTTTAGAGGGGTTATACTGTAAATTTTTATAAAAGAGGGACAAAACTGTAATTAAAATTTTAAGAAGGACCATATTACAATTTTTATTTAAAGAGAGGTCATATTACAAATATTTTATAAAAGAGGGGTCATTTCGTAAATATTAGTTTTATGAGGGACCATTTTGTAAATATTAATTTATGAGAGACTATTTCGTAAATATGAGTTTTATGAAGGACTATTGCGAAAATATTATTTAAGTGAGGATAAAAATGTAAATATTATATTTTTGAGGGACTAGTGTGCAAATATGGAAAAATTAAGTCAAATTTTGGTATTAAATGAGAAAAATGGTATTTTTGATTTAAAATATATGAAAAATATGTTACGCGATTGAAAAACATTGAAAAATCGCTACGCGATTTGAAAATGTGACAAAATGGTTGCGCGATTTAGAAAATGCGATAATATGACTACGCGATGAAAATATAGTAATAATACTGTTAGGTTGTTGAGTAGACCCCAAATATGTGATAATAATTGGAAATGTGAATAATGCATAGTACATGCATTGGAAAGGTCCAATGGACTGTATGAGGCTAGTTGCCTAAGAGAGATTACACCTCTTGAGTGGGTGCGATATGCGTAGTGTAAGTCACTCGTTGACCTTGGGGGCATTGGGGTACAGGTTGCTTACAATGGGCAGTTGGTAGCTCTTCTGTACCGTTGGTTAGACCAACGCAACACACCAATGATCCTAACCGAGACACTATTCTTAATCAAGATTTGATAAAGACTGTCGTGTATATACTAGATGTGCAAGATTGAGCACATGGTCTAAGGCATGTTGGTACCGACAAATCTTTTCGATCACTCTCTCAGACTTGAGTTTTAGCTCCATGGAGTAGGAAATTGAGTCTGTGTGCATACATATAGTGACTGAGGGCATTATCGTAAATTTTGTTTATGATAATTGAATTGTTGATTATTTGGTTGTTGTTAGTGGCATGATTGTAAATATTGTTTACTTCACTTGTTTTTATTGATAAATGATATTGATGACATATTTGTAATTATGGTATAATAGTTGTATGAGATATTGCATGTGTTTATCTTCATTGCTACCATACTCGTAATGGCGTAGGTAATCTCACCTCTTTGTATGCCTATTCTGTATTATATTCATATGTGTAAAGACGTCGAGCAAGAAGTGGAATGAGAAGTTGAGGAAGAGCAGATTCCCGTTGAGGACGCTGAGTTTTGAGACGATGGAGATGCCTAGTTTCCTTGGTTATATGAGGTTTACGTTCATTGGGGGAGAGGAGGCGTGGCATGTCGATTTGGATAGAGAGAGTATTTATTATATAGGGGATTTAAATATTAGATTGAGTAGATTACATCTAGGACATCCGTACTTTAGTGTTAACATATATGTACACCTAGAGTTTCCAATTTCTATGAGGCAGTACTGAGGGGCTTACTATCGTACCCCTAGTGAGGTCAGTGTTGTGTCGTCTGCTCGGACACCTATCCGTAGGACTTCACATCATGATGGATTCCTATATGCTGAGGAGTCTGAGGAGGACCTGTCTGAGGGTTCTGCTGTCTAGTAGGACTTGGGCAATATGTTAGTTTGAATTAAAGTTTAAAGTTAAATGTTTTGAAAGTCTAGTTTGTAATTATTTAAGTATGACAATACTAAGGCTTGTATATGTATATACGATGTAAATTATTTATGACAATGTTGTTATATTTTTATTTTCTGCTAAGTTTAAATTATTATCATCAAGAAATTTTATAACTCGTATTTTATAATACAAGCACGATTTCTAATGAAGGGGTAATTTGGTAATTAAGTAACATGAAATGTGGCGCCCTAAGGAGGGTGTTACACCAATTATCCCCAAAATTATTTCCATTGGTATTTTTAAAAGTCATTAATCCTCAAATCATAACATTATGATAATCTTCCCTTAGTTCTATACAATGCCCACTGAAACTAATTATTTAAACTCTTCACAACCTCACCTATGCTCATGTTCTTTCTTTGTCCAATCCTTACTCTAGGCTATAGGATAAAGTTGTATTCTTTATTCTTTTCACATTATGGACTCCTAATCACGTGTCTATTCATTTAATTAACTAAGTTCTAACTTAATACAAAGTCTCCTATTGAGTGCCCAATCAGGCCGTAGGCCTCCAAAGGACTAGAAAACCCAACCATTTTCCATCAATCTCAATTACATGGTCGTGTCCCATTACACAGCCTGCCCAACATGGCCGTGTCCAATTACACGGCTTGGGCCGTGGACTTCTCTAGAAGAAGAGAAAAATTACCCAAATTTGACCAATTCGATTACACAACCGTGTCACATTACATGGTCTAGGCCGTGTACTCCTCTGCCTTGTGACGTGTGAGCTGTGTTTCCAGCAGGAAACACGGCCCGTGGATCTAGCACTAGAAAATTGAAAATATGCCTCCCCAAGCCTCCAAATCAAATGAGTAAGAATCCCTTGCCATTCAAATACATATTGAAGCATTTAGACATTTCAAATCCATCAAGATACACGATACCAAGCATAGAAAATCATATAACACATCCAAATCACATCATTATCAAAAATCACAAAAACAAAGTGAGCAAGCCACAAATGGATTCCTCACCATCAACCCAAAAGCGTGTTCCTCACTACCACGAGTGGTTGATGAGGTTAATCTCCCTTTTACCTCAAGAGACAACAAAGAAAGCAAGCTTCTTAATGCTTCCTTGCAAGATTTCGTCCACCCCTACTAAGAAAACCCCAAGATGGTCAACTAAAGAAATCAATAACCAAAGCTTGAAAGAAAGAGTCCTTGATCACAATGGAGACCAAGGGTCACGAAAATGAAAAGAAAAGGGAAGAAAGTCAAGGACTTTACCTCAAAGTTTCAAGCTTTAAGGCTTGATAGAAAATGATGGAGATGGAGGAATCAAGAGGTGTTTACCAAAGAGAAGAGCTTCAAGATGATGAGAGGAGTCAAGATCCTAGGTTGGCTTGAGCAAACAAGCTTGGATGGTCAACAATAGAGGTGGTGTGGCCGTGTGAATGAAGAGGGGAGGAAGAAAAGAGAACGTGAGGGAGAGAGAAGAGAGAAAAGAGGGCTTGAGAGAGTGATGAGAGGTAGAGAGAGAAAGTGATATTTTGTTTGAAAATAGAAAGTGATAGGAAATGTGAAAAGATGATAACTTTGGTCATCTTTTTTTTTCCTTCATGGCCGTGTAGCTCACATGGGAGGAGAGAGAATGTGAAGCTTCCTTGAGAAGCTTGGTAGGAAGCTTCCTTGAAGTTTTCTTGAAAGCTTTGCACACTTTTTTGATAAAGTTAAGGGTGATGACACTTCGATGATATCATAAAAGTAACTAGATAGAAATAAGCTACTAGAGCTATTATCCAGTGGACAAAAGTTACAGTTAGTAGAAATAGTATTTTATTATCCCACAGATAATAAAATATACCGAGATTTTATTTATTAGATAAAATATTAAAAAATAAAAATCTCGTAAACTGTGCCTAGTCTCAAGTTTAGTAAGATCCTCCGTCGACACTTCCACAGTTCAAAGTTTTTCAGGCTCAGGAAAAATATTTTATTTTCCATGTCTCGCTCAACGCAGATGTAAACTGAGTAAAATATTAAAATAATCAAACAATTCAAAAAAATTCCAAAAAAATTCTCAAAAATCACAAATATTATAAAATGAACATATATCATGAAATAAGTGATTTTCGGGGTGTTACACCCATTCTTCAAGTGTTTGGACTTGGGCAAGGCTCAATCTTCATTTGGTAGACATATGTATAAGTATGTTTATTTTGGAGTACTTAAGTTTTATGCTTTTGGAATATGTGATGATGTACTTGAGTATGTAGTAAACTTTGCTTTATGAAAAGTCCTCTATTCAGTTCTTATTACATGAGTCTTTTATTTATTTTAGTAAGCTTATATTATCTGTTAAAAGGAAATTTTAAAACTCGCATTTCACAATATTAACTATTTCACAACTTGATGAATTTTAAAACAAAAAGGTCGGTCTAAAATATAATGCCCCTCAGAGGGGTGTTACATTGGCTACTTCATCATCCAATCTATCTGAAAAGTCCATGTCATTGTCTTCCCAAGTAATGTATGTTATTCTTCATTTCTTCTCTTTGTTTAGCCTTTTCTCAAATTTCTCTCCCTTCTTTTGATTTAGAGGGCAATCCATTTTCATGTACCCAGGTTTTCTACATCCAAAGCAAGTGGGAGAAGTTGGAGTTAAGCTTTCACCCTTCACATAATTTTTCTTTAGAGGAAAGGGTGGCCTTCTTCCATTTCCCTTATTCTTTAGAAATTTCCTAAATTTTCTAACAAGAAGGTTGAATGTTTCTTCATTCATCTCCAAGTCCTCAACTCATCTTCATCATCATACTCATCATTATGGGATGAGGAGGCCTTAAGAGCTAGCCCTTTTTTCTTCTTATCAATATCCTCATTTTGGTGAAGCCTTGACAATTCCATCTCATGTTCTTGGAGCTTCCCAAAGAATGTTGGAAGATACATGGTGGAAAGATTTCTTGACTTAGCTATGGTTGTCACCTTGGGCAGCCATTCCCTACTCAAACATCTCAATACTTTGTTAATCAAATCTTTATGGGAAATGTTTTTCCTATTGTGGCAAAAAGATTAACAATATAAGTAAACCTCTTTTACATATCTTGTATGCTTTCTCCTTGATTCATTCTAAATAACTCATATTCATATGTAAGTGTGTTGAGTCTAGCTCTTTTCACCTCACTAGTTCCCTCATGGGTAACTCGAAGAGCATCCCACATTTCTTGTGTTGTTTTGCAATTAGAAATGTAAAAATACTTATCATACTCTAGAGCACTAGTAATGATGTTCTTAGCTCTAACATTGTATTGAACTCTCTTTCAATCCTCATAATTCAATTCAGCCTTCGGCTTTGCAACTTCTCTACCTTTAACCATCTTGCTTGGAATAAATGGACCATTTTCAATAGCATCCCAAACATCAAGATCAATAACTTCAATAAAAAAAATTCATTCTTCCTTTCCAAGAGGTATATCTTGTGCCACTAAAAACAGTGGGCCTATTGATTGAGGCATAGCCATCACTCCACTTGAAGCTGTTAAGCTCTTTAAATAAGAGTTAAGCTCTGATACCACTTGTTACTAAGTGGCTTCAAAACTCAAGAGGGGGGTAAATTGAGTTTTGTAAAACTTTTTGCAAACAAGCCCCTTTTGATTTTTATTGAAATTATTATCTTATATGGTGAATGAATTTATGACAACAAAAGATCTCACACAAATTTAAAGAAAGTGAATGAGTAGAAGATAAAGCAACAAATATGTAAATTCAATAAACAAGCTTGAAAGTAAAGATAAAGGGTAGATAAGAGTTCAAACAAGATTTATACTAGTTCAATCACCCTTGTGATCTATATCCAATCTCTAGGATCATCCACCTAAGAGTTTCCACTATTCTTAAAGCTTCAATAGGTGCTTGAGAAATCCTTACAAGATTTGAAGCCTTCTTGCACTTCAATGATCATCCACCTCTATGTGTAGAAGCCTCTTTGTTTCCTAAAGGAATCCTCCACCCTCACAAGTGTTTACAATAATGATTAGAAAAAATAAGCTCTCTCAAAGAGTAGATTATATAAATTGAAGCATTGTAAAACTCTCAAAGATATCTCAAAGGGTTTAAAACAGAGCAAGATTGTTGAAACAATTAAAGCTAAAATTTAATGTTTGAGAAAAGGTTGTTAGATGTTCAAGAGTTAGTATTAAGTATCCCAACGCTTGTATTTATAGCCCATCAATGAAATAGAACTGTTAGAATGGGTTAGTGTAGCATTTAATGCATTGAAAACTAGTTGTTGCTGGTTTTAGAGAAGTGGTAATCAATTACAAGCATATGGTAATCAATTACTATGCTTTAAAAATGAGTTCTAGGTGTTTGAAACTCTTGGTAATCAATTACAACATATAGTAATCGATTTCCAGCTTTAAAAACAAGTTTCTAGGCTCTTGGTAATGCTTGGTAATTGATTACCATGCTTCTTGTAACAACCCCGCTCTGAGAGGCATTACATTTTAGACTGACTCCTTTTTTGAAAAAGAACTTTAACCAAGTTATAAAAGTTGATATTGTAAAATATAAGTTTTAAAATTTCTTTTTAACAGATAACATAAGCTTACCAAAATAAATAAAAGACTCAAGTCATAAGAACTGAATAGAGGGTTTTTCATAAAACAAAGTTTACTACATTTTTAAGTACATCATCTCATGTTCTAAAAGCATAAACTTTAAGTACTCCAAAAAGTAAATATATACATATAACTACCAAATGAAGATTCAGCCTTGTCCAAGTCCAAACACCTAAAGAACAGGATCCTGCACCCGATCTTCATCTAGATCCCGTTCGGGATCCCTAGTAGACAAAGGCCCCAGTTGAGGCATGACACTACACGCGGGAGTTCTTGCAGTCAACTCCACAGAGTCCTCACTAGAGGAAGTTCTCTAATCATCCTAAAGCTCTCCAAAGGGCATGTAAAATTCTAAGTGAACAACTGCATTCATACTAAATGTAGCCGCCTCATGTCAGGTCCTACTCTAAAGCAAAGTGATATCTCCGTCATACCGAATGTGCCCCGTGTCCCACTGAACACTCCATGCTTCGATGCCCCCATGAAACTGTAGCCTAGTGAAACCTCGCAGATCTTGCCTTGCCGCCATCACAGTCTTTTCCATCATAAGTACAAAAATAGAAACAGACAGAATAATACAATAGAAGAGGTGAGATCCCCTACATCAATACCATTATAGCAGCAAGAAACATAACAAAAGATAATAATGCTTTTCATATACAATGATATCAAGGAATAACAGATATAATCATAATAACACAGGGATATAACAGATCAGCAAGTATAGTCATGTTATCAACCAATATATAATTTAGTAAGGTACATCAAATACATAAACATTGACCAAACCACAACAAGATGTACACTAACTATGCATATGCACAATGTGTATGTTGACCATCCTTATGCACAATGCAACCAGTTCCTACTCCATGGAGCTAAAGAATTTAGAGATGAACATTCCAGAAGATCTGTCCCCCCTACGTCGGACCAGGAAAAGGATAGTGTTTGTCGGGTCCTCGTCGTGCGTTGCAACGATTTTCCACGGCCAAAGGTATACAATGTGATAACAAATCACTAAGTGGATCACCTCACCTTGACGCCCCTTGGGATCCATCATAGATCACACTATTGGGAATTTTTGCAGATACATCACGCAGTGGAAAACAGGGATTCCCACTTAGGATCCATGCGAAAAAGCCATAATCCGACTTTTTAAATGATTTACCTCTTGAAGCGTGAATCACTAACACTGTAATAGAATGATGTCTCTACGGTATCCACACAAACAGACTCACGAACGTCCAACGTCTGCAAAGAGAAGCCTCACGTCTATCACACAGTGCTAGCTGCGAAGAGAAGAGAAGAAACTTGTCGCTTTCTCACTCACTTTTCTGTAGGTGCAGCTAGGGCTCTAAAATTATCTATCTTAGCAGCCCCTTAGCAGTATTATTACTGCCTTAAGTGAGTGTGAGTAGCAGCAAGGTAAGCTGTGCAACCTTAGACCCATCTGTTATGAGTCTGGCCCATATTTGAATCCGAGTCCAACTTGGATCTATTGCTCCAATTTTAGTCTGCTCTATGTGTGTGACCCTGCAGGTTCTTATTACGTTGGCAGTAATATTAAAATCTCATTTTAATATTACAAGCAATGAGCGGTATCTAGCAATACATCGCTGCTACCCAAGTAATAAGAATGTTAGTGATTTGACGTAACCTTTCCGTGACCAATGTTTCCATGTCATTTAGTCCCTTTGTTAAGATATCTAGATTGAACACAAGACATGGAATGCGTCACCCTTGTATAGTCCAATTATTCGTTTCTTGATACTCGAGTAGACTTTGTAACAACAAATGAGATCAATATCTCATATTGACTCATTTGAGCAAGGCCATGCATTTCACAGTCTCATTCAATCAGGGGCCCCGAAGATATCGCTCCTGTTATGTAGGAGTGATAAATCCCATCTAGGTCACTCACATCCCTATGCATGATTCGCGGTATGTCCAATAACTAACTTTATAATCACCTTATTACAGATGACGTTTGATGGCATTAAAACTCACAACTCTTCATGTAGGAATTGTAGTGATTTCAGGTCAAAGGACCACAAACACCATTGTCACTATGAGAATCGCTTATGATACTCACGTAACGATCCATGTAGCGTTCTCATGGTGGGTCAGTCCAGTACATCATTACTCTAATATGTACCCATGTGAAGACTTGATATCTTATATCCATGACCCGTGAGATATGATCATCAGTCTATGCATATACTAGTCTCAATGTATTATTGTTGTCCTAATTAACAATAATACTTGACTAGGGACATTTAAGAATAGTGTTGTAACCAAAAGGATCTCACGATCAAGTCATCCACTTGATGTCCTATGGCATCAAACTTACTATTTTAAGGACTTTATTATGTTTATCAAAAAAGAACACAATAAATGAAATGCCTCATATATAAAAATAGCATAATAGAATGTATGTAAATACAGAAAATGTATTGGCCTCTAGGGCATACACCAACACACACTATCTTATAAGTTCTCATTCACTCCTAGGCACAAAAGCCGACTGTATAATGTTCAATGCATCAACAATGAAATCAAACCACCATTATACCATTCCCAATGGTATTAAAGCAACTGGCTATAAAATTGTGTAATACCATTAGTATCAATGATATTATATAACCGCCCATACAATTATATAATACCAATGATCTACTCGGGCCCTATACATTGGTTCCACAATCCACTTGGGTCTAGTACGTCGGCCCAAAGGCAAAATGTTAAATCCACAATCCTTTTGGGTCTAGTACATCGTCCCAAAAGCACAATGCTAATGCATTCTTTCACAAAGTATCTCAGTCATACAAATTCAAGAGTTATCACTATCAATTCACATGAAGCATTCTTGCAATTTCTTTAGCATATAGAACCATTGTTTCACCATTAGGCCTTAATTGTAACATTTTCACGAAAAAGGCAGAAATCAATCCTAATCACCCAACCCTTCTAACTAAGTTCCTCAAGTGACCTCTCCTCATATAGTTCATGAAAGTCTTAAAAAGAAACCATAATGGCTTTACCTCACAATTCTTTTCCATTTCCTCTAAGTCTTTCAAGTCTTCACTATTCTTTTTTCAAGCTTGTATTTCCTCTCAAAACTGAAAAATCACTCTTTTGCCTAACGATAAAATTCATTCTTTTCCATTATTATCTTATAAACCCTTGATTAAATTTCTCTATTATCGAGTCAACTAGATTCACTATTAATAAATCATTTTTCATTATCCTAATTATCCCCAAAATTATTTCCATTGGTATGTCCAAAAGTTATTACTCCTCAAATCATGACATTAAAATTATCTTCTCTCTTACTTATAAATCCTTTAACCCTAATTTGTCATCCAATTCACCTAAACAATATTTTCTAATGTTCTTTTTAAAACTTTCATTATTCAACTTCTAAATAAAATCCTTCCCATCCTAATTTCTCTTCCATCCCATTATCAAATATTTTAGGTCTCCAATTCACTCTTCCGTCCCATTATCCAATATCATGGCCAAAAATCAATTCTTTTCAATAGTAAAAACTTGTTTCTTTCTTCTTTCAACTTGTGACCTCATGAATCATATTTTTGTCACCTAATCATCTAAGTCCTTAATCAATAAATATTTTTCCTCATGGATACCTCTTCCAAGGCCAAGGAGGCCGTGAGCCTCAAGAGATCAAGGAAACTCAAAAATCATTCCTTTGCATCATAATCATAGTATGTCACATACTTTACTCATCATAATTAATTTAGTTCATACTCACTATCAAAATCATTTTTTCATATATATCCATTAAGCCATCACAATCATCTTTGCATACAACAACATCATATAATAATACAAAATCAAACAAACATAAATCAAAAGTCATATAATCGAGTAGATGAATCCTCACATGGACTCTCCACTCCCAATACAACCATTCATTCCTCACCACCATAGCATGGTTGATGAGGTTAATCTCTTTCTTATCTTAGATGTAGCCTCCTAGCTCCTTATAAGTCCTTTTGAAAAAGCTTCTCCTTCTAAGAAGTTAAAACAAAATGACACACAAGCATCAACATTTAGGGCTTGGAAACAATATGATTTTGAAAGAACCTACAACAACAAAATGTCTTAGTATAGGGTTTTAATTCAAGAGATGTGGATGGATGAAATTAAAGAAGATTAAGAGAGTAGGTTGAGGGTGTGGCCGTGAGGCTTTCCAAGAGAAAAAAGGGAGTTTTATACTTTGATTTCTTAATTCTTGATAGAAAGATGAAAATGAACTAGGTGATAGCAAAAAAAATCAAATCTTTGATCCTTCAAGGACCAATGACCATGAGCCTTAGGAGAAAGAAATGGAAGAAAATGTTTGATAGATGATCATTCACAAACAAACAAGGAAAGCTTAGGAAAAATGAAAACTTTAACTTAGAAGCTTTCAAGTCCTAGATTGTAGAATCACTTGAACAAGCCAAAACCTTCACCCAAATGGTCTTAGGAGAGGATATAAATTCAAGAAGGTAGATGAGTGAAATAAAAGAAAATGAGATAGTAGTTTTGGTGAGAGTGGCCGTGAGGTAGAGAGAAAAATGAAAGGAGAGAAAATAGAAATCAAGAATCTCACCTTAAGAGCTTCAAGTTAAGGCTTGAAAGAAATGATGAAGATGAGAGAATTTGATGATGATCACAACATAGAAAATCATCCATAAAGTGTGTAGATTCTAGAAATGTGATTGATTGGAGCAAACAAAATGGAAGAGAGAAATTGAGAGGGGTGGTCGTGAGCCACTAGAAAGAAAATGAGAGAAAATGAAATAAAGTGAAAGAAAGGAAAAAGTGAAAGAAAAGATGGAAACTTTTGAAATGAAATTGGAAATGATGCTTTGAGTGAAAAGATGACAAAGTTGTCATCTTTTCCCCCCTCCAAAATCGTGCACTCCTTGGGAGAAGGAGCAAGGCTTCCTTTGCAAGCTTCTCCCAAAGCTTCCTTGAGAAGCTTCTCACATTTTTCCAAAAAGTCAAATCATGATGTCATGTAGTGATGTCACTTAGAGGATATCATAAAAGTAACTAGATAGAAATAATCTACTAGATTTTTATTACAAGCTTTTACCCAATGGATAAGAGTCACCACTAACAACGTCGGTATCTAATGTCCAATGGATAATAGATTGTACCCAAATTTTATCTGTCAGATAAAATCTCAAAAAATAAAAACTTCGTAAACTGTGTCCGACATCGGGTTTAGTAAAATCCCCCATCACCGTTTCCACAGTCCAAGGTTTTTCAGCCTCGGAAAAATATTTCATTTTCCCGACTCCGCTTAGTATGCACGTAAATCAATAATTATATTAAAATAATCAAACAATTCAAATAATTTCAAAAAAATTCACAAAAATCACAAATATTATAAAATGAGTATATATTATGAAACAAGAAATTTTTGAGGTGTTACAACTCTCCCCTTCTAAAAAGAAATTTTGTCCTTGAAATTTGTTATACTTTAGAACACATGTGGATATTGTTCTTTGTAGAAAATGTCTCCAGATTTCCAATGCAACCACACAGCTAACTCCGAGCTTGTGTAAGTAGCTCTTCTCATGTATTCTCAGTTGTCTTGAAGCATATGTCACTATTCATTTTATTCGCACAAGCACACATGCTAAGCTCTAACGTGGAGCATCACGAGACGTCTCAAAAGGTTCGTTGGGATTGGGCAGAATGAACACTGGTGAAATAGTCGAGTATCTCTTTAACCCTTGAAAATTTTCCTCATATGCATCAATCTATACAAAAACTTGACTCTTTCGTGTGAGCTAGATAAGAGGTTTTGCTATCTTGGAAAATCCTGCGATGAATCTCCAATACTAACCAGCTAATCCCATAAAGCTACGAATCTCCAAAACAGTCTTCGGTCTTTCCTTTTGAAAAACTGCTTCAACTTTCGATGGATCCACAATAATTACTTCTTTTGAAGTTATATGCCATAAAAATTTAATCTCCTCCAACCAAAATCCGCATTTTGATAACTTGGCATACGTTTTCTTCTCCTTCAGAATCTGAACAACCACACTGAAAGGTTCAGCATGTTCTTCCTAGTTTCGAGAATTGATCAAAACGTTGCCAATGAAGACAATGACAAATCCATCTAAATAGGAAAGAATGATCTTATTCATGTGATCCACAATGTCACTGGAGCATTCGTTACCTCGAACGGCATTACCAAATACTCGCAGTGCTCATAACGAGTCAGAAGGTTGTCTTGGAAGCATCTTTTGCTTTCAAATGATCCTAATGATAATCAGTGTGCAAATTGATCTTGGAGAAAATAGCAGCTCCCTTCAGTTGATCCTTCAAGCTGTCTATCCTCGATCTTAACAAGAAGGGTCTTATAGGTCAAGTCTTTTTTTAATCGTAATGTATTCAGTGCAATGACATGGTTTGGATTAGGGACATATTTTCTCAATCGAGACACATGAAAAACATTATGAAGGTTAGAAAGAAAAGGTAGTAAAGTCATTTGGTATACTACCGGACCTATCCGACGAAGAATTTGATATGGTCCAAACAAATTTGGGAATGAGCTTCATGGATTCAAATCCAGAAATCTCTGTCTCAAGAAACACTAAAGTTTTATTGGAACAGAATGACAAGATATAGTTAGAAAATAACTAATCCCTTTCTGAGATCGAGTCTATTTATGAAAAAGGCAAACAAGTAAATTAGCAGAAAGGTTCCAATTTCTAACAATGATAGGATAGTTTAAACAAACTTGTGTAATAACAATAGGCTTAGAAATGAGAATAGCAATACTCAAGTCAGAAGGAAATAAATAGACAGACAACCCCAAATTTGGCTTCGCACAGCCATAGGTAACAAAAGAATGGGTCACCACAGAGTCAAACAGTACAATTTAAGGCTTACTTCCCATGGTACAGTCTCACTTGGGTAGATCTTCAGATTGGGAGGCTTCTACTCCACTCAACGTACCGATTTATCCTCTGGCTTGAGCCCTTGTCACATGCTTATTACTAACGGAAGGCTTCGTCTCTTCAAAAGTACAATTCCTAAACACGTGTCCTAGCTTTCTGCACTTGAAAATTTTTTTTCCCTTGATCGTATAATTCCTTGTTGCATGACTTTTTGCACACTTCTTACATGTCTGTAAAAGTGTCATAGGTTGACTGGCTCTACTACCACTAGCACTACCTCTATATGGTTACTGTTGTTGTTGATTTCTAGGTGGTCACGAATACGATTTCTGCTAGAATCGCTTGACCTTACGACTTCTCCTTTTTCGAAACCAATATGGTCCAACGTTATGGGGTTCCATGTCCTGATATTGATTCAACTCTAACAAAATCTGAGCCTCGGCTATCAATTCCTGCTGCTGAGCGGTCCTCTGATTTTGTTGTACTATTACACCAGCCACTCTTTGTATTGCTTCCGCAGTCGCAACCATCCCTTCATTGTTGTGTTCCACATTCCCACGTGTATGCTTATCGCGAGCCATTGCCCTTTCTTCAAAAACAGACAAGTCAAAACATAATGGAAATAAGAAGTAACCATTTTAAATAATATTGTCTCCTTTCGGAGACTATACAATACATCTCTATGTATAGTTTTAGAACCCAAAGACTCAGACTTGGACTTCACTCACACTAGAGGTACCACTTTAAAGGGTGTAGGTACAAACAATTCTGCACGAGTTCACTCATCCGACTGGACTCTTACTAGAAGAACCCTTATTCTCCAAGTTCGCTTAGTTGAAGTCATAGTTTCCTGTCCACACAGAACATTATATATTGAGTTGGCCAGTCCTCAATATCATGTAACTATGTAACAGTAACTACTAACATCCATCCTAAAGCAACTTATGCAATCCACTTTTAACATCTCAAACAAGAGACAAGGAAATGTACAATATGCACACACGGGAATTTCTACCCGCCTAAGCACAGTTAGTCCATACTCTAGCTCAATAGGATGAACTGCTCTGATACCACCTAATGTAACAATCCCCTCCAGAGGCATTACATTTTAGACCAACTCCTTTTTCTAAAAAGAACTTTAACCAAGTTATAAAAGTTGATATTGTAAAATATGAGTTTTGAAATTTCTTTTTAACAGATAACATAAGCTTATCAAAATAAATAAAAGACTCAAGTCATAAGAACTGAATAGAGGGTTTGTCATGAAACAAAGTTTACTACATTTTTAAGTACATCATCTCAAGTTCTAAAAGCATAAAATTTAAGTACTCCAAAAAGTAAATATATACATATAACTACCAAATGAAGATTGAGCCTTGTCCAAGTCCAAACACCTAAAGAATAGGGTCCTGCACCCAATCTTCATCTAGATCCCCATTGGGATCCCCAGCAGACAAAGCCCCTAGTCGGAGCATGACACTACGGGTGGGAGTCAGAGCGGTCGACTCCACAGAGTCCTCCCTAAAGGAAGCTCTCCAATCATCCCAAAGCTCCCCAAGGGGCATGTAGAATTCTAAGTGAACAACTACATTCATAGTAAACGTAGTCGCCTCATGCCTGGTCCTACTCCAAAGCAAAGTGACATCTCCGTCATACCGAATGTGCCCCGTGTCTCACTGAACACTCCACGCTTCGATGCCCCCATGAAACTATAGCCTAGTGAAACCTCACGGATCTTGCCTAGCCGCCATCATGGTCTTTTCCATTATAAGTACAAAAATAGAAACAAATAGAATAATACAATAGAAGAGGTAAGATCTCCTACATCAATACCATTATGGTAGCAAGAAACAACGAAACACAATAATGCCTTTCATATACAACGATATCAGGGAATAACATATATAATCATATTAACGCAGGGATATGATAGATCAGCAAGTATAGTGATGTTATCAACTAATATATAATTCAGCAAGGTACATCACATACATAAACACTGACCAAACCACAACAAGATGTACACTGACTATGCATATGCACAATGCATATGTTGACCATCCTTATGCACAATGCGACTAGTTCCTACTCCATGGAGCTAAAGAATTCAGAGATGAACATTCCAAAAGATCTATCCCCCTTCGAAAGATAGTCTACGTCTGACCACAAAAGGATAGTGTTTGTCGGGTCCTCTTCGTGCATTGCAATGGTTTTCCATGGCCAGGGTTATACAATGTGATAACAAATCACTAAGTGGATCACCTCACCCTGACGCCCCCTGAGATCCATCATTAATCACACTATCCTGTAAGTTCTCATTTACTTCTAGGCACAAAAGTTGACTGTATAATGTTCAATGTATGAACAATGAAATCAAACCACCGTTACACCATTCCCAATGGTATTAAAGCAACCACCCATACAATTGTCTAATACCATTAGTATCAATGATATTATATAATCGCCCATACAATTACATAATACCAATGATCCACTCGGGTCCTATACATCAGTTCCACAATCCACTTGGGTCTAGTATGTCAGCTCAAAGGGAAAATATTAAATCCACAATCCTCTTAGGTCCAGTACGTCGGCCCAAAAGCACAATGCCAATGCATTCTTTCACAAAGTGTCTCAGTCATACGAATTCAAGAGTTATCACTATCAATTCACATGAAGCATTCTTACAATTTCTTTAGCATATAGAACCATTATTTCATCATTAGGCCTTAATTGTAACATTTTCACGAAAAAGGTAGAAATCAATCCTAATCACCCAACCCTTCTAACTAAGTTCGTCGAGTGACCTCTCCTCATATCGTTCACAAAAGTCTTAAAAAGTAACCACAATGTCTTTACCTCACAATTCTTTTCCTTTTCCTCTAAGTCTTTCGATTCTTCACTATTCCTTTTTCAAGCTTATTTTCCTCTTAAGACTGAAAAATCACTCTTTTGCCTAACGATAAAATTTATTCTTTTCCATTATTATCTTGTAAACCCTTGATTAAATTTCTCTATTATCGAGTCAACTAGATTCACTACTAATAAATTATTTTCTATTATCCTAATTGTAATGTCCCTTTTTGGGAGGGGACATCACATCATTTGTTTACGATGCAAAAATAAATAATATAAATTACGGTGCAAAAAACAAAAAAATAAACTTAGACCCGATTCATTATATAAATATAAACTTGCTTGATTGAAATTGTATGATTAAATTAGCGAATATTTTTTTTTGTTATAAAATAATATTAAAATATAGTGACGAGACGTAGTTACAGCAAAGGGTAAAATAAAGTAAACTATACATTCGAACAACATGGATATACATACATATATATATATATATATATATATATATATATATATATATATATATATATATATTGTTGAGTTACAACACCTGATACACAAAAAGCAAAGCTATGCATGCCTCAAAAGATTATACATGTACAGCCCACCAAAAAGATAAATCATCAGGCCTCAAAAAGAACACAAATAGCCATCAAGGACTATCGACAGTATCAGCCCCTAAGAAGAAAGAGAAGGAACCATGTCAGGATCATTCTCAGGGTCTTCCTCGTCGGAGGAGACCCTCATCAGAGCCACCGAGTTGCGGGTTAGGGCTCGGGTAGTAGAGAGGAATGAATCCTCCTATGGGGTGTAATAGCGTTCACCCCACATATCCCTAATGGGTAGGTAAAACTCTAAATGCAACCGAACACTACAGGGAAAGATAGACGGATCACCCCCAAGCTAGCGATACCGTCACATTTCCCAGATAAGCACAGCGATCCGAAGCTAGGTTGATATGTCAGCAGTCTGGACCTCTGAGGAAAGTCAGTCGCACATATCCCAAAAAGCCTTGCAGACGAGTCATCATGATCAGAACAGGTACTAGTCAAAGTCAGGCCAAAAACCAGGGAACTCGTGAACTTTCCCTTCCTCGCCGATGTCTTCGGAGAAACATACAGATAGACAGAATAGTAGAGATACAGAAAAGAGATAAGACATCCTACCATAATTACCAATTATGGCAGTAAAAAATAGAACGGCGCGAAGTGCCCACATAGCATATCCAAAATAATAATAATCAGCATTAAATAGCAATAGTAAATGACTAAGCAGTTCCAAACATTCATGATATTAATAAAGCAACAATTCCAATCATCATATAAATAAATAAATTCTAAATAATATGTAGACTCACTATGTATATATACATGTCATCAAAATCCTACTCCATGGAGCTAGACACAAACAATCAGAGAGAATGATCAGGAGATATATCTGTAACTCGACTGCCGAGGCCAACAAGTGCTATAATTTCTCAATTTTTCAACATGCACATCATGACATTATACAAGATATTCTACACTAAATTGCGATATAGGACAGTGTCTTAGTTTGGATCGTCGGTGCGTTTGCATCAATTTATCCCACGGTCTAGAGGAGCTACCAACTGACCAATGTGAGACACCCGCACCCAGACGCCCCCAAGGTCAACAGTATGACCTACACTAGTCTACTCGCACCCGCACAGAGGTGTGATTCAATCTCCTAGGCAATATGGCCTTAACAATAGTCCATCAGACTTTCACAATGCATGATGACTTAATACATATTCATGTATATTTAACAATAATATACTTTTCCACAACGTGCCATAATTTGGCCAAGATAAGCATCAATACATTCTTGGTCCCACTCATGGACCCATAATAATTATCATCAAGTCTTCAAATAAGACATTACACCTTAAGGGTTTATTATGGAATTATGCCTTAATTTTCTACATTCTTCTCATTAAGTTTCTCTTAAGATAATTTAATTTAAGTTATTGAATATCTTACTTACAATCATGTCTTTCCTTTAATTTAGAATTATTCTAAGTTTTAAGATAAGATCTCATTCTTGATTCTTTCCATTTTATGAATCCCTAATTAATTCCTAATTATCCAATTAACTAAGTTTCACTTTAATTTAGTATTTCTTATGAAATTCTTTTCTAGAGGAATTCTCTTTATTGTTAAGTTCCTAGTGTTTAGTTTATTCATACTCACTTAGAAAATTATTCTAAGGTTTGCTAAGTCTCACACACTCTTATTCTTTCCTTAAGTTCCAAAATCACTCTAGGTCACCCATTTAATTTCTTTCCAAGCATAATGTTAATTACTTAACACTTAATTACTAAATTTCTAAGGTTGCCTAAAAATTACACAATTGGACCCAAAATGGCCCTAGAGGCCGTGAGCCTCTCTAAAGGTAAGGACCCTAATTTTTTTCTTTGATCCATTAATTGTTATTTACTTGATTAATAATTTCTCCACTTGTCACAAAATTTTAAACCTTAAACACCCTAAGGAGGGGTTATGGTCGTGAGCATCAATAGGGAAAGCAAGGAATCCTTGCCCTCAAATCATGTTTCCAATCAATCAAAACCAATTCAAGATCATCAATATATATATATATATATATATATATATATATATATATATATATATAGATATATATATATATATATACATTTAATCAAATAAATCATACATGATAAAATCAATACATAGTCATCAAAATCCTACATCAAAAAGAGTAGCCCTAATAAGGGTTCCTCACAACCAAGACACAATACAAGTCTCCCACTACCAATAGAAGTTGAAGTGGATAGTCTTCCTCTTACCTAAGGGAGAAAGCAAGCAAAGAAACTCCTTTGAAGCTCCTAGTGAATTTCGGCCAAGCTCACCAAAAACCCTAAGAATCATAACTCAACAAATCAACACCAAGGCTTGAAAAATAATGGCTCAATGGTCATGGCGAAGGCCATGAAAACAAAAATGAAGAACAAAAAATGAGAGGTCAAGAATCTTACCCTAGAGCTTCAAACTTGAAGCTTGAAGAAGATGATGAAGATGATAGCTTTTCAAGTAGATTTAAACTAGAAAAGTGTTTAGAATGTGATGAAGATTAGAAAATATGGTTGCTTTGAATTTTTGCAATGGTGGAGGGCATGGAAAGGGGTTGGCCTTGTGGTGTAGTGGTAGAGAGAAGGAGGAGAAAATTTGAGAGAAGAAGAGAGAAGAAAATGTAGAGAGAGAAGTTGATAGTAAAGAAATGGTAACTTTTTAGATTTGAAATTAGAAATGTAATTGATAAAAATGAAAACAAATGTTTGGCTCCCAAATGGCCTTTATGGCCGTGTGGTGAGAGGGAGGAGAGATAGAGTGTGTAGCTTCCTTGAGAAGCTTTGCACGTTTTTTGATAAAATAAAAGTAATGTTGTCTCCTAAAGTGAACACTCTAGAAAAGATGATTAACACTCTATTAGAGCTATTATCCAGTGAACAAAAGTTACAGTTAATAGAAACAATATTTATTGTTCATCGGATAAATTTACGGTACTGCAATTCTATTTATCAGATAAAATCTTGAAAAATATAAATCTCGTAAACTGTGCCCAACCTCGGGTTTAGTAAGATCCCCCGTTGACGTTTCCACAGTTCAAAGTTTACTAGTTTCGGGGAAAATATTTCATTTTCCCAGCTTCGCTCGATGCGCACGTAAAATGAGAAATATATTAAAATATTCAATATTTCTGAAAAAATCCACAAAAATTCTCAAAAATCATAAATATTAGAAAATGACTATTAATCATGAAACAAATAATTTCTGAGGTGTTACACTGACTTTGCTCAATGTGCATGCAAACCAAGGAATAGATTAAAATATTTGACATTTCTGAAAAAATCCAGAAAAATTCCCAAAAATCATAAATATTAGAAAATGATTATTGTAATTGACATGGACTAGATGCAAATGATTTTGATATCGACAAACAAGAAAGCAATGGGAACACAATGATCAAGTCACAAGAAACTTAAGCTTAGCACGTAAGTTATAGATCTTGTGTAAAGGTATTCTAAAGATTCACCTCAAGCTCAAATAGCTTCCTCAAAATGAATTTGCAAAATGATTTTTCAAGTTAGGATCAAAAAGGTTTTATGCTACAACTCCTTAAAATCTTATATCCTCTATCAAATAAGTCTTCTTGCATATGCCAAGATTGAGATAAGCCTTTTTGGGAACTTACCAGCTTTTTAATAAACATAAAGCTGCTTCTGTAAATGTTAGGAGCCAAAATTCTAAGGCCCCTAACCAATTAGGACCAGCTCTTAACCGGTTAGTTTGTTCAAACAGAGGCTTTGCCTCGTTATTTATCATATGCCTAACTGATTAGGCAAAGTAGCTAATGGATTATTTAATAACTCAGAAGCCAAAATATGTTTGTCCTAACCGATTAGGTGAGAAACCTAACCAGTCAGTATCACTCCCAGAAGCCAAAATTGTTTTGTCCTAACCGATTAGGTAGAAGACCTAACCGGTTATTCATCAACTCAGAAATCATTCTAACTTTGTCCTAACCGATTAGGTAGAAGACCTAACCGGTTATTCTATAACTCAGAAGCCAAAAACGTTTTGTCCTAACCGATTAGGTAGATGACCTAACCAGTTATTCCTCAACTCAGAAACTATTCTAACTATGTCCTAACCGATTAGCCTACAGCTCTAACCAGTTAGCATCCTTCCCAGAACTCATTTTGGTGATGTCCTAACCAATTAGGACACATTCCTAACTGGTTAGTTATCAAACCAGAATAATTTCGTATAAGCCTAAATAAGCCCCTAACCAGTTAGGATGCTTGGCTAACCGGTTAGCCTATGTTTTGGAAAAATAAGGAGAAGCCCGTAACGATTATATTAATGAGCATTAATTGCTCACAACCACTTCCAATGGCACTAAATGACCCTTACCTATATATTTGGATGTTGGGCTTCAATGGGAGGGTAAGAAAAACTGAGTCTATCAATCTAGAAAATTACTATTGAGCTTTAAACAAGTTTTTCTCATCATTTTACAAAATCCTCTGTTTTGAGCTTGAACTTGTGTGAATCCCAAATACCATAGCTCTTCAATTTGTAATACTTGCTCTAGAGAGAGTTTCTTCCATTTAAATCTTATACAATCTGTTTAGAGAGGGTGAGGTATCCCTCAAGTATTGTAAGGGTGAGGTATCCCTTGGAAATAGAGGCTAAAGCATAAGGGTGAGGTATCCCAAAGTGTTGAGTGCTCAAGGTTGTAAAGGTTGTCAAGCACCTATTGAAGCTTGAAGAAATAGTGAAAAATCTCTAGCGGTTGCTTGAGGACTGGACGTAGATCACAAGTGGATTGGTGATCGAACCAGGATAAATCATTGTGTTTGTTCTCTCTAAACCTTTCTCTTTACATTGAGCACTGTTTCATTGAATTGCTTGAATATTGTTCTTCTTGATTATTGCATTTATAAGTAAAAGTATTTATCTCATATATCCAATCATTCTAATCATCAAATAGCTTCAACGAAAATTATTTATCAAACAATTTGTGAAAAATTTGTGAACTTATCTTACATACTCAATTCACCCCCCTCTTGAGTATTGAGGCCACTTGGTAACAAGTGGTATCAGAGCTAGACTCTTGTATAAAGAGCTTAGCAGCTTCAAGAGAAGGGATGGCTTCAAATGATTTTTCAAATGAAGGTTCTTCTATAAACAGACCTCCTTATTTCAATGGGGATGGTTACGCCTATTGGAAAGAAAGGATGAAAATTTTCATTGAAGCTATTGACTTAGATGTGTGGGACGCCGTTGAAAATGGTGCTTTTGTTCCGACACAAACTAAAAATGGTGTGAAAATTCATACACCTAGAAATAAATGGACCGATGATGATAAAAAGAAAGTTCAATACAATTTGAGAGCCAAGAATATCATCACCACATCCTTGGGGTATGATGAATTCTTTAGGGTGTCAAATTGCAAGACCGCAAAAAAAATATGGGATGCCCTACAAGTAACTCATGAAGGTACTAGTGAGGTAAAACGATCTCGAATAAACACTCTTACTTATGAATACGAATTATTTAGAATGAACTAAGGTGAGAGCATTCAAGACATGCAAAAGAGGTTTACTCAAATTGTTAATAATCTTATCTCATTGGGAAAGACATTTCCTAATGAGGATCTTATTAACAAAGTCTTGAGATGTCTAAGCAGGAATTGGAAACCCAAAGTAACGGCTATTGTAGAATCAAGAGATTTATCAATAATATCTCTAGCCACCTTATTTGGAAAGCTTCAAGAACATGAGCTGGAACTAAATAGGCTCAATCAAAATGAAGAGCATGACAAAAAGAAGAAGGGAATCGCACTCAAAGCCACCTCTTCCACAATTGAAGATGATGATGAAGATGGTGAAGAGGATGCTGAAAGTGTTGAACTAAGTGAGGAGAATCTTAGTCTCCTTGTGAGAAAGTTTGGAAGATTTCTAAAGAAAAAGGGATTTCAAAGAAGACCGCCCTTTCCTCAAAAGAAAGTGTATCACAAAGGAGAAGGATCCTCTACTCCTCCAAAATGCTATGAATGCAGAAAACCGAGACACATGAAAATGAAGTATCCTATGTATCTCAAGAAGACGGAGAAGTTTGAGAAAAGGCCTTCCAAGGAAAAGAAAGGAAGAAGAGCATATATAGCTTGGGAGGACAATGACTTAAGCTCTTTCGACGATTCAGAGAATGAAGAAGCCCATCTTTGTCTCATGGCTCAAGGAGAAGAAAGTGGAGAGAGCGACACCGAGGTAACCTCTTCTAACCTAGAACCTCCACCTTCTTATGATGAATTGTAAGATGCCTTTCAAGAATTACATGATGAATCTTTAAGACTCACAAAAATGGTTTTGTCTTCCAATAAAACAATCTCCGTATTGGCAAACAAAGTTTCTATTCTAACTAAGGAAATAAATGAGCTTAAAATTGAAAATGAAATCTTAGGACTCATTGATGCTAATTCATTATGAATGACTTGTTCCTCATATGATAATACATCCATATCATTACCTTGTTTATCATGCAAAGCTTTTGAAAAAGAAATTGAAGACTTGAACAACACTATTGCAAAATTCACTTCTGGAAGAGACAACTTGAATGTGTTGTTAGGAAGACAAAAATGTATTTTTCAAAAAGCTGATTTGGAATTTAATCCAAACAACCATCAAAAGTCTTATAAGAACTTCTTTGTTTCCTCAAAAACTTCAAGTAGTCCCTTTGTCAAATGTTTTCATTATGGTAAGAAAGGGCATAGTGCAACCACTTGTAATGTTAGAAAGAACATAAACACCAAGGTTGGAATCAAAAGGGTTTGGGTTCCTAAAGGCACCATACCTAATTCTAACACACAAGGACCCAAAACAATTTGGGTACCAAAGGTTAAAATTTGAAAGTGTGTTGTAGGTGTGCTTGAAGACCAAGAACTCAAGTTGGTATCTTGATAGTGGTTGCTCCAAGCACTTGACCGGTGATGGCTCCAAGTTCTCCTCCCTTACCCACAAGAAACATGGTCATGTCACATATGGTGATAACAACAAAGGGAAGATTCTTAGAATTGGTAAAGTTGGTAAGATCCCTTCATCATCTATTGATAATGTTTTGCTTGTTGAAGGACTTAAACATAATTTGCTTAGTATTAGTCAATTATGTGATAAAGACAATAGAGTTATATTTAATTCCTCTTGTTGCATAATTGAGGGAAAGGATGATAAGCAAGTTAAGTTTGTTGGTCATAGAGTCAATAATATATATATGATTAGTCTTGATGATATTTCCTCAAATGATGCTAAATGCTTTATGAGTAAAGAAAATGATTCGTGGTTATGGCATAGAAGAATTGCTCATATTCATATGGATCACTTAAACAAATTGGTTTCTAAAGAACTAGTAATTGGTCTTCCAAAGCTCAAATTTGAAAAAGATAAACTTTGTGATGCATGTCAAAAGGGAAAACAAGTAAAGACCTCTTTTAAAGCTAAAAACATGGTTTCAACTTCTAGACCTTTACAACTTTTGCACATGGATCTTTTTGGGCCCTCTAGAACTATGAGCTTTGGTGGGCATTACTATGCATTAGTGATTGTGGATGATTTTTCTTTACATGAACACTATTCTTGGCTTACAAAAATGATGCTTTTCAATCATTTAAAAAACTTGCCAAAGTTATCTAAAACGAAAAAAGTTTTTGTATTGCATCCATAAGAAGTGACCATGGTGGTGAATTTGAAAATCATGAATTTGAAACTTTTTGTGATGAACATGGCATTGAGCATAATTTTTCTGCCCCTAGAACACCACAAAAAAATGGTGTTATAGAAAGGAAAAATTGATCTTTAGAGGAAATGGCAAGAACTATGCTCAATGAGGCCAACTTTCCTAAGTACTTTTGGGCGGATGCGGTTAACACTGCTTGTTATGTTATGAATAGAGCCCTAATAAGGCCAATTTTAAAGAAAACCCCATATGAATTGTACAAAGGAAGGAAGCCAAATGTGTCACATTTTCATATCTTTGGATGTAAATGCTTTGTGTTGAATAATGGAAAGGATAACTTGGGGAAGTTTGATGCAAAATCTGATGAGGGAATATTCATTAGCTATTCTATACATAGTAAGGCATTTAGAGTCTATAGCAAACAAACTATAACTATAGAAAAGTCTATACATGTTGCATTTGATGAAACTAACCCAAATGAGTCGAGAAAGGAGCTTGTTGATGATGTTACAGAAATTTTGGCAAAAACACACTTGGAAAATCAAGAAAAAGAGTCCAAGAAGCTAGAAGAGAGACTCGTTGATCACTCATGGCAAAAAAAGTCAGAAATCATAGACCTACCCAAAGATTGGAGAACATCAAGATATCACCCTCTCGACAAGGTGATAGGTGATGTATCAAAAGGGGTAATCACTCGAAACTCACTTAGAGATGCATGTAATCATTTAGCCTTTGTCTCTCAAGTTGAACCTAAAGACATAAATGAGACCATTAATGATGAACATTGGATCTTGGCCATGCAAGAAGAACTAAATCAATTTGAGAGAAATCAAGTTTGGGAATTAGTTCCAAGGCCCAATGATCATCCCATAATTGGCACCAAATGGGTCTTTAGGAACAAACTTGATGAAACGGGCCTAATAATAAGAAACAAAGTTAGGCTTGTAGCTAAGGGCTATAATTAAGAAGAAGGCATAGATTATGAAGAAACTTATGCTCCTGTAGCTACATTAGAGGCCATTAGAATGTTACTTGCATATGTTTGCATCATGGATTTCAAACTCTATCAAATGGATGTCAAAAGTACTTTTCTAAATGGTTTTATACAAGAAGAGGTGTATGTGGAACAACCTCCTGGTTTTGAAGATTTTGAATTGCCCAACCATGTTTTTAAACAAAAAAAAGGCCTTGTATGGCTTGAAACAAGCTCCTAGAGCTTGGTATGAAAAGTTGAGCAAATTTTTTTTAGAAAAAGGGTTTTCTAGAGGCAAAGTTGATACTACCTTTTTCATAAAATATAAAATGCATGACATACTTCTAGTTCAAATCTATGTTGATGACATTATATTTGGAGCTACTAACAACTCTCTTTGTAAAGAATTTTCAAATATTATGCAAAGTGAGTTTGAGATGTCCATGATGGGTGAACTCAACTTCTTCCTTGGTCTCCAAATCAAGCAAACAAGAGAAGGAACGTTCATAAGCCAATCCAAGTATTGCAAAGAGTTGCTCAAGAAGTTTGGAATGGACAATGCTAAGCATATGGCTACTCCTATGGGCACCTCTTGCTATTTGGACAAGGATGAAGGAGGTAAGTCGGTAGAAATTACCAAATATAGAGGTATGATTGGCTCACTCCTCTATCTCACTGCAAGTAGGCCTGATATAATGTTTAGTGTATGCATGTGTGCTAGATATCAAGCTAATCCTAAAGAATCACACCTAAGTGCAGTTAAAAGAATAATGAAATATCTAATAGGCACATCACAAATGGGTTTGTGGTATCCTAAGGGTGCCACATGTAGCCTTATCGGGTATTCCGATTTTGTTTTTGTTGGTTGTAAAATGGATAGGAAGAGCACTAGTGGGACATGCCACTTGCTTGGAAGCTCACTAGTTTCTTGGCATAGCAAGAAACAAAATAGTGTGGCATTATCTATAACTGAAGCTGAATATATTGCAGTTGGGAGTTGTTGTGCTCAAATCCTTTGGATGAAACAACAACTCTTGGACTATGGTCTTGAGCTTGATCATATCCCTATAATATGTGATAATATTAGTGCAATTAATTTATCAAAAAATCCTATTTTGTATTCTAGGACTAAACATATTGAAATAAGATATCATTTCATTAGAGATCATGTTCAAAATGGTGATTGCATACTTGAATTTGTGGAAACCACTAAACAACTAGCTGATATTTTCACTAAACCCTTAGCAAAAGAAGCATTCTTCTATATAAGAAATGAACTCGGAATATTGGATCAATCATGCATAAGTTGATTACTTGCTACATAACTTATCCTCTATGATACCTATTTTGCTCCTCTACAACATAATATCATTGTTTCACTGTGAAATTTTATAGGTAAATCTCCTTTAAATCCAATACTAACTTGAGCGTCGGAGTGTCCCCTTATTTTGGTTTGCAGGAGCTCAGTCCATGCTTAAGTCCCCCAATCTTAAAGCTCAAAGTTCCTACTGTGAAAAATGATCTCTGAAGTTCCCCTTACTTGATCTGATATTGGGAGGAATTTGTTTCTAAATGAAAATAGAGTCAAGCCAAAATAAACTTCAAGAAGACTTGAACTTATATGTCAAGGATTATTCCCATAAATTTGTTATAGTGCTATCAGTGAAATGATCAAGTAAAAGAAGAAAAATATAATTTCGTTTGGGCTCTGGAAGTGTTTTGGAATCCTAAGGGGCTCTCTATCATGACCAAATAATCGGTTAAGCATGGCCCCTAATCGGTTACCCTGTGTCTGGAAATCATTTTGTGCATTCTGACTTAGCACAATAATCGGTTAGCCACCCATCCTAACCGGTTATTGGAAAACACAGTGGCTATTTCCAATGGCCCTAACCGGTTACCCACCTTTCCTAATCGGTTAGGTCACTCCCCTTAAACACCCCCCAACAGCGTGGTTCTCTCCATTCACGCACCCTCCCTCCATTATCATCTTCATCCTCTCAAGCTCTCTCACACCCACTCCCTCACATTCATCCCTCACCATAAATCCAGCACAAATTCGGCCTTTAAACCCCATTTCTCTCACATTCTCTCACTTTTCATCATCTTTCTCTAATTAAACCTCCATTTTTCCTCCAACATTTCAATCTCCACCACCATGCCCTGAGCCTCAATTCCCACCATGGCCAGCAGCTCCTCCTTCCCCAAAAGATCACGTACAAAAAATCCCAATGTCCCAAAGGAAACAACTCCTACTGACACTGACCCAGATTTTTCAGTAGCTTTGAATCTTGGAAGATACTTCACTGACCCTACTCAGATGGAGAAATATTAATTGGAATTTCATGCAAGGCGTATCATCTCACCTAAATGGATAGACTGGGAGTTTTTCGTCCAAGAAGGATTCACTCCTCTCACAGAGCTTCTTGAATTCCATGGGTTGAGAACCCTCGTCACCACAAATCCAGGGTATTTCTATCTTGAACCTACTAAAGTCTTCTTCTGCAATTTATCTATTAAGGGTGGAACTTTGATTTATGAAGTTAAAAAGCACAAGATTATTGTGAATCCCAGTGAGTGGGTTCCTTTGTTTGATCTTCCCCACTCCGGTGAAAAGCTCAGATTAGAAAAACATGGCCAATGGGAAAATTATAAGAGAGATGAAGCTGCAATGGGCATGCTTCAGCCTGGTGTTCTAATGCCAAAAGGAACTTTTACTACCGGGCTTCTGAAGATACATGATCGTCTTCTTCATTTCATTGTCACTCATATTCTTGCACCAAGGGCAAGTAACTATGCCCTGGTTGAAGAAGAAGACATCTTCCTGATGTGGCTTCTCAAGGAACGCATAAAGATCAATTGGCCTTTTTACATTATACACACTATGATGAAAGCTAAAAATAAGGCAGTTATAGATCTTCCGTATGCCCTTTTGGTTGCTCGAATCCTAGACCACCATAAGGTTCCCCTATTGGACAATGGCATTGTAAACACTGTAGGCCCTCATAAGTTTGGTCTTGCCTCTCTTAATAGAATGCACATGAAGAACATCAATAGTGAATGGACTTATGGTCATGCACGAGTGGGAGGAGCGCCACCAGAAGAAATTCCCGCTGACACGACTAATGTCCCTATGGAAGAGGCACCAGATATGAGTAGCGTCTCCGCAACTACAAGTGAAGCCCGCATTCTTGCAACCATCACGGATCTGCGAACCTACCAAGAGTATAGCAACTCAGTAATCTTTGATCAGTTGAGTGCTATGGAGGACCGCTTGGATAGGATCGAGCGTCGCTTCCAAGCACCCGAAGACCCTGGGGCTTAGGCATGACTCTCTGTTTCTATCATAGTTGTGTTGCTGCACTAGTTGCCTCTGAGCTCTATTTTGACTATGCTTAGTTATATTATTTTGGATATTTTGGGACAATTATTTGGCATGACTGATGACTGATTATCTTTAACTTATTTTGGTAATCTTAATAGTGATCTGTGACTCTTATTTTGAATCTTAGACATATTTAAGTATGGTATGCCTGCTTATGCATTTCTGTATGACTGCTTATGAGTTTTTGGAAACTATGCTTAATCTTATTAATCAGTTTCTGTTTTGAATGCTTGGTTTCGAATACCCTAGTTTACTGGATTTTTTTTTATTATGACAAAAGGGGGAGAAGGATAAGGGGCTTTCTATTTATATTTATTGAGAAAAGTAAGAAAAGTAACTGAATGTGTTATGATAATGTATTGTGTCTGTTAATGGTCCTGGAAGCCCAAAACAAAAGGGGAGCTGTGCATCTCTGATTCAAGCACCTCTTGAACAAAAGAGGGAGAGTAAGTCTCCAAATTCTATTATGAATTCCAATTATCATTTGAACTAATCTCTTTCTCAATAAGTGTTTGTCGTCATCGAAAAGGGGGAGAATGTGATTGACATGGACTAGATGCAAATGGTTTTGATGACGACAAACAAGAAAGCAATGGGAACATGATGATTAAGTCACAAGAAACTTAAGCTTAGCACGTAAGTTATAGATCTTGTGTAAAGGTATTCTAAAGATTCACCTCAAGCTTAAATGGCTTCCTTAAAATGAATTTGCAAAATGGTTTTTCAAGTTAGGATCAAAAAGGTTTTATACAACAACTCCTTAAAATCTTATATCCTCTATCAAATAAGTCTTCTTGCATATGCCAAGATTGAGATAAGCCTTTTTAGGAACTTACTAGCTTTTTAATAAACATAAAATTGCTTTTGTAAATGTTAGGAGCCAAAATTCTAAGGCCCCTAATCGATTAGGACCAGCTCCTAACCGGTTAGTTTGTTCAAATAGAGGCTTTGCCTCGTTATTTATCATATGCCTAACCGATTAGGCAAAGTAGCTAATCAGTTATTTAATAACTCAGAAGCCAAAATATGTTTGTCCTAACTGATTAGGTGAGAGACCTAACCGGTTAGTATCACTCCCAGAAGCCAAAAACGTTTTGTCCTAACCGATTAGGTAGAAGACCTAACCGGTTATTCATCAACTCAGAAACCATTCTAACTTTGTCCTAACCGATTAGGTAGAAGACCTAACCAGTTATTCTATAACTCAGAAACCAAAAATGTTTTGTCCTAACCGATTAGGTAGAAGACCTAACCGGTTATTCATCAACTCAGAAACTATTCTAACTATGTCCTAACCGATTAGCCTGCAGCTCTAACTGGTTAGCATCATTCCCATAACTCATTTTGGTGATGTCCTAACTGATTAGGACACATTCCTAACCAGTTAGTTATCAAACCAGAACAATTTCGTATAAGCCTAAAGAAGCCCCTAACCAGTTAGGATGCTTGGCTAACTGGCTAGCCTATGTTCTGGAAAAATAAGGAGAAGCCTGTAACGGCTATATTAATGAGCATTAATTGCTCACAACCACTTCCAACGGCACTAAATGACCCTTACCTATATATTTGGATGTTGGGCTTCAATGGGGGGTTAGAAAAACTGAGTTTATCAATCTGGAAAAATACTATTGAGCTTTAAACAAGTTTTTCTCATCATTTTACAAAATCCTCTGTTTTGAGCTTGAACTTGTGTGAATCCCAAATACCATAGCTCTTCAATTTGTAATACTTGCTCTAGAGAGAGTTTCTTCCATTTAAATCTTATACAATCTGTTTAGAGAGGGTGAGGTATCCCTCAAGTATTGTAAGGGTGAGGTATCCCTTGGAAATAGAGGCTCAAGCATAAGGGTGAGGTATCCCAAAGTGTTGAGTGCTCAAGGTTGTAAAGGTTGTCAAGCACCTATTGAAGCTTGAAGAAATAGTGAAAAATCTCTAGCGGTTGCTTGAGGACTGGACGTAGATCACAAGTGGATTGGTGATCGAACCAGGATAAATCGTTGTATTTGTTCTCTCTAAACCATTCTCTTGACATTGAGCACTGTTTCATTGAATTGCTTGAATATTGTTCTTCTTGATTATTGCATTTATAAGTAAAAGTATTTATCTCATATATCCAATCAGTTCTAATCATCAAATAGCTTCAACGAAAATTGTTTATCAAACGATTTACGAAAGATTTGCGAACTTATCTTACATACTCAATTCACCCCCCTCTTGAGTATTGAGGCCACTTAGTAAGAATTATTTATGATGAAACAAATAAATTTTGGGGTGTTACAACTCTCCCCATCTAAAAATAAATTTCGTCCTTGAAATTTTCATACCTTAGAACAGTTGTGGGTGTTGCTCCTTCATCTTGTCTTCTAATTCCCATGTTGCATGTTCAGTCGTCTCGTTCCAAATCACTTTCACCAATGAGATTTCTTTTCCTTTGAGTTGTTTTATTCTCCTATCTTCAATCCTTACAGGAGGTGTCCTATAGGTTAAGTTCTCTTTCAATTGTACTATGTCCGATGCTATGTCCTTGCCCCCAAATCATGTTTCCAATCAATCAAAACCAATCCAAGATCATCAATATATATATATATATATATATATATATATATATATATATATATATATATATACATTTAATCAAATAAATCATACGTGATAAAATCAATACATAGTCATCAAAATCCTGCATCAAAAAGAGTAGCCCTAATAAGGGTTCCTCACAACCAACACACAATACAAGTCTCCCACTACCAATAGAGGTTGAAGTGGATAGTCTTCCTCTTACCTAAGGGAGAAAACAAGCAAAGAAACTCTTTTGAAGCTTCTAGTAAATTTCGGCCAAGCTCACCAAAAACCCTAAGAATCACAAGTCAACAAATCAACACCAAGGCTTGAAAAATGATGGCTCAATAGTCATGGTGAAGGCCATGAAAACGAAAATGAAGAAGATAAGATAAGTGGTCAAGAATCTTACCCTAGAGCTTCAAACTTGAAGCTTGAAGAAGATGATGAAGATGGTAGCTTTTCAAGTAGATTTAAACTAGAAAAGTGTTTAGAATGCGATGGAGATTAAGAAAATATGGTTGCTTTGAATTTTTGCAATGGTGGAGGGCATGGAAACGGGTTGGCCGTGTGGTGTGGTGGTAGAGAGAAGGAGGAGAAAATTTGAGAGAAAAAGAGAGAAGAAAATGTAGAGAGAGAAGTTGATAGTAAAGAAATGGTAATTTATTAGATTTGAAATTAAAAATGTAATTGATAAAAATGAAAACAAATGTTTGGCTCCCAAATGGCCTTCATGGCCGTGTGGTGAGAGGGAGGAGAGAGGGAGTGTGTAGCTTCCTCGAGAAGCTTGGTAGGAAACTTCGCGCGCTTCTCGAAAGTGAAAGTAATGTTATCTCCTAAAGTGAACACTCTAGAAAAGATGATTAACACTCTACTAGAGTTATTATCCAGTGAATAAAAGTTACAGTTAATAGAAATAATATTTATTATTTATCAGATAATTTTATGGTACAATGATTTTATTTATCAGATAAAATCTCAAAAAACGTAAATCTCATAAACTGTGCTCGACCTCAGGTATAGTAAGATCCTTCATCGAAGTTTTCACAGTTCAAACTTTACTAGCCTCGGGGAAAATATTTCATTTTCCCGGCTCCGCTCAATGCGCACACAAAATAAGGAATATATTAAAATATTTAATATTTTCAAAAAAGTTCACAAAAATTTTCAAAAATCACAAATATTAGAAAATGACGATTTATCATGAAACAAACTATTTTTAGGGTGTTACACTGACTCTGCTCAGTGTGCACGTAAAATGAAAAATATATTAAAATATTCTACGTTTCCAAAAAAGTCTAATTTTTTTTCAAAAATCAAAAATATTAGAAAATGATTATTTATGATGAAATAAATAATTTTCAGGGTGTTACACTAATTATCCCTGAAATTATTTCCATTGATATGTCCAAAAGTTATTACTCCTCAAATCATGACATTAAAGTTATCTTCTCTCTTACTTATAAATCCTTTAATCCTAATTTGTCATCCAATTCACCTAAATAATATTTTCTAATGTTCTTTCTAAAAATTTCATTATTCAACTTCTAAATAAAATCCTTCCTATCCTAATTATTCTTCCATCCCATTATCAAATATTTTAAGTCTCCAATTCACTTTTTCGTCCCATTATCCAATATCATGGCCAAAAATCAATTCTTTTCAATGGTACAAACTTGTTTCTTTCCTCTTTCAACTTGTAACCTCATGAATCATATTTTTGTTACTTAATTATATAAGTCCTTAATCAATAAATATTTTTCCTCATGGATACCTCTTCCAAGGCTAAGGAGGCTGTGAGCCTCAAGAGATCAAGGAAACCCAAAAATCATTCATTTGCATCATAATCATAGCATGCCACATACTTTACTCATCACAATTAATTTAGTTCATACTCACTATCAAAATCACATATTCACATATATCCATTAAGCCATCACAATCATCTTTTCATACAACAACATCATATAATTATACAAAATCAAACAAACATAAATCAAAAGTCACACAATCGAGTGGATGAATCCTCACGTGGACTCTCCACTCCCAATACAACCATTCGTTCCTCACCACCATAGCATGATTGATGAGGTTAATCTCCCTCTTACCTTAGGTGTAACCTCCTGGCTCCTTGTAAATCCTCTTGAAAAAGCTTCTCCTTCTAAGAAGGTCCTTAAAACAAAACAACACACAAGCATTAACATTTAGGGCTTGGAAACAAGATGATTTTGAAAGAACCCACAACAACAAAATGTCTTAGTATAGGGTTTTAATTCAAGAGATGTGGATGGATGAAATTAAAGAAGATTAAGAGAGTGGGTTGAGGGTGTGGCCGTGACGCTTTCCAAGAGAGAAGAAGAGAGTTTTATACTTTAGTTTCTTGATTCTTGATAGAAAGATGAAAATGAACTAGGTGATAGCAAAAAAATCAAAACTTTGATCCTTCAAGGACTAATGGCTGTGAGCCGTAGGAGAAAGAAATGGAAGAAAGTGTTTGATAGATGGTCATTCACAAACAAACAAGGAAAGCATAGGAAAAATGAGAACTTTACCTTAGAAGCTTTCAAGTCCTAGATTGTAGAATCACTTGAACAAGCCAAAATCTTCACCCAAATGGTCTTAGGAGAGGATATAGATTCAAGAAGGTAGATAAGTGAAATCAAAGACAATGAGATAGTAGTTTTGGTGAGAGTGGCCGTGAGGTATAGAGAAAAATGAGAGGAGAGAAAATAGAAATCAAGAATCTCACCTTAAGAGCTTCAAGTTAGGGCTTGAAAGAAATGATGAAGATTAGAGAATTTGATGATGATCACAACATAGAAAATCATCTATAAAGTGTGTAGATTCTAGAAAAATGATTGATTGGAAGAGATAAATTGAGAGGGGTGGCCGTGAGCCACTAGAGAGAAAATGAGAGAAAATGAAAGAAAGTGAGAGAAAGGAAAAAGTGAAAGAAAAGATGGAAACTTTTGAAATGAAATTGGAAATGATGCTTTGAGTGAAAAGATAACAAAGTTGTCATCTTTTCCCCCCTCCAAAACCGTGCACTCCTTGGGAGAAAGAGCAAGGTTTCCTTGAGAAGCTTATCACATTTTCCTAAAAAGTCAAATCATGATGTCATGTAGTGATGTCACTTAGAGGATATCATAAAAGTGACTAGATAGAAATAACTTATTAAATTTTTATTACAAGCTTTTACCCAATAGATAAAAGTTACAGTTAACAACGCTGATATCTATTGTCCAATAGATAATAGAGTGTACCCATATTTTATCTGTCAGATAAAATTTTAAAAAATGAAAACTTCGTAAATTGTGTCCAGCATCAAGTTTAGTAAGATCTCCCGTCACTGTTTACACATTCCAAGGTTTTTAAGCCTCGAAGAAATATTTTATTTTTTCGGTCCCACTTAGTGTGTGCGTAAATCGGAAAATATATTAAAATAATCAAACAATTCAAATAATTCTAAAAAAATTCACAAAAATCACAAATATTATAAAATGAGTATATATTATGAAACAAGAAATTTTTGGGGTGTTGCACTTCCATTTTAAGGAAAACGAGTTTTGATAAGCTTGTAATTAATTGCAAGCTTGTGGTATGATAGCTGTAGAGACTATCAAATTGAATCAATTTATAAACCGATTCACCAAAATACTTGTAGTATGAGGCACAATCGAGTCGAGTTCTTGGATCACTCTATTCAAGCAATCAAATTAAGAGGTTAATAGCGGGGAAAAAAAGGTTGTGAAATTAATTAATAATAAGTAATTAAAAATTATAAACATAATTAAGTAAACAACCAATCTAAGGAAATCAACTAATCTTGAATTTAATCAATTATTGACCACTATGAATCTATTCAATTGCTAATAAGATTCTTAGTCTCAGATCACATCAAGAAACCTTAAGATGATCCATGAATTCTCTACTAGATAAGCATATAAAATTTAATTAATCAAGGTTAAATGAATTAAGCACCCATCTAATCCTAAATTAATTTAAAACCTAAAATTCAACCAAGCTTAACAAATAATTTCCAAGAAGCCTTTGATGTATTATTTAGTCTCTATAATTCTCATTAAACACGTGGTAATTATGCAATTACCACATCAACATCCAAATCCAATTAAGCAATTCAATTCAAATTTAATAAAATTAAAGAGGAACTTGTTTATCAAGTAAAAGATAAACTTGATCAAAAAGCAAAAGATAAACTTGATCGACAAGTAAAAGAGAAACTTGATTAGTAATTTAATGTAAAATAATCAAAATAAGATCTTACAATTAAACATCAAGATTATCAATCCCTAGGATTGATTTAAAAGGGTCTAGCCCTTCATGGATGGAAGGAAAAAATAGAAAAGAAAGAAGACTAGAGAGAAAGGAGAAGAAGAAAGATGAAGAGAGGAAGTACAAACAAGAATGGCAAGGTGAAAATAAGGGGTTCAGTTTCATGGTTGCTGCTACTACTTAATTAACTATCTCAAAAATTAAAAATCCAAGTTTGTTTTCAACTTAGGGTTAATCTTCTTCGTCTAAACTTTAATTGGACACCTAATTCACATAATTTAGGCTTAGGATGAGAGAGTTAAAACACCATCCAAACACCACTATTTTGATAAGTTGTCTTCATAAGAATTGAATATATATGTCTCAGTTTTCATAGGGCATCATTTTCAGCTCCAAAGGACACCTACAGCCCAAATTATGGCCCAATCATTGCACATTATCCAGGTTCCAGTGACAACATCCCTATTCTGACTTCGTGGCTAAATCTGACCTACTAGACATCTGATTCAACCTAAGAGCTCTTCATTAAAGTTGTAGAGTTCTCTCTCCTATTTCTTACAAGATAAAACTCATAATTTTTAGATGTCTGGAACGCAAGTTATGTCCAAAATGCAGAAATAGTGTAAAATTTCCAATAAAGCTAAAAGATACAATTAAGCCCAATTTGAACCTAAACTTATAAAATGTGGCCAAAACCAATCAATTAAGCATATAAAAAGTCTAAAAGACTAAATATGAAGGTTAAATAATATATAAAAATTATGTTTATCATGGTTATCAATTACAAGCTTTCAGATATACTCATAATGGATTAGGAAACATTGTAATAGATTAGCAATTATCGGTAATTGATCACCAACTGCCGGTAATGGATTACGGAGCTCTTGTAAGATATTGTACCCATTCTAAAACTAACTTTTGAGCCCAAACAAACTTGGTAAATATTACTATAACATCTTCTTCAACATTTAGACTTGTAAATAGTTATAGAGGTAGCTTAATACTTGCTTAACATGCCTGTTTAATTTTGTGATAGTCTGAGTTAGTTTAAGCACTTTGCTGCAACCCAAAAGGTGAAAAGTTAAATGACCCAGATATTAGTATAAATGGCCTAGCTAATAGAAATAGATGTGGATAATTTATGTCTAAGTCATAAATATGTATTCTGTGATATAGTTAATTTTTGAGGTTAATCGGAGTCAGTTTGGTATTTTAAAGCATACTGGTTGTGTGTTTTAATACTAAAATGACTAGTCACAAATATGAAAAATGATGGTTTTGGTGCACAAGATTTTTTATGAATCTTGTGATTTTATTTTAAACTTGTTGGCTTTAAGAAAACTAGATTTGGAGAAACCTAAGTGTTCTTAGTAGATCGAGGGTACCATTTGGTCATTTAAGTGACCAAGCTTCTTATGAATAGCCACTTTCTTTGACTCACTTTGCAGATATTTCTTTCATTATTTTCCTTGGCTATTTCTCATTCTCTCTTACGGCTGAAAAACCAGAACAGCAGCAGGAAAGGAGAAAAGAGAAAATGAGGAAGACAAGAGGAAAAAAAGGAGTGGAAATCAAAGGGGAAAAGGAGCTAGAGATCTGCTGATCATCATCTTCATCTTTGTTCCAAGGTAGGGGTTCTTCTATCCATCTTTCCTTTTGTTCATGTTGAATGATTTTAGGGTTCTTGGATGGGAATTTGTGGTTTAGTGATCCAAATATTTATTCTTAACTTGGTTCTTGATTCCAAGGGTTGAGTTAGAGCATTTTCTACTCATTGGATACCATGGTTGCTAGTTTAGCTTGGTGAAATGTCCATAGGCCTAGTTGATGAGCTTTTAGGTTAATGGATGTTTCTTAGCTTAATTGAGTTTAATCCATGTTTGATGAGTTGAGTTAGTGATTTATGATTCCAACATGTTAGAGAGTATGACAGGGATTAGAAATCATCTAGAATTTGGCCATGAGAGACTGAATCTCATTTTGTTCCTTAATGGAATAGTAATAGTTTCTGCAGAATTCTACAGATTCTATTCTAGGCAATGAGCACCTAGGCAATGGGGGTTTGGGCGTCTGAGCGCCCGCAGCCCAGAAATGGTTTGTGTGCTATTGAGCAATGAGCGCCGAAGCACCAGTGTTAGAGTGCCTGAGCACCCATCGTCTAGAGAATCTTGCCTGGTGCTGTTGTTTGAGCACCTAAGTGTTCTGCTTGAAGCACTTGAGTGTTGAAACAAGGTAAAAATGAAATTTAGCATATGTTGCTAGTTGAATTCCCTATTTGATGGAATCATTTGTGCAAGTCTTTTAGGGTGTAATGAGACACTTGTGGGGATATTTCTTAAAGAGAATTATTAACTCGTATATGTGAAAAGTTTAAGAATTCTTAGATATTCAAAGTGTGATAGAATGCCTATGTTAGTGTTTAAAACTTTGATCAACATAAGGCTGATTTGTAATTCACTTGTGAAGTGATTGTGTCATGTTCTAGATATTGTTTAGCTAGTAATATAAATCTTACTACTTTGTTGGATATGTGAGACTAAGATTCCTATGTGCTAGTGTTTAAAATGTGGCTTGGAAATTTGGTTTTCAAACTTGGTATTTACTAGTTTCCTATGTATTGTGACCTGAGATGGTGTACACAACCATATGACCTGAGAATGAGGTGTTGGATCTAAATTCTCCTTGCATTTATGCTCGTGTGGTCAGGGTTACTAGTATGGGGGTGGAAGTAGTACTCTTACATTGGTGAGGGGAAGGTATCTACGTATTACCAAGTGGGTTTAGGCTATCCTACTTTGTATATACAAGAAATGGAGGTTTCTGAGAAATAAGTAAGTAACTTGTGTTTTCAAAATTTAAAACTGCATTAGCATCACATAATCATAATATTAGGATGTTGTTTGAGTATAATCATACCTCATAACATAAATCATCACATTGTTGACAATTATATGGGCAGTTGTCTTGGTTGATTACTTGGTTGCTTGTTTGATAGTATCTTAGGATTGTATGAGTGATTCTTTGATATTGTTGATTATCGTATAATTGGTTACATTATGTGTAAATACATTTACAGTTGATTTATTTGTTGTAAATGATTAAATGCTAGTCTTGATATGCGTATACTGAGAAATTGTGATTTCTCGCCCCTATGTGTTTCATGTAAATCCAAGTGAAGATCCTCCAAAGGGAAAAGGCAAGACAAAGAAGAAGCAGAAGGCTTAAATTAGTTGCTTTATTTCTTTTTGCATCAGCTTGTATTTATTTACTTTGCTGAATAGTTTGTAAAAGTTTATGTATTACAGTATGACTTGTTAGTTAATGATATATATATATATATATATATATATATATATATATATATATATATCTATATATATATAAAATCTCTTTCATCTTCATGGCTCTTTGTAATGACTTTATAAGTTATTATGGATTTTATTTTTATGCATTTTAGAAAGTGGCATGCTTAGTATACTTTATCCTAAAATATACTGCTTATTTTACGATAATTTGTATTAGGGTGTTACAATTACTAACGGCTAAAACTTGGATTTTTCAAGGATTCAAAACAAGATTTTCATAACTAAAGTTTAAGACATGATTTTGTATAATACAACCCAAATTTTACTAAAAGACTTCAAGATGGACTTTTCAAAAACTATTTTAAGCTTATTGAGATATCCTAGATCACTTATCATAAAAAGATCCTAAGTCTTATAAATATATTTCTTTAGAGCTTCCTTTGGACTTGATCCTTGTCATGGCTTTGTTATCATCAAAACCTTCATGAAATAAGCATTCACATATTAGAGACTAGATTATAAGTTAAATGTTCTTGATAGCTTTGTAAGATTGGAACATAGTAGGAATAAAAAAAGAAGTATTCCTTTATTTAACACATGTGTCTAACAAATACCTAAAATAAACTAGAAAGTAAGAATGACTATATGATGCCTTGACTTAGGAAAATAATTAGTGATTAGTAAAAAATTACATAGAGCATGGCATGCCAAAAATAAGCAAAATAGAAATTAATACCTTTGAGTTAATAAAGCAATAAAATCACCTAGTCTTCGTTAGATAGTAACCCACGATTTTACCATCTAAGAACCATAAGAATCACATTTTTTAATTGCCATAAGATAAGGAGCTAACAAAGCAATAAAATACACACACACACACACACACACACACACACACACACACACACACACACATACTTAATTAAGGAATTAAGTAATAGGTTAGTTTTTCTTCATAATCAAGTAAGAAAAATCTAGAAACACTATTTAAGTTTTAGTAACTTAGAAGCTTAGGATAAGAAATCACCACCAAAGAAATCACGCACATTACATAAAGCTAGGCATGCTAAAAATAAGCAAAATAGAAATTAATACCTTTGAGTTAACAAAGCAATAAAATCACCTAGTCTTAGTATATAGTAACCCACGATTTTACCATCTAAGAACCATAAGAATCACTTTTTTTAATTGCCATAAGATAAGGAGCTAACACACACACACACACACACACACACACACACACACACACACACACACATATGCTTAATTGAGGAATTAAGTAATAGGCTAGTTTTTCTTTATAATCAAGTAAGAAAAATCTAGAAACACTATTTAAGTTTTAGTAACTTAGAAGCTTAGGATAAGAAATCACCACCAATGTGTAACACCTAGGCGTGACACATAGGAAGAAAGAAATAAGAATCAATCAAACCTATACTCTTCTAATTACCATGAGTAAAACACTTAAGTTACGTAAGTTACCTAAGGATTAAGATAATAATTAACCCAATAAAAATATAGTTAGTGGCCAATGAGTGAAAACCCACTAGATTAAGACACTCAAGCTCACTCCCCTCTATATAACCCACACGGCTACCACCCCGGCACACCCACACTCCACTTCATTTTCTTTAAACAACTCTTGAGAGTTTAAGGGAGAGACAAGGCCAAGAGACTAAGGAAGGAGAAGGAGAAATTTTAGAGCTTGGGTTGAAGTTTGAAGCTTTTCCTTGGTGATAGAAGAAGAAACAACACCTCCTAGCCCATTTTCTCACCCAAACCTACGAGCACCTACAAGAGGTAGGGGATAATTCTTTTTCAAAACTTGACCTTATATCTTCTTTTGTTCATGGAGTTGGAGCCACAATTTTGATGAATCAAAGCTTGCAAAATTTTGTTTTTGAAGGTCTAAAAGTTAGAATCCAAGTTAGGAAATGGTTGCCTATGAATCTAGTTTGATGGGGATGCCTTTGATTGTGTTTTTGAGAAGTTTATTGCATGTTTATGCCAGTGTTTTTGGATGCATGTGCTGGAATCCGAGATTAAAAATATGGATTGGTCGTTATATGTCTTAGTTAGTGCTTAAATGGATGTTGAGACTTGTATCATCTTGTTCTTAATTCTGTTGAAGCATGAACTTGCTTAGCATGCTGATTTAATGATGAATTGGTTGGTTTCTTGATTGAAAGCCGTTTTTCCAAGAGAGGGAAAAATGGATTACCCTATGGTTATCGATTACCATTTTTCCAATATTTGATGACTATTGAATTACGTTAATGATTTGATAATTTAAAATGCTTGAAATTGAAGCTTTAAAACAAAAAATTCTAGTACCCTTTGAGCTTGCAAAATCGTGACCTAGGCTAGGGAAAAGCTTGGTTCTTGACGTTAATTTGGCAAGGAAATTAATGGATTGATAAATTAGAAGATGTTAGAGAACCTAGGTAATCAAAATAGTAGAAGAAATGGAGTGCAAAATGAATAAAATTATCACTTATTTACTATGCTAGTTTCAGCCAAGGTAGGAGAAAATAGGAGGAAGGCTTTTAATGTTTCATTAATCTTAAGTTTAATTTAAATCATAGATACTAATTATTTAGCTAGGTTTTAGAGGATGGAAACAAAGACCATGCATTGGTTGATTTCATAAAGTTGTAAGATAAAGTAAGAGCAAGAAGAGTAACGTTAATTAAAAGGTAACTTTTAGTAAAGGATCAATATATGGTCTCTAGGAAAGAACAAAGTGATGATTGTTCCTTCTAATTGCTTAAACTTAGACATTAGATACCTAGAGAAAAGGAAGATAACTCTTGGATAATTTATAGTATTAAAATATTAAATTAAATAGCTTAGTGATTCTTATTAAATAAATAATTTTAGGTAAAAAAAGGTATAGGCCATTCAGCCATGGCATAGGAAAGGAGGACTAGGATATTAAATTATAGTAAGAAACAAATCATGAACAAGTGAAGGAAAAACAAATTAATTTGGAAATATACATTAGAGGCCATTTGGGTAATAGGGATTAATTATGCTATAGACCCTAATTCTCATAAAACATAGTGATTAGTGATCTAAGGTACTTAATTGTTTAAAGTCGATCTTTACACGTATGACATATAATGTATTAATGGCTTTGAGTTGTGACTTATATTATATCTTATGCATGTATTGATTTGTATGATGAATAAAATGAATATATTTGTAAAGACATGATAATCAAAGTGGAAAGACCCAATGAGATTCCCTCTATATGGACAAAGGAGGCCTCATATATGATTCTTTGGGAGGTGATCCATAGAGTTGTCTATGTGCCCAGAAAAGAGAAAAGAAATTATCGGGGGGATGCCTTTGACCAGAAAGTGAACTCACGATCTTGCACATGTGACTAGAGAACGGGGGCTGCCCCGGGTTGGCAAATCAAGAAAAGAAAAGGATAAGGCTTACCTCTAGAGTAATTAAAAGAAAAGATGGATTATAAGAGAAGTACACCTTTCATATTCTTGGAAATATCTATCTATATGTGTATTTCCTTTTTCTCTATGAATTGGTGACTCACTTTCTCTTGAACTTAATTATGATATGGTTGGGGTGTTTTTCTGAGAAAGAGAAATTGTTTTCTACATTCCTATGTAACTAGAAGCATTATAGTTCAAAATGAGTTTTCTGTAGGTTTTCTTTCCTTACTAAAAATTTATGATTCTCAACCTTTAGTCTAATGTTTTTATATAACCAGTAGTGAAGATGCCTATTCTCACAATTACTGTGGAGATTCACTATGTCTGGGTTCATGTCCCAAAGTTTGATGCCTTTGTTTGACCAGTTGTTGCTTTTATCGTTCACTCTGATGGATAGTCATGATGTACTAATAGCACCTAAAATGAGCTAAATCTGTATTTTGTGATTGCATTATGTGGGGTTAGTTGTATTATTAAATCCTTATTTTGTATATGGTGTGTACGTTCCAGAGCTCGTGGTGCCTGGACTTGATAAGTGTTTCTCACTTTATTATATATGCCTGTAGACCTTTATGCTGTTGACTTTTGGATGAACTAACTATTATGATGTATGACATATTATGTTTTAAATTACGATGTATTTTATTAACGCAACTTGATTAATATATGCCTGCATCACTTAGTATAGGAAGGCATGTAATTAAAATAAGTTTTCTTTCATTGAGAAGTTTATGTGATAGATATGTTTTTAGAGAAATTATGGCCAAGTAAAATGATTGGTCAACTTCAGGATCAAAGGAGAAAAGAAAATTTTTCCTACCATCTAGAAGAAAGTAGTATTATTTGCACTACATAGAAATAAGAATTACTTAGACAAATGATTAATCACCACTAGGCTTGACTTATAGAGAGAGGCACTATAGAGGCTACTACGAAAGTGCCAAGTGAATGTTAAGTTTGTGATTAGCATTGACTCTGTTAGCCAAGTGGCCTCTAACTCAAGAGGGGGGGTGAATTGAGTTTATGAAATATTTTCGCAAATCTTTCGTAAAACGTTTGTTAAACAATTTCCGTTGAAGCTATTGGATAATTGAAGTGAATAGATAAATGAGATTGAATACTTCACTCATAAATTAAATAAACCAAGATGAATAATATTCAAGTAAGCATATAAAGTAAATGCACAAATGTAAAGAGATAGGGTTGAGAGAATCAAACACAAGGATTTATCCTGGTTCAGCCACCTCTTATGACCTACGTCCAATCCTCAAGCGAACCACTCGAGATTTTCCACTAAACTTCAAGCTTGAACGGGTGTTTGAAAACCTTTACACAATAGAACACTCACCAACACCTTGGGATACCTCACCCTTGTGCTTTGAGCCTCAAAAATAGGGATGCCTCACCCTATACAACCTTTGAGGGATACCCCACCTTCTTTACACCTTTGAAGGATACCTCACATTCTTCTCAACAATGGATACCTCACCCTTTTTCACTAGAGGGATACCTCACCCTCTTTACACCTTTGAAGGATACCTCACCTTCTTCTCAACAAGGGATACCTCACCCTTTTTCACTAGAGAGATACCTCACCCTCTTTACATAGCAATAATGATAGATAGAATGAAGCTCTCAATAGAGCAGATGAATACAAATTAAAGCTCTAATATGCTCTCAATGATTTTTCACGTTTTTGACAGAAAACAGAGCAAGAAAATGATTTGAGGATTGATTCACGTTTAGACGTATTGGTAATCAGTTTTTAGTTTAAGGTCAACCTCAAATAAAGACCCAACTTTGGTATTTATAAGTTTCTCAATTAATAGAGCCATTGGGGTGGTTTGGGCATGCATTTAATGCATTAAAAATAGCCGTTGGACGTTGTCAGGATTCTTGTAATCGATTACTCAACTTATGTAATCGATTACATATGTTGTTCCAACTTGTTCTTGACTTTCAGGGCTCTGTGTAATCGATTACATTCTTGGTGTAATCGATTACATAACTTCTGACTTGTGTGTAATCGATTACAATATCGTGTAATCGATTACATGACTTCTGACTTGCTGTGTAATCGATTACAATATCCATGTAATTGATTATATGACTTCTGACTTGCTGTGTAATCGATTACAATATCCATGTAATCAATTACATGACTCTTTGAACGTGTTCTTGCCTTTCTGGGCTTGATGTGATCGATTACATATATTGTGTAATTAATTACATGGCCTCTGACTTGCTTGTAATCGATTACATTGCTCATGTAATCGATTATATGCCTTCTGTTTGCTGTGTAATCGATTACAAATGTCGTGTAATCGATTACATTGGCCATTGAACACATTTTTCAAGTCCAATAAAGCTTGTAAGTCATTTCTAACACCTCAAGACACTTGATTAAACATAAATCCTTTTAAGAGTGTTAGATTTAAGATTGAAACTCAAGTTTTATTGAAAGCCATGTTTAACTTTGAAATTTTCCACTTATTTTGAAATCATATATTGAAAAATCATTTGAGAAATCTTGAGAGCATTTAACATTAATGTTCTAAGTCTTATAATTAAATAAACCTCTTAACTTCTTTCTTTGATCTTGATTTTTCCTTTTACGCTTGATCTTCTCTTTTACACTTGAACTTCACTTTGGCCTTTGTTATCATCAAAAACCCATTTGATATGCTTCAAGACATAAGCATTCACATTCTCCCCCTTTTTGATGATGACAAACTAAGCATTCAACAGAATGAGAAATATATGCATTTATTTGATTATCAGATAATTAAGTGCAACACTCCCCCGTAATGTATGCATAAGATAGAATATGTGAAAGTGCAAAACTCCCCCGTACACATGCAATATATTTCACTAATTTCTCCCCCATTGGCATTATCAAAAAGAAGACATAAGCATTCAGATTTGATATAATTATTTCAGCCCAGCAGGATCAATATAAGAGAATAAATCATTTAGCACAACAATATGTGATACCAATAGCAAATGCATATGATGAAAGGCTTCAATTAGTTCCAAAACATTCCAAAACAATCCCAAACATCTTTTAAGTAAATAGTCCAAATAGATTATGATCAAGAACTCATAATTGTGCAACAAAACAACATATTATGCATTGAGATATCATATTATGCAGCAACTTAATATATTATACAGAAGATTGAGACATTGTGCAGCAAAAAGTTATGCAACAAGATGACCAATTTATGCAGCAAATAAGCATATTATGTCAAGTTCAAAGAAATTGATATTATGCATGTTATTTCACACAAGATGCATATTCATTTAGCATATACAAGACATATAAAAGATATTTTTCAAGATGTTAACCAAGTAAAGCATAAAACAAGACTCCACTTAACCAAATGATGCAAGTTCAAGCTTCTTGGAGACAGGGAGGATAGCTTGAAGTATTTTCTGGTTTTGTGCTTGGCGCAGCCACTTTTCAATATATCCAAAGTTAGTTCTTGGCCTTCAAGCACACCTACAACACACTTCAATTTGTGACTTTTGGTACCCAAATTTTCTTAGGTCCTTGTGTGTTAGTTTTTGGTAAAGTGCCTTTGGGAACCCAAACCAATTTAGTTCCTAGCTTGTTATTGATATTCTTCCTTACATTGCAATTTGATGCACTATGCCCTTTCCTACCACAATGAAAGCATTTAATAAAGGGACTATTTAATGTACTTGATGAAACAAAGAAGTTCTTGAGAAACTTTTGTTGTTTATTGGGATTATACCCCAAACCAGCCTTTTGAAAAACACATCTTTGGTTTCCAAGCAAAATGTTCAAATTATCTCTTCCATAGGTAAATTTTGAAAGAGTGTTTTTCAAGTCCTCAATCTCAATTTCAAATGCTTTACATGATGAGCAAGATGAGGGTGTAGATGCATTATCAATAGATAAACATGTCATGCATGAAGAGTTTGCATCAATTAACCCAAGAGTTTCATTTTCTAATTTAAGTTCCTCAATTTCCTTATTTAACATAGATATCTTGTTTTCAAAAGAGGAAATTGATTTCTTGGAAGATGAAACAAGTTTTGCAAATCTTATAGATTAATTATGTAATTCTTCAAAAGCATATTGTAATTCATCATAGGAAGGGGAAGAGTTTGATTCAGAATTTGAAGATGTTACCTCTATATCATTTTTATCTTCCTCTTCTCCTCTAGCCATGAAACATAGATTGGCTTTCTCATTATCCGAGCTATCGGTTGAGTCCATGTCATTATCATCCCAAGTTATGTAGGCTCTTCTTTCTTTCTTCTCCCTTGAGGATTTTTAGTGGTATTATTCCACTTTACTTTGATAAATCGGGCACTCCATCTTCATGTGACCCAACTCTCCACATTCATAGCATTTTGGAGTGGATGAGGTTCCTTCCCCTTTGTGATAGACATTCTTTTGGGGAAAGAGAGGTCTTCCATAAGCTCTATTCTTCTTAAAGAATCTTCTAAATTTTTTTACTAGTAGAGTAAGATTCTCCTCATCTATTTCCAAGTCATCGTCATCATCTTTATCATCTTCATTCACCATGGAGGAAGTGGCTTTGAGAGCAATTCCTTTCTTTTTGTTGTCAACTTCTTCATTTTGTTTGAGTCTATTCAACTCCAATTCATGTTCTTGGAGCTTGCCAAAAAGTGTGGCTAAGGTCATGGTTAAGAGATTTCTTGACTCCGCAATAGCCATCACTTTAGGTTGCCAATACCTGCTCAAACATCTCAACACTTTGTTAATAAGATCTTCATTAGGAAAAGTATTTCCCAATGAAACAAGATGATTTACAATATGTGTAAAATATTTTTCCATTTCTTGAATGCTTTCATTTTGATTCATTCTAAAAAGCTCATACTCATGAGTGAGAGTATTGATCCTTGATCTTTTCACTTCACTAGTACCTTCATGGGTCACTTCTAAAGTATCCCACATTTCTTGGGTAGATTTACAATTTGAGACTCTAAAGAATTCATCATACCCCAAGGATGTGGTAATGATGTTTTTGGCACTCAAATTATATTAGACCTTTTTCTTATCATCATTGGTCCATTCATTTCTTGGTGTATTAACCCTCACACCATTAACATCTTTTGTGGGCATAAAAGGACCATTTTCAATAGCATCCCATACATCTAAATCAATAACTTCAATAAAAATTTTCATTCTTTCTTTCCAATAAGCATACCCATCCCCATTGAAAAAGGGAGGTTTATAGATAGAGGAACTTTTTGAAAACTCATTTGAGGAGGCCATCACTTTTTCTTGAAGCTGCTAAGCCCTTTACACAAGAGCCTAGCTCTGATACCACTTGTTAGCCAAGTGGCCTCTAACTCAAGAGGGGGGTGAATTGAGTTTATGAAATATTTTCACAAATCTTTCATAAAACGTTTGTTAAACAATTTCCGTTGAAGCTATTGGATAATTGAAGTGAATAGATAAATGAGATTGAATACTTCACTCACAAATTAAATAAACCAAGATGAATAATATTCAAACAAGCATATAAAGTAAATGCACAAATGTAAAGAGATAGGGTTGAGAGAATCAAACACAAGGATTTATCCTGGTTCAGCCACCTCTTGTGACCTACGTCCAGTCCTCAAGCGAACCACTCGAGATTTTCCACTAAACTTCAAGCTTGAATGGGTGCTTGAAAACCTTTACCCAATAGAGCACTCACCAACACCTTGGGATACCTCACCCTTGTGCTTTGAGCCTCAAAAATAGGGATGTCTCACCCTATACAACCTTTGAGGGATACCCCACCCTCTTTACACCTTTGAAGGATACCTCACCTTCTTCTCAACAAGGGATACCTCACCCTTTTTCACTAGAGGGATACCTCACCCTCTTTACACCTTTGAAGGATACCTCACCTTCTTCTCAACAAGGGATATCTCACCCTTTTTCACTAGAGGGATACCTCACCCTCTTTACACAGCAATAGTGATAAATAGAATGAAGTTCTCAATAAAGCAGATGAATACAAATTGAAGCTCTAATATGCTCTCAAAGATTTTTTACCTTTTTGACAGAAAATAGAACAAGAAAATGATTTGAGGATTGATTCACGTTTGGACGTATTGGTAATCAGTTTTTGGTTCAAGGTCAACCTCAAATAAAGACCCAACTTTGGTATTTATAAGTTTCTCAATTAATAGAGCCGTTGGGGTGGTTTGGGCATGCATTTAATGCATTAAAAATAGCCGTTGGACATTGTCAGGATTCTTGTAATCGATTACTCAACTTATGTAATCGATTACATATGTTGTTCCAATGTGTTCTTGACTTTCTGGGCTCTGTGTAATCGATTACATTCTTAGTGTAATCGATTACATGGCTTCTGACTTGTGTGTAATCGATTACAATATCTGTGTAATCGATTACATGACTTCTGACTTGCTGTGTAATCGATTACAATATCCATGTAATCGATTACATGACTTCTGACTTGCTGTGTAATCGATTACAATATCCATGTAATCGATTACATGACTCTTTGAACGTGTTCTTGCCTTTCTGGGCTTGATGTAATCAATTACATATATTGTGTAATCGATTACATGGCCTCTGACTTGCTTGTAATCGATTACATTGCTCATGTAATCGATTACATGCCTTCTGTTTGCTGTGTAATCGATTACAAACGTCGTGTAATCGATTACATTGGCCATTGAACACATTTTTCAAGTCCAATAAAGCTTGTAAGTCATTTCTAACACCTCAAGACACTTGATTGAACATAAATCCTTTTAAGAGTGTTAGATTTAAGATTGAAACTCAAGTTTTATTGAAAGCCGTGTTTAACTTTAAAATTTCCCACTTATTTTGAAATCATATATTGAAAAACCATTTGAGAAATCTTGAGAGCATTTAACATTAATGTTCTAAGTCTTATAACTAAATAAACCTCTTGACTTCTTTCTTTGATCTTAATTTTTCCTTTTGCGCTTGATCTTCTCTTTTGCACTTGAACTTCACTTTGGCCTTTGTTATCATCAAAAACCCATTTGATATGCTTCAAGACATAAGCATTCACAGACTCAAGCAATGATTTTAATGATAACAAATAAAGAAAGGAAGCAAAATGCAAATGACAAATCCCAATGAGCATCAAGTCTAGAATATAAGTTTTAGATCCTGTATAAAGGTATTTGAAGGATTCACACTAAGCTCAAAAAATTGTTTTCTTACTTAACTTAAATATGTCTGCAAAATAATGATTTATATTTGTTAAGATGGTATTTAAGTTTAAGCAAAATGTTTTTGAAAATCTCTTTGTAATCTTTCTTGACAAACCATTCAAAGGAGCCAAAATTCTAAGCTCCTAACCGATTACAAGCTCCATTTAATCGGTTATTGAGAATCACAGAAGCCAAAATATAGAGCTCCTAACCGATTAGGAATTCTCTCTAATCGGTTAGTATAAATGTCAGGAGCCAAAGTTCAAAGCTACAAACTGATTAGAAAGCCCATCTAATTGGTTATTCTAAATGTCAGAAACTAAAACTTAAAGCCCCTAACCAATTAGCAACATCTTGTAATCAGTTAGGAGATGAATTTGGAGTTAGTTTTTTTGACTCCTAACCGATTAGGAGAAACATCCTAACCGGTTATCTGGGCAACCAGAACATACGCTCAATAGCTCTATTAAGAGCATTTGATGCTTTCAACTAACCTCAACGGCTCTTAATTTCTTTTGGCTATAAATTTAAAGTGTTGGGCATTTATGAAAGGTTAGAGAAATAATCTGAAAATCATTTCTAAGCATTGAATACTTGATTTTAATATTCCTTCAATCATACTCTATTTTTTAGCTTTAAACGTGTGCATCTTTGATACCCATAAGCTTCAATTTGTATTATCCACTCTAGAGAAAGAGTTTCAATTCTTCTATATCTAGTTCAATCTGTAAAGAGGTGAGGTATCCCTCCAAATTGTAAAGGGTGAGGCATCCCTTGTTTGAAGAGGCTCAAGCTACAAAGGATGAGGTATCCCAAGGTGGTCTTGAGTGCTCCAATTTGTAAAGGTTACAAGCACCTGATTCAAGCTTGAAATTTAGTGAAAAATCTCGAGTGATTGCTTGAGGACTGGACGTAGGTCACAAGGGGTGGCTGAACCGGGATAAACCATAGTGTTTGATTCTCTAAACCCTTCCCTTTACATTTCTACATTGGTTTATTTGCTTGCTTGAATATTTCTCTCTTGAATTAGTTTATTGTTGTGTTATATCTTCCTATCTTATCGATTCATTCATTTTCATCAACTAATAGCTTCAACGAAAATTGGTAATCAAGAGTTTTTTTGAAAGATTTGCGAAAAGTTTTTAAAAACTCAATTCATCCCCTCTTGAGTTTTGAGGCCACTTAGTAACAAGAGGTATCAAAGCTAGACTCTTGTATAAAGAGTTTAGCAGCTTCAAGAGAAGTAATGGCTTCAAATGATTTTTCCAACGAAGGTTCTTCTATAAACAGACTTCTTTTTTTTTAATATAGATGGTTATGCCTATTGGAAAGAAAAGATGGAAATTTTTATTGATGTTATTGATATTGATGTGTGAGATGTTATTGAAAATGGTCCTTTTGTTCCCCACACATATAATTGATGGTGTAAGAAATAATACACCAAGAAGTGAATGGATCGATGAAGATAAGAAAAAGGTCCAATACAATTTGAGAGCTAAGAACATCATGACCACTTCTTTGGGGTATGATGAATTCTTTAGGGTGTCAAATTACAAGACTGCCCAAGAAATGTGGGATACATTACAAGTAACCCATGAAGGCGCAAGTGAGGTGAAAAGGTCTAGAATAAATACACTCACTCATGATTATGAACTGTTTAGAATGAACGGTGGAGAAAGCATCCAAGAAATACAAAATAGGTTCACTCATATAGTTAATCATCTTGCTTCATTGGGAAAAACTTTTTCCAATGAAGATTTTATTAACAAAGTTTTGAGGTGTTTAAGAAGGAATTGGCAGCCCAAAGTGACAGCCATATTAGAGTCAAGGAATCTAGCCACAATGACTTTGGCCACTCTCTTTGAAAAATTGCAAGAACATGAGCTGGAATTGAATAGACTCAACTAACATGAAGAGCAAGATAAGAAGAAAAAGGGGATTGCTCTTAAGGGCACTTCCACAATAATTGATAATGAAGATGAAGATTATGAAGATGACCTTGGGAATCTTGAGATGAATGAAGAAAATTTCAGTCTCCTTATAAAGAAGCTTGGAAGATTTCTCAAGAAGAAAAGAAATCAAAGAAGATCACATTTTCCTCCTAAGAAGACATATCAAAAGGGAGAAGGAGTTTTATCTACTCCAACTTGCTATGAATGTGGAAAGTCTGAGTACATAAAGATGGAGTGTCCGTTTTATGAAAAGAAGATGGAGAAATTTGTAAAGAGAACTTTCAAGGAAAAAAAAAGGAGAGCATACATTACTTGGGAAGACAATGATATGGATTCCACTGACGATTCAGAGAATGAGGAAGCCCATCTTTGCCTCATGACAAATGAAGAAGAAGAAGAAAGTGAAACAGAGGTAACTTCATCTAATCTTGAATCTTCTCCTTCATATAGTGAATTACAAGATGCATTCCAAGATTTACATGATGAGTCCATGAGGCTCACTAAAATGGTTTTAACTTCCAACAAAATAATCTCCTTATTGGTAAACAAAGTTTATATATTAACAAAGGAGATTGAAGAACTCAAAGTTGAGAATGAGAATCTTGGGATTATTGATGCCAACTCATCATACATGATTTGTTCTTCACATGATTAAGACATCATTTTATTAGTGATCATGTTCAAAAAGGTGACTGCATTCTTGAATTTATGAAAACCACTAAGCAACTAGCTGACATTTTCACTAAGCCTTTTGCAAAAGAAGCATTCTTTTATAGAAGAAATGAACTTGACATTTTGGATCAATCATGCATAAGCTGAAATTCTGCACAAATTCACTCTGTTGCATAATATGTCACTACATAATGATAATGTTTTGGTGGTTAATTTTATGTTTCTTAAATATTATTGAATCCAATACTAACTTGAGCGTCAAAGGTTTTCCCAAATTTATTTTGCAAGTACTTGATCCATGCTTAAGTCCCCAAATTTCCATTAATCAAGTTCCTCCCAAAGAAAAATATTTTCTGGTTCTTTTAAGATGCTCTTGAAGTGGTCAGTGTTGGTGAAAAAGAAAACAAGTTAAGATGGAACAAACTGGTATTTTAAGGACTAATTTCTTGAAGATTTTCTAATTTTGGAAGTGCATTATTCAGTTAGAAGAAGAAAACAATCTGTTATTTGGGTTTTGAAATTATTTTGTCAAGGAAAAAGGCTTTCTCCCAAGCAAAATAATTGGTTAGGAGGCTTCACTAATTGATTATGAAAGATTTGGAGCTTCCTGGAACCTTTTGGAATTAGATATTAACCGATTAGAGACATTCTCTAACCAGTTAGAGGCCACTTGGTAACCGGTTACACAAAGCACTTTAACTGGTTATTGGACATCAAAAAACACTCCCAGTCGTGACCTCCTTCACGTATCAACCCCCCTTTCCTCCATTGTCATCTTCTTCCTCAAGCACCTACTCACACCCACTCACTCAAACACCTCTCCCACTCCAAATCCAACCAAAATCCACCACTAAAACTCAAATTCCATCATTTTCCACTGATTAAAACTTCCATCCTCTTCCAAATTTTCACCTTCCCTCACACTTTCTCTCTCCTCAACCGAGCCCCAGCCTCTATTTTCAACCATGGCAAGTAGTTCATCTCACCCCAAGCGTTCTCGCTCCAAAAATCCCAATGTACCCCTGCCAACACCCACTTCACCTACTGACCAAGACTTCTCCATTAGCCTCAACTTTGGAAGGTACTTCACCCGCAAAAATCAAATGAAGGCATACACACTGCATTTTCATGCTCAACGCCTCATTCATCCCAAGTACATGGACTGGGACTTCTTCATCAGAGAAGGATTCACATTCCTCACAGAGCTCTTAGAATTCCATGAGCTGAAAACTTTTGTCACCACTAACCCCAGGTACTTCTATCTTGAACCCACAAAAGTTTATTTCTGCAATTTAAAGTTTGTTGGTGGAAATCTAGTTTCTGAATTGAAGAGGCATAGAATTATTATGTCACTGAGTCAGTGAACTCCCCTGTTTAGTCTCACTTATTCTAGAGATAAACTCCCTATGGAAAATCACAACTCATGGGAGGGATTTGATCGAGACCAATCAGTAGCAAGTATGCTTCAACCAGGAATTCAAGTGTAAAAAAGATCTTTCACTGCTAGCCTTCTAAATTTATAGGTTCGTCTTTTTCACTTTATAGTTACATATATCCTGGTACCAAGGGCAAGCAACTATGCCTTGGTTTAATAAAAATACATTTTCTTAATATGGATACTTAAAAGATGTGTGAAGATCAATTGGCCTTATTACATCATGCAGTACATGCTAAAAGCTAAGGAAAAGGCAATGATGGATCTTTCTTACGCCTTCTTGGTTACTAAAATTTTCAATCAATATAAGGTCAGCTTAGAGGATGATGCAGTCATTCCCACTATCAATCCCCACAAGTTTGGAGTTGGCTCTCTAAACTGCATGCAAGTGAAGAAAGTGAATGGTGAATGGAACTATGGTTGTGGACGTAAGGTAGTAGTACAGCAAGGAAAAATTTTTGCTGCCCCTGCTAACGAGCCTATGAAAGAAGCCCTAGCCACCAATGATAATCACATCTTGGAAGCCATTACAAATATGCAAGTTAGTATTGAAGCTCGCATTACAGATTTTAGAACCTATCAAGAACACAACAACACAGATTATCTATGATCATTTAAGCGTTATGGAAGATCACCTAGATTGGCTTGAGTGTCACTACCCAGCACCAGAGGATCATGGGGCTTAGGCATGGAGTACTTATTTCAATTCTAGTAATAGTTATGAACTTCTTTATTTTAATTACAGCTATCCTTTGGATATGATGTTTATTATCTTAGAACCATGACATGCTTAACTATGATTAGTATGACTTGAATGTTTCTTTTCATGAATGGATTGCTAAAATATGCTTACATTGCTAATGAATTATTACTGGGTATTTATTACAAAACAATAGTTATGCACTCCCTCTCCAATTTTTTTTTTATCATGACAAAAGGGGGAGAAGGCTCTTGGTTTTGAGAAAAGAGGTAAAATAATAGAAGGTATATTTTTTCAATGGCCTTGGGATTCCAAAACAAAGGGGGAGCTGTGCATCTCTAATTCAATCACCTCTTGAATAATAGAGAGGGAGTAAGTCTCTAAATCCTTTCATGAATTCCAATAATTATTTGAACCAACATTTTTCTCAATAGTTGTTTGTCATCATAAAAAAGGGAGAGAATGTGATTGGCATTGACTCAAGCAATGGTTTTGATGATAACAAACAAAGAAAGGAAGCAAAATGCAAAGGACAAATCCCAATGAGTATCAAGCCTAAAATATAAGTTTTAGATCCTGTGTAAAGGTAGTTGAAGGATTCACACTAAGCTTACAAAATTGTTTTCTTACTCAACTTAAATATGTTTACAAAATAAGGATTTATATTTGTTAAGATGGTATTTAAGTTTAAGCAAACTGTTTTTGAAAATTTCTTTGTAATCTTTCTTGACAAACCATTCAAAGGAGCCAAAATTCTAAGCTCCTAACCAATTACAAGCTCCATCTAATCGGTTATTGAGAATCACAGAAGTCAAAATATAGAGCTCCTAACTGATTAGGAATTCTCTTTAATCGGTTAGTATAAATGTCAGGAGCCAAAGTTTTAAGCTACTAACCAATTAGAAAGCCCATCTAATTAGTTATTCTAAATGTCAGAAGCCAAAACTTAAAGCCCTTAACCGATTAGTAACATCTTGTAATCAGTTAGGAGATGAATTTGGAGTTATCTTTTTTTGACTCCTAACCAATTAAGAGAAACATCCTAATCGGTTATCTGGGCAACTAGAACATACACTCAACAGCTCTATTAAAAGCATTTAATGCTTTCAACTAACCTCAACGACTCTTAATTACTTTTGGCTATAAATTTAAAGTGTTGGACATTTATGAAAGGTTAGAGAAATAATATGAAAATCATTTCTAAGCATTGAATACTTGATTTTAATATTCCTTCAATCATACTCTATTTTTGACCTTTAAACATGTGAATCTTTGATACCCATAAGCTTCAATTTGTATTATCCACTCTAGAAAGAGTTTCAATTCTTCTATATCTAGTTCAATTTGAAAAGAGGGTGAGGTATCTCTCCAAATTGTAAAGTGTGAGGCATCCTTTGTTTGAAGAGGTTCAAGCTACAAAGGGTGAGGTATCGCAAGGTGGTCTTGAGTGCTCCAATTTGTAAAGGTTACAAGCACTTGATTCAAGCTTGGAATTTAGTGGAAAATATTGAATGATTGCTTGAGGACTGGAAGTAGGTCACAAGGGGTGGCTGAACCAGGATAAACCATTGTGTTTGATTCTCTAAACCCTTCTCTTTATATTTTTGCATTAGTTTATTTGCTTGCTTGAATATTTCTCTCTTGAATTGGTTCATTGTTGTGCAATATCTTCATATATCATCGATTCATTAATTTTTATCAATTAATAGCTTCAACGAAAATTGGCAATCAAGAGTTTTTGGAAATATTTGCGAAAAGTTTTTAAAAACTCAATTCACCCCTCTTGAGTTTTGAGGCCACTTGGTAAAAAGAGGTATCAGAGTTAGACTCTTGTATAAAGAGCTTAGCAGCTTCAAGAGAAGTGATGGTTTAAAATAATTTTTCCAATGAAGGTTTTTCTATAAACAGACCTCATTTTTTTCAATAGAGATGGTTATGCCTATTGGAAAGTGAGAATGAAAATTTTTATTGAAGCTATTGATATTGATATGTAGGATGCTATTGAAAATAGTTCTTTTGTCCCTACACATATAGTTGATGGTGTAAGAACTAATACACCAAGAAGTGAATGGACCAATGAAGATAAGAAAAAGGTCCAATACAATTTGAGAGCCAAGAACATCATCACCACTTCTTTGGGGTATGATGAATTCTTTAAGGTGTCAAATTACAAGACCGCCCAAGAAATGTGGGATACATTGCAAGTAACCTATGAGGGCACAAGTGAGGTGAAAAGGTCTAGAATAAATACACTCACTCATGAATATGAACTATTTAGAATGAACTAAGGATAAAGCATTCAAGAAATACAAAAGAGATTTACTCATATAGTTAATCATCTTGCTTCATTGGGAAAAACTTTTACCAATGAAGATCTTATTAACAAAGTTTTGAGATGTGTAGGAATTGGTAGCCCAAAGTGACGACCATGTCAAACTCAAGGAATCTAGCCACAATGACTTTGGCCATTCTCTTTGAAAAATTACAAGAACATGAGTTAGAATTGAATAGACTCAACTAACATGGAAAGTAGGATAAGAAGAAAAAGGGGATTGCTCTTAAGGCCAGTTCCACAATAATTAATAATGAAGATGAAGATGATGAAGATGGCATTAGGAATCTTAAGATGAATGAAGAAAATTTTAGTCTCCTTGTAAAGAAGTTTGGAAGATATCTCAAGAAGAAAGGAAATCAAAGAAGACTACCTTTTCCTCCTAAGAAGACATATCAAAAGGGAGAAGGAGCTTCAACTACTCCAACTTGCTATGAATGTGAAAAGCCTGGGCACATGAAGATGGAGTATCCGTTTTATCAAAAGAAGATGGAGAAATTTAAAAAGAGACCTTCCAAGGAAAGAAAAGGAAAGAGAGCTTACATTGCTTAGGAAGACAATAATTTGGATTCCACCGATGATTCAGAGAATGAGGAAACTCATATTTCCCTCATAACAAATGAAGAAGAAGAAGAAAATGTTGGGAATTACGGATATAACACGCAGCGGAAAACAGGGATTCCCACAGAGGATCCATGCGAAAAAAGTCATAATCCAATTTTTTAAATGATTTACCTCTTGAAGCGTGAATCACCAACACCGTAATAGAAACGATGTCTCTGCGGTATCCACACAAACAGACTCATGAACGTCCAACGTCCGCAAAGAGAAGCCTCACGTCTCTCACACAGTACTAGCTGTGAAGAGAAGAGAAAAAACCTGTCACTCTCTCACTCACTTTTCTGTAGGTGCGGCTAGGGTTCAGAATTGTGTCTCTTAGCAGCCTCCTTAGCAGTACTATTTATAATAGTGACTGCCTTAAGTGAGTGTGAGCAGCAACAAGGTAAGCTGTGCAACCCTAGACCCATCTGTTATGAGTCTGACCCATATTTGAATCTGAGTCCAACTTGGATCCATTGCTCCAATTTTAGTCTGCTTTATGTGTGTGACCCTGCAGGTTCTTATTACATTGGCAGTAATATTAAAATCCCATTTTAATATTACAAGCAGTGAGCAGTATCTAGCAACACATCGCTGCTATCCAAGTAATAAGAATGTCAGTGATTTGACATAACCTTTCCGTGACTAATGTTTCCGTGTCGTTTAGTCCCTTTGTCAAGATATCTAGATTGAACACAAGGCATAGAATGCGTTACCCTTGTATAGTCTAATCATTGGTTTCCTGATACTCGAGTAGACTTTGTAACAATAAATGAGATCAATATATCATATTGACTCATTTGAGCATGGCCATGCATTTCGCAGTCTCACTCAATCAGGAGGCCCGAAGATATCGCTCCTGTTACGTAGGAGTGACAAATCCCATCTAGGTCACTCACATCCCTCTGCATGATTCGCGGTATGTCCAATAACTAACTTTATAATTACCTTGTTACAGATGACGTTTGATGGCATTAAAACACAAAACTCCTCATGTAGGAATCGTAGTGATTTCAGGTCAAAGGACCACAAACACCATTGTCACTATGAGAATCGCTTATGACACTCACGTAACGATCCATGTAGCGTTCTTATGGTGGGTCAGTCCAGTACATCATTACTCTAATATGTACCCATATAAAGACTTGATATCTCATATCCATGACCCTTTGAGATATGGTCATCAATCTATGCATATACTAGTCTCAATGTATTATTGTTGTCCTAATTAACAATAATACTTTACTAGGGACATTTAAGAATAGTGTTGTAACCAAAAGGATCTCACGATCAAGTCATCCACTTGATGTCCTACGGCATCAAACTTACTATTCTAAGGACTTTATTATGTTTATAAAAAAGAACATAATAAATAAAATGCCTCATATATAAAAATAGCATAATAGAATGTATGTAAATATAGAAAATGTATTGGCCTCTAGGGCATACACCAACAGAAAGTGAAATAGAGGTAACTTCATTTAATCTTGAATATTCTCCTTCATATAGTGAATTACAAGATGCATTCCAAGATTTACATGATGAGTCCATGAGGCTCACTAAAATAGTTTTAACTTCCAATAAACCTTATTGCTTAAGTTTTGTCTTGATTTACCAAGTGGAGAAGCAATTTCTAATTAATGTCAAAGTTATTCATTAAAGTAGTAATGATGTTATTTCATGCTTAATGATAGTATTGATGCTATTAATAACTCCATAAAATGTTGTTATTTATGCCCCATATTTAGGCTTCATAGTATGCTTAGTCGTTGTTCTTATGCATATTTGGAAGATTTTATGTTTATATTTGTTAAATGTCATTTGGATACCTTCCTATATGTTTTTGAGCAATTTGTGCATATTTGTTGATTGAATAAGTAGATTTGCAATTATATTTGACTTGGTGATTTCTCTAATGCAGGAAGGGCTCAAAAGAGACAAATTGATGCAAGCCAAGGCCCAACATTGAAGGAAAGAAGCTAAGGAAGCATTCCAGTGATCCATGCCGCGGTGTAAACATATGCACGCCGCGGTGTGATGGTTTCTGCCAGCCACATACTAACAGGACAGATAGCTCCACGCCGAGGCGTGGGAATGTCCACGCCGTGGAGCACGTCGGCAAGCTAAGCCTATTTATTCTATTTTTCACCCACCCTTTCGCCTTCTCTCAATTTCTCTCTTTTAGGTTTTAGGTTTTTAGCTTTTTAGGGTTAGATGCTGCGGCTGGGTCCTCCATTGGAGGTGGAGATGGAACTTGGGGAGCTAAGGATAAAAATTTGTTAGGGTCAAAATGTGTTTGCCCATTTGCTAACTACAAGTACACGGGTCGCACAAGTAATAAAATGATGAGTACAGATATCATTCCCATGAGGATAATTTTATTTTTAATACTAAGTATTAACTGATAGCTTACCTAATTCTATTCAAGAACATAAAAATAAGAAAAAACAATTAAACTAAAGACTAAAAAGCGGTAAAGATAATGGTTAGAGATTAGGGAAATCCGTCTTCACCCTTTACTTCAACCAACAACATGCAATCCTCTTCATACATATGAATGCAATGAGTAGGTTAGCTTGAGAATGTACATTAGCTAAATACCTATGTCTAGGTCATCTAACCATGGTTTCAATTGCCCAACTCATTAAGTGTCCTTGAAAGCTAACACAAAATCCACTCTTTAAGGTCTTTTCTCAAACACGTGCTATGCATGGCTAAGAGGTATATTTCTATCCTATTAGCGAATCAACTTATCCTGCCATTGTAATAGAATCGAACATGCATCAATCATACATACGATCTCAAACCAAAATCCCTATGTCTAGGTTCATTGAACTTTATCAAATCAACTTAAATGTTGGCCAAACATTCAAGAGCATTGAGCACAATATGATTGAACAACATCAAAGATCCACACAAACTCAGAGAAGAACAAATCATTAATATTAATAAAAGGATCCAAAGTCATCCCTAAATAAAGCTCAGCTATATAATAAACATGAGAACAAATTACAAAATACATGTACAAGAAATGAGGAAAAGAAAAGAGAAAAGAGAGAAGGAGAAAGCTTATGGATTTCGCCATTGAAGCTCAGATCCTCCTTCAAGAGAAAGAGGGCTTCCATCCTTAGCCCCCCAAGCTCTATCTCCACCTCCAATGGAGGACCTAGCCGCAGCCTCTAACCCTAAAAAGCTAAAAACCTAAAACCTAAAAGAGAGAAACTAAGAGAGGGCGAAAGGGTGCGTGAAAAATAGAATAAATAGGCTCAGCTTGCCGATGCGTGCTGCGGCGTGGACATTCCCACGCCTCGGCGTGGAGCTGTCTGTCTTGTCAGTATGTGACTGGCAGAGACCATCACGCCATGGCGTGCACATGTTTACGCTGCGGCGTGGATCACTGGAATGCTTCCTTGGCTTCTTTCCTTCAATGTTGGGCCTTGGCTTGCATTAATTTGTCTCGTTTGAGCCCTTCCTGCATTAGAGAAATCACCAAGTCAAATATAATCGCAAATCTACTTATTCAATCAACAAATTTGCACAAATTGCTCGAAAACATATAGGAAGGTATCCAAATGACATTTAACAAATATAAGCATAAAACCTTCCAAATATGCATATGAATAAGGACTATGCATACCATGAAGCCTAAATATGGGGCATAAATAACTACATTTCATGGAGTTATCACACCCCTAAACTTAAGATGTTGCTAGTCCTCGAGCAACACAAAGTATGACTAAGAAAACACACTTTGACAATTCATGCTCACATGCATTCAACAATGATAAATTCAATTTTCTTTTAACCACAATCAGTGCATAATGATTATAATGGCGCTCAAAGAATGTGCATGCCTCATGTAAAGCCCCTTTTTTGAAGGGAATGTCACATTGTCATTTACAATGCGAAAAATAAATTATAAAGTTAAGACCTCTTATTCTCATTTTAATTTATCTTTTCTTGATTAAAGTAGCATAAGTAAAATGGTGACTATTTTTTTTTGTCATGATGATAATTAGTAAAATATAGCGACGAAACGTAAATGGCATAAAGAGCAAGGCAGTAGTAAGACATACATCTGATCAACATTGCATATTGATATATATATATATAATTATACCAAATCTGTTTAGTTACAAAGCCTGATATACCAAAAAGCAAAACTATACTTGCCCAAAGGATCATGCATACACATCCCCAAGATATCATAATATACAGCCCACTACAGTTAAAACATCAGGCCCCCAAAATAAAATACTGGTAGCCTCAGTAGCTACCAGTAATATCAATCCCTTAGATAATGAGGAATTGTATCAGGATCCTCTTCAGGATCCTCCGTGAGGTCCTCCTCAGGAACCTCCTTGGGGTCTTCCTCATCTGAGGAAACCTCCATAGGAGCCACTGAATGACGAGTCAGAGCCCGAGCATTGGAAACAAAAGTATCCTCTTGCAGGGTGTAGTAGCGGTCACCCTACATCTCTCGGATGGGCAAGTAGAACTCCAAACACACGCTGGTGCTGCCCGTGAAGATGGACGGATCATGACGCCTCCAAGCTAGTGAGATCGACACCTCTCCCTCGTAGATGAACCACTCGGAATTCAGGTTAATGTACCAGCAGTCTAGCCCTCCGAGGAAGGTTAGACGTACATAACCCATAAATCCACTCGAGTGCGCCGCCATGATCTGACATTAGACGCTAATCGCGATCGGGCCAAAAGCCAGAAAAATCGGGAACTCCAACTTCCTTGCCGTCGTCTTCGATGGGACATAATATACAAATAGAAAATAACAGAAATACATGAAAGAGGTAAGACATCCTACCATCATTACCAATTATAGCAGCAAGAAACAAAATAGCGCAAAGCGCCCACAGAGCATATCAAATAATAATCATAAGTATTAAATAGCAGAAATAGACAAATAAGCAGTTGCAGGCAAATATATATAACAGTAGCATGACAGTTCCAATTATAATAATAATAAACAGATGCCAGATAATATATGAACCCACTATGCACATGCATACAAAGTTAAAATTCTACTCCATGGAGCTAGACACAAACGATTGGAGAGAAAGATCAGGGGACACGTCTGTAACTCGGTTGCCGCGGCCAAAGTGCTATAATTCATCCATTTATCCACGTGCACATCATGACATTGTACAGACAGTCTACACTAGATACAACATAGGACAGTGCCCAGTCATGATTGTCGGTGCGTTTGCATCGATTTGCCCCACGGACAGAAGAGCTACCAACTGTCCATTGCGAGGTACCCGCACCCCAACGCCCCCGTGGTCAACAATATGACCTACACTAGTCTACTCACACCCACACTAAGGTGTGTTCAATCTCCTAGGCAACTTGGCCTTAACAACAGTGCAAAGGACTTTCACAATGCATAATGACTCTATGCATAATCATGTATGATCATCATTACATACTACTCCACAATATACCACAATTGGCCAAATAAGAATCAACACATTATTGGTCATTCACATGGACCCACAATATCATAATATTAGAATTAAACAAATTAATACATTTTTAAGGTTTATTATGAATTCTTACTTAAATTTAGCCTTTCTTACAAAGTTTGTCTCTAGAGGGATTCTCTTAATCAATTAAATTCTCTATTATAATTTATTCTCATACACTTAGAAAGTTATTCTAAGATTCTTAAAGTCTCACACTCTTTTGTTCTTGTCCTAATTAAAATTTTCCTAAGTCTTATGAGAAATTTCATTCTCGGTTCTTTAAAAATTTATGAATTTCAATTTATATCCAAATCTTTCAATTTGCTAATTTTCTATCCCATTACCAATAATTTAATCACTTGATTATTTAAGCTTCAAGGTTACCAAAATTGCATAATTAAGCCCCAAAAAGGCCCTAGAGGCCGTGGTCTCCCTAGGGAATTAAGTTCCTAATTTTTCCATTCCATTAATTGCACATTACACACTTGATTAATTAAGTCTTTCACTTGTTACAATTGTTCACAAAGAACCCCAATTTTGGGCCCCAAAATCGTGGCCATCCAAGGGAGATTCCAAGATTATTTTCTTCCATTTCATGCCTTCCAATCCATTCAAATATATCAATATACACAACTAATCAAACAAACAACTTAAACAAATTAAATACAATATATAATCATGCCAATCAAGCAAACAAAGAATAACTCTCAATAGGGTTTTTTCACAATCAATCACAAACAAGGTTTCTTAATGCTAATAGAGGTTGAGGAGAAGTGTCTTCCTCTTACCAAAGTGAAGAAAACAAGAGAAGCCTCCTAGGATTTTCATTACAATTTTTGGATTGGGCACCACCAAAAACCCTAAATTTTCAATCTCATTAAAATAGCACCAATGCTTGAAAAATAAAGCATGGATGGTCACCAAGAAGACCATAGAGATGAAAATGTGAAAAGGAAGTGAAGAATCAAGAAGCTTACCAAAAAACTCTAAGCTTGAAGCTTGAGGAAAATGGTGAAGATGAAGGATTTTCAAAGAACCACCAACTAGAAAAGTGTTTAGGAGGTGGAGAGGATTAAGAAAATGGGGTTGGATGAAATTTTTGTGATGGATGGGGTAGGGAATGGGCTGCTAGCCCTGAGCTCCTAGAGAGAAGGAGGAGAAAAAATTTCAAATGAAGAAGAAGAAGGTAGAGAGAGAAAGTAAATAGAAAAATTAAAGGTGATAGCTTTTTGAATTTTGAAAGCTTGAATAGAATTGATTAAATGAATTGAAGCACAAATTTGTGCTCCCTAGGGTGCTATTGCTGTGTGCATGGAGAGAGGAGAGAGGGAGTGCATGGCTTCCATGGGAAGCTTGGAGGAAATTTCGTAGAAGCTTCCTTGATAAGCTTTATACATTTCTCAATAAAGTGCATAGTAAGCTTGTTTCCTCAATTAAATATACTTGACAGATAATTAATTACACTGTTAGAATTATTTTTCCAGTGAATAAAAGTTGCAGTTGATGAAAATAATATTTTATTATTCATCAGATAATTTTATGATACAACGATTTTATTTATCAGATAAAACCTTGGAAAACGCAAACCTCGTAAACTATGCCCAACCTCGGGTTTAGTAAGATCCCCCGTCGACACATTGATAGTTCAAGATTTACCAGCCTTAAGAAAAATATTTCGTTGTCCCGATTTTGCTTAGCATGCATGCAAAACGAGAAATATACTATAATATTCAACATTTTCAGAAAAATCCACAAAATTCCTAAAATCATAAATATTAGAAAATGGATATTTGTCATGAAATAAACAATTTTCCAAGGCGTTTCACTGACTCTGCTCAGTGAGCATGCAAAACGAGGAACATATTAAAATATTCAGCATTTTCAGAAAATTCTAAAAAAATCTCCAAAAATCATGAATTATTGGGAAATGACTATTCATGATGAAACAAACCATTTTCGAGGTGTTACACTGACTCTGGTCAGTGTGCATGCAAAACGAGAAATATATTAAAATATTTGACATTTCTGGAAAAATTCACAAAAATTTCTAAAAATTATAAATATTATAAAATGATGATTAATGGTAAAATAAATAATTTTCGGGGTGTTACAACTCTCCCCTTCTAAAAAGAAATTTCATGCTCGAAATTTGCATACCTTAGAATAATTGTGGGTGTTGCTCTTTCATTTTGTCTTCTAGCTCCCAGGTTGCATCTCTAGTTATTTCGTTCCAGATTACCTTCACCAATGAGATCTCCTTGCCTCTTAGTTGCTTTATCCTTCTATCCTCAATTCTTACAGGAGATGTCTCATAGGTTAAGTTCTCTTTTAATTGTACTGTATCTGGTGCTATGACATGACTTGGGTCAGGAAGGTATTTCAAAGTTGTGACACATGGAAGACATTGTGAATGTTTGAGATGAAAAGGGGTAAGGCTATTTGATAGGCTACAGGACCTACTCGGCGAATGATTTGGTATGGTCCAAGGAATTTTAGAGTGAGTTTTCTCGATTTTAAGGCCCGGCCTACCTCAGTCGTAGGTGTGACTTTCAGGAATACATGCTTACCTTCCTCAAACTCAAGAGGCTTTCTCCTTTAGTCTGCATAACTCTTTTGTCAGCTCTGAGCCATCCTCATCTTCTCCTGAATCATCTTAACCTTCTCGGTTGTCTGCTGTATAACATCTAGTCCAATAGTAAGGCACTCGCCGTCTTGGTACCAACATAAAGATTATAGAGCCTCATAGGGTGCCATCCCTATGCTCGAATGATAACTGTTGTTGTAGGTGAATTCTATAAATGGTAGAATGTCATCCCAACTTCCAGTCTGTTCTATGGTGCAAGCTCTAAGCAAATATTCCAAAGATTGGATTGTCCTCTCAGATTGGCCATCGGTCTGTGGGTGATAAGCAGAACTTAGACGTAACTTCGTCCCTAATGCTTCTTGTAGACTCTGCCAGAAATTTGAAGTAAATCTCGGATCCTTATCCGAAACAATACTTGTAGGTACACCGTGCAGTCTAACAATCTCTCCAATATAGATTTGGGTCAGTCTCTCCAGTTTATATCTTATGTTGATTGGGAGAAAATGTGCTGATTTCGTGAGCCGGTCCATGATTACCCAAATCGAGTCATGACCTTTTCTTGTCCTTGGAAAACTAACTACAAAATCCATTGCAATGCTGTCCCACTTCCATTCAGGAATAGACAATGGTTGCAGCAATCCCACCAATCTTTGATGTTCCACTTTAGCTTTCTGACAAACCAGACAAGTCGATACCCATCTAGTGACGTCACTCTTCATTCCATGCCACCAAAATAACTTCTTCAAGTCTTGATACATCTTTGTTATGCTCGGATGCATGTTCAGCTGGCTTGTGAAAGCATGGTTGATGATATCCTCTCTAAGCTCTTGGTCACGGGGAATACAGACTAAACCTCAGAATCTCAGAATTCTGTCTGCTCCTTCCGCAAATGCTGTTTCATTGCATTGCTTCATTTGCTCCCTCATTTCTTGTAAGAACTTGTCAACCTTCTGTTTTTCCTGTATGTCATCCATTAGCTCGCTTGAGATGGTAACCATATTCATGCAGATCTTTCCTGGTTCTAACTCCACAAAAGACCATACATTTCTGAATTGCTCGATCAGATCTTTCTCCTTAATCATCAAGGCTGAGATATTGATCATCTTCCTACTTAGGGCATCTGCCACGACGTTTGCCTTGCCAGGGTGATACAGAAGTTAGAAATGATAGTCCTTCAAGAACTCCATCCACCTTCACTGCCTCATATTCATCTATTTCTGATCATACAAGTACTTCAGACTCTTGTGATCACTGAAGATGTTGAACATCGCTCCGTAGAGAAAATGCCTCCATATCTTCAAAGCGAAAACCACAGCTGCTAACTCCAAGTCATGTGTCAGATAGTTCTTTTCATGCACTCGTAATTGCCTTGAAGCATAAGCCACTACTCTTCCATTTTGCATAAGTACAGATCCTAGTCCTTAGTAAGAAGCGTCACAATACACTTCAAACTGTTCATTCAGATCGGGTAGCACTAGCATTGGCGAGGTAGTCAGCCGATTCTTCAACTGTTGGAAACTCTGTTCACAGCTTTCGATCCACTCAAAAGCTTGGCTCTTTCTTGTGAGTTGAGTAAGTGGTCCAGCAATTTTGGAGAATCCCTTAATGAACCTCCGGTAATATCCGGCTAAACCTACGAAGCTAAGAACGAAAGATTCAGTTCATGTAGTCTATAAAGATAGCTGGTGCATTCGTTGTAACATCCCAAAAATTATTCATTTCATTATAAATAATCATTTTACAATATTTATGATTTTTAGGAATTTTTGTGGATTTTTCTGGAAACGATGAATATTTTAATATATTCCTCGTTTTCCCTAAGGCTGGTAAACCTTGAACTGTCAACGTGTAGACGGGGGATCTTACTAAACACGAGGCCGGGCACAGTTTACGAGGTTTATGTTTTTTGAAATTTTATTTGATAAATAAAATCACTGTATCATAAAATCATCTTATGAATAAAATATTATTTTCATCAACTGTAACTTTTATTCACTGGAAAAATAATTCTAACAGTGTAATGAATCATCTGTCTAGTGTATTTAATTAAGAAGACAAGCTTACTATGCACTTTATCGAGAAGCGCATGAAGCTTCTCAAAGAAGCTTTGAGGGAAGCTTCTAGGAAGCTTCCTTCCTAACCACTTTTCTCTCTCCTCCCTTTTTGGTGCTGCACGGTTGGCTAAGAGGGATATTACATTTTCATTCTCTCATTTCCTCTCCTTCCATACGCAGCTCACCCCTCTTTCTCTCTTCTTCACACGGCTGCATACACCCACAACCACCATTGTTGATTTCAAGCTTCCTTTGCTCGACCCAATAGAGACCATTGTTTCCCCTTTCCATCTTCAAGCTTTCCTTTTGTGGGACTACTTCTGGCTTCATCATCTTTGTGTTCCACAATCAACATCAAATCTTGGAGCTTTAAGGTAAAGCTCTCAACTTTCTTCTCTTCTTCTCCTCATTTTTGTGTTCCATGGTCACCTTGGTGACTATGGCTACCATTTCCACTCTTTGATCTTGATTTTATGGATTTGAACATCCAAGGTTTTGGTGGTGGTGAAGAACGAAATTTCTAAGCAAGAAGAAGCATCCTTTCGTTGTGCTTATGCTTCTCTCAGGTAAGAGGAAGACACTCCTCCTCAACCTCTATTAGCATTTAGAAACCTTGTCTGTGATTGATTGTGAGGAAACCCTATTGAGGGTTATCCTTTGTTTGTATGTTGTTTATGATGCATTTATGCTATTAGATTATTTGTTTGTGTATATTGAAGTATCCTAATGGATTGGAATATATGACATGGAAGAAAATGATGTCGGATTGGTTCTCGGATGGCCACGGTTTTGAGGCCCAAAATTTGGGAATTCTTTGTGAACAATTGTAACAATTTGAACTTCTGACCATTTAGTACAATGTCAATATCCGTCGAATTTGATCTTTTGACCACATCCGTCAAATTTGATCTTCTGACCATTTAGTACGATATCAATATCCGTTGAATTTGATCTTCTAACCATTTAGTACAATGTCAATATCCATCGAGTTAGGATGTCAATATCCGTTGAGTTAGAATGTCAATGTCCATCGAGTTAGAATTTCTGACCATCCAGTAGAGAAACTTCTCCAATGTCAATATCCGTCGAATTAGAATTTCTGACCATTTTGTGTTTTCGTCGGTTCAACACTTGGAAGATTTCTCCAACGTCAAGACCCATCCGTCGAATTAGGATTTCTGCTGACCTTCTAGTATATTTGATAGTTTTTTTATCTTTATTCGACAAAATCTTCATTCGACAGAACTTGACTTTTAGCCATTCTTGTGAAATAATGTCCTCCCATCTTTCATCATTCAGTCATATTATTTTTTCGTCAAAAGGTAGCCTCACCTTCGTACACTAGAGCCATTGTCTCCGTCGAATCCAAAATTTTAATTTACCACCTAACACCTAGTGATTAAATTAATGGTAATAGGATGCAATAATTAGCAAATTGGAAAATTAAATTATACTTTGAGATTCATAAATTTTAAAGAACCAAGAATGGAATTTTCATAAGACTTAGGATAATTTTAATTAGGGTAAGAACAAGAGAGTGTGAGACATTGAGATCTTAGAATAACCTTCTAAGTGTATATGAATAAATTACCTAAGAGAATTTAATTAACTAGAGAATTCTTTTAGGGACAAACTTCGTAAGAAAAGCTAAACCTAAGCAAGAATTCATAATACACCTTAAAAATGCATTAATTCATTTAATTCTAATATTATGATGTTGTGAGTCCTTGTGAGTGACCAACGTTTGTGTTGATTCTTGTTTTGTCCAATTGTGGCATATTGTGGAATAGTATGTAATAATGATCATACATGATTATGCATAGACTCTGTATGCATTGTGAATGTCCGTTGGACTATGTTTAGGCCGAGTTGCCTAGGAGTTGAACACACCTTTGTGCGGGTGTAAATAGACAAGTGTAGGTCGTTTGTTGACCTTGGGGGCGTCGAGGTGCGGGTACCTCGCAATGGACAGTTGGTAGCTCTTCTGTCCGTGGGGCAGACTGATGCAAACATACTGACGATCCGGACTGAGACACTGTCCTATATCGCGATCTAACGTAGACTGTCTGTACAATGCCATGATGTGCATGTGGATAAATTGATGAATTATAACACTTTGGCCTCGACAGCCGAGTTGCAGACATGTCTCCTGATCTTTCTTTCTGACCGTTTGTGTCTAGCTCCATGGAGTAGGATTTTGACTATTGTATGCATGTGCATAGTGAGTCCATGAATTATCTGGCATTTATTATTATTATAATTGGAACTGTTATCTTACTGTTATATATATATATGACTGCCTGAAACTACTTATTTGTTTATTTATGCTATTTAATGCTTATGATTATTATCAGGAAATGCTATGTGGGCATTTTGTGCCGTTTTGTTTCTTGTTGCTATAATTGGTAATGATGGTAGGATGCCTTACCTCTTCCCTGTCATTCCATTATTTCCTATCTGCATATTGTGTTCTATCGAAGACGACGACAAAGAGCGCGAAGCTCCCGATTTCCCCGGCTTTTGGCCCGATTGCGATTAGCATCTAGTGTCGGATCATGGCGGCGCACCCGAGTGGATTTCTGGGTTATGTACGTTTGATTTTCCTCAGAGGGCCAAACTACTAGTACATTAACCTAAACTCCGAGCGGTTCGTCTATGAGAGAGAGATGTCGATCTCACTAGCTTGGAGGCGTCATGATTTTCCAATCTTCATGGGCAGCATCAGCGTGTGTCTGGAATTCTACTTGCCCATCCGGGTGATGTCGGGTGACCGCCACTACACCCCATAGGAGGATACTTTTGTTTCCACTGCTCGGGCCCCGACTCGTTGTTCAGTGGCTCCTATGGAGGTTTCTTCTGATGAGGAAGACCTAGAGGAGGTCCTTGAGGATGACTTCGCGGAGGATCCTGAAGAGGATCCTGCTTCGATTCCTCCTCATCTGAGGGACTGACATTGCTGGTAGCTACTGATGGCTGCCAGTGTTTTTATTTTGGGGCCTGATGTTTTGATTGTAGTGGGCTGTATATTTCTGATACCGTGGGCATGTGTATGTATAATCTTTTGGGGCGGGTATAGTTTTACTTTTTGGTATACCAGGCTTTATAACTAAATAGTTTGATAAATATATATATATATATATATATATATATATATATATATATATATATGAATATGCAATGTTAATTCTAATGTAAACTTTACTTCTGTTTACTCTCTATTTCCATTTATGTTTCGTCACTATGGTTATTAATTATTGCTATTATAATAAAAAAAATATTCGCTAATTTAATTACATGACTATAATCAAGTAAGTTCATATTATATTATAAAGAATTGGGTCTTAACTTAGATAATTTTATTTCCACATTGTAATTGATAATGTGACGTCCCCCCCAAAAAAAGGGCGTTACATTCAGTTGGTATCAGAGCCCCGGTTTATGATTCTTTCGGTCTTGTGATTGAGTCTGTCTTGTTTGTGCTGTGTATTCTCTGAGTAGTAAACGCAAAGGTGTATTGTTTAGCATTCTGTGTGAATGCAACTGACTTTTCTATGTTTTCAGTTAATCCGATCTAAGAAAGTAAGATGGCGCGACGGGAAGACATGGCAGCAGCTATTGCGGCGATGCGAAGGATGGCTGAGGCCATCGCACAACAAACTGAGCAAGCTACACAGCAGCAAGAGAAAGTTGCGCAACAGCAAGAACGAGCTACTCAACAGCTTAAGGCTATTGCAAATGCTCAAAATTTGGCAGAGTTTCGATGCCATAACCCTCCTCAATTTAAAGGAGATTTTGATCCGGACAATGCTCGTCTGTCGATCGAGGAGTTAGAACAAGTCTTTCGAGGGATGAACTGCGTTGAGGACAAGAAGGTGAACTATGCTACTTTTATGCTGGTGGGCAATGCCAAAAACTGGTGGAACGGAGTGCAGAGAATGTTAGAAGCTGTAAATCGTGAGATTTCTTGGGACTTATTCAAGGAGAAATTCCTAGATAAGTATTTTCCTGCAAGCGCAAGATACGCGAAGGAGTCAGAATTTCTTAACTTGCGACAAGGGAATATGACCGTTAGTGAGTATGCGGCTAGATTCGAAAACTTGTCACAGTTTTTGACGTACTTTCAAAATCAACCAAATGAAGCATGAAAATGCTGAAGATTCACGGAAGGACTGAGGTATGAGGTGAAGAAGGCTGTGATCACCCTGAAGATCAATGAGTTCTCAGAACTGCTGGATACATGCTATGACGTAGAGGCTCTGGAGCAATATAGAGATACGAAGAACAGAAACTTTGGGCCTACGAGGTTCTAGAGAGGAGGCGGTAACAGTTCTAACAGCTTCCAGAAGAAGTCGTATTCCTGACTAATGGGAAATCAGCAACAAACCATGGGTGGAAGTTCTGGTGGAGGTTCTACTGGGAACTGGACCGGCAAGAATGTGGCGTATCCTTCCAAATACCTGAAATGTGGGAAGGGTCATCTTACAAGGGACTGCACCATAAAGGGGATCATCTGCTTCAGATGTGGCAAACTAGGCCACGTGTCCTAAGACTGCAATCAGGCGAAGGCTAAACCTTCAATGAATGCTGCAAGAGCCAAGAAACCACAAGCTGGAGGGCAAGTTTATACCATGAGCGGAGCTGAAGCCTCCGAATCCAAAGATTTGATGCAAAGGGAAGGCACCATAGAAGGTAATCTTTTAACTGTACTGTATGACTCTGGGGCAACCCATTCTTTTATATCATATGACTGTGTATAAAGACTTGGTTTACCAGTGTCTACCTTACCTTTTGACCTAACTATTTCTACCCCCACTAATAAACCGGTAGTTACTACCAAAGTCTGTCTAAATTGTCAATTAGTTGTTGAAGGTCGAACCTTTTCGGTCGATCTGATCTGTTTATCCCTTTCCCAACTAGATATTATCTTAGGGATAGACTGTTTGTCTTCCAACCATGTTCTGTTAGACTATTCTAGAAAAATCATAATTTTTCCCATAGATGAGAATTCTAGATTTCTAACGGCCAACCGAGTTCAAGCTCTCTTGAAAGAAGGAGCTCACGGATACATGCTACTATCTTCATTGAAAATCGAGAGTGAGGTTGATGTGAACACAATTCCAGTGGTGAATGAGTTTCCAGAAGTCTTTCCTGAGGATGTGCCTGGTTTACCACCGGCTCGAGAGATAGAGTTTGCTATCGACCTGGTACCGGGAGCTAGTCCCGTGTCTATAGCACCTTATAGGATGTCACCGACAGAGTTAGCTAAGCTCAAGAAATAGCTAGAGGAGCTTTTGGAAAAGTAATTTTTCAGACCGAGTGTGTTAACGTGGGGAGCGCCAGTACTATTAGTTCGCAAGAAGGATGGTACATCAAGATTGTTGTGGACTACCAGTAGCTGAGCAAAGTGACGATCAAGAACAAATATCCACTCCCAAGAATTGACGATTTAATGGACTAATTGAAGGGAGCAGCGGTGTTCTCAAAGATTGATCTGCGATCTGGGTATCATCAAATACGAGTAAAGACGGATGATGTACCCAAGACTGCTTTTCATACCCGATACGGTCATTACGAATATCTCGTGATTCCGTTTGGCATGACGAATGCACCAGCTACCTTTATGGACTACATGAACCGAATCTTTCGTCCTTACTTGGACAGATTCTTTGTGGTATTCATTGATGACATTCTGGTATACTCTCAAAAACAGGAGGACCATATTGAACACCTTAGTATAGTTCTTCAGATTCTGAAGGAGAATGAACTGTATGCCAAATTGTCAAAATGTGAGTTATGACTAGAAGAAGTTAAGTTTCTGGGTCACATGATCTCGAAGGATAGGATTGCAGTGGATCCATCAAAAGTGGAGGCAGTGCTACAATAGGAAAGGCCGAAGTCAGTGATGGAGATTCGTAGCTTCGTGGGTTTAGCAGGATATTACCGGAGCTTCATTGAGTGATTCTCCAAGATTGCTGGACCTCTTACACAACTCACAAGGAAGAACCAAGCTTTCGAGTGGACCGACAGCTATGAGCAGAGTTTCCAAGAGTTGAAGAATCGGCTGACTACCTCACCAGTGTTAGTGCTACCCGATCTGAATGAGCAGTTTAAGGTGTACTGTGACGCTTCATACCAAGGACTAGGATCTGTACTTATGCAGTATAGAAGAGTAGTGGCTTATGCTTCAAGGCAGTTGCGAGTACACGAGAAGAACTACCTGATGCACGACTTGGAATTAGCGGCTGTAGTTTTTACTCTGAAGATATGAAGGCATTTTCTCTACGGAGTGACGTTCAACATTTTCAGTGATCATAAGAGTCTGAAGTATTTGTATGATCAGAATGAGTTGAACATGAGGCAGCGAATGTGGTTCGAGTTCTTGAAGGATTATGATTTCCAACTTATGTATCACCCTGGCAAGGCAAATGTTGTGGCAGACGCCCTAAGTAGAAAGATGATCAGTGTCTCTGACTTGATGATCAAGGAAAAGGATATGCTAGAGCAGTTCAGAGATATATGGTCTTTTGTGGAGTTAGAACCAGGGAAGATTTGCATGAATATGGTTACCATCTCAAGCGAGCTGATGGATGACATAAGGGAAAAACAGAAGGTTGACAAGTTCTTACAAGAAGTGAGAGAGCAAGTGAAGCAAGGCGATGAAACAGCGTTTGCGGAAGGAACAGACATAATTCTGAGATTTCATGTAAGAGTTTGTATTCCCCGTGACCAAGAGCTTAGAGAATATATCATTAACCATGCTCACACAAGCCAGCTGAGTATGCATCCGGGCATGACAAAAATGTATCAAGATTTGAAGAAGTTGTTCTGGTGGTATGGAATGAAGAGTGACGTCACTAGACGCGTATCGACTTGTCTGGTTTATCAAAAAGCTAAAGTGGAACATCAGAGATCAGCGGGATTGTTGCAACCATTGTCTATTCCTAAATGGAAGTGGGACAGCATTGCAATAGATTTTGTAGTCAGATTGCCAAGAACAAGAAAAGGTCATGATTCGATTTGGGTAATCGTGGACCGACTCACGAAATCAGCACATTTTCTCTTGATCGACATAAGATACAAACTGGAGAGACTGACTCAGATCTATGTTGGAGAGATTGTTAGACTGCACGGTGAGCCTACAAGTATTGTTTTAGATAGGGATCCGAGATTTACTTCAAATTTCTGGAAGAGTTTGCAAGAAGTGTTAGGGATGAAGTTACGTCTGAGTTCTGCTTATCACCCACAGACCGATGGTCAATCAGAGAGGACGATCCAATCTTTAGAAGATTTACTTAGAGCCTGTATCATAGAATAGACTGGAAGTTGGGATGATGTTCTACCATTAATAGAATTCACCTACAACAACAGTTATCATTCGAGCATAGGGAAGGCACCCTATGAGGCTCTGTATGGATGACGGTGTTGAACACCTCTGTGTTGGTACCAAGACGGCGAGCGCCTTACTATTGGATGAAAGATTATACAGCAGACAATGGAGAAGGTTAAGATGATTCAGGAAAAGATGAGGATGACTCAGAGTCGACAAAAGAGTTATGCAGACCAAAGGAGAAAGCCTCTTGAGTTTGAGGAAGGCGAGCATGTATTCTTGAAAATCACACCCACGACTGGGGAAGGCCGGGCCTTGAAATCTAGATAACTCACTCCAAAATTTCTTGGACTATACCAAATCATTCGCCGAGCAGGTCCTGTAGCCTATCAAATAGCCTTACCTCTTTTCCTTTCAAACATTCATAATGTTTTCCATGTGTCACAACTTCGAAAATACCTTCCTGACCCAAGTCATGTCATAGCACCGGATACAGTACAATTAAAAGAGAACTTAACTTATGAGGCGTCTCTTGTAAGAATCGAGGATAAAAGGATAAAGCAATTGAGAGGCAAGGAGATCTCATTGGTAAAGGTAATTTGGAACGAGGTGACTGGAGATGCAACCTGGGAGCTGGAAGACAAGATGAAGGAGCAACACCCACAGTTATTCTAAGGTATGCAAATTTTGACGATGAAATTCTTTTTTAGAAGGGAGTGTTGTAACATCCCAAAAATTATTCATTTCATTATAAATAATCATTTTACAATATTTATGATTTTTAGGAATTTTTGTGAATTTTTCTGGAAACGATGAATATTTTAATATATTATTCGTTTTGGGTGTGCGTTGAGCGGAGCCAGGCTAACGAAATGTTTTCCCTGAGGCTGGTAAACCTTGAACTGTCAACGTGTCGATGGGGGATCTTAATAAACCCGAAGTCGGGCACAGTTTGCAAGATGTGTTTTTTGAGGTTTTATTTGACAAATAAAATCACTGTATCATAAAATCATCTTATGAATAAAATATTATTTTCATCAACTGTAACTTTTATTCACTGGGAAAATAATTCTAACAGTGTAATGAATCATCTGTCTAGTGTATTTAATTAAGGAGACAAGCTTACTATGCACTTTATCGAGAAGCGCACGAAGCTTCTCAAGGAAGCTTTGAGGGAAGCTTCCTTCCCAACCACTTTTCTTTCTCGTCCCTTTTTGGTGTTGCACTGTTGGCTAAGAGGGATATTACATTTTCATTCTTTCATTTCCTTTCCTCCCATACGCAGCTCACCCCTCTTTCTCTCTTCTTCACATGGCTGCACACACCCACAACCACCATTGTTGATTTCAAGCTTCCTTTGCTTAACCCAATAGAGACCATTATTTCCCCTCTCCATCTTCAAGCTTTCCTTTTGTGCGACTCCTCCTGGCTTCATCATGTTCGTGTTCCATAGCCAACATCAAAGCTTGGAGCTTTAAGGTAAAGCTCTCAACTTTCTTTTCCTCTTCTCCTCATTTTCGTGTTTCATGGTCACCTTGGTGACTATGGCTACCATTTCCACTCTTTGATCTTGATTTTATGGATTTGAACATCCAAGGTTTTGGTGGTGGTGAAGAACAAAATTTTTAAGCAAAAAGGAGCATCCTTTCCTTGTGCTTGTGCTTCTCTCAGGTAAGAGGAAGACACTCCTTCTCAACCTCTATTAGCATTTAGAAACCTTGTCTGTGATTGATTGTGAGGAAACCCTATTGAGGGTTATCCTTTGTTTGCATGTTGTTTATGTTGCGTTTATGCTATTAGATTGTTTGTTTGCGTATATTGAAGTATCTGAATGGATTGGAATGTATGACATGGAAGAAAATGATGTCAGATTGGTTCTCGGATGGCCACGGTTTTGAGGCCCAAAATTTGGGATTCTTTGTGAACAATTGTAACAATTTGAACTTCTGACCATTTAGTACAATGTCAATATCCGTCGAATTTGATCTTCTGACCATATCTGTCGAATTTGATCTTCTGACCATTTAGTACGATGTCAATATCCGTCGAATTTGATCTTCTGACCATTTAGTACAATGTCAATATCCGTCGAGTTAGGATGTCAATATCCGTCGAGTTAGAATGTCAATGTCCGTCAAGTTAGAATTTCTGACCATTCAGTAGAGAAACTTCTCCAATGTCAATATCTGCTGAATTAGAATTTCTGACAATTTTGTGCTTTCGTTGGTTCAACACTTGAAAGATTTCTCCAATGTCAACACCCATCCGTCGAATTAGGATTTCTACTGACCTTCTAGTATATTCGATAGTTTTTTATCTTCATTCGACAGAATCTTCATTTGACAGAACTTGACTTTTAGCCATTCTTGTGAAATGATGTCCTCCTATCTTTCATCATTATGTCATATTATTTTTCGTCGAAAGGTAGCCTCACCTTCGTACACTAGAGCTATTGTCTCCGTCGAATCCAAAATTTTAATTTACCACCTAACACCTAGTGATTAAATTAATGGTTATAGGATGCAAGAATTAGAAAATTAGAAAATTAAGTTATACTTTGAGATTCATAAATTTTAAAGAACCAATAATGGAATTTTCATAAGACTTAGGATAATTTTAATTAGGGTAAGACCAAGAGAGTGTGAGACATTGAGATCTTAGAATAACCTTCTAAATGTATATGAATAAATTACCTAAGAGAATTTAATTAACTAGGAGAATTCCTTTAGGGACAAACTTCGTAAGAAAAGCTAAACCTAAGCAAGAATGCATAATACACCTTAAAAATGCGTTAATTCATTTAATTCTAATATTATGATGTTGTGGGTCCATGTGAGTGACCAACGTTTGTGTTGATTCTTACTTTGGCCAATTGTGGCATATTGTGAAATAGTATGTAATAATGATCATACATGATTATGCATAGAGTCTGTATGCATTGTGAATGTCTGTTGGACTATGTTAAGACCGAGTTGCCTAGGAGTTGAACACACCTTTGTGCGGGTGTGAATAGACAAGTATAGCTCGTTTGTTGACCTTGGGGGCGTCGGGGTGCTGGTACCTCGCAATGGACAGTTGGTAGCTCTTCTGTCTGTGGGGCAGACCGATGCAAACACACTGACGATCTGAACCGAGAAACTGTCCTATATCGCGATGTAGCGTAGACTGTCTGTACAATGCCATGATGTGCACGTGGATAAATTGATAAATTATAACACTTTGGCCTCGACAGCCGAGTTGCAGACGTGTCTCCTGATCTTTCTCTCCGACGGTTTGTGTCTAGCTCCATGGAGTACGATTTTGACTATTGTATGCATGTGCATAGTGAGTCCATGAATTTTCTGGCATTTATTATTATTATAATTGGAACTGTTGTCTTCCTGTTATATATATATATATATGACTGCCTTGAACTGCTTATTTATTTATTTATGCTATTTAATGCTTATGATTATTATCTGGAAATGCTATGTGGGCGTTTTGCGCCGTTTTGTTTCTTGTTGCTATAATTGGTAATGATGGTAGGATGTCTTACCTTTTCCCTGTCTTTCCATTATTTCCTATCTGCATATTGTGTTTTATCGAAGATGATGGCGAAGAGGGCGAAGCTCCCGATTTCCCCAGCTTTTGGCCAGATTACGATTAACGTCTAGTGTCGGATCATGGCAGCGCACCTGAGTGGATTTCTGGGTTATGTGTGTCTGATTTTCCTCGGAGGGCCAGACTGCTGGTACATTAACCTGAACTCCGAGCAGTTCATCTATGAGGGAGAGGTGTCGATCTCACTAGCTTGGAGGCGTCATGATTTGCCCATCTTCACAGGCAGCATCAACGTGTGTCTGGAATTCTACTTGCCCATCCGGGAGATGTGGGATGACCGCCACTACACCCCATAGGAGGATACTTTTGTTTCCACTGCTCGGGCCCCGACCCGTTGTTTAGTGGCTCCCACGAAGGTTTCCTCTGATGAGGAAGACCCCGAGGAGGTCCTTGAGGATGACCTCGCAGAGGATCCTGAAGAGAATCCTGCTTCAATTCCTCCTCATCTGAGGGACTGACATTGCTGGTAGCTACTGATGGCTATCAGTGTTTTTATTTTGGAGCCTGATGTTTTAACTGTAGTGGACTGTATATTTCTGATACCGTGGAGATGTGTATGTATAATCCTTTGGGGCGGGTATAGTTTTGCTTTTTGGTATACCAGGCTTTGTAACCAAATAGGTTGATAAATATATATATGAATATGCAATGTTAATTCTAATGTACGCTTTACTTCTGTTTACTCTCTATTTCCATTTAAGTTTCGTCACTGTGGTTATTAATTATTGCTATTATAATAAAAAAAATATTCACCAATTTAATTACGTGACTATAATCAAGTAAGTTCATATTATATTATAAAGAACTGGGTCTTAACTTAGATAATTTTATTTCCGCATTGTAATTGAGAATGTGACGTTCCCTCCCAAAAAGGGGCATTACATTCAGTTGGTATCAGAGCCCCGATTTATGTTTCTTTGGGTCTTGTGATTGAGTCTATCTTGTTTGTGCTGTGTGTTCTCTAAATAGTAAACGCAAAGGTGTATTGTTTGGTATTCCTTATGAATGAAACTGACTTTTCTGTGTTTTCAGTTAATCTGATCTAAGAAAGTAAGATGGCGTGACGGGAAGACATGGCAGCAGCTATTACGGTGATGCAAAGGATGGCTGAGGCCGTCGCACAACATACTGAGCAAGCTACACAGCAGCAAGAGAGAGTTGCGCAATTACAAGAACGAGCTACTCAACAGCTTGAGGCTACTGCAAATGCTCAGAATTTGGCAAAGTTTCGATGCCATAACCCTCCTCAATTTAAAGGAGAGTTTGATCCGGACAAGGCTAGTCTGTGGATCAAGGAGTTAGAAAAAGTCTTTCGAGGGATGAACTGCACTGAGGACAAGAAGGTGAACTATGCTACTTTTATGCTGGTGGGCAATGCCGAAAACTAGTGGAACGGAGTGCAGAGAATGTTAGAAGCTGCAAACCGCGAGACTTCTTGGGACTTATTCAAGGAAAAATTCCTAGATAAGTATTTTCCTGCAAGCGCAAGACACGCGAAGGAGTCAGAATTTCTCAACTTACGACAAGGGAATATGACCTTTAGTGAGTATACGGCCAGATTCAAAACTTGTCACAATTTTCGACGTACTTTCAGAATCAACCAAATGAAGCATGGAAATGCTGAAGATTCATGGAAGGACTAAGGTATGAGGTGAAGAAGGCTGTGATCACCCTGAAGATCAATGAGTTCTTAGAACTGCTGGATACATGCTGTGACGTAGAGGCTCTAGAGCAATATAGAGATACGAGGAATAGAAACTTTGGGCCTACGAGGTTCCAAAGAGGTGGCGGTAATAGTTCTAATAGCTTCCAGAAGAAGTCGTATTCCCGACCAATAGAAAATCAACAACAAACCATGGGTGGAAGTTTTGGTGGAGGTTCTACTGGGAACCGGACTGGCCAGAACGTGGCGTATCCTTCCAAATGCCTGAAATGTGGGAAGGATCATCTTACAAGGGACTGCACCATAAAGAGGATCATCTGCTTCAGATGTGGCAAACCTGGCCACGTGTCCCAAGACTGCAATAAGGCAAAGGCCGAGCCTTCAATGAAAGCTGCAAGAGCCAAGAAACCACAAGTTGGAGGGCGAGTTTATACCATGAACGGAGTTGAAGCCTCCGAATCCAAAGATTTGATGCAAAGGGAAGGCACCATAGAAGGTAATCTTTTAACTGTACTATATGACTCTAGGGCAACCTATTCTTTCATATCATATGACTGTGTGCAAAGACTTGGTTTACCAGTGTCTACCTTACCTTTTGACCTAACTGTTTCTACCCCCACTGATAAACTGGTAGTTACTACCAAAGTCTGTCTAAGCTGTTCATTAGTTGTTGAAGGTCAAACCTTTTCGATCGATCTGATCTGTTTACCCCTTTCCCAACTAGATATTATCTTAGGGATGGACTAGTTGTCTTCCAACTATGTTCTGTTAGACTGTTCTAGAAAAACTGTTATTTTTCCCATAAATGAGAATTCTAGATTTCTGACAGCTAACCGAGTTCAAGCTCTCTTGAAAGAAGGAGCTCATAGATACATGCTACTATCTTCTTTGAAAGTCGAGAGTGAGGTTAATGCGAACACAATTCCAGTGGTGAATGAGTTTCCCAAAGTCTTTCCTAAGGATGTGCCTGGTTTACCACCGGCTCGAGAGATAGAGTTTGCTATCGACCTAGAACCGGGAGCTGGTCTCGTGTCCATAACACCTTATAGGATGACACCGATAGAGTTGGCTGAGCTCAAGAAATAGCTAGAGGAGCTTTTGGAAAAGTAATTTGCCAGACCGAGTGTGTCACCGTGGGGAGCGCCAGTACTGTTAATTCGCAAGAAGGATAGTACATCAAGATTATGTGTGAACTACCAGCAACTAAACAAAGTGACGATCAGGAACAAATATCCACTCCCAAGAATTGACGATTTAATGGACCAATTGAAGGGAGCAGCGGTGTTCTCAAAGATTAATCTGCGATCTGGGTATCATCAGATACGAGTAAAGACGGAGGATGTACCCAAGACTACTTTTCGTACTCGATACGGTCATTACGAATATCTCGTGATGCCGTTTGGCGTGACGAATGCACCAGCTATCTTTATGGACTACCTGAACCGAATCTTTCGTCCTTACTTAGACAGATTCATTGTGGTATTCATTGATGACATTCTAGTATACTCTCCAAATCAGGAGGACCATGCTGAACACCTCAGTATAGTTCTTCAGATTCTGAAGGAGAAGGAACTGTATGCCAAATTGTCAAAATATGAGTTCTGGCATGAAGAAGTTAAGTTTCTGGGTCACGTGATCTCGAAGGATGGGATTGCAGTGGATCCATCAAAAGTGGAGGCAGTGCTACAATGGGAAAGGCCGAAGTCAGTGACGGAGATTCGTAGCTTCGTGGGTTTAGCAGGATATTACCGGAGGTTCATTGAGGGATTCTCCAAGATTGCTGGACCTCTTACACAACTCACGAGGAAGAACCAAGCTTTCGAGTGGACCGACAACAGTGAGCAGAGTTTCCAAGAGTTAAAGAATCGGCTGACTACCTCACCAGTGTTAGTGCTACCCGATCCGAATGAGCAGTTTGAGGTGTACTGTGACACTTCATACCAAGGACTAGGATCTGTACTTATGCAGCATGGAAGAGTAGTGGCTTATGCTTCAAGGCAGTTGCAAGTGCTCAAGAAGAACTACCCGACGCATGACTTGGAGTTAGCGGCCGTAGTTTTTACTCTGAAGATATAGAGGCATTTTCTCTCGGAGCGACGTTCAACATTTTCAGTGATCACAAGAGTCTGAAGTATTTGTATGATCAGAAGGAGTTGAACATGAGGCAGCGAAAGTGCTTAGAGTTCCTGAAGGATTATGATTTCTAACTTTTGTATCACCCTAGCAAGGCAAATGTTGTGGTAGATGCCCTAAGTAGAAAGATGATCAGTGTCTCTACCTTGATGATCAAGGAAAAGGATATGCTAGAGCAATTCAGAGATATATGGTCTTTTGTGAAGTTAGAATCAGGGAAGATTTGCATGAATATGGTTACCATCTCAAGCGAGCTGATGGATGACATAAGGGAAAAGCAGAAGGTTGACAAGTTCTTACAAGAAGTGAGAGAGCAAATGAAGCAAGGCGATGAAACAGCGTTTGTGGAAGGAGCAGACGGAATTCTGAGATTTCATGGAAGAGTTTGTATTCCCTATGACCAAGAGCTTAGAGAATATATCATTAACCATGCTCATACAAGCCAGCTGAGTATGCATCCGGGCATAACAAAAATGTATCAAGACTTGAAGAAGTTGTTCTGGTGGTATGGAATAAAGAGTGATGTCACTAGACGCGTATCGACTTGTCTGGTTTATCAAAAAGCTAAAGTGGAACATCAGAGACCAGTGGGATTGCTGCAACCATTATCTTTTCTTGAATGGAAGTGGGATAACATTGCAATGGATTTTGTAGTCGGATTGCCAAGAACAAGAAAAGGTCATGATTTAATTTGGGTAATCGTGGACTGACTCACGAAATCAGCACATTTTCTCCCGATCGACATAAGATACAAACTGGAGAGACTGACTCAGATCTATATTGGAGAGATTGTTAGACTACACGGTATGCCTACAAGTATTATTTCGGATAGGGATCCGAGATTTACTTCAAATTTCTGGAAGAGTTTGCAAGAAGCGTTGGGGACGAAGTTATGTCTGAGTTCTGCTTATCACCCATAGACCGATGGTCAATTAGAGAGGACGATCCAATCTTTGGAAGATTTACTTAGAGCCTGTACCATAGAATAGACGGGAAGTTAGGATGACGTTCTACCATTGATAGAATTTACCTACAACAACAGTTATCATTCGAGCATAGGGATCGCACCCTATGAGGCTCTGTATGGACGACGGTGTCGAACACCTCTGTGTTGGTACCAAGACGGCGAGTGCCTTATTATTGGACCAGAGATTATACAACAGATAACGGAAAAGGTTAAGATAATTCAGGAAAATATGAGGACGGCTCAGAGTCGGCAAAAGAGTTATGCAGACCAAATGAGAAAGCCTCTTGAGTTTGAGGAAGGCGAGCATGTATTCCTGAAAGTAAAACCCACGACTGGGGTAGGCCGGGCCTTGAAATCTAGAAAACTCACTCCAAAATTTCTTGGACCATACCGAATCATTCGCCGAGTAGGTCCTGTAGCCAATCAAATAGCCTTACCTCTTTTCCTTTCAAACATTCATAATGTTTTCCATGTGTCACAACTTCGAAAATACCTTACTGACCCAAGTCATGTCATAGCACCAGATACAGTACAATTAAAAGAGAACTTAACTTATGAGGCGTCTCCTGTAAGAATCGAGGATAGAAAGATAAAGCAATTGAGAGGCAAGGAGATCTCATAGGTAAAGGTAATTTGGAACGATGTGACTGGAGATACAACCTGGGAGCTGGAAGACAAGATGAAGGAGCAACATCCACAGTTATTCTAAAATATGCAAATTTCGAGGACGAAATTCCTTTTTAGAAGGGGAGTGTTGTAATATCCCGAAAATTATTCATTTCATTATAAATAATCATTTTACAATATTTATGATTTTTAGAAATTTTTGTGGATTTTTCTAGAAATGACGAATATTTTAATATATTTCTCGTTTTACATGTGCACTGAGCAGAGCCGGGCTAACGAAATGTTTTTCCTAAGGCTAGTAAACCTTGAACTGTCAACGTGTTGACAGGGGATCTTACTAAACCCAAGGCCGGGCACAATTTGTGAGGTTTGCAATTTTTGAGGTTTTATCTGATAAATAAAATCACTATATCATAAAATCATCTTATGAATAAAATATTATTTTCATCAACTGTAACTTTTATTCACTAGGAAAATAATTCTAACATTGTAATGAATCATCTGTCTAGTGTATTTAATTAAAGAGACAAGTTTACTATGCACTTTATCGAGAAGCGCACGAAGTTTCTCAAGGAAGCTTTGAGGGAAGCTTCTAGGAAGCTTCCTTCCCAACAACTTTTTTCTCTCCTCCCTTTTTGGTGCTGCACGGTTAGCTAAGAGGGATATTACATTTTCATTCTCTCATTTCTTCTCCTCCCATACGTAGCTCACCCCTCTTTCTCTCTTCTTCACACGGCTGGACACACCCACAACCACCATTGTTGATTTCAAGCTTCCTTTGCTCAACCCAATAGAGACCATTGTTTCCCCTCTCCATCTTCAAGCTTTCCTTTTGTGGGACTCCTCCTGGCTTCATCATCTTTGTGTTCCACAGCCAACATCAAAGCTTGGAGCTTTAAGGTAAAGCTCTCAACTTTCTTTTCCTCTTCTCCTCTTTTTCGTGTTCCATGGTCACCTTGGTGACTATGGCTACCATTTCCACTCTTTGATCTTGATTTTATGGATTTGAACATTCAAGGTTTTGGTGGTGATGAAGAACAAAATTTTGAAGTAAAAAGGAGCATCCTTTCCTTGTGCTTATGCTTCTCTCAGGTAAGAGGAAGACACTCCTCCTCAACCTCTATTAGTATTTAGAAACCTTGTCTATGATTGATTGTGAGGAAATCCTATTGAGGGTTATCCTTTGTTTGCATGTTGTTTATGATGCGTTTATGCTATTAGAATGTTTTTTTTGTGTATATTGAAGTATCTGAATGATTCGGATTGGAAAGTATAACATGGAAGAAAATGATGTCAGATTGGTTCTCGGATGGCCACGGTTTTGAGGCCCAATATTTGGGGATTCTTTGTGAACAATTATAACAATTTGAACTCCTGACCATTGAGTACAATGTCAATATTCCTCGAATTTGATCTTCTGACCATATCCGTCGAATTTGATCTTCTGACCATTTAGTACAATGTCAATATCCATCGAATTTGATCTTCTGACCATTTAGTACAATGTCAATATCCATCGAGTTAAGATGTCAATATCTGTCGAGTTAGAATGTCAATGTCCGTTGAGTTAGAATTTTTGACCATTCAGTAGAGAAACTTCTCCAACGTCAATATCCGTCGAATTAGAATTTCTGACCATTTAGTGCTTTCGTCGGTTCAACACTTGGAAGATTTCTCCAACGTCAACACCCATCCGTCAAATTAGGATTTCTGCTGACCTTCTAGTATATTTGACAATTTTTTATCTTTATATGACAGAATCTTCATTCGACAGAACTTGACTTTTAGCCATTCTTGTGAAATAATGTCCTCCCATCTTTTATCATTCTGTCATATTATTTTTCGTCGAAAGGTAGCCTCACCTTCGTACACTAGAGCCATTGTCTCCGTCGAATCTAAAATTTTGATTTACCACCTAACACCTAGTGATTAAATTAATGGTAATAGGATGCTAGAATTAGCAAATTGGAAAATTAAATTATACTTTGAGATTCATAAATTTTAAAGAACCAAGAATGGAATTTTCATAAGACTTAGCATAATTTTAATTAGGGTAAGAACAAGAGAGTGTGAGACATTGAGATCTTAGAATAACCTTCTAAATGTGTATGAATAAATTACTTAAGAGAATTTAATTAACTAGGAGAATTTCTTTAGGGACAAACTTCGTAAGAAAAGCTAAACCTAAGCAAGAATTCATAATACACCTTAAAAATGCATTAATTCATTTAATTCTAATATTATGATGTTGTGGGTCCATGTGAGTGACCAACGTTTGTGTTGATTCTTGCTTTGGCCAATTGTGGCATATTATGGAATAGTATGTAACAATGATCATACATGATTATGCATAAAGTCTGTATGCATTGTGAATGTCCGTTGGACTATGTTAAGGCCGAGTTGCCTAGGAGTTGAACACATCTTTGTGCGGGTGCGAATAGACAAGTGTAGGTCATTTGTTGACCTTGGGGGCGTCGAGGTGCGGGTACCTCGCAATGGATAGTTGGTAGCTCTTTTGTCCGTGGGGCAGACCGATGTAAACACACTGACAATCCGGACCGAGACACTGTCCTATATCACGATCTAGCATAGACTGTCTGTACAATGCCATGATGTGCACGTGAATAAATTGATGATTTATAGCACTTTGGCCTCGGCAGCCGAGTTGCAGACGTGTCTCCTGATCTTTCTCTCTGACCGTTTGTGTCTAGCTCCATGGAGTAGGATTTTGACTATTGTATGCATGTGCATAGTGGCTCCATGAATTATTGGCATTTATTATTATTATAATTGGAACTATTGTCTTACTGTTATATATATATATGACTGCCTGGAACTACTTATTTGTTTATTTATGCTATTTAATGCTTATGATTATTATCTAGAAATGCTATGTGGGCGTTTTGCGCCGTTTTGTTTCTTGTTGCTATAATTGGTAATGATGGTAGGATGTCTTACCTCTTCCCTGTCTTTCCATTATTTCCTATCTGCATATTGTGTTTTATCAAAGATGACGGCGAAGAGGGCAAAGCTCCCGATTTCCCTAGCTTTTGGCCCGATTACGATTAGCGTCTAGTGTCGGATCATGGTGGTGCACCCGAGTGGATTTCTGAGTTATGTACGTCTGATTTTCCTCGTAGGGCCAGACTGCTGGTACATTAACCTGAACTCCAAGCGGTTCATCTATGAGGGAGAGATGTCGATCTCCCTAGCTTGGAGGCGTCATGATTCGCCTATCTTCACGGGCAACATCAGCGTGTGTCTAGAATTCTACTTGTCCATCCGGGAGATGTGGGGTGACCGCCACTACACCCCACAGGAGGATACTTTTGTTTCCACTGCTCGGGCCCCGACCCGTTGTTCAGTGGCTCCCATAGAGGTTTCCTCTAATGAGAAAGACCCCGAGGAGGTCCCTGAGGATGACCTCGCGGAGGATCCTGAAGAGGATCCTGCTTCGATTCCTCCTCATCTGAGGGACTGACATTGCTGGTAGCTATTGATGGCTGCCAGTGTTTTTATTTTGGGGCCTGATGTTTTGACTATAGTGGGCTGTATATTTCTAATTCTGTGGGGATGTGTATGTATAATCCTTTGGGGCGGGTATAGTTTTACTTTTTGGTATACCAGGCTTTGTAACCAAACAGTTTGATAAATATATATATGAATATGCAATGTTAATTCCAATGTACGCTTTACCTCTATTTACTCTCTATTTTCATTTATGTTTCGTCACTGTGGTTATTAATTATTGCTATTATAACAAAAAAAAAATATTCGTCAATTTAATTGCATGACTATAATCAAGTAAGTTCATATTATATTATAAAGAACCGGGTCTTAACTTAGATAATTTTATTTCCGCATTATAATTGACAATGTGACGTTCCCTCCCAAAAAGTGGCGTTACATTCGTCATGCCAAACGGCATCACGAGGTATTTGTAATGTCCGTATCAGGTGCGAAAAGCAGCCTTGGGTATATCCTCTGTCTTTACGCGTATCTGATGATACCCAGATCGCAGGTCGATCTTTGAAAACACTGCTGCTCCCTTCAGTTGGTCCATTAAGTTGTCAATTCTTGGGAGTGGATATTTATTCTTGATCGTCACTTTGTTCAGCTGCCGGTAGTCCACACACAATCTTGATGAACCATCCTTCTTACGAACTAACAGTACTGGTGCTCCCCACGGTGACACACTCGGTCTGACGAATTGCTTTTCCAAAAGCTCCTCTAGCTGCTTCTTGAGCTCAGCTAATTCTGTTGGTGTCATCCTATAGGGTGCTATAGACACAGGACCAGCTCCCGGAACAAGGTCAATAGCAAACTCTATCTCTCGTGCTGGTGGTAAACTAGGTACATGCTCAGGAAAGACTTCGGGAAACTCATTCACCACTGGAATTGTGTTCACATCAACCTCGCTCTCTACTTTCAAAGATGACAGTAGCATGAATCCGTGAGCTCCTTCTTTCAAGAGAGCTTGAACTCGGTTGGCCGTCAAAAATCTAGAATCCTCATCTATGGGAAAAACTATGATTTTTCTTGAATAGTCTAATAGAACATGGTTGGAAGACAACCAGTCTATCCCTAAAATTATATCTAGTTGGGAAAGGGGTAAACAGATCAGGTTGACAGAAAAGATTCGACTTTCAATAATTAATGGACAATTTAGACAGAATTTGGTAGTAATTACCGATTTATCAATGGGGGTAGAAATAGTTAAGTCAAAAGGTAAGGTGGACACTGGTAAACTAAGTCTTTGCACACAGTCATACAATATAAAAGAATGGGTTGCCCCAGAGTCATACAGTACAATTAAAAAATTACCTTCTATGGTGCCTTCCCCTTGAATCAAATCTTCAGACTCGGAGGCTTCAGCTCCGCTCATGGTGTAAACTCGCCCTCCAGCTTGTGCTTTCTTGGCTCTTGCGGCATTCATTGAAGGTTCAGCCTTCGCTTGATTACAATCTCGAGACACGTGGCCAAGTTTGTCACATCTGAAGCAGATGATCCCCTTTATGGTGCAGTCCCTTGTGAGATGATCTTTCCAACACTTTAGACATTTCGAAGGATACGCCATGTTCTAGCCAGTCCAGTTCCTAGCAGAACCTCCACCAGAGCTTCCACCAATGGTTTGTTGCTGATTTTTCATTGGTTGGGAATAGGGCTTCTTCATGAAGCGGTTAGAACTGTTACTGCCTTCTTTTTGGAATCTCGTAGGCCCAAAGTTTCTGTTCCTCGTATCTCTAGATTACTCCAGAGCTTCTACTTCACAGCATATGTCTAGCAGCTCCGAGAATTCATTGATCTTCAGGGTGATAACGGCCTTCTTCACCTCGTACCTTAGTCCTTCCATAAATCTTTGACACTTCCAGGCTTCATTTGGTTGGTGCTGAAAGTATGTTAAAAACTATGACAAGTTTTCAAACCTTACTGCGTATTCGATAACAGTCATATTCCCTTGTCGTAAGTTAAGAAATTTTGACTCCTTCTCGTGTCTTGCACTTGCAAGAAAATACTTATCAAAGAATTTTTCCTTGAATAAGTCCCAAGTAATCTGGTAGTTTACAGCTTCCAGCATTCTCTGCACTCCATTCCACCAGTTTTCAGCATTGCCCACCAGCATAAAAGTAGCATAGATCACCTTCTTGTTCTCAGCGCAATTCATCCCTCGAAAGACTTTCTCCAACTCTTTGATCCATAGACTAGCCTTATCTGGATCAAACTCTCCTTTGAATTAATGAGGGTTGTGGTGATGAAACTCCGCCAAGTTTTGAGCATCTGCAGTAGCTTCAAGCTGTTGAGCAGCTCGTTCTTGTTGTGCTTTCTCTTGCTGTTAAGTAGCTTGCTCAGTTTGTTGTACGACGGCCTCAGCCATCCTCTACATCGCCGCTATAGCAGCTGCCATGTCTTCGCGTCGTGCCATCTTACAGTCTCAAGTCAGAGTAACTGAAAGACACAAGGAAAGTCAGTTGCATCCACTTAGAATACCAAACAATACATCTTTGCGTTTAACGTTCAGAGAACACACAGTACAAACAAGACAGACTCAATCACAAGACCCAAAGAAACATAAATAGGGGCTCTGATACCAACTTAATGTAACGCCCATTTTTAGGAGGGAACGTCACATTGTCATTTACAATGCGGAAAATAAATTATAAAGTTAAGACCCGATTCTTATTCTCATTTTAATTTCTCTTTTCCTGATTAAAGTTGCATAAGCAAAATAATGATTATTATTTTTTGTCATGATGATAATTAGTAAAATATAGCGACGAAAAGTAAATGGCATAAAGAGCAAAGCAGTAATAAGATATACATCTGATCAACATTGCATATTGATATATATGTATATATATATATATATATATTATACCAAATTTGTTTAGTTACAAAGCCCGATATACCAAAAGCAAAACTATACCAAAAAGCAAAACTATACCTGCCCAAAGAATCATGCATATACATCCCCAAGACATCAGAATATACAGCTTACTACAGTTCAAACATCAGGCCCCCAAAATAAAATACTGGTAGCCCTCAGTAGCTACCAGTAATATCAGTCCCTCAGATGAGGAGGAATCGTATCAGGATCTTCCGTGAGGTCCTCCTCGGGAACCTCCTTGGGGTCTTCCTCATCTGAGAAAACCTCCATAGGAGCCACTGAATGACGGGTCGAGGCCTGAGCAGTAGAAACAAAAGTATCCTCCTGTGGGGTGTAGTAGCGATCACCCACATCTCTCGAATAGGCAAGTAGAACTCCAAACACACGTTGATGCTGCCCGTGAAGATGGGCGGATCATGATGCCTCCAAGCTAGTGAGATTGACACCTCTCCCTCATAAATGAACCGCTCAAAATTTAGGTTAATGTACCAGCAGTTTGGCCTTCCGAGGAAGGTCAGACGTACATAACCCATAAATCCACTCAGGTGCGCCGCCATGATCCGACACTAGACACTAATCGCGATCGGTCCAAAAGTCAGGGAAATCGGGAACTCCAACTTCCTTACCGTCATCTTCGATGGGACACAATATACAGATAGAAAATAACTGAAATACAGGAAAGAGGTAAGACATCCTACCATCATTACTAATTATAGCAGTAAGAAACAAAACGGTGCAAAGCGCCCACAAAGCATATCAAATAATAATCATAAGTATTAAATAGTAGAAATAGACAAATAAGCAGTTGCAGGCAAATATGTGTAACAGTAGCATGACAGTTCCAATTATAATAATAATAAACAGATGCCAGATAATATATGGACCCACTATGCACATGCATACAAAGTCAAAATCTTACTCCATGGAGCTAGACACAAACGATCGGAGAGAAAGATCAGGGGACACGTCTACAACTCGGCTGCCGCGGACAAAGTGCTATAATTCATCAATTTATCCGTGTGCACATCATGGCATTGTACAGACAGTCTACACTAGATCACGACATAGGACAGTGCCCGGTCAGGATCGTCGGTGCGTTTGCATCAGTTTGTCCTATGGACAGAAGAGCTACCAATTGTCCATTGCGAGGTACCCGCACCCCGATGCCCCCATGGTCAACAATATGACCTACACTAATCTACTCGCACCCGCACTAAGGTGTGTTCAATCTCGTAGGAAACTTGGCCTTAACAACAGTGCAAAGGACTTTCACAATGCATAAAGACTCTATGCATAATCATGTATGATCATCATTACATACTACTCCACAATATGCCACAATTGGCCAAAGTAAGAATCAACACATCATTGGTCACTCACATGGACTCACAATATCATAATATTGGAATTAAACGAATTAATACATTTAAGGTTTATTATGAATTCTTACTTAAATTTAGCTTTTCTTACAAAGTTTGTCTCTAGAGGGATTCTCATAATCAATTAAATTCTCTATTGTAATTTATTCTCATACACTTAGAAAATTATTCTAAGATTCTTAAAGTCTCACACTCTCTTGTTCTTGCCCTAATTAAAATTTCCCTAAGTCTTACGAGAAATTTCATTCTTGGTTCTTTAAAAATTTATGAACTTCAATTTAAAGCCAAATCTTTCAATTTGCTAATTTTCTATCCCATTACCAATAATTTAATCACTTGATTATTTAAGCTCCAAGATTACCAAAATTGCATAATTAAGCCCCAAAAAGGCCCTAGAGGCCATGGCCTCCCTAGGGAATTAAGTTCCCAATTTTTCTATTCCATTAATTGCACATTACACACTTGATTAATTAAGTCTTTCACTTGTTACAATTATTCACAAAGAACCCCAATTTTGGGCCCCAAAACCGTGGCCATCCAAGGGAGATTCCAACATTATTTTATTCCATTTCATGCCTTCCAATCCATTCAAATATATCAATATACACAACTAATCAAACAAACAACTTAAACAAATTAAATACAACACATAATCATGCCAATCAAGCAAACAAAGAATAACCCTCAATAAGGTTTTCTCACAATCAATCACAAACAAGGTTTCTTAATGCTAATAGAGGTTGAGAAGGAGTGTCTTCCTCTTACCAAAGTGAAGAAAACAAGAGAATCCTCCTAGGATTTTCCTTGCAATTTTCGGATTAGGCACCACCAAGAACCCTAAAATTTCAATCTCATTAAAATAGCACCAATGCATGAAAAATAAAGCATGGATGGTCACCAAAAAGACTATAAAAACGAAAATGAGAAAAGGAAGTGAAGAATAAAGAAGCTTACCCAAAAACCCTAAGCTTGAAGCTTGAGGAAAATGGTGAAGATGAAGGATTTTCAAAGAACCACCAACTAGAAAAGTGTTTAGGAGGTGAAGAGGATTAAGAAAATGGGGTTGGATGAAATTTTTGTGATGGATGGGGTAGGGAATGGGTTGCTGGCCGTGAGCTCCTAGAGAGAAGGAGGAGAAAAAATTTCAAAGGAGGAAGAAGAAGAAGGTAAAGAGAGAAAGTGAATAGAAAAATTAAAGGTGATAGCTTTTTGAATTTTGAAAGCTTGAATAGAATTGATTAAATGAATTGAAGCACAAATTTGTGCTCCCTAGGGTGCTGCTGCCGTGTGCATGGAGAGAGGAGAGAGGGAGTGCATGGCTTCCATGGGAAGCTTGGAGGAAATTTCCTAGAAGCTTCCTTGAGAAGCTTTACACATTTCTCAATAAAGTGCATAGTAAGCTTGTCTCCTCAATTAAAGACACTTGACAAATAATTAATTACACTGTTAGAATTATTTTCTCAATGAATAAAAGTTACAATTGATGAAAATAATATTTTATTGTTCATCAGATAATTTTATGATACAACGATTTTATTTATCAGATAAAAATTTGGATAACGCAAACCTCGTAAACTATGCCCAGCCTCAGATTTAGTAAGATCCCCCGTCGACACGTTGACAGTTCAAGGTTTACCAGCCTCAGGGAAAAAATTTCGTTATCCCGGTTCCGCTCAGCGCACACGCAAAATGTGGAATATACTATAATATTCGACGTTTTCAGAAAAATCCACAAAAATTCTTAAAAATGACAAATATTAGAAAATGGATATTTGTCATGAAATAAATAATTTTCCAGGGCGTTTCACTGACTCTGCTCAGTGAGCACGTAAAATGAAAAATATATTAAAATATTCAATATTTTTGAAAAATTCTAGAAAAATCTCCAAAAATCATGAATATTGGGAAATGACTAGTCATGATGAAACAAAACTATTTCTAAGGTGTTACACTGACTCTGGTCAGTGTGCACGTAAAATGAAAATATATTAAAATATTCAACGTTTCTGAAAAAATCCACAAAAATTCTCAAAAATTATAAATATTATAAAATGATGATTAATGATAAAATAAATAATTTTCGAGGTGTTACACCTCACAGTTAAGCTCAACACATATACAATCCTTAATATGCCATCAATCAAGCTTCCAATCATGCACATGACATCTCTCACAAACATGCAAGCTCAACTTATCTTTTTCAAATCATGCTCATCCGGATAAGTTTATGAACCTACACATGGATACAAATTAAGATTCCACAAAATTGTAGCACAACTCTCTCTCCACTAATGTAAATCACACATGATTGAGGATCAAAAGGGACTTTATAGCTTGTAATGTAAGGTCAAGGTGATGGGGCGAAGAACAAAGGGGAATAAAAAACATATAAACATTGAGAAACATAACATGATATTTCAAGACTTGAGTCATTACAACAAGGGTATACAAAATGAAACAAATAACACTATTCAGAACCACTCGAAGCTTTTTTTTTTCATTTATGCTTTCTTTCTTTCATTTGTTTTTCTTTTCTTTTCTTTTTTCCTTTTCTCTTTTTTTTTGTATTTTCTTTTTCTTTAACAAAAACAACTTTTTGTACAACAAACGATTCCTTCAAGCCACTTTTGTATTGAACAACATAAATACCCTAAACTTTGGACTCAAGTGAAGAAATAACATATCATACACTCAACAAACATAAAGGGAAGGAAAAAAATGCAATGCTTTCGCATGCATTAGAATGGTTACAAAGTGGGAAATATAAGGGTAAGAGAAGAACATAGAAGGCCAAATAATTATAAGGCTTCAAAAGGGGATCTAGGGATATAATCATGTAAGGGTAAGCTTGAAAGACTCAACCGGTCCAAACAATGCCCTAATCATTTCCTCAACCATGCACAATCTAGGATTTCACCTCAAGAGAGTTGCAAAACAATTTCAAGGATAGTAGAAATCATCCACATGCACAATCCATAAACGTTCTCTAGACAAACACTCAAATCTTTTCAAAGTTAAACAAGCATCTAAGTGAGAAACACATCATGCATAAAAACAAACAAGATTGCTTAAGCATGCTGCAAGATCGCAAATGGTTTCACAAAGAATCGAGGACAATCGCAAGCATTTATATCATTGGCCAACCAAAATTACACTAGCAAATGGCAACAAATCATGCATTCAAAAGATTCACCATTTTTCATTCATGCATGCATAACATCATGTAAAGAGTGTTGAAAATTGAAACTTTTATCAACAACTTACCAGTAACAGCCAAAATAGGATAGAATCATGAAAGTATGATGACTATCACTAGCACATGCTTAAAGTATCAAAACATGTGTAAACATTAAGTATTAAGGGTGAAAAACATGCAATGATACTCCCCCAAACCAAAGTGAACGTGTGTTCTTGGTGTTCATGGTCTATAGGGTACTTAAGCAAGCAAAACAGCAGCCTAACTAGAACTGAGCATTATTAAATAAAGAAAAATAGAAAAAATAAAAGAAAAATGCAAAACAAGGGGTCACGCCGCGAGGTGGACAAGGGTGCGCCGCGGCGTAGAGCGCTCTGGTGCTTGTTCCTGATCAGGCAGACTGGCATGCCGCGGCGTGCACATTCTCATGCCACAATGTGAGAGGGTCATGCTGTAGAATTCTGCAGCAAACTAGTTTTTGTCGGAACTGGTTCTCTATTTTGGCCCTTAGCACCTCCAAAACATGTCTAAAAACTTAAAATACAGAATGTACAACAAAAACTTAACAAAAACACGAAATCAAACTATAACTACTTATTTAAACAAACTAAAAACAAAAGCATAAAAACATGAACTAAAACTATTTACAACAACAAAACATAAAAAAATTGAATTAGGACTAAGCAAACTCATTGTCAATAAAAGCATAAAAACATGAACTAAAACTATTTGCAACAACAAAACATAAAAAACTTGAATTAGGACTAAGCAAACTCATTGTCAATATTAGCAATACGGAAATAATGTCTTATCCCCGACAACGGCCCCAAAAACTTGTTAGGGTCAAAACGTGTTGCCTATTTGCTAACCGCAAGTGCACGGATCACTCAAGTAATACAGATACAGAGTAAAAGTTCATTCCCACGAGGATAAATATGTTTCCAAAACTAAAACTAAGTATCAACCAATAGCTTAATTAATTCTATTCATGAACATAAAAATGGATAAAAATAAAGAAAGTAAAGATAGAAAGCAATAAAGATAAACGGTTAGGTTTCAGGGAATCCTTTTTCACCCCCTACATCTACCAACAACTTGCAATCCTCTTCATAAATACGAATGTATTGATTAAGTTAGCTTGGGAATCTACATTAGCTAAAAGCATATGTCTAGGTCAATCGACCCTAGTTTAAACTGCCCAACTCACTAAATTTCCTTGAGAGCTAACACAACTTCTATTCTTGAACATATATTCCCAATCACACACTATGCATGGCCAATAGGTATATTTCTATCCCATTAACGAATCAACTGAAAAGTCGAACATGCATCAACCATACCATGTCCATATTAACAAATCCCTATATCTAGTTCATTTGCAATATTAGGATCATACAATTCATGGCCAACCAACAGCAAGCATTAAACATAGATTATGATTGAATAATAACCAAACATCCACACAAACTCAGAGAAGAACACATCATTAATATATATAGAAAAGGATCCAAAATATCCCTAAATACAGCTCAGCTATGCAATGAACATGAAAACATAAGGAAAATCATATCCAAGGAAGATAAGGAAGATAAGAGAGAAAGGGAAAAGAGAAAGGAAGCTTATTGATTTGTCTTTGAAGCTTGAATCCTCCTCCATCCTTGATCCTAGCCTCCAATCCACCATCAATGGATATCTAGCCAAAGCTTTCTAACCTAAAACTAAGAAAAACTAAGAAAACCTAAAATTAGAAATGGCTCAAACGGCCAAGACCTAGAGAAAAATGTGAAAAATCTAATATATAGGCTCAGCTTGCCGCTTCACGTTGCGGTGCGCACTATCTTTTGCCGCGACGCCCATAGGGTCAGTTACATTACGCCGCAGCGCACCCATCTTCTGGGCCGTGGCACTGAACTCTCGGGTTCAAGTATGGAATAGCTGAGATGCCTCTCCACGCTGCGGCATGCATAACATTGTGCCGCAGCGTTGACTGTTGAAATGTATATTTGGCTTCCTCTTGATTTTTAGCTTAAATGCTCCATATTTGACCTTGTTTGGAGCCCTTCCTAATATAGGAAAAACACCAAATCAGTAACATATATAAATCTACTTAATCAATAACGATTTAAGCTCAATTTACTCAATAACATATCGGAAAGCATCAGAATCAGAATATGACAAATATAAGCATAAAACCTTCCAAATATGCATTATAAACAGGGACTAAGCATTCATTCTACCACAGAGATAGGGCACAAATAACTTCATTTTATGGAGTTATCACACCCCTAAACCTACATTTTGCTAGTCCTCAAGCAAAATAAAATAGAACTAAGTAAATCACTTTATAATTCGAATCAAACATTCATTCAGCAAATATCATTTCAATTGTCTTTTCTTTCTTTTAAAGCATAGCTAGTATGTCTTGACTGCATCAATCCTCAAAAAGTGCAAATGCCCCATAAACAGCTCCACACATATACAATCCCTAACATGCTATCAATCCAAACAACTCTTCATGCAATTCACATTTGTCACAAACATGCAAGATAAACTTCTCCTAATCAAGTCATACACATCCGGATAAGTTTATAAACATACATGTATATGATTCATAAAATCCACAAGATTATAAATCAACTCTCTCTCCACTAATGTAAATCACACAAGATTGAGGATCAAAAGAGACTTGATCAGCTTATAATGTTAGGCCAATGGTATGGGCGAAAGAAATGAAGGAAAAGGATATAATACAAACATTAAGACACATAATATATTACTTTAAGATATGAGCCACTAACTGATATTAGCAGGGTATTCAATAGTGAATGCAGAAAACTTGCCAGAACCATTTTTGGTGCTTTTCAAACATTACTTTTCTTTTGCTTTGCTTTTCTTTTTCATTTTTTTTCTTTCTCTTTCTTTCGATTTTCTTTATTTTGCAAAGCAATGTTTTTTCTTTTCTTCGCATCTAGTTCATTCAGGCTCATTTTGAATTAAATAATCATTAACACCCCTATTCATCAGACTCCCCGGTAATGGCGCTAAAAACTTGTTAGGGTCAAAACGTGTTTGCCCATTTGCTAACCGCAAGTGCATGAGTCGCACAAGTAATAAAATGATGAGTACAGATATCATTCCCACGAGGATAATTTTATTTCCAATGCTAAGTATTAATCGATAGCTTATCTAATTCTATTCAAGAACATAAAAATAGGGAAAAGCAATTAAACTAAAAACTAAAAAGTGGTAAAGATAATGGTTAGAGATTAGGGAAATCCTTCTTATCAAGTGAAGAATAAACAAAATACATGATAATACTGAAGTTAACATGTGATTGACACCATCTTAGTTAGGTCAACCAAGATGTAATTGGAGTTTGGAGCTTAAGTTTGCATAGCAATAATACTGACGTTGTTGTAGATAACTTCAAAAAATGACAAAGTCCATTTGTCATATTGCATAGAGATAATATTGATGTTGTCGATGAAGTTCACATTAAGGCTTGGTTTAATGAACCATGTGACATGTATATGGCCTTCAAGAAGGTCTTCAGTTACATGGTGTTAACTGCCCACGATGGAGAAGCTAATTCCATTACCTCTGTTTAGATGTATGAAACTACACATGTACACATCACCTGAAGTAGTGCGCTAAAGGAGAAAGAGGGGTAACTGGCATGGACACATGGCATAATATTAAGAAGCATCGGATTTCTATAGAATTGTTAGATGCTGAGAGCAGTTACCACATTTTATCTATAAATAGGGAGGTCAGGTAATATTCCAAAAGGTCTTGAAAACTCTACACCCATCACCCACAGTAGGAAGTTTAGTTACCATTGACCACCCTTTATCATTTTTCCTTTCTAGATAGGATTTATATCTTCACTTTTAGGAGTAGACATAGCTTATAACTTATTCAACAATTTGTACTCAAAATGACTCTGTAAGTTTTTTGAGTTCAATTTAATGGTTATTTGTTTCGATACTTGTTATTGGATGGCATACATTTTTTCTTTGATGTTCAATTAGAGTTTGACATGATCACGCACTAAATGTTTCGAATATCAAACCTCTTTTTGTAAACACACACAAGACTAAAACCTTTGGTATACAAGGAATAAAGCAACGGTGAAAGTTAGATCCCTCTTTTGTCTTAAATGTAAAAGGGTTGACATTCAAAGTTTAGGCTGTGATTTGGTTGCCCAAGCCAAATTAAACTAAGAATAGTTTCCTAGGAAACAATGGGTTTAAGGGTCATTTATAGGGATAATAGATGTAATAAGATGATTAATAAGTTGGGTAATAGCAAAGAACTTCACCTTTATTTTTTGCATGAGAAAACTTTTAAGACAACATAATGACATTGACAGTGAGGACACTGCCTATAAGGAACCAGTTGAGACCAATAAACAACTTATTGATAGCACTGAAGATGTGTTTGAAACTTGAGATCACTCCTTTCCACTGACTAAAAGCACCCAAGAACCATATTTCCATACACAAGACACCCCTATAGCCATTAAAAACATCCTTGTAGCCACAAATGAGGGAGAGGCCATGAGAAGCTAATAAAAAAGGTGGCTTAATAGGTCCACCACCTATAGGTTGAACATTAAGTCAAGAGACACCCTAATTGAGGACTATAGTGATGAAGAAGAGGATGTAGGGAACCAAGTTCATGTACTCCACCTTTCCAATAGGGTGGAGAATATGGGATAGCCAGACATGGATGTAAATCTATAATTCAACACCCATATTGAGTTTAGTAATGTGATTTTAGCGTTAGACATGGAGTTCCCTACCCTAACCATGTTTAAGAATGTTGTAAAGGATTATACTATTCACATTGACAAGGAGGTTAAGTGGGTAAAAAATGACAACGTCAGACGCAAGGTAGTATGTAAGGAAGAAGAATGCCCTTGGGAGATACTATGTAGCATAAACAATTGGACAAATTCATACCAAATTAAGACCTTTGTAAACAGACATATGTGTTGTAGGTCTTTTAGGAACAAACAAGCTTCGAGTAAATGGGTTGTTGGTAAGTTGGTGGAGGAGATAAGGTCACACCTTAAAATGGATGAGGTAGTAGGTCATATGAAAAAGAAGTATAATATCCATGTGGTTGAAAACAAGGTTTATAGGGCATTAGATCAAGTCAGTAAAACTATCTAGGGGTTAGGGATTGAACAATATATGAAGTTGTAGGATTATGCACATGAATTAAGGAAAACAAATCCAACTTCAACTTTCTTATTAAATCCTAAGCCCTAAACCCTACATTCCAAATATTCTACTTTTTTTTAAGGCTTTAAATAAGGGATTCCAGGTTGGGTGCAAACGTTTGATTTGGTTGGATAACTACCACTTGAAATGATACTATGGTGGCCAATTACTGTCAGCCTACTCATACGATAGAGATGGTGCATTCTATGTAGTTGCTTATGCAATTGTAGATGTCGAGTCAAAAGGTATGACTCACAATTATTTGAAGATGACTTTTGCATAAGAAGGGGGGTTGGATTGTGTTTTTTTTATAATAAATTTTGAACCCTAATATAAAACTTAAACAAGCTTTCTCAAAAGTATATACTTGGATAAAATGATCAGAGAGTTAGTAAAAGACTTTAGAAATCTTAGTTCACAAACCAAGTTACTAAAAAAATAATATTAGAAACCTGATACTGATTAAGTTCAGAAAACTAGCCAAATGCTTAGAAAGTAGCTTTCTCAAAGTTTGAAAAACCTTTACTGATGTTTCAAGTTAGAAAAAAGTTTTCACAAACAAATGTTTTTACTTAGAAGAACTTAAGGTATCAAATTTTTGAAGTTGAAGTTCAAACAGTAAAAGGATAGGAATAGAGAAAGCTTTACACATAGGATTTTATATTAGTTCGGCCAAACCACATGCCTACTTCCAATCACTAACACATACCCAATATTTTTATATAACGGAGTAGTCTTTCTTCTACCCTAGCTTCTCCAAGCTAGATTATAAGTATTGTTTTCACATCTAACCTCTTCGGGCTCACTCAGAAACCTCTCAGACCATTATAGGGTCAAGGTTACAAGGATATAAGAGATGGGTTTGTGTTTGATCAATCACACACTCAAAGAGTGGATTACAACACTTATAACCAAAGCACTAAACTCTACTTACAAGATATAAAAAGAATGTACAAGTAGAGATAGAGTATTGCTATCAGAAAGCAATATAAAAGTAACTGATATGATTAGAAAGCTTTTCATTGAGAGTTGAAACTTGAGAGATTTGAATGCACTTCAACAACCATGTGTTCTCTGCTATTAATAAGCTTCCACAACTTCTATTTAGAGGTTTTAAAGAAATTATAGACGTTGGGCTTCATTAAATGCAGTTGCACTTTATTTTGAAACTTGTTGAAGAGATATAATCATTATTTTGTCTTCATGTGGCAGTTTTTATAGCTTTTTTAGAGTTGGTACAGCTACTTTTGTACTTTCTTAAGAGAACGTTCCATGTTAGTTAACTTTCTGAAAGACATCCCTAAGAGACTTTGATCTTCCAAGTTGAAGTCTCATGATCATAGCTTTCTGATGGAGAGCTTTTTGAACAAATTTCTTTCACATGGAGAGATTTCTCAACAAATATATTTCTGAGAACTATAAGTGCTTTGAGTTTCATTAAAGTCAAGTGCTATCACTACAAAAAAAATTGTTTAGCGGCGGTTAAAAACTATGTTTAGCAGCAGTTAGGAAAAAAAAGTGGCGGCTTACAGGGGTCCTTAAATCATTTCGTAGCCGTTTCAGATAACCGTTGGAATAACCGCTCCTATTATTTTGTTCATGGCAGTTTTTGCAGCGGTATTTTAGCGGCAATTTTTAACCGCTGCTAAAAATTTTGTATTTAATTACTAGTTATTTATAGAGGCAGTTTGGAAATCGTGGCTAAAATTGAAAAAATAGCTAACCTTTTTTTTGCGGCGCTTTTACTATTTTTATTTTAATTAGTTTTATTTTCCTTACTTTGTTGGTATATGCCAATTTTAATACATTTCAACCTATTTTATATTACAATTAGCTAGCATATTCAAATGAAATTATAAAATTTTTAAACTTTTAACAAATGTATTAATTTGTCAACATAATCTTAGATAAATATTTGAAGTGATGATTCTGTATACAAGTAAATTAAAATCCAGTACAAACAAAATAAACAAACTAAAATCTATTACAAACAAAATAATATCTAAGGAATACAATAGTAACAAATCATTTTTCTATCATGAGACATTCACTTTCCACTCTGATTATAATCATGTTAAATTTGAGCATCATGACTTGCTGATGAAGATAGTCTGACACTTAGTAAAATTGGGCACTTCCTTCATCTGAAGCCTGAAAATATAAACAAATTATGAGTTATATGCATTCAATAAAAGCACCATGGATTTTAGAACAAACACACCATGAGTTGACCGAAGTCCAAATACCACAAGATAATGAAGACAAAGTCATCATGGAAGGGTGGGTTAACTTTTCTACATAAACAAAGTTTGTCCTATATTAGTTTGGAAAATCATGATCACTACAGGACTATCCTATATCATTGTCTTCCAATCCCAAATGGACTTATACTTAAATTCATGCAAACAATCATCAAGGATAAAATGAAACAGTCCCCTTATCAAATAATTGCAATCCAATTGAACAATCAAAAGATACTATTAAGGCGTCAAATAGGACAAACAAGACTGTATATTACAAAACCAAAAGAAATATGAAGCAAACAGCAACAACCTTACTATGCGACCTCACATGGCTATTTTAAAATAAAATGAATTGCCTAATGCTAATAGGATGCTTATGATAATATCCCAAAGCAAAGATCAAAAGCTTTAAACGACTCAAATGACTCATAACAATAGAGAGGAAATCAGCAACTTAAAGCGTGGAGGGCTATACTTATGAAAGTAGCCATCGTAAAATGTTAAATAACCAGCAATATAGCATTATGAAGGCTTCCCAAAAACAATAACCATCTATGTCATTTAAGATGGTAACAAAGCCATTCAACCATTCCAAAACTGATATTACTTATTTTAGTAGCAAAAATTCAGGATTCAAAACATGTATTAGGAATCTTAGCATTTAAGATCTATTTAACTTACTCCCTTTCTTTTAGCCATCTATCTCACATACTATTCACACAGCAAGTATAGTTTAGTATAAATGGCCTGTTAACATTCCCATTAAATTTTAGATGCAGCACCCAACAAAGCAATGAAATAGATCATGATCTGATGTGCAAATAGGATTTGTCCCATAATTCTAGAACCAACAACAAGCATTTTAAAAAATACCTCAACATATCACAATTAAGAATAGAATTAAAATAGAACAATGGAAACATAAACAAGTTTGATATAATCCATGACTCAAACTTTTCATTAAACAAGTGGTATTTGGTCACTCAAGCATAAAGAATATCTCCAAAGTTCTCAGCCAAATTCAAGCAAAACATACTAGGATCATACTTCACTTTTTACAATGGTATCATGAAATTTAAAATACATACCATTGCATTAACCATAGTGGCCAACTCAACAAGTAAATCCCTTCCTTATTGAAGTAAATATCTTGTTCTAGCACTTTCAAATGCTTGCCTTCTCAATCTCTCTATTTTCACCACTAATTCAAGCTTTTGCATCTCTAATTTCTCAGCTTCTAACTCCGACTTCATCTTATCCACCTTTGTTTGAATTGGTGGATTTAATATTCCACTAAACTAATGAGCTGTGTGGCCAACTATTTGAGTAAGAGATGGCCCAAAACCCACACCCCGAACTTGGCCAGAGTGCTCCTTCCTTAGAATCTGAGCAAGTGAATCATCTTGTGAAATTTGTTGTGATAAGCCATCTTGATGCTCAATATTAATAATTTTCTCCTTCAAACAAGTAAGATTTCAACCATTAAAGTTTAAATTTATACATTGGGTAAAATATTAATAAAAAAGATTAATCAACATCAATTTCTTAAATTACTTACACTAACAATTTTGGCCTCATCATTGACATAAGAACTGTCTTTTCACTTGTGTACTATATAGTCCACATATCTCCTTTACCAATGTGGCTCCCACATTGTCATTCCTATATCATTATTACTTCAATCATATACTTAAAAATTAAATAAGATTAAAAAAATCAAATATAAGGAATTAAAGAGCTTCAACATTAATAACCTCTTTAGCTTTTCTCCTAGGTATGCTTTTTCAACCACCAACGTGTGTGTACAATTGTTTCTTCCAATTTTTAGCATTCTTTTTGCATATCTCCTGTGCTTGTATTAACAATAACACAATTATGAACTGATTTGATCATTTTATATAAATGACCATGTTTGTTTTGGATATGTTACCTGTGTTTTCCTATAATTGCGATATTCAATAAACCATGCCAATGGTTAGGATCAATTCCATTAGGGCGTCATGTAACATTTTCCTTCATAATAAATGTTTTATCATAAAATTGATGAAACATATTATGTTTGATATTTTTCCACTTCTTCCCAATACTTTTCATGATATATCCCTTCAACCGACTGTCCTCTATATGAAATTTTTTTGCATAAGAAAAGATATTAGTAACTAAATCATACATATCATAAAATACAAATAAATAATTTATATGTACCTTTATAATATCATTATACATTTTCTCCTTATATGTACTCGAAACCTTACGCTAAGAGACATAACACATGGGAAACTTAGAATAATCATATCTTAAATCTCCCAAGAAGCCACCCAAAAGGTCACCTATGTGGCGTCCCAGGGCCGACGAAGGCGGGGAGTGATCGCCGGTGCAATGAAGCACGGACAAGGAGCAGCTCCTGGCAAGGTTCTAGGCGGAGGGTCTGCATGAATGAACTGAATACGCACTAGAATGAGATGGATTCAGAGACTGTGCAGGTATGGGACTGCATAGTTGAGGATGACTTAAAGGAATTGATTTGGCGTAACCATATCAACAAGTTACAACTTCTTTTCGGGAGCCTAGAACATAAGAACTCCATGATTAAGCATGCTTGACCTGGAGCAATTATGGATGGGTGACCTCTTGGGAAGTTTCCTAAGATGCGTGTGAGTGAGGACAAAGCATGCTGAAAAGACCCGTGTTGGTTTATGGAGACACTCATCAATCCTACAGGCAGTCCCGGGTCATTACAACCTCCATCATCTATGGTTGACTAAGCTCATTGCATGTGATTATAACCTTTTTACCTGTAGGGAGTGACCAAATATCGTGCACCTTCAATCGTCCTTCTTTGATGGTGCCATCCTCATCTAAAACAAGAATTATAATATTTAAAATACATATAGTCGTCAAGCAAATAAAAATACAATAACAATGATTCTTACCATTAACATTGACGATCCAATAGCTGTTATTCTTATGATTGATAATAATTGTCTCACCAAATGTAGCAATAAGAACATCCTTAGACTCATCAAAAGAACCAATATACTCAGGCTCGAGCTCAAACTCAGATGAATGAGTGGATGGCATAACACAGGCATCTGAGGATGGCCCTAAATGAGCTCCACTATGAGTCAATGGCATAAAATAGGCACTACCATCTAAGTGCGGCCTGTAATATCCTCTAAAATATGTTAGACTTGTAAATAGTTACAAAGGTAGCTTAATACTTGCTTAACATGTCTGCTTACTTTTGTGACAATCTGAGTTACTTTAGACATTTTGCTGCAACCCAGAAGGTGAAAAGTAGCTTAAAATTACACGGATATTAGCATAAATGGCTTAGCTAATGGAAATAGATGTGAATAATTTATTTCTAAGTCAAAAATGTGTAGATTACATGTGTTTGGATTGCATTTATGTGTGATTTGATGTTTGAATCCAAATTAAGAGGTTTAAACTGGTGATTAATGATTCCTATGTGTTTAAGGACTGATTAGGGACATAATATCACCTAGAAATTGATTTATAATGGCCAAAATCCATGAAAAGAATCAATGGAATAGTACCACGATTCTGTAGAATTCTACAGAATCTGGTTTCTGCTTTGAACATCATGGCGAGAGTATGCTATGCCGTGGTGTGGGGTTAAATTTGCTGCTAGCACTGCGACATGAAAGTAATGCTACATCCAGTAATGAAACCCGAGGCTAGGGCGTCGTGGCATGCCCAAGTATGTGTCACGGTGTGAGGCCCCGAACCTCTAGAAATGTCATTTTTGATGTTTTCAAGTTGTTGGCTAGGTGGAATCATTTGTATATGTTTCCTAAGGTGTTTGAGGACACAAATAGGGATATTTCAAGAGAAGAACTATCACCTAGAATGACTGAGAAAGCTTAGGCCTTTAAGTATCCTAAAGTGAAGGATTGCCCTACGTAAGGATATAGCACCTTAGGCAACCTAGTGTTGCATTAGATATCACTCAATATGTGACGAGATGGTGCAATGGAGACAACTATACTAGGATGGATTGTAGGGTTCACTCTAGTAAGAATAAGGAAGGTATGAATCTTAGGATATCCAAGAGTAATGGATTACCTTAGGAAGATACCTAGAACCTTAAGCAACAAAGAGTTGTAAGTAAGAACCACTCTTGAGTTAGATTCACTTGAGTGGGGATAAGGTTGTGTATTTAGTTCCGACGAGGGGATGTTATGTACTAAGTCTCTAGTTAAGTGAGACCTTGTACTTTGTAGAATACACAAAAGGATGAGTCGAGTTAGTAAGAATGTTAAGGAGGTGTTTATGTAAGAGGTAAACATAACACTACGTTTTTCACACACTAGTTAGTTAATCTAGTTTGTATATGAAAGATAAGAACCTTAGTGCAACCTAGAGTAATGGTTTGCCATAGGTGAGTATCTTACACCTTAGCAATATAGTGTTGCATAGAGATCACTTTAAAGATGTAATGAGTGATGATGGGGTGTATTAGATGCAATGAACTAGGATGGATTGGTAGTGTTTACCGAAGAATGAAAGTTCATTTAGCCAGAAGGAAAGGAATCAAAAGTTTCTAAGTGGACAAGTATTCCTAACTAAGTGCTAGGGTTACATGTAGTATGAGGTTACAAATTCTCCTCTCTACATAGGGTAAACATAAGAAGCCAAAGTTCCTAGTAGAATATGCTTAGGTCTTAAATGAACTAGGTATATAAGTATGTATATATGCAAATGGAAATGGTCTAGTAGTATTAATCTTGGTAAGTATCCTTTGATGTCCATTCATGGAGGCCAAGAGAGATAGATGGGTGTCTGAAAGACTCTTTTGAGTAAGGACATAACCCTAATATCTCGATAGTGCGAAGGCCAAAGGAGATAAGTGGGGAGTCCGTAAGGTTATTTTGAATAAAGATTTAGCTCGAACTTCTAAGTGTGCCAGGGTATGTCTGATGTGAGGATGAACTTTCCCTTTATTTACCACAGGATGATATACTGAACCAGTTCCTAATGAATTTCTTGATTTTCAAAATAAACCTCTATGTGTATTTTAAAACAAAACATTGCACAAGTATATCTTTAGGGTCTTCTTAGGCATAATCATATTGCATATTATTTGCATTGTATTTACAGACAGTTGTATGGGCATTATCTGTTGCTGTTGGTACTTATAATTGTATGGGCAGTTGTTTATACCTAACGGTATGTAGGCTATCGGTTTAGACTAACTACTTAGTAGTGTGCAGTTATGAGTAAAAGTGGAGGAAACTCCTATGTTAGTAGTTATAGCAATTGTTATATATGTTATACAATGTTATAGCAAGCTGGTATTGGAATTGCTTTTACTAAAAATCATAATTCTCACCCTAGTTGTTCTTCCATATAAATCTAGGTAAAGTCCCTGCTAAGGGAAAGAAGATGAAGCATGAAGACTAGTATAGTTTTATATGCTTTTTTAGCCAGAACTTATGTATACAGTTTACATTTATTTTGTATGTAGTATAATATGCCATTCTATGGCTAGTGTTGTATATATATATATATATATATATATATATATATGTATGCGTTTAAGTTTTCCACAATCTCTCAAGGCTTTTGATAATTACTCAATTGTGATTATGGATATATGTTAGTATGTAGTATGTAGAAGTGATGTCTCTAGTACTAGTTATCTTTATATATCTTGGTATATCTAGGATATATCTAGATATCTGTATTAGGATGTTATATATGGTATCAAAGCAGTTCATTGTATTGAGTCGTGGTATGGACTGACTATGCTTAGGCATGAGTAGCAGTTTAGTAGAATGTTATGCATTCTTTTATCTCTTTATGATGCAAATGGAATTGCACAACTAGCCTTAAGCATGGATGCTATTAGCTACTATTGCACAGTTACATGATATTGAGCCTAGCTAACTCAATATGTAATGTTCTGTGTGTACAGGAAACTATGACAAATATCGAGTGAACCTATGAGACTAAGAAACTGGAAAAGGAGGAGACAACCAGAGCTCTTAGAGAAATGGTTGCTATTTTGAGAGAGCATACTGCCATTTGTAGAAGACTATCAGAATCGATAGAAAAGGACTCACTTAGTAAGTTGAGGAACTTATGAGGGATCTATATTTCTCAAAGTTTAGAAGAGTTACTCCTTTATTTTTTAAGGGGTAGTATGGTTCAGTCAGAGCTAGGAGATGGCTTCAAGAGATAAAAGAAATCTTTAAGGTCATAGCGAGCACTAATGGATAGAAGGTGACCTTGATTCTTACGAGTTAGTAGGTGAAGCCGAAAGCTATTGAGTTGAAGCTGAAAAGTTTGTAGAGATGGTTGGCACTCGAATCACCTGAAAGGTGTTTAGTGTTACTTTCCTAGACAAGTATTATTCCCTTGAGTTATGGAAGGCAATGAATTTAGAATTTCTAAGGTCTGAGCAAGGGAATATTACCATGGATCAGTATGTGGAGCAATTCAAAAAATATCCTAAGTTCTTTTCTTATTTTTTGAGTAATCCAGATGAAGACTGGAAGTGAGTAAAATTTGAAGAGGAACTTGGAGAAGACATTAGAAGAGTTGCAAAGCAAATGGAGGTTAAGGACTTCTCTGCTCTAGTCAATAAGTGTAGAGTTATAGAAGTAGATAATCTCAGAACCACAACAGAGGAAGAATTAGAAAATTCCTTAAAAAGGAAAATATCAGATGTTGAGATCAGTAAGGGTGCCTCTTGGTCTCAATTTTTATCAAATAATGGAAAACAGATTCAAGTGGAGGCTTGGGGTGACGATAAGTATATGTAGGGTATTCTTAGTCAAATAACCCTAAAAGAAAGAGGTAAATCGGACTCCAAGGTACCAAGATGTGCTTGTTGAAGAAGGTACATGGGGGTAACCATTTTTGGCAGGCAAATCCATATACTTTTTATGTACGTAATCAGAGTGGTGTAGCAGAAGCGACGAAATCTTCCAACTTGGTATGAGGTAAGAACACATGTAAAGAGAAATCTTTTAAGATGTGTATAAGGAGAGTATGGATTTACTTTGTAAATCATGTTAGTTTACTTTGTGAATCTAGGTTGCTTACCTTGTTGGTATGGTTTAGTTGTTTTAGAGACAAATGATGTTATGCTCTTGTTTAGTTGAAGTGTGAGACTGTGCTTAATGTTAGGCAGTTGAACAAAGAGACTATCGAGAATAAAAAATTTTTTTCTAGAAAGGATGATTGGGGTAGATCAGTTGAGAAAAGCTTTGGATTTTCTCATGAGATGATCTGAGATCAGGTTGTCTTAGAATCAAAGTTAAGAAGAGAATATCTCTAAGAGTTTTTTAGAATTACAAAAGGTCATGAAGAGTATGTCAAATGTAGTTTTCAAAACTTTTAGAAAGAAGGTAGTTAAGTGCCAAGTTAGCCAAAAGTCAGTTTTGGAATTAGCCACAGTGGTTTGACTTACTATTTTGGAGATATTGCTCATAAGGAGTCTAGTTCGAGGTGCTCAGCGATCATAATAGTTTAAGATGCTTGTTGATCAGAGGAAGCTTAACATGAGGCAGAATAGATGGATGGAGTTTTTCAAGGCCTATAACCTTGAGTTACGATCTCATTCGGGTAAGGCCAATGTAGTGGTCGATACATTAAGTAGGAAATTCCTACGGGTTTCTTAGATGATAGTCCAAGAGAGTGAGTTTCTTGAGAGTTTCAGAAATTTGAGTCTTGCTGTGGCTGTGATGCTATGTAGCCACTCAGTGAGTAAAGTGGAAATATTAAAGGACTTAAGGACTCAGATTTTAGAAGCTCAAAAAGGAGGATGAAGCTCTAGGGGACACTAGTGAGTAGATCTTCTTCGGAGCCCAAAAGGATTTTTGAAATAGCAAATAATAGAATGACGAGGTTTAGAGACAAACTTTATTTTTTTTCTTCAAGTAAGTCAAAAATCAAGGAAGAGATTCTAGAAGGAGTTCCAAAGAGAATGTAAACCATCTATCTAGTGGCTACTAAGGTTTTTCAAGAGTTAAGGAAGATGTTTGGTGGCCTAGTATGTTAAAGAACATAGCAGAATATGTTGAGCTACAGGTAAGGGTGGAGAGATCAAGTAATCCACCCACATTTCACCAAGTGAAGTTAGTTATTTTATAAATAAGGTAGTTCAACTACTTTTGAAGAAGATAGTTAGAGTGCATGGAGTTCCAGTGAATGTAGTGTCTGAAGGAGATCCTAGATTCACATCTGGTTATGGAAAGCCTTGCATAAGGAGTTTAAAGCTAAGTTAAGTTCTAGTACAGCTTACCATCAATAGACAGAGGGGCCCAGAGCTTAGAGATAAGTAGATTTCCTCTAATAGAGGTGCAGCTGGGAGAAGTTGGTGCTAAAAAAGTATTACGTGGTATTAAGAATTCTATGTTAAGAGAGTTACCCAGAGTTATTTGCATGAGGTGAGCAATTTTGGGGACAAAATTTTAAAAAGGAGCAGAGAAATGTAATACCCCTAGCAACATGTTAGACTTCTTTATGTGTTCAAAAGGTAGCATATGACTTGCTTAACATGCCAGTGAAGTTTTGTGACAAACTGAGTTTGTTTAGGCACTTAATTATAACACAGAAGTTGAAAAGTAGCTTAAAATAACTCAGATAATAGCATAAGTTGCTAAGTTGAGGGAAATAAACATAGAGAGTTTGTTTCTAAGTCATAAATAAGTGAAACAAGGTGTAGTTAAAGTTTTAAGATAATCAGAGTTAGTTTGGTATTTTTAGGTATACTAGTTGTCTATTTAATGCCAGATTGACTGGCAGTAGATATGAAAAATCATGAAAATGGTGAAACAATAATTTAGATGAATCTTATGATTTATTCTAAAGTTGTTGGAAGCTGCAAAACTTGTTTTACCTAAAACTAAGTGTTCTTAGCAAATACAGATTTTCCAATACAGCCCCAACAAACAAAGTCTCCAAGGCAGCAAAGCTGTTGTAGAACGAAGGAAAGAAAGAAAAACAAAAGAAAAAAAGAAGGAAGGAGCCAAAGGAGAGAAAGGAAAGGTGGAAAAGAAGGAAGACCAAGATCAAAGCATAGAACTTGAATATAGATCATCTCAGCAGGCAAGAGGTAGGGGTTTATGTCCACATTCATCTCTTTTCTCTATTTTCACCATAGATGCACTTTTGGTGCTTAAGAGGTCAAAATGAGTTCTAGAGGTGTTTGATGTGCTTGGCTTGCATGAATATGTTTCTTTGGTCATTTATGACTAGTTCATAGCATAAGTTGAAGATAGAAGCTTAGAACATCTCATTTAGACCATTGATGCCCAAAAGAGGGGTTTAGGTCAAGCTATGTGTGATTTGGTGTTTGAATCCAAATTAAGAGCTTTAAGTTAGTGATTGATGATTCCTATGTGTTTAAGGACTGATTAGGGACTTAGTATCACTTAGAAACTGATTTGGAATGGCCAAAATCCATGAAAAGAACTAATGGAACAGTACCACGATTCTATAGAATTCTAAATAATCTGGTTTTTGCTTTGAACGCAGTGGCGTGAGTACGCCATGCCGCGGCGTGGGGTTGAATTTTATGCTAGCCCTGTAGCGTGAAGACGCCATGCTGCGGCATGAGAGTGATGCTACATCCAGTAATGAAACCCGAGGCTAGGGCGTCGCGATGTGCCCAAGTATGTGTCGCGGCATGAGGCCCTAAACCTCTAGAAATGTCATTTTTTATGTTTTCAAGTTGTTGGCTAAATTGAATCATTTGTATATGTTTCCTAAGGTGTTTGATGACACAAATATGGATATTTCAATAGATGAACTATCACCTAGAATGAATGAGAAAGCCTAGGCCTTTAAGCATCCTAAAGTGAAGTATTGCCCAAGGTAAGGACATAGCACTTTAGTCAACCTAGTGTTGCATTAGATATCACTCAAGATGTAACAAGATGGTGCAATGGAGACAAGTATACTAGGATGGATTATAGGGTTCACACTAGTAAGAATAAGGAAGGTATGAACCTTAAGATATTCAAGAGTAGTGGATTACCTTAGGAAGGTACCTAGAACCTTAAGCAACAAAGAGTTGCAAGTAAGAACCACTCTTGAGTTAGATTCACTTGAGTGGGGATAAGGTTGTGTATTCAGTTCCGAAGAGGAAATGTTATGTACTAAGTCTCTAGTTAAGTGTAACACCCCAAATTCTGACTATGTGAATAGTAATAGCAGAATTACACTGTTTTACATTTTCTGTGTGTTATAAAAATAATTTGACTGTTCTGAGATCATATTTGATCATTTTGTGTGATTTGCTCCGAGTCAAGAAAATAATAATTTTCTGACCGGGAAAAATCTTATTTTAATTAATTAGAGCTGGGGGATCTTACTAAACCCAATTCATTGATATATATATATTAATCTCGTAATTTTTAGAATTTAACTATGTAATAAAATAATTTTATATTTTTATAATATTATTTTATTCAACAGTACTCTACTGTCTCAAAAATAGTAAAAAAATTATTTGTGGACCCGAAAAAGTTCGTGGGGCTCACGTTTAGTGTAGCAGTCAATGATGCTGACTGTACAGAAATCTAAACCAATAGGAAATGATCAAAATAGATGGCTTGACTTTCTAAGCCAATTAGAAATAGTCAACAAAAGAAGCATTGACTTCTTTGTGAGCCATTGGATTTTAAAGCTAACTTTAGAAGCGTTAATCTTAGCCGTTGATCTAATCAATGGTGAGATTAGAAGGATAGTTTTATGACCAATTGATATCTACCCTAGACGTGATCTATGGCTAGAAATTAAAGATGAATCAAGGGTTAGGATTTTGTCAAAGATTGTAGGCTTGAAAATGGTTAGTAACCTAATTAAGCTTAATTCAATTAATCTAATTACTTAATTAGTAAACTAAATGAACTAGCTTAGTTATGAATTAATTATAATCTAAATACTAATTAGATATCCTAATATTAATTAAAGGTTATAATATACGCTAATATATATTAAATTAATTAGTTATATGATTAGTATGTTAATTAAAATTAGTTAGGATATTTAACCTAACTAATTCCTTAATTAGTTAGCATATAATTAGGACTAATTTGGAAGTAATTAAGCCATTAAAAAGGTGGAGGGCTGCACGATTTTGGGGCTGCAAAATGAGGAGGCAAGTGGCTTGAATCTACAAGGTTCAAGAACCATCCAACATGACATAAGCCATGTGCACAAGTGTGAACACTTTAGGATATTTCAACATGCAAAATTGATCACTCAACCTCACCTAAAGCCACTCACGGCAGCTGCACTTCTATTTCCATTTCACTTTCATTTCTTTCACTTATCACAAATCAAAGCATCTACTTTCTCTCCAAAAAGCTATCAAGAACCAAGCAAACTTTCCTTTCTCTTTTTCTCTCTATATTCGGCCATGCACCTTACATGTACTACCAAACTTCTATAATTTTTTCCTATCATATTTCCTAAAGCCAAATACCATTCTAAGCATCTTTCATTCACAAAATTTTCCCAAATTCCTACTCTATCTTGCCTAAAATTCCACTTCTTGCTTACTTACTTAAGGGTAAGTTTGGTTTCTATGGTTCAAAACTGAATTTTTAATTTTTCTAACCATGATTGTTCCATGGTTTTTCAATATTGTACCTTGTATGTGTTTTTACTAATTGTTTAAGAATTTTAGGGATTTGTTTGGTGGATAGTACGAATTTGAAGGGAGGAAGGAGAACCAACCGATTAAAATTGTCTACAAGAGATAAGAGGGAGATTTAACCTCACCAACCGAGTTTTGGTGGTGTGAGGATGGTTTTGTACGGTGAAAAATCCATAAGGGTTCTTCACTGATTATTTGATGTGTTTTTTATTGTGTTTGTGTTGTGTTTAATTGAGTTTTTATGCTTGCATGTGTGATTAAATGCTTAAAGTTTTGATATTATGTGTGTATGTAAAATTATGAAAGCATGAGATTGTATGTGTAAATTAGGATGTGAATAATATGATGAATCGATTGTATGTGTACTCCAAAGAGTATTGAGGCTTACGGCCATACAATGGAAAAAGGACCAAAGTCCTTACACTGATGAATTAAAATGAGAACTGAGACATTTAAATGAATCTGGGAAAAATTTGAGTAATGGTAAAATAAAATGATTTTATGAGTAGTAAAGAAAAGAAATGATGATTTTTGAAAACAATACCATTTACTGATTTTTAGAGGAGTTATACCGCAAATTTTTATAAAAGAAGGACTAAATTACAAATTTTATCAAAATAAGGGGCCATAGTAAAAATATTGATTTTTGAGGGGCCATAATGTAAATATTATTTTTAGAGGGGTCAAACTATAAATATTTTATAAAAGAGGGATGATTTCGTAAATATAAATTTGATGAGGGACTTTTTTATAAATAATAATTTATGAGGGACTTTTCTATAAATATTAAAATTTGAAGGACTATTTTGTAAATATGGATTTTGTGAGGGGTTGTTTTGTAAATATGAGTTTTTGAGGGACTAAAGTGCAAATATGGAAAATGAAGCTAATTTTGATATTAAAATGAGAAAAATAGTATTTCTGATTTAAAACGTAAGAAAAAATATTTACGCGATTGAAAAACGTTGAAAAGTCGCTACGCGATTTTGAAAAGGTGGCAGAATTGAGTCGCAATTGAGAAAATGCGAAAATATGACTACGTGATTAAAATACAGTAATAGTACTGTTATATTACTGTGTGGACCCCGATTATGTGATATAAATTGAAAATATGAATAGTGCATGGTACATGCATTGGAAAGGTCTGATGGACTGTATGAGGCTAGTTGCCTAGGAGAGACTACACCTCCTGAGTGGGTGCGATATGCGTAGTGTAAGTCACTCGTTGACCATGGGGGCATTGGGGTGCGGGTTGCCTATAATGGGCAGATGGTAGCTCTTCTGTACCGTGGGTTAGACCGACGCAACACACCAATGATCCGGACCGAGACACTATCCTTAATTAAGATCTGATAAAGACTGTTGTGTATATGCTGGATGTGCAAAACTGAGCATGTGGTCCAAGGTATGTTGGTACCGACACTTCTTTTCAATCACTCTCTCCGACTTGAGTTGTAGCTCTATGGAGTAGGAAATTGAGTCTGTGTGCATACATATAATGATAGAGGGTATTATCATAATTTCTGTTTATGATAATTGATTTATCGATTTATTGATTATTAATGATGACATGACTGTAATTATTGTGTATTACATGTTTTGTGATGATATTGATATTAGTGGCATAACTGTAATTATGGTATGATAACTGTATGAGATATTGTATGTGTTTATCTTCATTACTGCCATACTAGTATTGGCGTAGGTGATCTCACCTCTTTGTATGTATATTCCATGTTATATTTATATTTGTTAAGACGTCGAGCAAGAAAAAGAGCGAGAAGTTGAGGAGGAGCAGATTCCTGTTGAGGACGTCGAGTTCTGAAGAGATGCAGATGCCTAGTTTCCTTAGCTACCTGAAGTTGACATTCATTGGGGGAGATGAGGCATGGACTGTAGATTTAGAGGGAGAGAGTATCTATTATAGAGTTTAAAATATCTATTAGGCAGTATTGGGGAGCTTACTATCGTACTCCTAGTACGGTTAGTATTGTGTCGTCTGCTCGGACACTTGTCCGTAGAACTGCACATCATGATGGATTCCTATGTACTGAGGAATCTGAGGAGGACCCATCTGAGGGTTCTGCTGTCTAGTAAGATTTGGGCTATATGTTAGTTTTAAAGTTTAAAGTTTAAATATTTTAGAAGTCTAGTTTGTAAGATATCAAAGTGTGACAATACTAAACGCTTGTATGTATATGTGATGTAAATTATTTGTGACAATGTTGTTATGTTTTTATTTTCTGCTAAGTTTATCTTATTATCATCAAGAAATTTTATAACTCGTATTTATAATACAAGCATGATTTTTAATTGAAGGGTAATTTGGTAATTAAGTAACATAAAGTGTGGCGCCCTAAGGAGGGTGTTACATTAAGTGGGACCTTGTACATTGTACAATACACAAAAGGATGAGTTTAGTTTGTAAGAACGTTAAGGTGGTATTTATATAAGAGGTAAACATAACACTACGCTTTTCATAAACTAGTTAGTTAATCTAGTTTGTATATGAAAGCTAAGAACCTTAGTGCAACTAGGAGTAATGGTTTGCTATAGGTGAGTATCGAACAACTTAGCAACATAGTGTTGCATAGAGATCACTTAAGATGTAATGAGTGATGATGTGGTGTATTAGATGCAATGAACTAGGATGGATTGGTAGTGTTTGCCGAAGAATGTGACTTTATATGACAAAAGTTCATTTAGCCAGAAGGAAAGGAATCAGAAATTTCTAAGGGGATAAGTATTCCTAACCAAGTGCTAGGGTTACATGTAGTATGAGGTTACAAATTCTACTCTCTACAAAAGGTAAACATAAGAAGCCAAAGTTCCCAGTAGAATTTGCTTAGGTCATAAATGAACTAGGTATATAAGTATGTATGTTTGCAAATAGAAATGGTCTAGTAGTATTAATCTTGGTGAGTATCCTTTGATGTCCATCCATGGTGGCCAAGGGAGATAGATGGGTGTCCGAAAGACTCCTTTAAGTAAAGACATAACCCTGATATCTCGATAGTGCCAAGGCCAAAGGAGATAAGTAGGGAGTCCGTAAAGTTCTTTTGAACAAGGATTTAGCCCAAACTTCTCAACGTGCCAGGGTATGTGTAATGTGAGGATGAACTTTCCCTCTATTTATCACTGGATGATATACTGAATTAGTTCCTAATGAATTTCTTGGTTTTCTAAATAATCCTCTACTTGTATTTCAAAATAAAAAATTGCACAAGTATATCTTTAGGATCTTCTTAGGTATAATCATATTGCATCTCATTTGCATTGCATTTACAAACAATTGCATGGGCATTATCTATTACTATTGGTATTTACAATTGTATGGGAAGTTGTTTATACCTAACAGTATGTAGGCTATCAGTTTAGACCACACTACTTAGTAGTGTGCAATTATGAGTAAAAATGGAGGAAACTCCTATGTTAGTAGTTATAGCAATTGTTATATTTGTTATACAATGTTATAGCTAGCTGGTGTTGGAATTGCTTTTACTGAGAATCATAATTCTCATCCCAGTTGTTCTTCCATATAAATCCAGGTAAAGACCCTATTAAGGGAAAGAAGATGAAGCATGAAGACTAGTATAATTTTATATGCTTTTATAGCCAGAACTTATGCATACAGTTTAGATTTGTTCTATATGTAGTACCATATGCCCTTCTGTGGCTACTGTTATATATATATATATGTGTGTGTGTGTGTGTGTGTATGTATGAGTTTAAGTTTTCCACAATCTCTCAAGGCTTTCTATAATTACTCAGTTGTGATTATGGATATATGTTAGTATGTAGTATGTAGAAGTGACGTCTCTAGTACTGGTTATCTTTATATATCTTGGTATATCTAGGATATATCTAGATATCTGTATTAGGATGTTACAATAAACATATTTTTGGAAAGAATAAGTAATAACCCACATCCACAACAAGAAAATAGACCAGTACTCAAGAGAAACTTGAGATTTCATGATCCTTCAGGGATCAGGGAAGACCAACCCCCCATCAATTCAAAGGAGAAATGATCTTGCTAAGGTTGAGAAGTGGTTGAGGAAGTTGAAGAGATGAAATGAATTATGATAGATTCCTCGTTTGATGTGTTTGAAGAGAGTGCTCAGTTTGGGTGTGCCCCACCTATGGTTAGAGTGGCGAAGATGTTTGAGAATGTCCAATATAAAATTCTTGGAGCTTCTCAATTCCTCCTTTTCCTGCTTCCTGATTGGAAAGACTGTAACATTCATGGTCCATGAAAGAAGAAGAATTTTGCTGAGTATGGGATCATTACTTAGTGTATAGATCCTAAAAAGGTCAATGACCAATATATGACTAATGTTTGGTTGAAGATCAATGCCAAGCTTGGTGAGTTGGATTCATTGTTGGGCGTTGAACCATCTCCTTCTCTTTTTGTTATTTCTAGAGTTTCTACCCTTATTCTAGGCATGGATGTGTCACATGGTTCACCAGGATAGTCTTATATTCCTTCAATTGTAGCATGGTCAGCTTTAGACTGTGGCCTTGAATATGTTAGATAGAAAGACCGAGAGATGGTTGGATGATACCAAGAGGTTGCTAGAAGTAGCAGGAGCCTAGATTATTTGGAAGATGTTTAGAGTTGTTTTTATGGGTCTCAGCCTAGGATAGATAATTTGATAAATTAGATAAGAAGGAATAAGAATGTTCTCAAAAAATGACCTAAGGTTAGAGTACTATTAGAATAAGTTTGAGAGAAAATATTTTGAAGATCGTCCTTAGAATCATATATGAACACCAAGCACCTGCAATCCTTATGGACTAGATGAACAAATTTTCTAGACTATATCTAAGCAAGATGGTTATGGTCTTGGTAGATGATAATTTTTATCTTTTTAAAGACATTTAAAGAATATGAAGATCACCTTAGGAAGATTCTAGAAACCCCGAAAGAGAAGCCACTATATGTTGTCATGGAGCAATTGTTAGAAGATGTAATTTCTATAGAAAGGATATTGTAAACCCAAGACCTGAGAAAGGCAGTATTTTTGAATAAACACATGAGTATGAAAACAATTTCCAAGGACTAAAAATAGATTAACTACCATACCGGTTCTAGTGGTCCCAGATCCTCAAGGGAACTTTGAGATATACTCTGATGCCTCAAGAAAAGAGGTAGGATGTATGTGATGCCAGATGCACAGGTAGTTGCTTACACCTCTAAGCGATTGAGATCACATGAGGACAGTTATCCAACCCACAGCCTAGGATTGGCAACTGTAATGTTTGCCTTGATGATTTGGAGGCACTAAGTGTATGAAGTTAAGTTTGCAGTCTTTAGTGACCATAAGAGTTTGTAATACCTGATTGACCAAAAATGATTAGATAGGAGACAAGATGATAGATGGAGTTCTTGGAAAAGATTAAGATTTTGAGTTTGAGTATCATCCAGGTAAGGCCAATGGAGTGGCTGATGCACTAGGCAGAAGATTTCTGCAAGTGTCCTATATGATGGTACAAGAGATGGAACTTTTAAAGAGTTTCTGAAACTTGAGCCTGACAGTGACTATGTTGTCACATAGTCTCTTTGGATAAATAAGAGCTTCATGATGATTTAAGGGTTCAAGTCAAGGATGCTCAAGAAGAAGATAAAATCTTAAAGTGATGGAACAATGATATTTAGAGGGAGACCTTGTGTCTCAAGAGAATATGTGATTAAAGAGAAAAAAAATTGATGATGCTCATAAGAGCAACTACCTTATCTATCATGGAATTACGAAAATGCATTAAGATCACAAAGGATGTTTAGAAGCCTCATATAAAAGAACAAATATTGCTTGAGGTGTCCAATTGAATCATGACAAAAAAGGAAATATAGAATATTAGAAATTCTCAGAATCTCTACACTCCTTAGGAGTTCTTGAACGGAAATGGAAACTATGCCAATGGCAAGAAAATATTCTTGAAGACATTCTTATGAATCCTCTGCTCTATGAAAGATGAAGACTGTGACCATTCTTTGGTTCCAAGAGATGATCTTGGTTATGTGGTTGCAATTGGGGAGTATTTAACAGAGGAGTTGAAACTATATTTAAGTTTTAATATAAGGTTGAAAAGGAGTACAAGAACTAACGTGGAGGATTCATGAAATGTCGAAGAAAAACTGATGTATATGGAATTAAGACTGTTTAAGATGATCTCATGGTAACTGAAACCTCTGTGCATCCATGGCATATGAAGCAAATGAAACCTCATTAAGTCAAAAGATTTAATTTCTCTTGATTAGAAACCTAGCGAGTGAGTATCCCTCGGGTTGCATCTTAGCTTATATTCCAAAAGCTAGGAAGATACTTATGACTGTCAGTATCATGCAAAGTTCTCTTGGTAAGCATCCTAGTGTTAGACCTTAGTGGTGCTTCCTAAGGGAATACTATTGACTTAGTAAAGGTTTCAACTTTGGCAAATAAGGACATACCATTCTATGACTCTCACACTATGAAGATAGATAAAAAAATCACATCCGCTGGAAGTGCTGAAATAGTGGGTGAAGCGAAAGGGTATCATTTTCTTAGGGCACAGACAATTTTTGATAATGGTTTATGAGAATGGAATGAGCAATTCATCACTTTTTTGCCAAGAGACATGACTTAAGATTCTTTAATTCTTATTAGATGGAAGATGTAACGCCCCTCGTGTAACACCCTCCTTAGGGCGTCACACTTGATGTTATTTAAATTACCAAATTACCCTTCATTTAAAAATCGAGCTTGTATTATAAATACGAGTTATAAAATTTCTTGGTGATAATAAGATAAACTTAGCAAAAAATAAAAACATAACAACATTGTCACACATAATTTACATCATATATATACATACAAGCCTTTTAGTGCTGTCGCACTTAATATTTTACAAACTAGACTTCCAAAATATTTAAGCTTTAATTTAAAACTAACACATGTAGCCCAAATCCTGCTAGACAGCAGAACTCTCAGACGGGTCCTCTTCAGATTCCTCAGCATATAGGAATCCATGATGAGGTGCAGTCCTACGGACAGGTGTCCGAGCAGACGACACAATACTAATCGCACTAGGAGTATGATAGTAAGCTCCCCAATACTGCCTAATAGATATTGGGAACTCTAGTTGTACATAAATATTGACAGAAAAGTAAGGGTGTTCTAAATGTAGCCTACTCAGCCTAATATTTAGGTCTCCCATATAATAGATACTCTCTCTCTCTAAATCTACAGTCCATGCCTCATCTCCTCCGATAATTGTCAGCCTCAAGTAGCTAAGGAAACTAGGCATCTGCATCTCTTCAGAACTCGACGTCCTCAGCAGGAATCTGCTCCTTCTCAGCTTCTCGCTCTTTTTCTTGCTCGACGTCTTAACAAATATAAATATAATACCAAACATGCATACAAAGAGGTGAGATCACCTACGCCAATACTAGTATGGCAGTAATGAAGATAAACACATACAATATCTCATACAGTTATCATACCATAATTACAGCTATGCCACTAACATCAATATCATCACAAAACATGTAATGCACAATAATTACAGTCATGTCATCATCAAAAATCAATAAATCAATAAATCAATTATCATAAACAGAAATTATGATAATACCCTCTATCATTATATGTATGCACACAGACTCAATTTTCTACTCCATGGAGCTACAACTCAAGTCGGAGAGAGTGATCGAAAAGAAGTGTCGGTACCAACATGCCTTGGACCACGTGCTCAGTTTTGCACATCCAAAGATATACACGATGCCTTTTTATCGATCTTGATTAGGGATAGTGTCTCGGTCCGGATCATTGGTGTGTTGCATCGGTCTAACCCACGGCACAGAAGAGCTACCATCTACCCATTGTAGGCAACTCGCACCCCAATGCCCCCAAGGTCAACGAGTGACTTACACTACACATATCGCACCCACTCAGGAGGTGTAGTCTCTCCTAGGCAACTAGCCTCATACAGTCCATCGGACCTTTCCTTCAAATTCGTGTAATCCACCGAACAAATCCCTAAAATTCTTAAACAATTAGTAAAAACACAAACAAGGTTTAATATTGAAAAACCATGGAACAATCATGGTTAGAAAAATTAAAAATCCAATTTTGAACCATAGAATCAAGACTTACCCTAAAGTAAGTAAGCAAAAGGTTGAATTTTGGACAAGCTAGAGTAGTTTTTTGGAAAAACTATGTGAATGAAAAGTGTTTAGAATGGGATTTGGGTTTAGGAAATATGATGAGATAAAATTATAGAGGTTTGGTTGTGTGGCTGATGCTCTTGGCCGAATATGGAGAGAAAGAAAGAAAGAAAAGTGTGCTTGGTTCTTGGTTGCTTTTGGAGAGAAAATGGATGCTTGATTTTGTGATAAGTGTAATAAATGAAAGTGAAATGTAATAATACTTGCTGCTGCCGTGAGTGAACTTTAGTGAGGTTGAGTGAATGAATTTGCATGTTAAAATATCCTAAAGTGTTCACACTTGTTTAAGCACATGGCTTATGTCGTTGGATGGTTCTTGAATCTTGTAGAACCAAGCCAACTAGCCTCCTTGATGCAGCCCAAAACCGTGCAGCCCTTCCTCTTTTTAGTGACTTAATTGTTTCCAAATTAGTTCTAATTACATGCTAACTAATTAGGGAATTAGTTAGATTAAATATCCTAACCAATTTTAATTAATATACTAATCATATAACTAACTAATTGAATATATATTAGCATATATTATAACCTTTAATTAATATTAGGATATCTAATTAGTATTTAGATTATAATCAATTAATAACTAAGCTAGTTCACTTAGTTTGCTAATTAAGTAATTAGATTAGTCAAATTAAGCTTAATTAGCTACTAACCAAATTCAAGCCTACAATTTTTGACTTAATTCTAACCATTGATTCATCTTTAATTTCTAGCCATTGATTACATCTAAGGTAGATATCAATTGGTCATAAAACTATCATTCTAATCTCACCATTGATTAGATCAACGGCTAAGATTAAAGCTTCTAAAGTAAGCTTTACAATCCAATGGCTCACAAAGAAGTCAATGCTTCTTTTGTTGACTCATTCTAATTGGTTTAGAAAGTCAAGCCATCTATTTTGACCATTTCCTATTGGTTTAGATTTCTGTCCAGTCAGAATCGTTGACTGCTACACTAAACGTGGGCCCCACGAACTTTTTCGGGTCCACAAATAATTTTTCTACTATTTTTGAGACAGTAGGTACTGTTGAATAAAATAATATTATAAAAATATAAAATTATTTTATTGCACAGTTAAATCCTAAAAATTACGAGATTAATATATATATCAATCAGAATTGGGTTTAGTAAGATCCTCCAAATTTAATTAATTAAAATAAGATTTTTCCCGGTCAGAAAATTATTATTTTCTTGACTCGGAGCAAATCACACAAAATGATCAAAAATGATCAAAAATGATCTCAAAACAGTCAAACTATTTTTATAACACACAGAAAATGTAAAATAGTGTAATTCTGCTATTACTATTCACATAGTCAGAATTTGGGGTGTTACAACTCTCCCTCTCTAAAATAAAGTTTCGTCCTCGAAACTTGACATACATTTTCAAAATAAAAACGAATACTACTCTCTTATCTTCTCTTCCAACTCCCATATAGCTTCACCACTTAAATCATTCCATACCACTTTAACCAATGCGATGTCCTTTCCTCGAAGTTGCTTTATCCTTCGATCTTCAATTTTGATCGGAAATGTCTCATAGGTCAAGTTTTCCTTTAGTTGTACCGTGTCTGGCTCAATAACATGAGTCGGATCAGAAATATATTTCCGTAGTTGTGATACGTGAAATACATTATGAAGATTTGATAAGAACAGTGGTAATGCAATCTGATTAGCTACCAGACCTACCTGACGAAGTATCTGATACAGTCTAATAAATTTCGGAGTGAGCTTCCTCGACTTGATTACTTGTCCAACTCCAGTCATAGGCGTCACACGTAGAAATACATGGTCACCTTCTTCAAATTCTAGCGGTCTTCTTCTTTTATCAGCATAACTCTTTTGCCGCGTCTGAGTTGTCCTCATCTTATCTTGGATCATCTTCACTTTCTCAGTTGTCTGTTGCACAAACTCGGGTCCTACCACAGTACTTTCACCATCATGGTACCAACACAACGGCGTTCTACATTTTCTCCCATATAATGCCTCATAGGGTGCCATCCCTATGCTCAAATGGAAACTATTGTTGTAGGTGAACTCTATCAACGGTAGAAATTCATCCCAACAACCAGTTTGCTCTAGAACACAAGCCCTCAACAAGTCCTCCAATGACTGAATCATCCTTTCTGACTGACCATCTGTTTGTGGATGGTAAGCAGAACTCAAACGTAGCTTCATTCCCATAGCTTCTTGCAAACTATTCCAGAATCTCGATGTAAATCGCGGATCTCGATCAGAAATTATACTGGATGGTACACTATGAAGTCTGACAATTTCATTGATGTACACTTGAGCCAACTTCTCCATTGAGTACTTAATATTAATCGGTAAAAAGTGCACTGACTTTGTAAGCCGATCAATAATCACCCATATAGAATCGTGACCCTTCCGAGTCTTCGGCAGTGCAGTTACGAAATCCATTGCTATATCATCACATTTCCACTCAGGAATAGGCAAAGGTTGCAACATTCCCGATGGTCTCTAGTGTTCCACTTTGGCCTTCTGACAAATTGAACAGGATGATACATATTCTGCAACATCCCTCTTCATTCCTTGCCACCAATACAGTTGTTTCAAATCTTGGTACATCTTCGTGGCTCCTGGATGCATACTCAACTTACTTCTATGAGCTTCATCCAAAATTGATCTCCTCAGTTCTGGATCGTTTGGTACACAAACTCTCCCCTTGAACTTCAAAATTCCATCAACACCCTCGCTGAATTCCAATTCCGCTCCTTGACTTCTTGCTTCCTTTACTTCTTGCAAATACTGATCACTGTTTTGCCCTTCTCGTATTCTATCCATCAAGTCATTTGAAATAACGATCATGCTCAAACACATCTTGCCCGGTGTCAACTTCACAGATAGACGCATATCCCGAAACTCTTTTATCAGTTCCTTCTCCTTTATCATCATAACAGAAGCATTAAGTGCTTTCCTACTTAAAGCATCCGCTACGACATTCGCCTTCCCGGGATGATACTGTAACTGAAAGTCATAATCTTTCAGAAACTCGAGCCAACGCCTTTGTCTCATGTTTAACTCTTTCTGGTCAAACAGATACTTCAAACTTTTATGGTCACTAAAAACAGTGAACATTGCCCCATAGAGAAAATGTCTCCATACCTTCAACGCAAACACCACTGCTGCTAACTCCAAGTCATGAGTCAGATAATTCCTCTCATGCACTTTCAACTGCCTCGACGTATATGCCACAACCTTACAGTTCTGCATAAGTACACAACCCAATCCTTGATACGAAGCATCACAATATACCTCGAAAGGTTCATTCGGATCAGGTAGAATCAAAACCGGTGAAGTAGTCAGTCATCGTTTCAACTCCTAAAAACTTTCCTCACATGCTTCAGTCTATGTAAATGGTTGATTCTTTCGTGTAAGTTGGGTAAGAGGTCCTGCAATCTTTGAAAACCCTTCTATGAATCGTCGATAGTAACCAACTAATCCGATGAAACTACGGATCTTCGATACTGTCTTCGGTCTCTCCCATTGAACAACTGTCTCCACCTTTGCAGCATCAACTTCAATTCCATCTGCCGATATGACATGCCCCAAGAATTGTACTTCGCTCAACCAAAACTCACATTTGGACAACTTGGCATACAACTTATTTTCCCTCAAAATCTGGAGAACCACTCTGAGATGTTCAGCATGCTCCTCCTGACTTCGAGAATAAATCAAGATGTCATTAATAAAGACAACAATAAACTTATCCAAGTATGAACGGAAAATTCAATTCATGAAGTCCATAAATATTGCAGGTGCATTAGTCACACCAAAAGGCATCACTTGATACTCTTAATGTCCGTATCGTGTCCGAAACGTAGTCTTTGGAATATCCTCCACCTTCACACATATCTGGTGATAACCAGAACGTAAATCAATCTTAGAAAATATTGCGGCTCCTCGCAATTGATCCATCAAATCATCGATTCTTGGTAGTGGATATTTATTCTTGATCGTAATCTTGTTCAATTGTCGGTAGTCTACACATAGACGAGAAGTTCCGTCCTTCTTCTTTACCAACAATACTGGAGCTCCCCAAGGTGATACACTTGGTCTCACAAACTGCTTCTCCAATAAATCCTCCAACTGCTTCTTAAGCTCTGCCAACTCTACTGGCGACATCCGATAAGGCGCCATAGATATAGGTCCAGCTCCAGGTACCAAATCAATAGAGAATTCAATCTCTCTTTCTGGCGGTATTCCAGGTATATCTTCAGGAAACACTTCAGGAAACTCATTCACTACGAAAATATCCTTTAAAACGTCTTCACACTGAACCTCCAAAGAAGATATCAACAAGTACCCTTGATCTCCTTCCTTCAAACAAGCTTCTACTTGAATAGCCGTTAAGAATCTAGGATCCTTAATCGTAGGAAAAACTAATGTCTTACTAGCACAGTCTATCAAGATATGGTTGGAAGACAACCAATCCATTCCTAAGATTACATTAATCTTGGAAAGAGGCAAACAGATCAAATCCACATGAAAGATCTTATCTCTAACAGATACAGGGCAATTCAAGCATACTTTTGTAGTTATCACAGGCTTATCAGTAGGAGTACTAACACTCAAATCATACGGCAATGTAGTCACAATTAATCCCAACCGCTCCACACAATCACATGCAATGAAAAAATGTGTTGCTCCCGAATCATATAATACTATTAAAGGATTACCTTCAATAGCACACTCCTCCATTATCAAGTCCTCGAATTTAGCAGCTTCCTCCCCGCTCATAGTATACACTCGACCACCCGCCTGTGGCCTTGTAGTACGAACACTGCCCACTGATGGCTCTGCCTTTTGCTGATCACACTCCCTAGAGAAATGTCCAGGCTTCCCACATCGATAATAAATCACCCCCTTATGCTGACAGTCCCTGGTGAGATGTCCTTTCCCACACTTAAAATATTTAAGTGCAGAAGTTCCAGTTGAAACTGCTCTACCACCACTAGAGCTTCCCCCAAATGATTGTTGCCGATTCTGACTTACTGCTGGTTTAGTATATGGTTTCTACTGGTAACGGTTGCCACCACTACTCTTCCCCCTTTGGAACCGTGCTGGTCCAAAATTCTTATTTCTTGCCTCACGAAGAAGATCAATTTCTTCCACCTTTCGGCATTTATCTAGCAATACCAGAAACTGATCAATATCCACAGTTGCTAAAGCTCGCTTGATGTCAAGCCTCAGCCCCTCTTCAAACTTCCTACACTTCCACTCCTCATCTGGATGCATCTGGAAGTACCTTGAAAACTTAGATAAGCTTTCGAACCTTACTGCGTACTCACTTACAGTCATCGCCCCTTGCTTTAGACTAAGGAACTCCATCTGCTTAGCATGTCGAACACTGGCTGAGAAATACTTCCCCAGAAACTTCTGCCTAAAGAGCTGCCATGTCACAACTCTCCCTTCAGCTTGGATTAACCTCCGAGCTCCTGCCCACCAAGCCTCTCCGTCACCGACTAACACGAATGTGGCGAAAGTAAGCTTCCGCTCATCATTACAACCCATGCCTTCAAATATCTTTTCCAGCTCCTTTATCCACATATCAGCCTTCTCTGGGTCGAACTCTCCATGAAATTTCGGGGGATTGTTCCTCCGAAATTCGGACAAGCTATGAGCATCTTCATGTGCTCTTTGGTTTTGCTGTGCAACAACCTCGGCCATTCGTTGTATTGCTGCTACAGCTGCAGCCATATTCTGATTATCATCGCCGACATTTCCAGTTGCTGCCCTCGCATTCATGCGTCCTCTTCCACGTCCTGCCATTTCGCTCTACCAATCAAACTGAACAACACAAAGAAAAGTGAAGGTCAGTCTTCAAATAATATTATTTTTCTTTCGAAAAACAATTACAGAGAATCACACAACTTAGACAAGACAGACCTAACCACAAACCCAAAAGACTCTAACTTGGGCTCTGATACCAACTAATGTAACACCCTCCTTAGGGCGTCACACTTGATGTTATTTAAATTACCAAATTACCCTTCATTTAAAAATCGAGCTTGTATTATAAATACGAGTTATAAAATTTCTTGGTGATAATAAGATAAACTTAGCAGAAAATAAAAACATAACAACATTGTCACACATAATTTACATCATATATATACATACAAGCCTTTTAGTACTGTCGCACTTAATATTTTACAAACTAGACTTCCAAAATATTTAAGCTTTAATTTAAAACTAACATATATAGCCCAAATCCTACTAGATAGCAGAACCCTCAGACGGGTTCTCCTCAGATTCCTCAGCATATAGGAATCCATGATGAGGTGCAGTCCTACGGACAGGTGTCCGAGCAAACGACACAATACTAATCGCACTAGGAGTACGATAGTAAGCTCCCCAATACTGCCTAATAGATATTGGGAACTCTAGTTGTACATAAATATTGACAAAAAAGTAAGGGTGTCCTAAATGTAGCCTACTCAGCTTAATATTTAGGTCTCCCATATAATAGATACTCTCTCTCTCTAAATCTACAGTCCATGCCTCATCTCCTCCGATAATTGTCAGCCTCAAGTAGCCAAGGAAACTAGGCATCTGCATCTCTTCAGAACTCGACGTCCTCAGCAGGAATCTGCTCTTCCTCAGCTTCTCGCTCTTTTTCTTGCTTGACGTCTTAACAAATATAAATATAATACCAAACATGCATACAAAGAGGTGAGATCACCTACGCCAATACCAGTATGGTAGTAATGAAGATAAACACATACAATATCTCATACAGTTATCATACCATAATTACAGCTATGCCACTAACATCAATATCATCACAAAACATGTAATGCACAATAATTACAGTCATGTCATCATCAAAAATCAATAAATCAATAAATCAATTATGATAAACAGAAATTACGATAATACCCTCTATCATTATATGTATGCACACAGACTCAATTTCCTACTCCATGGAGCTACAACTCAAGTCGGAGAGAGTGATCGAAAAGAAGTGTCGGTACCAACATGCCTTGGACCACGTGCTCAGTTTTGCACATCCAGCATATACACGACAGTCTTTATCAGATCTTGATTAGGGATAGTGTCTCAGTCCGGATCATTGGTGTGTTGCATCGGTCTAACCCACGGCACAGAAGAGCTACCATCTACCCATTGTAGGCAACTCGCACCCCAATGCCCCCAAGGTCAACGAGTGACTTACACTACGCATATCGCACCCACTCAAGAGGTGTAGTCTCTCCTAGGCAACTAGCCTCATACAGTCCATCGGACCTTTCCAATGCATGTACCATGTACTATTCACATTTCTATTTCATATCATATATTCGGGTCCCATACAATAATCTAACAAAGATAATTACTTGTATTTTAATCGCATTACATATTTCCACGTTTTCTTAGTTGCGACTCAATTCTGTCGCCTTTTCAAAATCGCGTAGCGATTTTTTCAACATTTTCCAATCGCGTAAGTATTTTTTCTTACGTTTAAAGTCAAAAATACTATTTTTCTCATTTTAATACTAAAATTAACTTTATTTTTCATATTTGCACTTTAGTCCCTCAAAAACTTATATTTACACATTAGTCCCTCAAAAATTAATATTTATGTCACAAATCCTTAAAATTTAATATTTACGAAAAAGTCCCTCATAAAATTCATATTTATAAAATCATCCCTTTTTATAAAATATTTACAGTTTAACCCCTCTAAAAATAATATTTATAATATTACCCCTCTAAAAACAAGTATTTACACAATGGCCCCTCATTTTGATAAAATTTACAATTTAGTCCTTCTTTTATAAAAATTTGCGGTATAACTCCTCTAAAAATCAGTAAATGGTATTATTTTTCAAAAATCGTTATTTCTTTTCTTTACTACTCATAAAATCATTTTATTTTACTATACTCAAATTTTTCCAAATTCATTTAAATCTCTCAGTTCTCATTTTAATTCATCAGTGTAAGGACTTTGGTCCTTTTTCCATAGTATGGCCGTGAGCCTCAGTACTCTTTGGAGTACACATACAATCGATTCATCATGTTATTCACATCCTAAATTACACATACAGTCTCATGCTTTTATAATTACACATGCACACAAAATATCAAAGCTTTAAGCATTTAATCACACATGCAAGCATAGAAACACAATCAAACACAACACAAACACAATCAAATAATCGGTGAAGAACCCTTATGGATTTTTCACCGTACAAAACCATCCTCACACCACCAAAACTCGGTTGGTGAGGTTAAATCTCCCTCTTACCTCTTGAAGACAATTTAATCGGTTAGTTCTCCTCCTTTCCTTCAAATTCGTGTAATCCACCAAACAAATCCCTAAAATTCTTAAACAATTAGTAAAAACACAAACAAGGTTTAATATTGAAAAACCATGGAACAATCATGGTTAGAAAAATTAAAAATCCAATTTTGAACCATAGAATCAAGACTTACCCTTAAGTAAGTAAGCAAAAGGTTGGATTTTGGACAAGTTAGAGTAGTTTTTTGGAAAAACTATGTGAATGAAAAGTGTTTAGAATGGGATTTGGGTTTAGGAAATATGATGAGATAAAATTATAGAGGTTTGGTTGTGTGGTTGATGCTCTTGGCCGAATATGGAGAGAAAGAAAGAAAGAAAAGTGTGCTTGGTTCTTGGTAGCTTTTGGAGAGAAAATGGATGCTTGATTTTGTGATAAGTGTAATAAATGAAAGTGAAATGTAATAATACTTGCTGCTGCCGTGAGTGAACTTTAGTGAGGTTAAGTGAATGAATTTGCATGTTAAAATATCCTAAAGTGTTCACACTTGTTTAAGCACATGGCTTATGTCATTGGATGGTTCTTGAATCTTGGAGAACCAAGCCAACTAGCCTCCTTGATGCAGCCCAAAACCGTGCAGCCCTTCCTCTTTTTAGTGACTTAATTGCTTCCAAATTAGTCCTAATTACATGCTAACTAATTAGGGAATTAGTTAGATTAAATATCCTAACCAATTTTAATTAATATACTAATCATATAACTAACTAATTTAATATATATTAGCATATATTATAACCTTTAACTAATATTAGGATATCTAATTAGTATTTAGATTATAATCAATTAATAACTAAGCTAGTTCACTTAGTTTGCTAATTAAGTAATTAGATTAGTCAAATTAAGCTTAATTAGCTACTAACCAAATTCAAGCCTACAATTTTTGACTTAATTCTAACCATTGATTCATCTTTAATTTCTAGCCATTGATTACATCTAAGGTAGATATCAATTGGTCATAAAACTATCATTCTAATCTCACCATTGATTAGATCAATCGGCTAAGATTAAAGCTTCTAAAGTAAGCTTTACAATCCAATGGCTCACAAAGAAGTCAATGCTTCTTTTGTTGACTCATTCTAATTGGTTTAGAAAGTCAAGCCATCTATTTTGACCATTTCCTATTGGTTTAGATTTATTCAAATCGGAAATCGTTGATTGCTATACTAAACGTGGGCCCCACGAACTTTTTCGGGTCCACAAATAATTTTTCTACTATTTTTGAGATAGTAGGTACTGTTGAATAAAATAATATTATAAAAATATAAAATTATTTTATTGAACAGTTAAATCCTAAAATTTACGAGATTAATATATATATCAATCAGAATTGGGTTTAGTAAGATCCCCCAGCTCTAATTAATTAAAATAAGATTTTTTCTGGTCAGAAAATTATTATTTTCTTGACTCGGAGCAAATCACACAAAATGATCAAAAATGATCTCAGAATAGTCAAACTATTTTTATAACACACAGAAAATGTAAAACAGTGTAATTCTGCTATTACTATTCACATAGTCAGAATTTGGGGTGTTACACCTCGAAGGGCATTACATTTTAGATTAACTACTTTTAATTATTTACCCAAGTTATAAAATATTTGATATTATAAAATATGAGTTTCAAAATTTCTTTTTCGCGGATAACATAAACTTACCGAATTTTAGAAACACAAGACATAAAACGGAATAATATACATCTCATTTACATAACCTAGATTAGTAACAACTTAAATACATAAAACTTACGTACACCAAATTGCATATATAGCTACCATATAAAGACTGAACCTAACCCAAGTCCAAAAATCCTGAACCCAATCTTCCTCCAGATCCTCTTCGGGATCCCAAACGGAAAAATTCCCCATTCAGGGCATGTCACTATGGATGGGAGTCCGAGCGGTCGACTCCTCGGAATCTTCACTAGGTGTATCATGAAGATCACTTCACAAATCGATAATAGGCATAGAGAACTCCAAATGCACAGAAGCATTCATAGAAAACGTAGCAACCCCATACCAGGTCCTACTCCAAAGCAAAGTAACTTCTCTAACATATTGAATACGCCCTGTGTCCCAATGGACATGCCACGCTTTGTTGCCCCCATGAAACTGTAAACTAACTAAATTCTGAAGATTCTGCCTCGCCGCCATCACAGTCTTCTCAAAACATAAATATAGAACAGAACAAACAAAATAACACAATAAAGAGGTGAGATCCCCTACATCAATACCATCATGGCAGCAAGGAAACAATAATGATAATAATGCCATTCACATACAATAATATCACAGAATAACAGGTATAATTATGTTATCAAATAATAGATAATTCAGCAATGTATATCACAATAACATGAACACTAACCATACACAACAATATGTATATTGACTATGCCACAACAATATGTACACTGACTATGCACCTGCACAATATGTATACTAACCATTCTTATGCACAATGCACTCATTTCCTACTCCATGGAGCTAAACGCAATTTCAGAGAGAATGATCCAGAAGATATGTCTGTACGTCATCCGCCTATTCAAGTGCTATAATTTTTCTCAGTGTATACATCATGGCTTGTACAAGACATTCTGCACCAGATCGTGAATAAAGTAGTGTCTCATCGAGATCATCAGAGCATTGCTCAGTCACCACGGCCCAGTGGAGCTACTAACTGTCCACTTGTGGGATACCTGTGCTCCTATGCCTCCAAGGTCATTTATAGACATTCACTAACACAATTCGCACCCGTACGAAGGTGTAATTCAACTCCTAGGCAACAATAGCCTTAACAGACACCGTCTGACAAATAATGCATGATTAATGATTCAATGCATATCACAAGCCATCATCGGCTACAATCAAACATTGATATATCCGGGTCCAATACATCGGCCCTACAGCAAACTTACTATTTTTCTCAATCCCGAAGTACTTTTATCGCGGTTTCACAATCGCATAATAATTTTGTTACGTTTTCAAATTGCATAACATTTTTCCTACATTTTCTCAATTGCGTAAAGATTTTAAAATGTTTTCTCAATCGTGTAAAGATTTTAAAATGTTTTCTCAATCGCGTAACTAAAAAATCATCATTTTTAAATCGCGTAAAGGCTTTTCTTCATATTTTCAATCGCGTAAACATTTTATTAACATTCTAAGCTCATTTTCAAACTTTTCTCATTCAATACAAAAATTGGGCTTTAATTCCAACATTTTCTCATTAATCCTCCTCTAATTAATATTTCCAAACATTTTTCTCAAAAACTTAGATCATTTTAATTAAATCAAGATATCTCAAAAATCCTTCTCCATGACTCTTATTAAATAAAATACTTTAATTTCAATACATCATTCAAGCTTTATTTCCATACTAAGGCCAAAAATCACTCTTTGTTCACAAAACCTTCTTAAATTTAAAATATTTCAAATTCCAACTATCCTTAAAAAATCATTTCCATTGATATAGCCAAAAGTCATTACTCCTTAAATTACAAAATTGTATTCATCTTCTTTTTAACTTGTAAATCCTTTAATCCTAATTTAGTCCCCAAATAATCTAAGTAATATTTTTTAACATTCTTTCCAAAACTTTCATTATTCTAATTCTAAATAAAATCCTTTCCATTTAACTTATTTGTATCATCATAAGTAAAACATTTTAAGTCTCCAAATTACTTCTTGGTCCTAATTTTGTAACACCCCAGATTTTAGACTATGTTTATAGAAATGACTGAATTCCACTGTTTTATGTTTTCTATGTTACAGAAAAATATTTCGATTGTTCTAATACTATTTTTGATTATTCTGTGTGATTTGCTCCGAGTCAGGAAAATAATAATTTTCGGGCCGAGGAAAATCTTATTTGAATGATTCAGAGACAGGGGATCTTACTAAACCCGAATCTGAGAGACACAGAAAAGAATCTTTTAATTTTTAGAAATTATTTGTGAAATAAAAATATTTCACAGAAAATAATCTGCTGTTTTATTTATAGCAGCTCCTGCTATAAATTATTAGACCTAGTATAATTTATTTAACAAAAATGGATTTAGAATATTTTCCATAACCTAATTTAAAATGAACCAATAGGATTGGGTCAATAAAAGTGGATAGACTTTTTCTAGACTAATAGAAAATGGTCAATAAAAGTGGTTGGACTAATTGTTAATTAACTAGGATAATTAACTAAGTTACTTTAAATAGTCTAAATTGTAACTAAGTAACCTAACTTAATTAACTTGCCATCTAATTAGCAAGTAATTAAGCTTTAATTGAAGTCAAACGTAGTCACTAATTCCCCTAGAGTTCCACGGCCAAGAGGGCCATTTCTACCATGTTCTATAATGTTCTAGGTTCATCTATATGACACTTTGGTGACCTTGAGATGACATAGGCCATGTGATGCTTAATGTGAACACATGTGATATTTATTTTCAAGTATATCTCCTAATTCCCTACACTACTCACACGGCTGCACCTTTCACAATTCACTCTCAAATTTCATTTCCTCTCACCTAAAAAGTTAAGCATTCATTTTCTCTCAAAAATCCTAAGATCACAAGAACACTTTTCTTTTTCTTTTCTCCTTAGAGTTTCGGCCCTATCACCAAAAATCACCTCCCATCTTCTATAATTTTTCTTCTCCACATTTCCTAAACCTAAACTACCTTCTAAACACTTTTCATTTAGAAAATTTTGTCAAAATCCTACTCCTTCTACATCAAAATTCAAGCTTTGGTTTACTTCCCTAAAGGTAAACTTTTGATATAATAGTTTTAATTTGAGTTTTTAATTTTCTAGACCATGATTGTTCCATGGTTCTTTATTATTAAGCCTTGTTTGTGATTTTGGTAATTGTTTAAGAATTTTAGGATTTTTGTTTGGGTTCATACGAAATCAAGTGAAACAAGAGGGGTTAGAAGATATTGTCTTCAAAAGGTAAGAGGGAGATTTAACCTCACCAACCAAGTGTTGGTGATGAGGAGATGGTTTTGTATGGTGAAAAACCCATAAGGGTTTATTCACTTATTGTTTAATGCTTCTTTGTTTGTGATTGTAGTGTTTATGATTTTGTGTTTATGATTGCATGTGTGATGGTATGATTTTAATTGTGATAATATGCATTGTATGTATAATTTTGGAAGCATACAAATGTATGTGTAAATTAGGGTGTGAACAACATGATGGAAGGATTTCATGAGAGCTTCAAAGAGCTTAGAGGCACACGGCCTCACTAGGTTCAAGAGGACCAAGAGTCCTAAAATGATGATTTTAAATTGAGGATCAAAGGTTCCATGCACTAAAATTAATTAAGATGTTTTATAAGGATTTAGAGTGTTAGAAAATGAATTACAATGAGTTTTGAAGCAAGAATGAAAATTTGGCCAACATGCCATTTTTCATAATGAAGAACTAAGTAATTTTATTAAGTGTAGATTTAAAGGTTTAATTGAGAAGGAAAGCATTTTGGAAAAAGTTTGAACTCAGTAGCAAGCAAAATACTTGTGAGAAAATGAATTGATGTAATTAAATAATCGATTATAAAAATAGATGATACTTGAAGTTTTCTGACGTATGGCTCACCCTATGAGTTTTGAAGCACGTTAGGAAAATTTAAGCTGTAAAATCCTAAGTAAAACAAAGAATTTCCATTTTCTGGGAAATAGTAGAAATATTGATTTTTAGAGGGATCATATTACAAATATTGGTTTTTAAAGGAGTTATATTGTAATTATTACTTTTAGAGGGGTCATATTATAATTATTATTTTAAGAAGGACTAAGTTGTAATTATTATTTAAAAGGGGGTTATACTACAAATATTTTATAAATGAGGGGCTATATTACAAATATTTTCTAAAAGAGGGACTATAACGTCAATATTATGTTATAGAGAGACTAATATGCAAATATTAAAAATAAAGTCAATTTTTGGTATTAAATGAGAAAATTCATATTTTTGATTTAAAATATGTTAGAAATATTATACGCGATTTGAAAATGGGACAGAAATATTGCGCAATTGAGAAAAATGCAAAAATATGATTACACGATGAGAATACAATAATGATACTGTTGAACCAATAAATGAACCCTGAATATGAGTTGATAAAATTGAATTGAGTATGGTGCATTTTACATGCACTGGAAAGGTCCGATGGACTGTATGAGACTATTTTCCTAGGAGAGAATACACCTCTTGAGTGGGTGCGATAAACGTGGTGTAAGTCACTTGTTCACCTTGGGGGCATCGGGGTGCGGGTTGCCTACAGGGGGCAGTTGGTAGCTCTTCTGGACCGTGGGTCTGACCGATGCAACACACCGATGATCCTGACCCGAGACACTATTCTTAATCTAGATATGATAAAGACTGTAGTGTATATGCTAGATGTGTGAATACATATGAGAAATGTAGCACATGTTCTGAGGCATGTTAGTATAGACAGTTCTTTTTTATCACTCTCTCCGACCTGAGTTTTAGCTCCATGAAGTAGGAAATTGAGTCTGTGTGCATATGCATAACTATTGGATATTGATACTTATGAGATATTGGAATTATTGAATATTTGGAAATATTGAGGGCATGATCATAATTATTATTTATTACATTTGATGTGATGATAAATAATGTTGATGGCATGATTGTAATTATGGTAGGATGTGTCTGTATGATATATATTGTATGTGTTTATCTCCATGCTACTATACTGGTATTGGCGTAGGTGATCTCACCTCTTTGTATGCCTATTTTTGTACTATATTTATATTGATAAAGACATTGAGCAAGGACTTGCATAAGAAGGCGTAGAAGAGGAGCAGATTCCTGTAGAGGAAGCAGAGTTCTAAGAAGATGGAGATGCCCAGTTTTCTAGGGTATATGAGGTTGACGTTTCGTGGTGGATCGGAAGTGTGGCACGTTGATTTAGATAGAGAGTATATTTACTATATAGGAGATATGAACATTTCTCTGAGTAGGCTTTATCATTGAAACCCTTACTTTAGTGTGAATATTAATGTACACTTAGAGTTTTCGTTATCTATTAGGCAGTACTGGAGAGCTTACTACCATACCCCTAGTGCGATTAATATTGTGTCATCTGCTCGGACACCTATCCGTAGGACTTCACGTCAAGTCAGATTCCTACCTGCTGAGGAATCTGAGGAGGACCCGTCTGAGGGTTCTGCTGTTTAGTAGTACTTGGGCAGTATATTAGTTTTAAGTAATGTTTAAATATTTTGAGAATCTAGTTTGTATATATTTAAGTATGACAGTACTAAGATTGTGTATATGATGTAAATTATTTGTGATGATGTTGTAACATTTTATTTTCCGCTAAGTTTATCTTATTGTTATTAAGAAATTTTACAACTTGTATTTACATTACAAAGCGCGATTTATAACAAAAGGGTAATTTCGTAAATAAGTAACATAAATGTGATACCCTACGGTGGGTGTTACAAATTTCACTATATTAGTCAAAAATCACTTTTTAATTAGTGATAAAAATATATTCATTTCCATTTTTATTTTGTAATTCCTTAATTAAATTTCTTACCACTAATCCTCTAAGTTAACATTTAATAAAACATTTTTCATTTGATTTTCCCTTTAGAGGGCTTGGAGGCCGTGAGCCTCTATGGCCATTGGAGCCAAATTTTGCTTTCCTTTCTAACATTATTATAGCATACAACATACTTTAAGCATCACAATCCTACTATAACAAGTTCATGCATAATATCAAAGTAATAAAAATCACATAAGCAAAAATAAATACAAATCACATAATTACACAAATATGGTGAATAAATCCTCACATAGATTCATCATCTTCATACATATTTCGTGTCCCTCACCACCTTAATTGGTTGATCAGGTTAATCTCTCTCTTACCTTAGATGTAGCCTCCTTACTCCTAGTAGGATCCTTTGTATTAACTTTCTCCACCTAGTTGTTCTTAGAAATCAAAGTAAACACAAACATATTAACATCTAAGGCTAGGGTAAGACAACCATAGATCAAATATGGTCTTAGAATTTTAAGAATCAAATAAGAAATCAAGTTTTAAGAACTTTACCTTAGAACCCTAGAACTTGAACTGAAAAATCAAGCTTGAAAATGGTTGAACTAAGTCTTGATCACAACATCAAAGTTGCTTAGGATGATGTTTAGAATCAAGTAGTATGGTTAGTTTGAATTATGAGAGGTTGGAAGGTGATTTTGGGTAGTGAGGCCGTGAGCTTTGAGAGAAAATGGAAGAGAGAGTTTGTGTTTTACATGAAAAAGATGATAACTTTGAATTATGATTTTTGTCTCCTATAGCCTTTATGGCTGTGAGCTTTGATGGGGTGGAGGAGTGATCAAATTACTCACTACTACCTCTCACAACCATTGATGAGATCAAGGGTGGACATTCAAAGCTTCTCCTTCAAGCTTGTTTCTAATTGGTTGTTCAAAAAGATGTCATAACCATCATCTTTGACCACTTAAGATATTTTCCAAAAACTATTACCCAATGGATAATAGCTACTATTATTTATTATCCAATGGATAATAGTTACTGTTATTTATTATCCAATGGATAATAGCATTACATAATGGATAATAGCATTACACAATGGATAATAATAGAATGTAACAAAAACTCAGATAAAGAAAATTTTTGAAAACTGTTTCTAGTTTTGGGTTTAGTAAGTTCCCCCGGTCCCGCATTAACAGTCAAAAACTTTCTAGTCCAAAAAAATTTTTATTTTTCTGGGTCCGCCTCAAACACACATACAGTCCAAAATAATATTAAAATAATCAAAATAAATTAAAAATTCTCATAAATTCATAAATATTATAGCAATCATAAATATCAAGAAAAACAAAAAATCGGGGTGTTACAATACTCTCCCACTAAAAAGAATTTTGTCCCCGAAATTATCTTACCCTAAAATAATGGCGGATATTGCTCTTTCATTAAGTCTTCTAGTTTCCATATTACATCTCCAGTTGTATCATTCCAGATTACCTTTACCAAGGCAATTCTTTTTCCTCTAAGTTGTTCCACTCGCCTATCTTTGATCTTAACAGGAAATGTCTCATAAATCAAGTTCTCTTTTTTTAATTGTACTGTATCTGGTACGATAATCAGGAATATATTTTCTCAATTGAGATACATAGAAGATATTATGAATGTTAGAAAGAGAAAGTGGTAAAGCTAATTGGGTAGGCTATTGGACCTATCTGACAAAGAATTTGATATGGTCCAATAAATTTAGGAATGAACTTTCTGGATTCAAATCCAAAAATCTCAGTCTCAGGGAACACTAAAGTTTTATTAGAACAATATAACAAGATGTGGTTAGAAATAACCAATCCATTCCTGAGATCATGTTTATTTGTGAGAGAGGTAAAGAAATCAAATTCACAGAAAAGTTCTAATTTCTACCAGTAATAGAATAATTTTAAATAGGCTTGAGTAGTAATAGCAAGTTTAGCAATGAGAATAGCAATATTTAAGTCAAAAGGAAATGAAAACACAAGCAAACCAAAATGGTTCACACAGTCATAGGCAATATAAGAATGGGTTGCCCCCCGAGTTATACAGTAAAGGATTACTCACTATGGCACAATCTCCCTTGATTTCACCATCAGATTGGGAGGCTTATGCTCCACTCAACATGTAGACTCCTTCTCCTACTTGAGGTCTCAAAGCATGTATGTTATTCGGGGAAGGTTCCATCTTTTATTTGGTACAGCCTCCAGCAACGTGTCCGGGCTTCCCGCACTTGACACAAAATATTTCCTTGCTCCTACACTCCTTCGTCAAATGGTCGTTTCCACACTTCTTACAATATGGTAAAAACTTCACCGTCTAACCGAATCTGCTGCCACTAGTACTTCCTCCATTTGTTCGTGGTTGATGTTGATTCCCCAATGGTTGTAAATATAATTTCCGCTGGGATCCATTGACCTTACATTTCCTCCCCTTTTGGAACCTAGTTGGTCCAAAGCTACGGAGTCTCACATCCCGAGATTGATTCAACTCTAACAGATTTTGAGCCTTGGCTGTCGCTTCCAGCTACTGAACAGTCCTCTGATTCTGTTGTACTGTTGCATCAGCCATTCCTTGCATTGCTCTCACAGCTGTAGTCATGCTATCATCATTATGTCTCGTTTCCATATGTGCACCTCGACCACGAGCCATTGTCTTTCTTCAATGTCAAACAAAACATAATACAACAAAAAATAAATGTAACCATTTCAAACAAGGTTGTCTCCTTTCAGAAACCAAACACAGAGAAACACACAGCATAAACAAGAAAGACCTAACCACAAACCCAAAAGACTCGAACTTGGGCTCTGATACCAACTAATGTAACACCCCCCGAAAGGCATTACATTACAGAACAACTACTTTTAATTCTTTACCCAAGTTATAAAATATTTGATATTATAAAATATGAGTTTCAAAATTTCTTTTTCATGGATAACATAAACTTACCAAATTTTAGAAACACAAGACATAAAACGGAATAATATACATCTCATTTATATAACATAGATCAGTAACAACTTAAATACATAAAACTTATGTACACCAAATTGCATATATGGCTACCATATAAAGACTGAACCTAACCTAAGTCCAAAAACTTGAAGAGTAGGGTCCTGAGCCCGATCTTCCTCCAGATCCACTTCGGGATCCCTAACGAACAAATTCCCCAATTAGGGCATGTCACTACGGACGGGAGTCTGAGCGGTCGAATCCTCAGAATCTTCACTAGGTGTATCATGAAGATCACTCCATAAATCGCTAATAGGCATAGAGAACTCCAAATGCACAGCAGCATTCACAAAAAATGTAGCAACCCCATACTGGGTTCTACTCCAAAGCAAAGTAACTTCTCCAACATACTAAATGCGCCCTGTGCCCTAATGGATGTGCCACACTTCGTTGCCCCATTAAACTGTAAACTAACTAAATTATGAAGATTCTACCTTGCCGCCATCACAATCTTCTCAAAACATAAATATAGAACAGAACAAACAAAACAAATAGAACAACACAATAAAGATGTGAGATCCCCTACATCAATACATTATGGCAGCAAAGAAATAATAATGACAATAATGCCATTCACATACAGCAATATCATAGAACAACAGGTATAATCATGTTATCAACTAATAGATAATTCAGCAATGTATATCACAATAACATGAATACTAATCATACCACAATAATATGTGTACTGGCTATGCCACAACAATATGTACACTGACTATGCTCATGCACAATGTGTATACTGACCATCCTTATGCACAATGCACCTATTTCCTACTCAATGGAGCTAAACACAGTTTCAGAGAGAATGATCCAGAAGATATGTCTGTTTGTCATCCTTCTATGCAAGTGCTATAATTTTTCTCAGTGTATACATCATGGCTTGTACAAGACATTCTACGCCAGATCATGAATAGAGTAGTGTCTCTTCGAGATCGTCGGAGCATTGCTCAGTCACCACAGCCCAGTGGAGCTACCAATTGTCCACTTGTGGGATACCCGTGCTCCTACACCTCCAAGGTCATTCATAGACTTTCACTAATGCAATTTGCACCTGTACGAAGGTATAATTCAACTCTTAGGTGTAACAGACATCATCTAACAAATAATGCATGGTTAATGATTCAATGCATATCACAACCCATCATCGGCTACAATCAAACATTGATATATCTGGGTCCAATACATCAGCCCTACAGTAAACTTATTGTTCTTCTCAATCGTGAAGTACTTGTATCGTGTTTTCACAATCGCGTAATAATTTTGTTACATTTTCAAATCATGTAACATTTTTCTAACGTTTTCTCAATCGCATACAGATTTTAAAATATTTTCTCAGTCGCGTAAAGATTTTAAAACATTTTCTCAATTGCATAGCTAAAAAATTATCATTTTTAAATCACGTAAAAGCTTTTTTTCTTATTTTCAATAGCGAAAACATTTTATTAACATTTTGAGCTCATTTTCAAACTTTTCTCATTCAATACAAAATGTGGACTTTAATTCTAACATTTTCTCACTAATCCTCCTCTAATTAATATTTCCAAACATTTTTCTCAAAAACTTAGATCATTTTAATTAAATCAAGATATCTCAAAAATCCTTCTCCATGACTCTTATTAAATAAAATACTTTAATTTTAATACATCATTCAAGCTTTATTTCCATACTAAGGCTGAAAATCACTCTTTGTTCATAAAACCTTCTTAAATTTCAAATATTTCAAATTCCAACTATCCATAAAAAATCATTTCCATTGATATAGCCAAAAGTCATTACTCCTTAAATTACAAAATTGTATTCATATTCTTTTTAACTTGTAAATCCTTTGGACTGTAGTCTTTCAATCTCGGATTCACGCTATTCGTCCTCCTAACAACAATGGCATGATGTTTTAGCAACCATAACTTTCTTCTCGGATTGTCCATGGGAATTCATGTTCCCTGATCTTCTTCCTTCTTCGAATCCTCCTTCTAAACACCCATTGTATCATATTTCTCCTACTCGTGTTCTCTCTTCCTCTCATCAGGTTTTTAATGAGAATCTTATTCATCAAGAAATCGAGATTGCTACAAAGACTGTTGTTCAATGCAAAACTTTTGCACAAATCGTGAGTCAACCCTCTTTGGATATTTCATTGAGTCAACTTCCTCAACCTTGTGTTAAGGGGGATTCGATTTCAATTAAAATTTCAGAGGATGAGTATAAGCTTGGCTTAGAAGGCTCCAAAAATTATTTACACGGTAGATTAATTATTGCCAAAGGGAACCAACCTCTAAAGGCCGATGAATTAAGAGCTAAACTTATTGCTCTATGGAAACCTGTTTCTAATTGGCGTTTGACTCCTCTTGGGAAAGGTTATTTTGACTTCTTTTTTGAATCACAGAATGACTTGAAGAGAATCTGGTCATCAGGATATTGGAATATAGGATCTGGAATACTAAGGTTATCAAGATGGAGTTCAGATTTTAATCCAACCAGACAAAGGCAAACTCATGTACAATGCTGGGTTAGGATTTATGATCTTCCACAAGAGTATTGGAGACCAAAGATTCTCTTCGAAATTGCTAATGGCATTGGGACTCCAATAACCCTGGATAAAGCAACAAGATCAAGAACTTTAGGGTATTTTGCTCATATATTAGTGGAGATAATAAATTTGAACGGTAGTTTGCCGAATGATTTAATGGTAGAAAGGAATGATTTTGCATTCTTTGTTGGCATTGAATATGAAAAACTACCATCCTCTTGTGATTTCTATCAGATGATTGGTCACGACCCTACCAATTGTATTAAGAAGAATGGTAATTTGAAGGCAACCAAAGATAAATGAAGAAGGGTTGTTCAAATGTATATGCCTAAACAAAACACTGTACGGAATGGGGCTGTGAAGAATGATAAGGATGAAGCTATGCAGCAGGATCCAGATAATAATGGTGCACAAGTTCTATCATTTAAAGGGCAGAATGTTCAGTCTGAAAACCAGATGGAGGAGAACTATAGCTCAGCAAGAGAATCAGTGAATAAAGATGCTGATGAAAGGTCTGAGTATGATGAATCTCTTTACCCTGATTCCCCAAGGGCTGATCCTAATTTTCAAATTCAAGATCATGTGTCTTCTTTAAACTCACAAGATAAGAATGGTGCATCAGCTACTATTAGGATTGAAATTAATTCCCCAAGGGCTAATCCCAAATCTTTTCAAATTCTTGATCATGTGTCAAATTCGGTTCAGGATTCTTTAAACTCTCATGATAGGAATGGTGCATCAGGTGCTGTTAGGACTGAAGTTAACTCTGAAGCTAGAGTTTGTTCAGTTGATAAACTACATGGTCAAGCTCAGAAAGATGTTAGAATTATTTCTAGATTTTGGACTGATGGTAATGTTAGTGAAGAGGAAGATGTCATTCCTGATGCAGATGTAGAATTTACTCAAGTTTTGACTAAATCTCAAAAAAAGAAACAAAGGAAATTAAAGGCTCAACAAGTGGTCTATATTACCCGATCAAGGGCTGCTCTTCAAAATCCTACTCAATGAAAGTTCTCTTTTGGAATGCTAGAGGACTAGTGTAACGACCCGGGACTGCCTGCAAGATTGATGAGTGTCTCCACAAACCAACACGGGTCTTTTCAGCGTGCTTTGTCCTCACTCACACGCATCCTAGAAAACTTCCCAGAAGGTCACCCATCCCACAATTGCTCCAGGTCAAGCACGCTTAACCATGGAGTTCTTATGTTCTAGGCTCCCGAAAAGAAGTTGCAACTTGTTGATATGGCTACACCAAATCAATTCCTTTAAGCCATCCTCAACTATGTAGTCCCATACCTACACGGTCTACGAATCCCTCTCATTCCGTGTGATTCGGTTCATTCATGTAGACCTCCGCCTAGAAGCATGCCAGAGCCGCTCCTTGTCCGTGCCTCATTGCACCGGATGAAAGGACGCCACATTTCTTGGTTCGTCCCCGAACCACACCGTCTTGGGAGAGGTCCCGTCTCGATACCATTTGTAACGACCCGGACCGCCGCAAGATTGATGAGTGTCTCCACAAACCAACGGGTCTTTTCGCGTGCTTTGTCCTCATTCCCGGAATCGGCCATCCCAATTGCTCCAGTGTCAAGCACGCTTAACCATGGAGTTCTTATGTTCTAGGCTCCCGAAAAGAAGTTGCAACTTGTTGATATGGCTACACCAAATCAATTCCTTTAAGCCATCCTCAACTATGTAGTCCCATACCTACACAGTCTCTGAATCCCTCTCATTCCGGTGTGTATTCAGTTCATTCATGTAGACCCTCCGCCTAGAAGCATACCAGGAGCCGCTCCTTGTCCGTGCCTCATTGCACCGGCGACACTCCCCGCCCTCATCGGCCCCGGGACGCCACAACTAGCAAACAAGGAAACAAGGTTAGTGTTGAAAAGGTTATGCAATATGAATAAACCTGCTTTACTCTTCATTGTTGAACCTTGGTTACAGGATGAAAGATTTCTAGCTGGTTTTTGGAATAAATTAAACTTAAAAATGTTTGCTATTAATGAAATAGGTAATCTCATGCCTAATCTCTGGTGTGTGTGTGATTCTCTTTTGGATCTATGTATAACAGCTGTCTCTAGTCAGTTTGTGGCTTTCTCTCTGGTGGTTAATGGTCAAGCTATTTATTTTGCTGCTATATATGCTAGTACTAATTATGCAGTAAGAAGAAATCTTTGGCAGGTTTTAAGTTCTTTGCATTCTACTCATTTTGGATCATGGTGCTACATAGGTGATTTTAATGTGGTGCTTGGTGCGCATGAATATAGAGGGAGTGGTATGCCTTCTAGAATTATTTGTGAGGAATTTAGACTTTGGTCTAATTCAAATCATCTCATCCATGTTATGACAAGAGGATCTCAATTCACTTGGGCAAATGGAAGAAGAGGATCAGCTTTAACTGAAAAAAGGCTAGATAGGGTAGTTGTCAATAGTGAAAGCATGGATTTTTGGTCTAGTATTAATTGCTGCACCTTAGTCAGAAACAAATCTGATCATTATCTAATCCTTCTCAGTTTGGAAGATGGTATGAGTAAATAGGTATCATCTTTTAAATTCATGAAAATGTGGTCAAGCAACCCTGACTATGCAAAGTTGATCAAGGAAGCATGGGAAATTCCTGTAGTTAGATGTCCAATGTTTGTTTTATCTGAAAAATTGAAAAATGTCAAAACTAAACTTAAACTGTGGAATAAAAAGGATTTTGGTGATGTAAATGCTCAAGTGCTGGTTATTGAAACAGAACTGAACAAAATTCAACTTGAACTAAACCTTGATAGTTCTTCTGAGGTCCTCTGTTTACAAGAGAAGGAGGCTCAGTTGAAATTGCAGCAAGCCCTTCATTATCAATAAGAGTTCTGGCTTGATAAGTCTAGAATCAACTGGTATAGTAAGGGAGATAGGAACACTGAATATTTTCACAAAATTACCAAAGTAAGGCATGTCACTAACCAAATTTCTTTGTTAAAGAAGGATGATCAAGTGCTGGAAAGAATTGAAGACATAGAGCAGCATGTCATTAGTTATTATGAAAGTCTTTTTGCTTCAAACAATGCTTGTGTTGATAATGGCATTATTGACTAAATGATTCCAAACCTGCTATCAGAAGAAGATAATCAGTACCTAACAGATTTGCTAATAATTGAAGAAGTCAAGAATGCAGTGTGTTCAATTAATGCTAATGGTGCTCTGAGTCCAGATGGTTTTGGTGGATATTTCTTCCAAACTTACTGGAATTTGTTTGCAAATGATGTCTATAATGCAGTGATTCAGTTTTTCAAAATAGGATGGTTATTGCCAAACTACAATGTAAATCTGATAGTTCTTATTCCTAAGGCGGAAGGAGCTGATAGAATTGATAAATTTAGACCTATTGCTCTGGCTAATTACAAGTTTAAAATCATTACAAAAGTGCTAGCAGACAGATTGGCTCCAAGAATCATCTCTAAAAATCAAAGAGGTTTCATTCAAGGTAGGCAAATTGGAGATTGTATTTGTACAGCTTCAGAGGCTGTAAATATGCTGGATAAGAAAGTGTTTGGAGGCAATATAGCAATGAAGATTGATATTAGAAAGGCTTTTGACACCTTAGATTGGAACTTTTTGTTAAAGGTGCTACACTGTTTTGGTTTCAATGATAGATTTTGTAATTGGATCAAAGTGATACTTCAATCAGCCAAATTATCCATTTCTATAAATGGGAAGGCAGCTGGCTTTTTCTCATGTAATAGAGGGGTTAGACAAGGTGATCCTTTGTCTCCCCTTTTGTTTTGCTTAGCTGAGGAGGTTCTTAGCAGAGGGCTTACTAAATTGGTTGTTTCTGGAGAACTTCAATTGATGGCAGGTCCAAGGACTTATGCAACTCCTTCCCACATAGTATATGCTAATGATATTATATTGTTTTGCAGAGGTACTAAGAGAAACATGAGGAATTTGAAGAAGTTGTTCTCTGACTATGGAGATGCATCAGAACAATTGATTAATTATGCAAAATCTAAATTTTATTCTGGTTCCATTTCTACAAGAAGGAAGACTAATATAACATCTTTTCTAGGATTTTCTACAGGGTCCCTTCTATTTAACTATTTAGGAATTCCCCTTTTCAAGGGCAAGCCCAAAAAGTTCTATTTGCAGCCTATCATGGATAGGATCAAGTCGAAACTTGCTGCCTAGAAAGCCTCTCTATTATCTATCATGGGGAGGGTGATGCTGGTGAAAACAGTGGCTCAAAGTATGTAATTATACAGTTTTTAGATTTATAAATGGCCAGTATAATGTATAAAAGAGGTGGACAGTTGGCTAAGAAATTTCATATGGTCGAGTAGCACTGACATAGGAAAATTGTAACTGTTGCATGGAAGAGTGTATGTAAGCCTGTTTCAGAAGGAGGGCTGGGACTGAGGTCAATCCAGTCTATAAATAAAGCTCCAATGCTTAAATTGGCTTGGGAATTAGTAACTTCTCAATGTCAATGGTCCTGCATTCTTAGAGCAAGAGCTTTCAAAAAAAATGTTCCTATGGCCTATCATCTTACATCCTCTTTATGGAATGGTTTGAAATTAGAAATTCAAGTAGTTCTTGATATTTCATCTTGGCAAATTGGTAATAGGAAGAGTATCAGCTTCTGGCATGATCCTTGGCTTGATAAACCTCTAGCTGATTATTTAGAAATTCCTGCAAAAGTTCAGACCAGATTGAAATCTAATCTGCAGGACTTTATAGTGAATGGCTCCTTGCAATTTCCTGAGGTTTTGTTGCAGAAATGTCCTTCAATATTGAAGGAACTAGAATGGATTCATATTCCATTAGGAAATTCTGTTAATAATAGAAGATGGAACAATGACTCCGGTTGTTTGTCTCTTAAGGAGGCATACTCTTTTATCAGTCCATCTGGTCAGCAAGTAAGCTGGCACAAGAATGTATGGAGCAGCAACATTCTTCCATCAAAATCCTTTCTTGTTTGGAGAATTCCCAAAGATAAAATGCCTATTGATGATCAACTAAGGAAGAGAGGTTGCATAATTGTTTCCGCTTGTCATTTATGCTATGCAAGTGATGAGTGCACTTCTCATTTATTTTTTGATTGTTGTTTTGCAAAGAGTCTTTGGAACTGGTTTTTCTCTATTTTGCATATTAGTGTTAACAGTTTAAATATGCTAGACATCCTCTCTTTATGTGATAGAAATTGGAGCTCTCAGGTCAAAGAGGTGGTTGCAGCAACCATCGTAAACATCATTTGGGTGATCTGGCTTTGTAAGAATAAAGCTAAATTTGACAACACAAGCATTTCTTTAAGGGCAGCAAAGAACTTGATAATAGCAAATACTTCTCTTTCAGGAAATCTCAGTAGAGGAAACATGTCATCTGACATGATGGAATTCACTATGCTAAAATTCTTTTCTATCTCTGGTCATCCGAGAAGATCTCCAATAATTATAGAAGTTAATTGGTCTCCTCCCTCTAGCAATTGGATCAAATGCAACACAGATGGTGCTGCAATGGGTTCCCCGGGATTAGCTGCCTGTGGAGGCATCTTCAGGGACTTTAGAGCCTAAACTCTTTTTCAGCTAACGTGGGAATCTCTGTTGCTTATCATGTTGAGCTCATTGGAGCTATGTATGCAATAGAAATAGCTCATAAAAGAGGTTGGAGGAATTTTTTGTTGGAATGCGATTCAATGCTGGTGGTTCAAGCATTTCAAGGATCTTCTAACATTCCTTGGAAATTAAGGAATGGATAGGAGAATTGTATGATTCTGAAAAAGGATATGAATTTTTATTGTACTCACATATTTCGGGAAGGCAATAATTGTGCTAATAAATTGGCCTCTCATGGTTTAGGAATTCATAGGCTTAGTTAGTGGAATACAATTCCACATTTCATTAGTGATGATTTTTATTATAATAGATATGGTTTGCCTAGTTATAAATTTTCTTAACTGTTTTCATAGGTTAGGTCTATGCCCCCCATTTTGGTATTTTTTTGTATTCTTTTTTCCTCTTATTAATAAAATGTTGATATGCTGCAGATGATAGGCATTGCTTAGGGTGCCAACATAGTTGGGATGCCTTGCAATGCAGTAATGCTTTTGCATATCTTCTTTGTTTAAAAAAAAACTTGTAAATCCTTTAATCCTAATTTAGTCCCCAAATAATCTAAGTAATATTTTATAACATTCTTTCCAAAACTTTTATTATTCTAATTCTAAAAAAAAACCTTTCTATTTAACTTATTTATATCATCATAAATAAAACACTTTAATTCTCCAAATTACTTCTTGGTCCTAATTTCACTATATTAGCCGACAATCACTTTTTAATTAGTGATAAAAATATATTTATTTTCATTTTTATTTTACAATTCCTTAATTAAATTTCTTACCACTAATCCTCTAAGTTAACATTTAATAAAATATTTTTCATTTGATTTTCCCTTTGGAGGGCTTGGAGGCCGTGAGCCTCTATGGCCATGGGAGCCAAAATTTGCTTTCCTTTCTAACATTATTATAGCATACAACATACTTTAACTATCACAATCCTACTATAACAAGTTCATGCATAATAACAAAGCAATAAAAATCACATAAGTAAAATAAATACAAATCACACAATTACACAAATATGGTGAATAAATCTTCACATGAATTCATCACCTTCATACAAATTCTGTGTCCCTCACCACCATAATTGGTTGATGAGGTTAATCTCCCTCTTACCTTAGATGTGGCCTCCTTGCTCCTAGTAGGATCCTTTGTATCAACTTTCTCCACCAAGTTGTTCTTAGAAATCAAAGTAAACAGAAACATATTAACATCTAAGGCTAGGGTAAGACAACCATAGATCAAATATGGTCTTAGAATTTCAAGAATCAAATAAGAAATCAAGTTTTAAGAACTTTACCTTAGAACCCGAGAACTTGAACTCAAAAATCAAGCTTGAAAATGGTTGAACTAAGTGTTGATCACAACATAAAAGTTACTTAAGATGACGTTTAGAATCAAGTAGTAGGTCAGTTTGAATTATGAGAGGTTGGAAGGTGATTTTGGGTAGTGAGGTCGTGAGCTTTGAGAGAAAATGGAAGAGAGAGTTTTTGTGTTTTGCATGAAAAAGATGATAACTTTGAATTATGATTTTTGTCTCCTAAAGCCCTTATGGCCGTGAGCTTTGATGGGGAGGAGGAGTGATCAATTTGCTCACTACAACCTCTCACAATCATTGATGAGATCAAGGGTGGACATTCAAAGTTTCTCCTTCGAGCTTGTTTCTAATTGGTTGTTCAACAAGATGTCATAACCATCATCTTTGATCACTTAAGATATTTTCTAAAAACTATTACCCAATGGATAATAGCTACTGCTATTTATTATCCAATGGATAAAAGCATTACCTAATGGATAATAGAATGTAACAAACACTCAGATAAAGAAAATTTTTTAAAACTATTTCTGGTTTTGGGTTTAGTAAGTTTCCTCGGTCCCGCATTAATAGTCCAAAACTTTCTAGTTCAGAAAAAAATTTTATTTTTTCGAGTCCGTCTCAAACACACATACAGTCTAAAATAATATTAAAAATAATCAAAATAAATTAAAAATTCAAAAAAATTCACAAAAATTCACAAAAATTATAACACTCATAAATATCAAGAAAAATGAAAAATCGGAGTGTTACAGAAGACACACTCCAAGAAAATGAAATACCGATATGGTATAATTCCTTGCCATGTACAAACACTTAGAGGAGTTGTATTATTAGGAGCTCAATGACAGAATCATGACAAGAAAGTGTTCGATATCAAAAATCTTATGTGGCCAAAGTTTAAAAGTTAGAAACATCTAGACCTCTTGTCAAGCCATTTATGAGTAGCGTACATACACCTGATATACGAAACTTCTTTGATTTAGTTGACAACACATTGCAGAAAGACATAGACTTTAAAAGGAAACTTATCGTTATACAAGATTTACGTAAGATGACGAGTAAGGTACTTCCCTATGATATGGAAGACTTTCTTCATGAGCTTTTTGGTTTAGCTGAGTTCACTATGGTACTCAACCTTACCTCTAGATAAAAGCATGAAGCTGAGAAAGTAAGAGATGTTATCCAGGGCTTTTGAATGAGGTAGATCAAATTTTAAGGATAAAATTTATAAAAAGGAGGGGAGAAATGTAACATTTTTAGAATGTTAGACTTGTATATGATCGTGGAGGTACTATAATACTTGTTTGACATGTCCGCTAAATTTCGTGGCATTTTGAGCTAATTTAAGCACTTTACTGCAACACAGAATGTGCAAAATGACTATTTTAACTCAAGAGAATAACATAAATGCTAAATCAAAGGAAAAAAATGAGAAAAATTTATTAATAGGTTACAAATGTGTGAAAGAGGATGTGGTTAAATTTTGAAGACAAACGGAGTCAATTCGGTATTTTTAAGGACACTGTAGAAGTGTTTTAATACCGAATTGAGGTGTAACAGATATGAAAAATTTTGAAAATGGAGAAACAAGAATTAGGATTAATTTTAGGATTTGTTTTAATGTTTTTGTAGGTTAGGAAACTTGATTTAGTAAAATCAAAGTGTTCCTAACAGATATGAAGTTTGGTGAAAAAACCAAAATGCCCTTAATGTTCGTTGCTTTAAAAGTGAGATTTTCTCACTTTCCTCTCATCTCTCTCATGTTGGTTTCCAGCAGAATGAAGAAAAGAAAAACAAAGATGGAGAACAAAATGGAGAGAAATAAAAATCAAGATAAAATGGAGGAGAAAGAAGTAAGAACCAAGGAGGAAATTCAAAAAGGGAAAAAGCAAGGAACCATGGAAGGCTAGGTAGGGGGTTTTTCTCTCTTTTCCTCTTCATCTTTTATGTTTCAAGATTTGAAACTTGATGGTTTTGTTTAAGATTCGGACTTGATGATGATTTTTTGTTTGATTCATGATGTATTTCCTTGATTTCTCCTCTTGATCCTTGATGAGATTTGAGATTTTAAAAGGGGTATGAAATCCTTGATGGATTTGTTTCTTTACAAGCTATTTTGTATGTTTAAATATGATAACTTGGTGTGGTTGATGATGATTTTGAGTTAGTTATTGGAAAAATTTGGTGTTGGATGTAGAAAACCAGAGAAACTAGTTCTGGTTTCTGTGTTCTGGTGCCTAAGCACCAAGATTTGAGCACTTAAGCACCCAAAACCCAAAAATGTGTTTTCCTAATGTGCACGGAGTGCCCACACGGTGGGTGGCACTAGCCAGGTAGAGAAACAAATTTCGAATATGAACTTTGAGAATTTGCTTTCCAAATGCATTGTAATGCTATTTTGAAACATATTAGATGAAGAAAAGTATAAATTATGCTATGTAAAGTATGATTATACATGAGTTTATTGATGGATACTAAGATTGTGAAATGATTATATCTTGAGCACGGATATGAGATGAAGTAAACGATGCTTGGTTGCATGATATGATTTAAGATTGATAGATAAAATATCAATGCATTATGCTATGAATTGAGATTTATTGATGAGATATCAATGCATGATGCTATGATATGTGATTGATTAATGAATTTAAATACCCATGATGAGAATGATTGCATTATGCATTATATTACATATTTGATGATTTAATGAACAAAAAGATTTTTATAAAAATAATTTGATTTTCATGGGTATCCTTCATGGAATTAGACCGAGTGAGGTTTTGGATATGCCTTATACTAGGGTAAGTTTTGGATAATGGAAATAGAGAATTTGAGAATCTCTCTATACCAGAGTAATTGAGGTTGAGGAAGACCTCCCTCTTTACCCATGCTTCCCTGTACATTAAGTATTAGAGGAAGACCTCTTTACTTGGGGTTATCCTAAATCTCGGATTGTGGGGGAGCGGATCAAACTTCCCTTATCTCTGATAATCGATAGTGTGAGGATGGAAGATTTCTTCCCTATCAAAAGTAGTTGAGGACAGATAATTACTACTTACCACTTGAAATGAGGACGGACAATTCCCTCATTGTTGTAGTTGATCGAGATTGGTCTAGTTACCCGGAGTAGTTCTATGTGTAGTATGATTTGACAACTATTAATGGGTTGAAGTACACAAACACAAAAGCATGCTACTACCAAGTGATTGGTATTGTGAGGACAGATAATTCCCTCCATACCATTTGATTTGAGATGACACATGTGTCCTGATGATTTGAGACATGAACCTTGAAACATGAGATTTTGATATAGATGAGATTTTCTTGAGATTTGATAAATGATTTATGATTTGACAACTTGAGATTTGAGATAAGAACCTTGATTTGATTTCATGAGATTTGATGAATTGCATTATGTTTTGAGACATGATTTTTGATGAATGAGATCTCTTGATATGATTTGATAATTGATGGTTTAAATGAGATTTCTTGATATTTAAAGATATGATTTCTGATTTATTGATTTGAGTCTTAATGACTCTGGATATGAAGAATTTCAAATAATAGATTTGATGATATGACTGATGATTTTCAAGATATAAATCTTGATGTGATTTTTGTTACCAAGTGGCCTCAAACTCAAGAGGGGGTGAATTGAGTTTACGAAATATTTTTGCAAATCTTTCATAAAACGTTTGTTTATCAATTTTCGTTGAAACTATTGGATAATTGAAGTGAATAGATAAATGAGATTGAATACTTTACTCACAAATTAAACAAGCCAAGATGAATAACATTCAAGAAAGCATATAAAATAAATGCACAAATGTAAAGAGATAGGGTTGAGAGAATCAAACACAAGGATTTATTCTGGTTCAACCACCCCTTGTGACTTACGTCCAGTCTTCAAGCGAACCACTCGAGATTTTTCACTAAACTTCAAGCTTGAACGGGTGCTTGAAAACCTTTACAGATTGGAGCACTCAACAACACCTTGAGACACCTTACCCTTGTGCTTTGAGCCTCAAAACAGGGATGCCTCACCCTATACAACCTTTAAGGGATACCTTACCCTCTTTTTACCTTTGAAGGATACCTCACCTTCTTCTCAACAAGGGATACCTCACCCTTTTTCACTAGAGGGATACCTCACTCTCTTTACACAATAAACAAAGTGTTTGAATGATAGAAACTCTCCCAAAGAGTAGATTGATACAAATTGAAGCTCTAGCAATGCCCTTGTTGAATATCTCAAGTTTTCTCACAAAAATAGGGCAAAAATATTTTCAGGATTTGATTCTCGTGTATGAGTGAAGTTCAACCCTTAATGAAGATCTAAGGCAAGTATTTATAAGATGTATGAAGAAAGGAGCCATTGGGGGTGGTAAAGTCAGGCATTTAATGCAATTAATATAGTCGTTGGACTCTGTCAGATTGCTTGTAATCGATTACACAGCAAATGTAATCAATTACATTGTTGTTCCAACGTGTTCTTGGCTTTCTGGACTCTGTGTAATCAATTACATTCTTCTTGGTGTAATCGATTACAAGGCTTCTGACTTGCTTTGTAATTGATTACAATATCCATGTAATCGATTACATACATTCTTGAACGTGTTCTTGCCTTTCTGGGTTCAATGTAATTGATTACATTACTGGTGTAATCAATTACAAGGCCTCTGACTTGCATGTAATCGATTACATGCTCCATGTAATCAATTACCAGCTCTCTGTTTAGCTTGTAATCGATTACAAAACATGTGTAATCTATTACCTTGACCTTTTAACACATTTTTCAAGTCCAATTGAGTATGTAAGTCATTTCTAACACTTAGATTATTAGATTAAACATAAATGCCTTTATAAATATTGAATCCAAGATTAAAAACAACATTTCTTGAAAAACATGTTTAACTTTGAATTTACATGCTGATTTTGAAAATGACATTTAGAAAACCATTTGAAAATCATTGAGATACCTAAAGGGCATTTTACATTGATATTCTAAGACCTATATCTATATACCTCTTAGTTTCCTTCTTTTGATCTTAGTCTTTTCTTTTTGATCTTGATCTTCATCTTTGGCTTTGTTATCATCAAAAACTCATTTGATATGCTTCAAGACATAAGCATTCACATTCTCCCCCTTTTTGATAATGACAAACTAAACATTCAACAGAAGGAGAAATATTTGCATTTATTTTATTATCATATATTTAAGCGCAACTTTCCCCCGTAATGTATGCATGAGATAGAATATGTGAAAACGTAAAACTCCCCCATACACATGCAATATATTTTACTAATCTCTCCCCCATTGGCATTATCAAAAAGAAGACATAAGCATTCAGATTGTATATAATCATTTCAGCCCAGCAGGATCAATATCAGAGTATAAACCATTTAGCATTTCAATATGTAATACCAATAGCAAATGCATAAGAAGAAAGGCTTCAAATTAGGTTCAAAACATTCAAATCAATTCCAAACATCATTTAAGCATATAGTCCAATCAGATTATGATCAAAAACTCATAATTGTGCAGCAAAACAACATATTATGCATCAAGTTAATGTATTATGCAGAAGGTATCACATTATGTAGCAAAATGTTATGCAACAAGACATTATGTAACAAGGTGACCAATTTATGCAGCAAATAAGCATATTATGTAGAAGACCAATATATTGTACAGCAGAATTAGATGCATGATTGATCCAATATGACAAGTTCAAAGATATTGATATTATACATGCCATTTCACATAAAAGGCATATTCATTTAGCATATTCAAGATATATAGAAATATTTTTCAAGATGTTAAACTAGAAAAGCATAGAGCAAGTCTCCACTTAACCAAATGATGCAAGTTCAAGCTTCTTGGAGACAAGGAGGACAGCTTGAAGTATTTTCTGGTTTTGTGCTTGGAGCAGCCACTTTTCAAGATATCCAAAGTCAATTCTTGGCCTTCAAGCACACCTATAACACACTTCAATTTTTGACTTTTGGTACCCAAATTTTCTTGGGTCCTTGTGTGTTAGTTTTTGACAAAGTGCCTTTGGGAACCCAAACCATTTTAGTTCTTAACTTATTATTGATATTCTTCCTTACATTGCAAGTTGATGCACTATGCCCTTTCCTACCACAATGAAAGCATTTAATAAAGGGACTACTTGATGTACTTGATGAAACAAAGAAGTTCTTGAGAAACTTTTGTTGTTTATTGGGATTATACCCTAAACCAGCCTTTTGAAAAACACATCTTTGGTTCCCAAGTAATATGTTCAAATTATCTCTTCCAAAGGTAAATTTTGAAAGAGTGTTTTTCAAATCCTCAATCTCAATTTCAAATGCTTTGCATGATGAGCAAGATAAAGATGTAGATGCATTATCAAGTGATAAACGTGTCATGCATGAAGAATTTGCATCTATCAGTCCAAGAGTTTCATTTTCTAATCCTAGTTCCTCAATTTCCTTATTTAAAATAGAGATTTTATTTTTAAAAGAGGAAATTGTTTTCTTAGATGATGAAATAAGTTTTGCAAGCCTCATAGATTCATTATGTAGTTCTTCAAAAGCATCTTGCAATTCATCATAAGAAGGGAAAGAGTTTGATTCAGAATTTGAGGATGTTACCTCCATGTCGTCTCCATCTTCCTCTTCTCCTCTAGCCATGAAACATAAATTTACTTTCTCATTATTCGAGCCATCGATTGAATCCATGTCATTATCATCCCAAGCTATGTAGGCTCTTCTTTTTTTCTTCTCCTTTGAGGATCTTTTGTGATATTTTTCCACTTTACTTTCATAAATTGGACACTCCATCTCCATATGACCCAATTCTCCACATTCATAGCATTTAGGAGTGGATGAGGTTCCTTCCCCTTTGTGAAAGACATTCTTTGAGGGAAAGGAACATCTTCTTTGAGCTCCACTCTTCTTGAAGAATCTTCCAAATTTCTTTACTAGTAGAGCAAGATTCTCCTCATTTATTTCCAAGCCATCTCCATCATCTTCATCATCATCATTGTCATTAATCATGGAGGAAGTGGCCTTGAGAGCTATTTCCATCTTTTTCTTGTCAATCTCCTCACTTTGGTTGAGTCTATTCAATTCTGTTTCATATTCTTGGAGCTTGCCAAAAAGTATGGCTAAGGTCATGGTTAAGAGATTTCTTGACTCCAATATAGCCGTCACTTTAGGTTGCCAATGCCTGCTCAAACATCTCAACACTTTGTTAATAAGATCTTCATTAGGAAAAGTCTTTCCTAATGAAGCAAGATGATTTACATTATGTGTAAAACATTTTTTCATTTCTTGAATGCTTTCATTTTGGTTCATTCTAAAAAGTTCATACTCATGAGCGAAAGTATTAATCCTTGATCTTTTCACTTCACTAGTACCCTAATGGGTTACTTGTAAGGTGTCCCACATTTCTCGGACAGATTTATAATTTGATACTCTAAAGAACTAATCATACCCCAAGGATGTGGTAATGATATTTTTGGCACTCAAATTATATTAGACATTTTTCTTATCATCATTGGTCCATTCACTTCTTGGTGTATTAACCCTTACACCATTAACAATTTTTGTGGGGATAAAATGACCATTTTCAATAGCATCCCACCCATCTAGGTCAATAGATTCAATAAAAATTTTCATTCTTTCTTTCCAATAAGTGTACCCATCCCCATTGAAAAAGGAAGGTCTATAGATGGAAGAACTTTCTGAAAATTCATTTGAGGAGGCCATCACTTTCTCTTGAAGCTGCTAAGCCCTTTACACAAGAGCCTAGCTTTGTTACCACTTATTACCAAGTGGCCTCAAACTCAAGAGAGGGGTGAATTGAGTTCATGAAATATTTTCGCAAATCTTTCGTAAAACATTTGTTTATCAATTTTCGTTGAAGCTATTGGATAATTGAAGTGAATAGATAAATGAGATTGAATACTTCACTCACAAATTAAACAAGCCAAGATGAATAACATTCAAGCAAGCATATAAAATAAATGCACAAATGTAAAGAGATAGGGTTGAGAGAATCAAACACAAGGATTTATCCTAGTTCAGCCACCCCTTGTGACCTACGTCCAGTCCTCAAGCGAACCATTCGAGATTTTACACAAAACTTTAAGCTTGAACGGGTGCTTGAAAACCTTTACAAATTGGAGCACTCAACAACACCTTGGGATACCTCACCCTTGTGCTTTGAGCCTAAAAACAGGGATGCCTCACCCTATACAACCTTTGAGGGATACCTCACCCTCTTTATACCTTTGAAGGATACCTCACCTTCTTCTCAACAAGGGATACCTCACCCTTTTTCACTAGAGAGATACCTCACCCTCTTTACACAATAAACAAAGTGTTTGAATGATAAAAACTCTCTCAAAGAGTAAATTGATATAAATTGAAGCTCTAGCAATGTCCCTTTTGAATATCTCAAGTTTTCTCACAAAAACAGGGCAAAAACATTTTCAGGATTTGATTCTCGTGTATGAGTGTTAGATTAATGTTCTAAAATGAAGTTCAACCCTTAATGAAGACCTAAGGCAAGTATTTATAAGATGTATGAAGAAAGGAGTCGTTGGAGGTGTTAAAGCTAAGCATTTAATACAGTTAATATAGCCGTTGGACTCTGTCAAATTACTTGTAATCGATTACACAGCAAATGTAATCGATTACATTGTTGTTTCAACGTGTTATTGGCTTTCTGGGCTCTGTGTAATCGATTACATACCTTCTTGAACGTGTTCTTGCCTTTCTGGGTTCATTGTAATCGATTACATTACTGGTGTAATCAATTACAAGGCCTTCGACTTGCTTGTAATCGATTACATACTCCATGTAATCGATTACTAGCTCTCTGTTTAGCTTGTAATTGATTACAAAACATGTATAATCGATTACCTTGGCCTTTTAACACATTTTTCAAGTCCAATTGAGTATGTAAGCCATTTCTGACACTTAGATCATTTGATTAAACATAAATGCCTTCATGAATATTGAATCCAAGATTAAAAACAACATTTATTGAAAAACATGTTTAACTTTGAATTTACATGCTGATTTTGAAAATGACATTTGGAAAATCATTTGAGAATCATTGAGATACTTAAAGGGCATTTTACATTGATATTCTAAGACCTATATCTATATACCTCTTGGTTTCCTTCTTTTGATCTTGGTCTTTTCTTTTTGATCTTGATCTTCATCTTTGGCTTTGTTATCATCAAAAACCCATTTGATATGCTTCAAGACATAAGCATTCACAATTTTGATGATTATAAATGATTTTCATAATTAAATGAACCTCTGTTTCGAGAAGAGGAAGGACCCAATTTGGCTTTAGCCACCTTCCTACGAATCATACAATAATGATTTGAAATGATTTTTTTCCAAAATAGTTGGAATTATTATGATGACACAATTTTTATAACTATTGAGAATTTTGATTCTCACCCTGCCTACACCTTTGATTTCCATGATAATTTCAAGAAGGATCAATAGTTGAGCAAGAAGAAGAAAGATGGAGCTGAAAGATGAAGAGATAGTTAGTTTCTTAGACTAGATTTTTGAACAGTGAGGTAGATTACTATGTATTACCTAATGATTACTAATTTGTATATAATTCATTTCATATTATATATGTAATATGCTTCTGCTAAAGGCTCGTATTTTTGTATATTATTAAATCATTTTTTTGAAAATTTGTGGATATTCATAAGTAATGTACCAAATTCTAATTACTAATACGTAAACCAGTTACATCATTAGTGTTAGTCTTTGAGATGTTACAAATAGTAGGGGGATATTTTCCATTCCCATCTGACCAAAGATAAAATCTTATGCCCATTGATTGTAGGTCTTTTCAAGCATTAAGGTGATCTTTTGACTTCCCACTTTCATTAAGCAAAGTGTATATTACATTGTCATACACATTCTTCTTAATATGCATTACATCAAGATTGTGAAGTAATGAGTTAAACTCCCAATATGGAAGTTCAAAGAATATATTCTTCTTTCTCTAATGTGAATCACCTTCATAGGTATTTTACTGCCCATATCCTATTTTCCCTCTAACTTCAACCTTTAGTGTCTTTGCAAATGAAACTCGAATATTCTCAACTTGTCTTAAAATGTCTGAGCCTGATAATTATATAGATGGATTTCTTTTGTCAACCATACCATCAAATTAGACCTTGTCCAATCTAAGCATGTGACCAGCATTTATAAAATGAAGATGGCCCATAAAGCACCACTTTCTACAATGATGAAGTTGACAAGGTTTAGCATCGGTGTTGCATGTGGGACAAGCAAGCTTACTATATATGTTCCACCCAGATAAGGTCCCATATCCTGGAAAATCACTAATTGTCTACATTAACGCTGCTCGCATTTTAAAAGTTTCATCTGATAAAGCATTAAATGTTTCGACACCATCCCACAACTTCTTCAGCTTATCGATCAAAGGTTGTAAGTAAACATCAATGTCAGTTCCTGGAATTCGTTTACCCAGAATGATCATTGAGAGAACAAAGGAAATTTGTTTCATTCATTTTCAAGGATAGGTATTGTATGGAATGAGAACCACAGGCCAAATTCTATAATTAGTGCTTAGGTTTCCGAAAGGATTGAACCTATCATTAGCTAAGGAAAGGAAAACATTATGTGCATCCAAAGAAAAGTTAAGAAATGTGGAGTCAAATATTTTCCATGCCTTAGTGTCTCTCGGATGCCTCAAGAAGCCATTTTTATTATGATTAACATTATGCCATTTCATATCAGCAGATGTCTTACTAGACATGAACAATTTTTGCAATCGTGGTATTAAAGGGAAATAACAAAGCACCTTTGCAGGTTGTGATTTTTTGTTTTTATCAACTTCAGGCTCATTAGAAGAATTTTTCTTAGTCTTTGGCTTCCATATAGATGTGTCGCAATGCTTGCATTCTTGTCACCTTTTATCTAATCCTTGATATAACATGCAATCATTTGGACATGCATGTATCTTCTTATAACTAAGAACAAGTTTTTTTTATGATTTTCTTGGGCTCATATAATGATTTGAGGATCTTTGCATGCTCAAATGCACATAAAGTTCTTTGCAATCTTTGCATGTATCACTTAATGTGATACAATTTCACTAAAAAGACAATTTTGAGTATTTTGAGCATCGTTCATAAAGTTCTTGTTCTCCATCTCTAACCAACTTATAAAACTCTTTCGCTTTATCACTTGGACCATCATATTTCTTTATTAGCATATTGTCTAGAGAAGTTGAATGCATCATGAATCAAATCTTGCATTGGATCTTCACGAGCTTCAGTATGTTACATTTCATGTCTACAACAAGAAGTTTCTCCTACATCTCTCTCACCATGTAATAACAAAATAGTGTAACCTGTTGGAAAAGGTCTTAAAAGCAAGTGGTTGTCCACCTCTTCTCTAGTTTGAAATAGTCTAAATCGACAGTGAGAACATGGAAACTTTATCATGTTATCAAACTTTGCATTAGTGAATGCAAAGTCTAAAAATTTCAGCAACCCTTCCATATATTCGAGTGTAGTTCGTGGCTTTAAGACCACAGGACTACCTTATATAGTAGAATCCTATTGTAAGTATTCAAGCTTCTATTTTTTTAGGATTGGTCTCGATTACATGATTTGCAAAGAGATTGATACCAATTGGAGTGCGCTATATTTGACAATGGTTGAAGACTCACACCGTCTATCAATCTGATTATTTTCTCTCCTTCCACTTCTTTGCCACTTAAAAGCTATTTTTTTTATTTTACTTTTGTTTCTAAAGGTGCCTCGTGCCTCTTTATAATACAATTTCCATATAACTTGTATACATCTAAAAGTTTCTTGAGGTATAGCCAAATTATCCCACACTAGCAACTAGTGTGGAAGTTCCATTTGCACTTTCGTTATATTTGGTTAAATCTTATCATTCTTATCCCTTGCTAGCTCCCTTCTGGGTGCTTTATGAAGGGGGTAGGGGGAAGAAAACACAACTTCTCTTCTAATTTTCTTTTTTCCAACTAAACTTTTATCCTAGGGAAATTTTTAGGACACATTCAGAGCTACTTCATGGTTTACTCTATACATTGCTGGCTGCTTTGACTAACTACATGCCTTTATTCTTCGTATACATCTCACTATTATACTTTCTCTAATTTTTATATTCTACATGTTATCTCACTAGTGTAATGATGAACTTGTGTGTGTTACAGGGTGATGGAGTAGTATGGTGTATTGGCTTTCAAAAAATATAGGGTCAAGATGTGACAATTCTAGTAGGTATATGGAAACTTTAGGTCCTATATCCATGCTGTTTTATTTGGTGATATATGAAAATGATACATAAAATAAGTTTCTCAATGTAATTGAATTTCAACTAAAAATAACGGAATCTTAAAGTTATATTTAGAAAAAAAAAATCCTTATATGGATTAGTGTTTTATGCCCATAACTAGTATATTTCAAAATCAACAACTTCTTTGGTCTTATCTATCACCTGTATATTTCATCCTTTTTTTATTGTTAACCAGAATTTTTTTATGATGATCATTGATCATATTAATGCTTATAAGGATTAGTCTATGTAAGTGTGTGTAGCTATAGATTGTACAAGCAAAATAATTTTACTTAAAATTGAAATCTTTTTAGGGTTATTTATGATATAAATGATTGGCAGCCTCTCTTAACATGTCTGCTAACTTTATGTTTTATAAGGTGTTTTCTCGTGCTTTTTTTAACATGCTCAATCTCCTGTTCTACTGCTGCCTTCATTTGAGTATGATATCTTATCTACTTATTTTAAATTAAATAAGTTTTTGTTATACGAAGTTATGAAATGAAGGATATTAACATGTAACTAAGTTGGATCATGTTATTGATTAGGGAAATTGATTGAAAAACTATGCAGTGAATATCTAATAATCTTTGTTTAGGTGGATGTATTCATATACCATTTGAAATTTTGAAAGTTACTCTCTCTCTCTCTTTCACTTTTCAGAGTAGTGACTAAGAAGCTGTGAAGAAGTTATTGGCTGGACAAGACAAGTCTCAAGAGAATGTGAGAATCCAATTTCCTTTGACTCATATATAAATTGGAAGACCACGTGGAAGATTCTGACTTGACTTGTGATAAGGGTATATTTTGCATTATGGGGCTTTTCTTAAATGTTAGATAATGTTGTGTATCTTTGAGGGGGCTTTCTACTTCCTATTAAGAAAGTTATTGGCCTTCCATCTTGTATTTATTTATTTTTTGCTCACTGTGTGATATATTAAAATGCAGTCGTTTATGTATTATGTAATTCTAGATCTCTTGCATCGAGATATTGTGACCAAATATTGGAATTATGGATTTGATGAAGAATATGTTTGACAAAAATGATTTTGTGTTGATTCTACCCATCTAAATGAAGTTAAAAGCTATAGCTATGTTGTGTGTTTTATAATTACTTATCTTGACTTAATTTGCTTATTTTGATTTATATATATATATATATATATATATATGTGTGTGTGTGTGTGTGTGTGTGTGTGTGTGTGTGTGTTTTGTTTCAATGTCTAGGAGTTAAAAATTGTATTATGGAGTCTGTGAGTAAGACTCTCAATGTGAATGATGAAGTTGTTTTTGAAACTACTCTTGTAGTGTCTGCAAGTATTGAGTTAACTAAGAAAGAAATCTCTAATGTTTGGAAATTCTTTACCAAAAATGATAATGACAAGGATGACATTGAAAAGGCTGTGTGCAATTATTGTGGTCGTGAGTATGCAATCAGGGAAATTTCTAAGACCAAAAATAGTTATGGGACTTCACATTTAAGTCGTCATATTTCTGTATGTAAAGGTATTACAAACTTAAGTGTGGAAGTGGGTGACAATCTTCCTAACCAAGAGGGAACGTCTAGCCTGACAAAGATTAATCAAAAGACCCATCATGACTTGCTTGCACAAGCCATAATTAAACATGATCTTTCCTTTAATTTTGTTGAGTATAAGAATATTAGAGAATAGGTAAATTATTTTAACCCTAATGTTGTGATGCACTCTAGGAATACTGTTGTGCCTGATTCAAAAAATTTATATGAAAGAGAAGGAAAAGCTTAAGCTAGTCTTGTCTAAGATTCCTAGTAGAGTGTGTCTAACTTCTGATGTATGGACAACATCTACCACTGAGGGTTATATTTGTGTAACTTTTCACTTTGTTGATGAAAACTAAAAATTAATTAGTAAGATGCTTAACTTTTTTCCAATGAAGCCTCTACACACCGAAGTTCAATTAGAAGTCACTTTATTCGATTGCTTGAAGCAATGGGGAATTGATAAGAAAGTGTTTTCTATTACCTTGGACAATGCTTCTACCAATGATAACATGCAAGATATTTTGAAAAATCATCTTCGTTTACAAAATCATTTGTTGTGTGATGGTGAGTTCTTTCATATTCATTATTCTGCTCATATACTTAATTTGATTGTTCAAGACGATTTGAAGGTGGCTAGTGATGCACTCTTTAAAATCAGAGAGTGTGTGTTAAGTATGTGAGAGGATAAGATAGGAAGATGATTAAACTTAAGGATTACATGCAAGAAGCAAGCATTGGTTTAAGATTAGATGTGTCAATTAGATGGAATTCAACATATTTGATGCTTGAAAGTGCAATCAAATATTTAAAAGCATTTGATAATCTCTAGGTGGTAGATACCAATTACAAATATTTTCCATTAGATGAAGAATGGAGGAGTGGAGAGAAAATGCGTGAATTCTTAGAACCATTTTATAAGACTACAAACATGATCTCTGGTTCATCTTACCCAACCTCAAACTTGTATTTTATTCAAGTTTGGAAGATTGAGTGCATGTTGGAAGAAAACTTTTCTAATGATGATCAGGTAATAAGGGACATGTCTATGAGGATGAAAGGAAAATTTGACAAATATTGGAAGTAGTATAGTGTAGTATTGGCTTTTGGAGCTATTCTTGACCTGCCCTTAAAGTTTGATTTCTTAAACTTTTGTTACACAAAGTTGGATCCTTCAACCTTTGAAGATAAGGTTAAACATGTGAGGGCAAAGTTTGAGAAGCTTTATGGAGAATATGCAAATAATTTCAACACACCAAATGTTTCTTAATCTCAATCATCCAATGAACCCAATCTGTTGCATATGTCAAGTGGAGAAGGAAGTGAGCCCAAGAGATCAAAATTATTCAACATATGTTTTTTAATGCTAACTTAGTCATTGTTGTTTTACTTTCGTTCTTGTTTTCCCAAAGATGATTAATATATTATATCTTGCAGGAGTTTAAAATGTTTCAAAATGAAACTAAATCTAACACTAGCAAGAGTGAATTAGATCTTTATTCAGATGAACCACAAGTTGATTATGATGACAATGATGATTTTGATGTGCTTAACTATTGGAAAATGAATGAAAAAAGATTTCCCACACTTTCTATCATGGCACACGATGTGTTAAGCATTTCGATTACTACAGTGGCATCATAATATGCTTTTAGTATTGGTGGATGTGTTCTTACCAAATACAAAAGTTCAACTCTTCCCAAACATGTTCAAATGCTTATTTGCACTACAAATTGGTTGCATGGTTTTGTTCAAAACCCTGATGGCAATGCTTTGTGTTAATGTGTATCATTTTTTTTTATAATCATATGCAATATTGGTTGATTATGTTTGGATTGATTGTCTAATTGTTTCTCAATTGTTTTAGATGAAGATGATTGTAAAGCTTTTGGTTACAAGGCATTAGCAGTAGAATCGAATGTGCATCAATAAGATGAAATTGAATATTAGCAAGGAATTGAGTGGGTTAATTATGACTTGCAGGCATTCTACTATATCTGCTCTCCTCTAATCACATTGATAAAATTCTTAGTTGAGTGTGTTGGTCATGTTACTTTGTTTATTGAAATTTATTGATACTATGGTTATGATGCAAGTAATGTTGAATTGAAAGTGCATGGTTAAAGAAGAGAAAGGTCTTGCACTATTTCGTTCCAATTTATGAAATCAACAAGGGAGCACATTAGTTTGAATGACTACCTGATAGTGATAGTTACTAGTATATATGATTTATATTTTTTTATTTCTTTTGAATATTGTATTTATGTGAGTTTGGCTAAGATTGGTGTTGATTTAAGTATTACTATAGATATGGGGATTGTATCAATTCCTCTTATTAGTTCTATGAAGTCTTATATCTTGAAAATATATTTATACTTCTATCTCTCAATGTTGAATATTGATACAACTTTAATTAAGGATTTAAAATATGTCCTTTGGATGAGCAGTGCACCATATATTAATTTCAAATTAATTTTTAATTATTTTATGTAATTCTCAAGTTCTTTGATTTGGTGAAAAATATACTATGCTGTCAATACTAGGAATGAAAAAATTATTATATAATCTCTGATTTTTGTAAGTCCATAAGAAATAGTTATATGTAGTCAAACTTTTTTTAGTGGGCTGGCCCATGGGATGAATTAGGGTCAACCCATTAAATAGGAGGGTCAAAAATATATTTTTATTAGTTAATTATTTTTTTTATTAGTGGACTAGCCCATGGGTCAACCTTAGCCTATATGACCTTGTGGGCTTTTTTGCCTTTGTAGGCTTTTGGCCCGGTCTGGCTATTTTGAGTACTCTAATAATAGGTGGGATCCGAGGTGCACTTTATTTATTTCTACTTGTTATGTTTGCTTATTCCTAACATTTAGTTGTTTTTGTTTTTGTTTCAGCTAGCATGGATGGCACCTACTTAGAACTTCATAGAACTACAACAGTAGACGACGAAGCACAAAGCTCACAGAGAGGCCATTGTCATCCCCGCAGCTGGTGTTACCACTTCTATTAGTCCCGTGGTGCAAATCCAGAAGCTAAACAATGAATCTTTAGGGTCATCTTTAGACCTATAGCCTTGTGAACACAAGGCCTCCTCCCATGGGGCCAAAGTTAGCTGAAAAATGTAGCCTCAACCTTTGGTCAGATAACTTACCTGACTGTGGAAGGTGAGGGTAAAGGGTCTTTGAGCGGTCCTATCAAATTCCCTACCATATTAGTCTAAGGCAAAGATTACAAAGTTAGAAGTCTCATCAACTAGGTTGTTCAGACTACGACAGATCTCGAAAAGCTAGGAGAAGCTGACCTTGAGCACATCCTTCACATTGCGGATGTCAGTTCTCTCTAGAATGGCTCATTGTTTTGGTATTTAGAGATGACGACCCTTCAGACCAAAAAGGTGAAGGTGCTGGAGGAAGAGGTGGAGGAGCTCTGAGGTGAGAAAGAGCGATGGGAGGTCGAGAAGAAGACTATGGTAACTTGGGTTGAGAGGGTGGAGACCTCGGCTAAGACTACTAAAAAGGATGTGAATCTTGAAGTGAAATAAGAGCAGTCTATCGAGGGCTCGCTACAGAATGCCTTTGAGCAATTTTGCATTTTGCACCTGAGGCCAGCCTTGACGGAATAGAGGCTTATTATTGTGTCTGAGACGAGGTGATTGTTGATGCGACCCTTTCGGCCGCAGCTCTCGGCAACACTGATCCCACCGAAGTGCGAAGGTCTGTCAATCTAGCTAAGGATGACGTCAAGGAGCAACCAAAAGATAATTCGCCACCCTTGTAATAATTTTCCTTTTTATTTTCCGGCCTTATGGTGGGGCTTTTTGGTTATATAATGATAAATCCCCTTTATGAGGTAAGCTTTTTTTTTTTTTTTACATATATTTATATTTATGTTGCTTTTTTTCTTTTTTTTCTTATGACTTTTTTGTTGTAATTCCAACGCCTTTTATATTTAACTTAAGAAAAAACTTCACTCCAACCCTAATTGGAGGGAACTCCCTCCAACCCTATCTAATCTGTTGTCATGTATCCATTTCTCATTTAATGTGTTACCATATGTTATTTCTAATCTTATTTAATTAAGTTAATGGACACATGACAACATATTATAATGTGGGATGACAATCCTGAGGACCTCGGCAAGACAACTAAGGGTCATTTTTATTTATAATGTGTAGGTGGGACGATAGTCCCCAGGACCTTGGCAAAGTGGCCAGAGATAGCCTTGTGGGTTTGTTGTTAAGGCACCTTCAATGGGACCTAGTCTTAGGACCTCAACAAGGCGAATATAGACGGCCTTGAGGGCGGCACATTAGGTGAGAAGATAATCATAAGACTTGGAGAAATAATTGAATTATGAGTGCAAACTTCATTGATAATTTCCAGGTTAGCCGATGTCCGTATAGTAATTAGGAAGATAAACTAATGAACCAGCTCAAAAGCGATTACAAAGAGAAAAATAAACTAAGTATAAGACTAACTGTAGTATCGCCAAAGTTTGGTGACATTCCAGTACCTCAGGATCTCTTTAATGTTCAAATGTTCAAGCTTGTAAGCTCTTTTGTTCATGGTTTTTGTGATCCGGTATGGTCCTTCCTAATTGGGGGCTAGCTTTCCTTATGAGATGTTCTTGCCTCTAACATCTGCCTTTCTTAGAACAAAGTCTCTTAGTTTGACTTTTTGTGGTAAAACTTTGGCATTGTTCCATTGTGTGATTCTAATCTCAAGGGCTGTTTCACGGATATAGGCAATTTCCTTTAGTTTTTCAACTAAGTCTAAGTCTTGGCAAAGGAGTATGCCATTAGACTCTTCAGAGGAGTACTGTCTGCGCCAGCTTAGTTCTCCTATTTCCACTAAGATTATGGCTTCACATCTGTAAGTCAACTTGAATGGTGTTTCACCTATGGTGGAGTGGGGAGTGGTTTGATATGCCCATAGGACATGGCCGAGCAATTCTTCCTATTCTCTTTTAGTTCAGATAAACCTTTTCTTTAGTCCTCGGAGCATTACCCTATTAGTAACTTCTACTTGGCCATTGGTTTGAGGGTATTCCACTAAGGTGAAATGTTATTTGATGTGGAGGTCGAACAAGAATTCCAAGAAGTTTTTATTCGTGAACTATGTTTTGTTATCTGTGACTATGGATTCAAAAATATTGAACTAGTTTATATTATTTTTCCAAGTGAACTTTTGCACTCTAATCGAGGTCATAGTAGCCAAGGGTTCCACTTCATTCCATTTGATGAAGTTGTATATGGCCAATATGAGGTACTTGATTTGTCTTAGAGCTTGGCAAAATGGCCTGAGGAGGTCCATACCCCATTTATAAAACGACCATGGGACGGTAGTAGTGGTGAGTTCCTCGGCTGGTGCAGATTGAATATCAACGAACCTTTAGCTCTTAATGCATTTTTTCACATGGTTCATAGTGTCTGAGGTCATGGCGGGCCATAGTAGCCTGCTTTTAGTGCCTTCTGAGCTAGGGACTTCAAGTCAAGGTGGTGTCTGCTATTACCTTCATGTATTTCAACTAAGGCATAAGACTCTTTTTTAAGGCCAAGGCACTTGAGATGAGGAGGAGAAAACCCTCTGCAGTATAGCTGGTTGTCATACAAAGTAAACTAACATGCATTGTAGATAACCTTCTCTACTTCCTTTGGGTCAGCAGGTAAGGCTCCATCTCAAAGTAGGCAACAATAAGCTTAATCTGATTATCCCTTTTATGAACCGCGATGGCTACTTCGATATTGGCAACTCTAGGGGTTAGGAGGGTAACTTGGATCACCGATCTATTATTCCCCAGGGTCATTGTGCTAGCCAATTTAGTGAGGATATCGACTCTAGAATTCTGCTCTCGTGGAATATGCTCGACTTTTACCTTGGTAAAGGTTGTTAGGAGCTCTTTTACTTTGACCAAGTACCTTTGGAGCAAAAGATCTTTCATATGGTAGTTGCGATCGCCAATGACCTAGGTAGTTACCAACTGAGAATTGCTACATAAGGTGATCTTAGATGCTCTTAGGTCCTTGGCCACAGCTAGGCTCGCGATGCAGATTTCATACTCCTCTTGGCTGTTTGAGGTTAGGAACTTGAACTTGAGGGAGTGTTTTATGGTAACTCCTTCACTATTATCTAGGATAACCCCGGAGCTACTTTTTTTGGGGTTGGAGGAACCATCAATGTAAATGGTCTGTACATTACTCTTGGGAAGGGGAGTTTAATGTGTCAGCTCCAAGATAAAGTCAGAAAGGACCTAAGCTTTGATGGCTTGTCGTGGCTCATAGGAGATGCCGAACTCAGAGAGTTCAATGGACCATGCTATCATGCATCTAGCGACTTTCAATTAGTGTAGAATCTACCTATTAGCTAGTCTATTCTAACAATGACAAGGTGGCTCTGAAAGTATTGTCTCAATATTTTCACTAATGTGAGAAGTGCAAAAGTGATTTTCTCAATCTTTTAATAGCAGACTGATAACTGTCAATGCTACCAAATTTAAATTAAATTACAACCGAATTACCAAAACTTCTTATAGCATAAGGTAGCACCGAGTCGAGCTCGTAGATTACTCTAATTATGAAATCAGATTAAGAGGTTAGTGAGGAGGGGGAAAGGATTTATGAAATTAAATAATAAAAAGTAGAAAACAATTAAAAGAGGTAAACAGAATTTAGAAAACAACCAATCCAAGAGAATTAACTAATCTTGATCTTAATTCATCCTTGATCACTAAAGGTCCATTCAATTATTAATCAAATCCTTGGTCTTAGATTATATCAAGATGCCTCAAAATGATCCATGGATCTTCTACTAGATATGCATCTAGAATTCAATTAATTAAAGTTAGACAAATTAAGTATCTATCCAAAACCAGAATTAACTTAAAAACCAAGATCCAACCAAGTTAAACATTTTATCAAACACCTTTAATGCATTGTTCAGTCTCTATAATTCATCTTTCACACATGGTAATTACACAATTATCATATGAAAATTCTGTTACCAAGTGGCTTCCAGTACTTAAGAGGGAGGTGAATTGAGTTGAAAAACTTTTCGTCAATACTTTTAAAATTAACACAAATATAGATGCTATTAAATAAAAAGAGAAATTGCGAGATGAAGAAGAAGAGCAGGCACAATATTTATCCTGGTTCGACCACTAACCACTTATGGCCTACGTCCAGTCCCCGAAACATAATTTGAGATTTTTCATTATGTATACAAGCTTCAATAGGTACTTGCTATCGTTACAAAATAGAGCATTTTTCACACACAGGGAAACTCTACCCTTGTGCTAAAGTCTCAGCCTACAGGGATACCCTACCCTTATACAAACCTTTGAGGGATACCTCACCCCCTTTACAATTGAGCAGAAAATAAATGAAAAGAAACTCTCTTTAAGAGTAAATAATACAAATTGAAGTACTAATAGAGCTCACACAGAATATCTCAAGGTTTTGATCGAAAAGGAGCATAGAAAATATAATTCACGAGTTACTGTAAGTAGAAAATGATTCAAAATGTTAGGCAAATTTCAAAGAAGACCCAAGGTCTGTATTTATAGAGCAATTAGATCAGAAATAGTCGTTGGGTGTAATAAATGCTCATTATGAAGATGTATACGAGCTTCTGATTCTATTTCAGAAACAGGGGTTATTCAAATAACCTTCGTGTTATTCAAATAACACATTCTCATGGAAAACACTTTTAAAAGAGGTTATTCGAATAACATATATGTTATTCGAATAACACAGATAAAAATTATGTTTTGTGAAAATAGGTCTATTCGAATAATCTTGTGCTATTCAAATCGCTTTCTTATAAAAGCTTTTCTGAAAGATTTTGTTATTTGAATAGCTAATGCGCTATTCGAATAGCACTTTTGAAGAACAGAGGTGCATAGGGAAGATTTAAAAACTCTATTTGAATAACTCAGTGTTATTCGAATAGTTCTATTGCAAACAAAAAGATATTGGCCTGTATTATTCGAATAACGTTGCCTTTATTCGAATAATTATGTTTGAAAAATAATTTTAAACTTACTAAAAACTTTCAGATTTATTTGTTAAAGCATTAAAATCATTTTTCTCTTTTCTTGCAAAACCAGTGAGATACTAAGAGAGCTCCGTATACAAAGACTCTAAGTCCTAAAACTATTCTTAAAAGATCTTGGACTTGGTCTTCCCATCATCTTCATTTTTGTCTTCATGTTTGTTATCATCAAAATCATTCTTCAAAGATATATGTTCAGTCACTTTCTCCCCCTTTTTGATGATGACAAACTATTGAGAAAAGAGTTAGTGCATATAATTGGAATTCACAAAGATGTATTAAAAGCTTACTCCCCCTCTTTAATTAGAAGAGGTAACGTATATCAGAGATGTGTGCAGCTCCCCCTTTCATTTGGAATCCAATATCTCTTTTTTAATTTTTACCTGTCTTTTCTCAAAAAAATTCAAAATTTTCTCCCCCTTTTGTCATGAACAAAAAGAAGGGGTAAGTCCCATAGATAAATATCCAACTATAAGAACAGGGAATAAATCAAATGAAGAACTGTAAAGCACATTTAGATAGGTCACAAAAAAATCATATATTCATTAATCAAAGGTGATGCAAGTATAATGGCAAATAAAACAGGGCAAAAACAAAGATCCTAAGATCTAAAGCTCCTAGAAATAAGCATCCGAAGGCAGAGGTAGAGAATCTGGTGCAGGAGCTGTGACTGGCATGTATCTCATAAAGAATGTGTTTTGATGATAACAAACTTAAAGATGTTGCAAGATCAAGTCCAAGAGTATCAAGACCATCAAGTATAGCATTTAAGACTTCAATCATTTTGTAAAGGTATATAAAGATTCACAAATAGCTCAATCTTACGTTTCGTAATAGCACACAAGTTTTCAAGGCTTCAATATGGTTTTTAACTTCCAAAGAATCAATCATCTCGTGTCCATAAGCTTACAAGATCATATGGAATCAAAAGCAACATTTAAAAAGGCATGAAACCTGTTTTTCACATGTATTATTCGAATAAGGGGTTCCTTATTCAAATAACACAAGTCAGAGATTCCAAATAATTTTTCAGGAAAGGATTTATTCGAATAAGCCCTGTGTTATTCGAATAAATGATTCAAAAAATGCTTTGGCACAAATAAACTATTCGAATAACAGAGTTATTATTCGAATAACAAGCGTTTCTGGAAAACCATGTTTAAATGGTTATTCGAATAACACATGTTATTCGAATAACAAGCGTTTTAGCAAAACCATGTTTAATTGGTTATTCGAATAACGATGGTGTTATTCGAATAACGAGAACTCAGAAAATCAATTATTCGAATGAGTTATTCGAATAACATGAATGTTATTCGAATAACATGTTTTTCCAGAAGCCATGCATTTAAGTGGTTATTCGAATAACCAAGCTGTTATTTGAATAACACATTACAGAGGAAAACACGCTTGCTACGCCTGTGTCTTATTTAAAGTCTTATTCAAATAAGAGAGCTTTCCAGAAACAGAAATTAACGGATAGTTATGTATCATTAAATGCTCCAACCACCTCCCAACGACTCTAAACTTCAATGAGTTATAAATAGAAGTTGTTGGGCATTTATGGGGGTTAGACAATCAATCTGAAAAACCTTGGTTGAGAATTAAAAATGAGTTTTCATCTTTTCCTCCGTTAATACTCTGTTTCTGAGTGTAAACCGTGAATCATATACCCATTGAATTTTCAGTTGTATTATTTGCTCTTTGAAGAGAGTTTCTACCTATTCAATCTTTATATAATCTCTAGAGAGGGTGAGGCATCCCTCCAAACTGTAAAAGGGTGAGGTATCCCTTAGAAAATAGAGGCTCAAGCATAAGGGTGAGGTATCCCAAAGTATTGAATGCGCAAGGTTGTAGTGGTTGTCAAGCACCCATTGAAACTTGAAGATATAATGGAAAATCTCAAGTTGTTGCTTGGGGACTGGACGTAGATCACAAGTGGATTGGTGATCGAACCAGGATAAACCATTGTGTTTGTTTTCTCTAAACCCTTCTCTTTATTCTGTGCACTGTTTTATTGAATTGCTTGAATATTGTCTCCTTTGGCTATCATATTTATAAGTAAAAGTGTATATCTCATCTATCCTTTTATCTCTAATTATTCAATAGCTTTAACGAAAATTGGTTATCAAACGATTTGCGAACTTGTTTTACTAACTCAATTCACCCCTCTCTTGAGTATTGAGGCCACTTGGTAACAAGTGGTATCAGAGCTAGACTCTTGTATAAAGAGCTTAGCAGCTTCAAGAGAAGTGATGGCTTCAAGTGGTTTTTCAAATGAAGGTTCTTCTATAAATAGACCTCCTTATTTCAATGGGGATGGTTATGCCTATTGGAAAGAAAGGATAAAAATTTTCATTGAAGCTATTGACTTAGATATGTGGGACGCCGTTGAAAATGGTGCTTTTGTCCCAACACAAACTAAAGATGGTGTGAAAATTAATACACCTAGAAATGAATGGACCGATGATGATAAAAAGAAGGTTCAATACAATTTGAGAGCCAAGAATATCATCACCACATCCTTGGGGTATGATGAATTCTTTATGGTGTCAAATTGCAAGACCGCAAAAAAAATGTGGGATACTCTACAAGTAACTCATGAAGGTACTAGTGAGGTAAAACGATCTCGAATAAACACTCTTACTCATGAATACGAATTGTTTAGAATGAACCAAGGTGGGAGTATTCAAGATATGCAAAAGAGATTTACTCACATTGTTAATCATCTTATCTCATTAGGAAAGACATTTCCTAATGAGGATCTTATTAACAAAGTCTTGAGATGTCTAAGCAGGAATTGGCAACCCAAAGTAACGGCTATTGCGGAATCAATAGATTTATCAACAATGTCTCTAGCCACCCTATTTGGAAAGCTTCAAGAACATGAGCTGGAACTAAATAGGCTCAATCAAAGTGAAGAGCATGATAAAAAGAAGAAGGGAATTACACTCAAAGCCACCTCTTCCATAATTGAAGATGATGATGAAGATGGTGAAGAAGATGCTAAAAATATTGAGCCAAGTGAGGAGAATCTTAGTCTCCTTGTGAGAAAGTTTGGAAGATTCCTAAAGAAAAAGGGATTTCAAAGAAGACCACCATTTCCTCAAAAGAAAGCATATCATAAAGGAGAAGGACCATCTACTCCTCCAAAATGCTACGAATGCGGAAAACCGGGACACATGAAAATGGAGTGTCCTATATATCTCAAGAAGACGGAGAAATTTGAGAAAAGACCCTCCAAGGAAAGGAAAGGAAGAAGAGCATATATAGCTTGGGAGGACAATGACTTAAGCTCTTCCGACGATTCAGAGAATGAAGAAGCCCATCTTTATCTCATGGCTCAAGGAGAGGAAAGTGGAGAAAGTGACACCGAGGTAACCTCTTCTAACCTAGAATCTCCACCCTCTTATGATGAATTGCAAGATGCCTTTCAAGAATTACATGATGAATCCTTGAGGCTCACAAAAATGATTTTATCTTCCAATAAAACAATCTCCTTATTAGCAAACAAAGTCTCTATTTTAACCAAGGAGATAAATGAGCTCAAAATTGAAAATGAGACCTTAGGACTCATTAATGCTAATTCATTATGCATAACTTGTTCCCCACATGATAATACGTCCACATCATTACCTTGTTCATCATGCAAAGCGTTTGAAAAAGAAATTGAAAATTTGAATAACATTCTTGCAAAATTCACTTTTGGAATAGATAACTTAAATGTGTTGTTAGGGAGACAAAAATGTGTTTTTCAAAAGGCCGGTTTGGGATTTAATCCAAACAACCACCAAAAGTCTTATAAGAACTTCTTTGTTTCCTCAAAAACTTCAAGTAGTCCCTTTGTCAAATGTTTTCATTGTGGTAAGAAATGGCATAGTGCATCCACTTGCAATGTTAGAAAGAACATAAACACCAAGGTTGGAATCAAAAGGGTTTGGGTTCCTAAAGGCACCATACCTAATTCTAACACACAAGGACCCAAAATAATTTGGGTACCAAAGGTTAAAATTTGAATGTTTGTTGTAGGTGTGCTTGAAGACCAAGAGCTCAAGTTGGTATCTTGATAGTGGTTGCTCCAAGCACATGACCGATGATGGCTCCAAGTTCTCATCCCTTACCCACAAGAAACATGGTCATGTCACATATGGTGATAACAATAAAGGGAAGATTCTTGGAATTGGCAAAGTCGGTAAGATCCCTTCATCATCTATTGATAATGTCTTGCTAGTTGAAGGACTTAAACATAATTTGCTTAGCATTAGTCAACTATGTGATAAAGGCAATAGAGTTATATTTGATTCCTCTTGTTGCATAATTGAGGGAAAGGATGATAAGCAAGTTAAGTTTGTTGGTCATAGGGTTAATAATATATACATGATTAGTCTCGATGATATCTCCTCAAATGATGCTAAATGCTTTATGAGTAAAGAAAATGATTCATGGTTATGGCATAGAAGAATTGCTCACATTCACATAGATCACTTAAATAAATTGGTTTCTAAAGAACTAGTAATTGGTCTTTCAAAGCTCAAATTTGAAAAGACAAATTTTGTGATGCATGTCAAAAGGGAAAACAAGTAAAGGTCTCTTTTAAAGCTAAAAACATAGTTTCAACTTCTAGACTTTTACAACTTTTGCACATGGATCTTTTTGGTCCCTCTAGAACTATGAGCTTTGGTGGAAATTACTATGCATTAGTGATTGTGGATGATTTTTCTAGGTTTACATGGACATTATTCTCGGCCCACAAAAATGATGCTTTTTAATCATTTAAAAAACTTGCCAAAGTTATACAAAATGAAAAAGGTTTTTGTATTACATCCATAAGAAGTGACCATGGTGGTGAGTTTAAAAATCATGAATTTGAAACTTTTTGTGATGAACATGGCATTGAGCATAATTTTTCTGCCCTTAGAACACCACAACAAAATGGTGTTATAGAAAGGAAAAGTCGATCTTTAGAAGAAATGGTAAGAACTATGCTCAATGAGACCAGCCTTCCTAAGTATTTTTGGGCGGATGCGGTTAACACCACTTGTTATGTTATGAATAGAGCCCTAATAAGGCCAATTTTAAAGAAAACCCTATATGAATTGTACAAAGGAAGGAAGCCAAATGTGTCACATTTTCATGTCTTTGGATGTAAATGCTTTATTTTGAATAACGGAAAGGATAACTTGGGGAAGTTTGATGCAAAATCTGATGAATGAATATTCATTGGCTATTCTATACATAGCAAGGCCTTTAGAGTCTATAATAAACGAACTATGACCATAGAAGAGTCTATACATGTTGCATTTGATGAAACTAACCCAAATGAGCCGAGAAAGGAGCTTGTTGATGATGTTGTAGAAATCTTGGCAAAAACGCACTTGGAAAATCAAGAGAAAGAGTCCAAGAAGCAAGAAGAGAGACTCCTTGATCACTCATGGCAAAAAGACTCAGAAATCTTGGATCTACCCAAGGAATGGAGGACTTCAAGATATCATTCTCTTGACAAGGTGATCAGTGATGTATCAAAAGGGGTAATCACTCGAAACTCACTTAGAGATGCATGTAATCACCTAGCCTTTGTCTCTCAAGTTGAACCTAAAGATATAAATGAGGCTATTAATGATGAGCATTGGATCTTAGCCATGCAAGAAGAACTAAACCAATTTGAGAGAAATCAAGTTTGGGAATTAGTTCTAAGGTCCAATGATCATCCTATAATTGGCACCAAATGGGTCTTTAAAAACAAACTTGATGAAACGGGCTTAATAATAAGAAATCAAGCTAGGCTTGTAGCTAAGAGATATAATCAAGAAGAAGGCATAGACTATGAAGAAACTTATGCTCCCGTAGCTAGGTTAGAGGTCATTAGAATGTTACTTGCATATGCTTGCATCATGGATTTCAAACTCTATCAAATGGATGTTAAAAGTGCCTTTTTAAATGGTTTTATCCAAGAAAAGGTGTATGTAGAACAACCTCCTGGTTTTGAGGATTTTGAAATGTCCAACCATGTTTTCAAACTGAAAAATGCCTTGTATGGCTTGAAACAAGCTCCTAGAGCTTGGTATGAAAGGTTGAGCAAATTCATTTTAGAAAAAGGTTTTTCTAGAGGCAAAGTTGACACTACCCTTTTCATAAAACATAAAATGCATAACATACTTCTTGTTCAAATCTATGTTGATGACATTATATTTGGAGCTACTAACAACTCTCTTTGTAAAGAATTTTCAAATATTATGCAAAGTGAGTTTGAAATGCCCATGATAGGTGAGCTCAACTTCTTCCTTGGTCTCCAAATCAAGCAAATAAGAAAAGGAACGTTTATTAGCCAATCCAAGTATTGCAAGGAGCTGCTCAAGAAGTTTGGAATGGAAATGCTAAGCAAATAGCTACTCCCATGGGCACCTCTTGCTATTTGGACAAAGATGAAGGAGGTAAATTAGTAGAAATTACGAAATATAGAGGTATGATTGGCTCACTCCTTTATCTCACTGCAAGTAGGCCTGATATAATATTTAGTGTATGCATGTGTGCTAGATATCAAGCTAATCCTAAAGAATTACACCTAAGTGTTGTTAAAAGAATAATGAAATATCTAATAGGCACATCACAAATGGGTTTATGGTACCCTAAAGGTGCCTCATGTAGCCTTATTGGGTATTCCGATTCTGATTTTGCTAGATGCAAAATGGATAGAAAGAGCACTAGTGGGACATGCCACTTGCTTGGAAGCTCACTAGTTTCTTGGCATAGCAAGAAGAAAAAAAGTGTGGCATTGTCTACAGTTGAAGTTGAATATGTTGCAGTTGGGAGTTGAGATTCTCAAATCCTTTGGATGAAACAACAACTCTCGGACTATGGTCTTGAGCTTGATCACATCCCCATAAGATGTGACAATACTAGTGCGATCAACTTATCCAAAAATCCCATTTTGCATTTTAGGACTAAACATATTGAAATAAGACATCATTTCATTAGAGACCATGTTCAAAAGGGTGATTGTATGCTTGAATTTGTTGAAACCACTAAGCAACTAGCTAACATTTTTACTAAACCCTTAGCAAAAGAATCATTTTTCTATATAAGAAATGAACTTGGTATTTTGGATCAATCTTACATAAATTAACCTTTTTTTCTGCATAATCCTAAAATCAAATCATATTGCCTTTCTGCATAATCATGCCATTTTGGTGCACAATTCCTAAGCTAGTAGTCATATTTGATTCCAATACTAACTTGAGCACTGGAGATTTCCCCTAAGTTGTTTTGCAGGTGCTCCCTCATGATTCAAGATTCCCAAGCAACTCAACAACCTCACAATTTCACCAAAAAGGGTGAAATTCTTGGTAAAAATAGTATTCTTGCAAAATTGAGTAATTTGAAACATAATATGATTAGATTATATGCTTGTATAATGATTTGAATTGATTTAAGATGTTCTGGAACTGTTTTGAATGTTTTAAGGTTGATTATATATTGTTTGGAATTAAACTGGCATGTCTCTGAACTTAATAAATGATAGCAAAATTGATCCTCCACAAATTGATGCATAAAACTGTCTTTTATTCTATGCCCTATTCGAATAAAACCTGCTAGCAAAGCCCAGTTATTTTTTCTAACACGCTTATATTATTCGAATAAGGATTCCCTTATTCGAATAACACCTCATAGACTGTGTTATCACACTGTAATTTCAACTGATTATTCGAATAACCAACTGGTTATTCGAATAAAGCATGTCAGTGGCAACAACCATTTTTATGATATTCGAATAACAAAGTTGTTATTCGAATAACGCTTGGCAGAAGTCCCCAGACTAATAAGCTAATACGCTGTTATTCGAATAACAATATTGTTATTCGAATAACGCTTGGCTGTGAGCCAAGACGCTTCAGGAACCACTTTTTTATTCGAATAACACCACTTTTATTCGAATAACACGGGAATTATAAAAGGATTTCACGAGCCTCCTCTGTCATTTCATACGCTTTCTTTTTTCCCCCTTCTCTGCTTCCTCTTCTTCGTGTCCACCCCTCTCCTCCTTCTCTCCATAACCCACCAAAATTCCACCATGGCCTCCTCTTCCAAACGCCACGCAGCAAAACCGCCCCCACCAATAACCCCATTGATCTTCGAAGACTTTCGTCTAATAATGACGATCTCAAACGCTTCAGGGAAGAATTCTGGACCAGAGACGTCATTCAACCTAAATACATGGATCGTCAGTTCTTTGAGGACGATGGAGGATTTGATTTCCTCGATGATCTCTCCCATCAGGGCATGCTCGATCTCTACAGTTACAAGGACTCATTTTTCCCAGATTTAGTGAAAATATTCTACTGCAACCTGAAGATGGACGGTCATAATCTCATTTCTGAAGTAAAGGACCAGGAAATAGTTATCACTCCAGCTGATTGGATGTTGTTCTTCAAATTAGACGCCACAGGTGCTGTAGTGGAGCCAGATAGCAGGATCTACGTGAAGGCATACAGAAGAGAAGAAGTTGTGTCATTACTGGTGAAGCCTGGAACAGTTGGGTCCAAGGTTGGTCTGAAGAGTGGGATGCTGAAAAGCCAGGAAAGGTTGCTTCACTATTCATACGCGCATATTCTCGCTCCTCGTGGAGGCAACTACGCTTATCTGACTGAAGATGACATTTTTCTTCTCTGGGTATTGAAGAAAAATTGGAAGATCAACTGGCCCAATTTCATTGGAAAATACATGATGAAGGTCAAGACCACCAAGAATTCTGACCTGCCATATGCTCTTATTATCTCAACCTTTCTGAAGAAATACTCTATGCTCAGACAGACTGAATGGACAATGGAACTGAACCATTTCCACATCTTTGGGGAATTTACTCTGAAGAAAATGAAGATGGTACCGGACAATATTGGAGGGTGGGTATACCCTGATGAGCTAGAAGAAGCTGCAGTAGAAGAAGACATTGCAGATGCCCTTGTTCCTGCTGATGACCCTGTTCCTGCTGATCAGCCTACTGAAGCCCCTGCTCCTACTCCAGTAACCCTGGAAGGCATTATGACCACTCTGCTCGACAATTGTGCTTACATGGAACACACTTTTTCTATTCTCTTCGATAGAATAGAAGGTATTGTACGCAAGATTGCTGCCCTGCGAGTTGCACCTCCTGCCCCTGCACCAGACTCACCTCCTCCTCCACCAGACACTTATTTTTGATCATAGGGATTTAGTTTTTAGATTTTTTTTATGTTGTTCATGTATATTTTGGCTGCCTATATCTGTACTTATTTATCCTTGGCCATGATTGCCAAAATTTAATAAAGTATAATTTAGATTCCTTCCTGACTTCGCACTCTCTGAGCCTGGTCTTGCCTTACAAAGTGTTCGTTTAATTCTTTGTTAAATACTATAAAAGCATGTTTGTGAATTCTAGGTGTATGCATGTCTTGCCCCATCTTTTTGATCATGACAAAAGAGGGAGAAGAACAAGAACAAGCTAAAAGTTAAATTAACTCTGTTAATTTGCACTTAAAGATAAGGATAATCACTTCTGACAATTTTTGGTTTTTGGAGATTGTGTTGAGAAAAGACAGATCAGAAAGACAAATCTGAAAAGGATCAAGAGACTCCAAAAGAAAGGGGGAGCTGCGCTTGTCTCTGATATTTTATGCTCCTCTTACAAACTAGAGGGGGAGTAAGTCTCCTTAATTAAATCCTGTGTAATTCCAATTTACAAATGAACTAACTCTTTTCCCAATGGTTGTTTGTCATCATCAAAAAGGGGGAGAATGTGACTGACATGTATCTCATAAAGAATGTGTTTTGATGATAACAAACTTAAAGATGTTGCAAGATCAAGTCCAAGAGTATTAAGACCATCAAGTATAGCATTTAGGACTTCAATCATTTTGTAAAGGTATATAAAGATTCACAAATAGCTCAATCTTACGTTTCGTAATAGCACACAAGTTTTCAAGGCTTCAATATGGTTTTTAACTTCTAAAGAATCAATCATCTCGTGTCCATAAGCTTATAAGATCATATGGAATCAAAAGCAACATTTAAAAAGGCATGAAACATGTTTTTCACATGTATTATTCGAATAAGGGGTTCCTTATTCGAATAACACAAGTCAGAGATTCCAAATAATCTTTCAGGAAAGGATTTATTCGAATAAGTTCCATGTTATTCGAATAAATGATTCAAAAAATGCTTTGGTACGAATAAACTATTCGAATAATAGAGTTGTTATTCGAATAACAAGCGTTTCTGGAAAACCATGTTTAAATGGTTATTCGAATAACAAGCATTTTAGCAAAACCATGTTTAATTGGTTATTCGAATAACGATGGTGTTATTCAAATAACAAGAACTCAGAAAATCAATTATTCGAATGAGTTATTCGAATAACATGAATGTTATTCGAATAACATGTTTTTCCAGAAGCCATGCATTTAAGTGGTTATTCGAATAACCAAGCTGTTATTCGAATAACACATTACAGAGGAAAACACGCCTGTGCTATTTAAAGCCTTATTTGAATAAGAATTCTCTTATTCGATTAAGAGAGCTTTCCAGAAATAGAAATTAACGGATAGTTACGTATCATTAAATGCTCCAACCACCTCCCAACGGCTCTAAACTTCAATGACTTATAAATAGAAGTTGTTGGGCATTTATGGGGGTTAGACAATCAATCTGAAAAACCTTGGTTGAGCATTAAAAATGAGTTTTCATCTTTTCCTCCGTTAATACTTTGTTTCTGAGCGTAAATCGTGAATCATATACCCATTGAATTTCCAGTTGTATTATTTGCTCTTTGAAGAGAGTTTCTACCTATTCAATCTTTATATAATATCTAGAGAGGGTGAGGCATCCCTCCAAACTGTAAAAGGGTGAGGTATCCCTTGGAAAATAAAGGCTCAAGCATAAGGGTGAGATATCCCAAAGCATTGAGTGCTCAAGGTTGTAGTGGTTGTCAAGCACCCATTGAAGCTTGAAGATATAGTGGAAAATCTCAAGTTGTTGCTTGGGGACTGGACGTAGATCACAAGTAGATTGGTGATTGAATCAGGATAAACCATTGTGTTTGTTTTCTCTAAACCCTTCTCTTTATTCTGTGCAATGTTTTATTGAATTGCTTGAATATTGTCTCATTTGGCTATCACATTTATAAGTAAAAGTGTATATCTCATCTATCCTTTTATCTCTAATTATTTAATAGCTTCAACAAAAATTGGTTATCAAACGATTTGTGAAAGATTTGTGAACTTGTTTTACTTACTCAATTCACCCCCTTCTTGAGTATTGAGGTCACTTGGTAACAGGAGTAGGTGATGCAACTCGTAAAGTAGCAACCTCACACTCAAAACCTTCTATTCTTTTAAAAAGAATAGAGAAGGTGTGTTCAATATAAGCACGGTTATTGTGCAAGGTAGCCATGATCTGCTCCAAAGTGACTGGAGTAGGGGCAGCAACAAGTGCATCAGCTGGGGCATCAGGTGTAGCAGGGTCCTCTGGGTCAAACTCATCATCAGCAACTTCATCTAGGTACACCTAGCCTTCATCAACCTTGATCATCTTCATTTTGCCCAAAGTATGGGCTCCGAAGATATTGTGATGAGTCAATGCGACGGCGCGCTCAGTCTCCATCACTTGAGAATACTTGCTATGCAAGGTAGTGATGAGAATGCCATAAGGCAATTCAGATTTTTCCTTGCCCTTGGCCTTCATCATATGTTTCATGATGAACACGGGCTAGTTGATCTTATGACCACTCTTCAGGATCCAGAGCATAAAGATGTCATCTTCACCAAGATAGGCATAATTCTCGCCACGTGGAGCCAGGATATGTGCATAAGCAAAATGCAAGAGCCTGTCTTGGCTTTTCAGCATCCCTCCTTTAAGGCCCTTATCTGGCAAGGCAAGACCAGGCTTTAGCAAGTCTTCAATTGCCCGATTTCTGTCGAACTCATGGAGGAAAGGGTTGTCATCTTCTTCAATGGGTGTGCCAGCGAACTACAACCCAAACATTGTCTCCCAGTCCTGCGGAGTGATGATGATGTTCTGATCGTAGACTTCAGAGAGAAGGTACTGGCCAACAATCACCATATTGCAGTAGAACATCTTGACCAGAGCAGGGTAGAGGACAGCTTGGTGAGAACAGAGCTGCAAAACTCCCTAATTTTGCAGTAGGGTCAGAAAATCGAAGCCTCCATTCTGCTAGAAGAAATAGGGCTAAAGGTATTTGGGTTGGACAAGATTTTGCTCCCAAAAGTGTGTGATGAAGCGGCCACAGTGTTCTTCATTGGTGGAGATCCTTCGCAAGTCGAATGGATTGTTATAGGGGGCATTCTTCGTGCGAGGACGCTTTCCATGAGAGGAAGAGGAGACCATGGTGATCAAAGGTTTGGAAAAGAGAGAGAGAGAGAGAGAGAGAGATAACGATGGTGGAGGTGAGCAAAGAGATGGTGGCGGCGTGGGCAGGGGAAAAAATGAGCAGAGAGAAAATAAGAATGAAACAGTTTGAACACTCGGTGTGGGCTTTAAATAGGAGGCCCTAAATTATTCGAATAACCAAGAGGGTTATTCAAATAACCCTTTGTGGAAACTCAAAAGTCATGGGATTCCAGCTAGGGTTTATTCGAATAGCTGATGATCCATTCGAATAAAGAGGCGGGGAAAACCAAATGTTGTGGCTTTTTATCAGGTTTTATTCGAATAAAGCTAGTGTTATTCAAATAGGGCAGAGAGTAGTCACTAAGAACTGCACAAACGAGTTACAGTTTATTCGAATAAGCTAAGCTTTATTCGAATAAAGCTGAAACTATAGCATATAGAAAACTGACATAGAGGTCAGTTTATTCGAATAAGCGAAAGATTATTCGAATAACATAGAGACCAAATAAGAGAACTGTAGTTACTAAATGTCAGTTTATTCGAATAAATGAAGTGTTATTCAAATAACACTAATACGCAACACCATTTTTGAGCATCTGACTAATTTTTATTCAAATAAATTTAGATTTATTCGAATAAATCTTATTAGAAAAATAGTAAAACACACGTCCAGAAATGAAATTCAAGAGAGGAAAAATTACCCAAAGATAAAGTACACCTTTAGACACATCACCTATAATTTGATCAAGAGAATGATATTTTGAAGTCCGCCATTCTTTGGGAAGGTCCAAGACTTGTGAGTCCTCTTGTCTTTGTTTATCTTCTTGAGTTTCCTCTTGCTCCTTGACTTCTCTTTCTTTGCTGTCCAAATGTGTTTCCGCCAATATTTCTGCAACATCATCAACAAGGTCATTTCTTAACCCATTTGGATTAGTTTCATCAAAGGCAACATGAATAGACTCTTCAATAGTCATAGTTCTTTTATTATAAATACGAAAAGCCTTACTATGATTGGAATAACTAAGAAATATACCCTCATCAGACTTAGCATTAAACTTTCTCAAGTTATCCTTTCCATTATTTAAAACAAAACATTTACATCCAAAAATATGAAAATGTGAAATATTTGGCTTTCTTCTCTTGTACAATTCATATGGGGTTTTCTTTAAAATTGGCCTTATTAGGGCCCTATTCATTATATAACATGTGGTATTAACCGTATTAGCCCAGAAATACTTAGGAAGAGAAGCTTCATTGAGCACAGTTCTCGTCATTTCTTCTAAAGATCGATTTTTTCTTTCTACAACTCTATTTTGATGTAGAGTTCTAGGGGAAGAAAAATTATGCTCAATGCTATGTTCATCACAAAAATTTTCAAAAACATGATTTTTAAACTCACCATCATGGTCACTTCTTATGGATGTAATTGAAAAACCTTTTTCATTTTGGATAACTTTGGCATGTTTCTTAAAGGCTAGAAATGCATCATTTTTATGAGAAAGAAATAAAGTCCATGTGAACCTAGAAAAATGATCCACAATCACCAAAGCATAGTAATTCCCACCAAAGCTCATAGTTCTAGATGGTCCAAAAAGATCCATGTGCAAAAGTTGTAAGGGTCTAGAAGTTGAAATAACATTTTTAGCTTTAAAAGAGACATTTACTTATTTTCTCTTTTGACATGCATCACATAATTTATCTTTTATAAAATTGAGCTTGGGTAGTCCAATTACTAGCTCTTTAGAGACTAACTTTTTTAGATATTCATGTGAATGTGTGCGATTCTCCTATGCAATAACCATGATTCATCTTCTTTACTTAAAAGGCATTTCGCATCATTTGAGGATATATCATCAAATCTAATCATATAAATATTATTAACTCTATGACCCACAAATTTAACATGCTTATCACTTTTACCTTCGATAATGCAACAATTAGAATAAAATTTACTCTATTTCCCTTATCACATAATTGGCTAATACTAAGCAAGTTATGTTTCAAACCTTTAACAAGTAACACATTATCAATAGAGAAATTAGGATTCTTACCGACTTTGCCGACTCCAAGAATCTTTTCTTTGTTGTTATCTCCATAAGTTACATGCCCATGAGTTTTGGGAACAAGGAATGAGAATTGAGTCATCTCTGGTCATGTACTTGGAGTAGCCACTATCGAGATACCAATTTGATCTCTTGACCTTCAAGCACACCTATAACGCAAATTCAAATTTTAACTTTTGGTATCCAAATTTTCTTGGGTCATTGTGCGTCAGTTTTGGTTATAGTACCCTTGGGAACCCAAACCATTTTTGTTCCAATTTTAGTGTTAATGTTTTTCCTAGCATTACACGTTGATGCACTGTGTCCTTTCTTTTCACAATAGAAACATTTAACAAAAGGACTACTTGAAGTACTTGAATGCATAAAGAAATTTTTATATAATTTTTGTTAATTTTTCGGGTTATAACCTATCCCAGCCTTTTGAAAAATCATTCTTTATTTTCTTAATAAAATATTTAAGTTATTCCTTCCAAAGGTGAATTTAAAGAGTATTCTTTAAATTTTTAATTTCTTTTTCAAGCATATGACATGAGGAACAAGATGAAGATGGAGAAGCATGTGAAGAATGAGTGGTGCATGCACCAATAATTCCTAAAGTTTCATTTTCAATTTTTAATTCTTTAATTTCTTTATTTAAAATAAGAATTTGGTTTTCTAAAGATGAAATCATTTTCATAGATGAAGAAATTAATTTGTGAGCTTTAAAGATTCGTCATGCAATTCTTCAAAGGCATCTTGTAATTCATCGTAAGAAGGCAATAAAGTAGTATTAGAGCTTACCTCATTTTCGCTTTCTTCTTCTTCTTCTTTGACCATAAGACATAGATGGGCTTCCTCGCTATCTGAGCTGTCAGTTGAGCCCATATCGTTGTTGTCCCATGTTATGTAGCATTTTCTTTTTTCTTTTCCTTGAAGGGTTTCTTTTCAAACTTCTTCATCTTCTTTTGGTAAACTAGACACTCTATTTTTTTGTGACTCGATTTGCCACATTCATAGCAAGTTGGAGTTGACGATGCTCCTTCCTCTTTATGATAAGTTTTCTTTAGGGGGAAATGGGGTCTTCTTTGTGTTCCCTTCTTCCTGAGAAATTTTCTAAATTTTTTTAACAAAAGACTAAGGTTTTCTTCATTTACCTCGATGTTTTCTAAGCCTTCTTCATCATCAATTGTTGAGGAAGTGGCTTTGAACGCTATCCCCTTTTTCTTTTTATCGTGCTCTTCACTTTGACTTAACCTGTTTAGTTCTAGTTTGTGCTCATGAAGTTTTCCAAAGAGAGTAGCTAGTGTCATTGTCGACAAATCCCTCGATTTTGATATAGCTGTTACCTTGGGTTGCCAAATCCTGCTTAGACATCTTAGAACTTTGTTAATCAAATCTTCATTAGAAAAACTCTTACCTAATGATGCAAGATGATTTACGATGTAGGTGAACCTCTTTTACATTTCCTGAATGCTTTCTCCTTAGTTCATTCTGAATAATTCATATTCATGAGTTAGAGAATTAATTCTTGACCTCTTTACTTCACTAGTACCCTTATGGGTAACTTGTAAAGTGTCCTACATTTCTTTAGCAGTTTTACAGTTTAAAATTCTAAAAAACTCATCATATCCCAAAGCAGTGGTAATAATGTTTTTGGCTTTTAAATTATGTTAAACTTTTCTTTTATCCTCATCAGACTATTGGTGTTTTGGTCCTTACACCATTGACCTCATGAGTAGGTATAAATGCGCCATTTTCGATAGTATCTCACACATCTAGATCAATAGCTTCGATGAATATTTTTATTCTTTCCTTCCAATATGCATAACCATCCCCATTGAAAAAGGGTGGTCAATTTATGGAAGATCCTTTTGAAAAATCATTTGAAGAAGTCCTGTTCTCTTGAAGCTACTAAGCTCTTTATACAAAAGTCTATCTCTGATACCACTTGTTACTAAGTGGCTTCCAGTACTCAAGAGAGGGTTGAATTGAGTTGAAAAACTTTTCACAAATACTTTTAAAATTAACATAAGTATAGATCCTAATAAATAAAAAGAGAAATTGCGAGATGAAGAAGAAGAGCAGACACAATATTTATCCTAGTTTGACCACCAACCACTTGTGACCTACGTCCAGTCCCCAAAACATAATTTGAGATTTTTCACTCTGTATACAAACTTTAATAGGTACTTGCTATCATTACAAAATAGGGCACTTTTCACACACAGGAAAACTCTACCCTTGTGCTAAAGTCTCAACCTGTAGGGTTACCTCACCCTTATACAAACCTTTGAAGGATACCTTACCCCTTTTACAATTAAGCAGAAAATAAATGAAAAGAAACTCTCTTTAAGAGTAAATAATACAAATTGAAGTTCTAATAGAGCTCACATAGAATATCTCAAGGTTTTGATTGAAAAGAAGCGTAGAAAATATAATTCACGAGTTAGTGCAAGTAGAAAATGATTCAGAATGTTAGGCAAATTTCAGAGAAGACCCGAGGTTTGTATTTATAGAGCAATTCAATCAAAAATAGTCATTGGGTGTAATAAATGCTCAATATCAAGACGTATACAAGCTTCTGACTCTATTTCAGAAACAGAGGTTATTCGAATAACCTTCGTGTTATTCGAATAACACATTCACGTGGAAAATACTTTTAAAAGAGGTTATTCAAATAACATATGTGTTATTCGAATAACACAGATAAAAACTGTGTTCTGAGAAAACAGTTCTATTCGAATAACCTTGTGTTATTCGAATAGCTTTCTTATAAAAGCTTTTCTGAAAGACTTTGTTATTCGAATAGCTAATGTGCTATTCGAATAGCACTTTTGAAGAACAGAGGCACGTAAGGAAGATTTAAAAACTCTATTTGAATAACTCAGTGTTATTTAAATAGTTCTGTTGTAAACAAAAAGATCTTGGCCAGCATTATTCAAATAACGTTGCCTTTATTCGAATAACTATGCTTGAAAAACAGTTTTAAACTTTCTAAAAACTTTCAGATTTATTTGTTAAATCATTAAAACCATTTTTCTTTTTTCTTGAAAAACTAGTGAGATACTAAGAGAGCTCCGTATACAAAGACTCTAAGTCCTAAAACTATTCTTAAAAGATCTTGGACTTAGTCTTCCCATCATCTTCATTTTTGTCTTCATGTTTGTTATCATCAAAATCTTTCTTCAAAGACATATGTTCAGTCACAAATTCTAATCAAATTAAGCAACTTAATCAGAATTAAGCAAAGATGAAGGAGAGAAACTTGATTAATAATTGAATGTAAATAATTAAAATAGAATCTCAAGATTAAGCATTAAGAATGTTTAATCTCTTAGATTGATTAAAGGACCTACCCCTTCATGAATGGGATGGAAGAACTTAGAAAAATAAGAAAAAATCTAGAGAGAAGGAAGAGAAGAGAGAAAGATCTAGATCTAGAGAAAGGATGAAAAATGTAGAATGAAAACTGAGTCTCGGACTTCTGCTACTCATCCCTATAACTACGTCCTAATTTGACCTTACATTATTAGAAACCAATTAGTTATAAAGCTGGGTCCATTAGGAATCACTGGGCCTAAGTCCCATGTCAATTAGAGGCCTACAACTCAACTTATGCCCATTTAAGTGACATAAACTCGTCAGCAATTCGTCTCTGTTTTCCAGCTTTAATTGCATGTCCAAAAAGACGTAGTTTGGCTTAGAAGTCTTCATAAGAGTTGTATATTTGGATCTTAGCTTTCATTTGGGATTATTTGACGTCCATTTCACCCCTATAACTCAAGATATGGGTCGATGAGTGCGTAGAGGTCAAGCTGTCAAGGTCAGCATTCTGGTTCTTCCTTCAACTTCAATTTAAATTATCCATACGTATGATTCAGCACTTGAGGTCTTCATGAAACTTGTAGGGATTTGTCTTAAATTTCCTACAAGACTAGAATCACACTAGCCAGATACTTAAAACTCAAATTATATCCAAAATAGTGAACACTGCCCAATAGACAATTTACGACTAATTCATGCAATAATTCCCACAATGATCCAATTAGGCCCAATATCATAAAATTTAACAAAACCAATTTAATTAAGCTAAATTGAACCTTAAGATACCTAGTGAGAGGATCATTAAATGAATAAACTATATTGTTATCACAAACCACAAGTCCTTGGAGCACATTGCTCACAAAATAGACCAGCTTCTGACCTTTGTCAATTTCTCTACTCAAAGTGGAGCTTATAGCTTCTTTGTTGACTGAGAGATAGAGGGTGTTTCACCTGGTTTCAATTTAGTCAGGATTGGCAGAAAGACCAGAGAGTTCTTCATCTCCTAAAAGGCTTCTTCTCATTTTGAAGTCCACATGATGTCCTTCCCTTTCTTGAGTGTTCTAAAGAAGATGAGAGACTTATGTGCTACTTTAGCCATTAATCTAATGAGGTCCACGATACGCCCTATTAGTTGTTGGACTTCCTTGATTGACCTTAAACTGTTTATGTTAATTACTGCTTAACACTTGTTAGGGTTTACTTCTATGCCCCGATTTATTAATATGAATCTTGAGAATTTTATGGCTTCTACTACGAATGTGCAGTTTTCTGAGTTTAGCTTTATGTTATCCTTCTGGAGTTATTGGAAAGCTTCTTCAAGGTCCTGGATGTGATCACCTAAGGTGGAAGTATTCATGACCATTTCATCTATTTACACTTTAAGCATTTTCTCAATTTACTCTTCTAATACCTTATTCACCATCCTTTAATATGTGGCTCTGGAATTCTTGAGTCCAAAAGGCATGACTCGGTAGCAGCAGGTAGCTCTCTCCATGATGAATAATATACGTCTTCATCCTTGGGGTGCATGGGGATTTGGTTATACCTAGAGTAGGTGTCCATGAAGGAGAGGTGCTGATATCCAGAGAGTTATCAACCAATTTGTCAATGTTTGGTAGAGGTTAGGAGTCATTTAGTTTGGTTAGGCTTTATTGAGGTTGGTATAATCGACACACATGCACCACTTCTTGGAGGATTTCTTTACCATTAGTATATTTGAGAGCTAAGTTGTGTTGGTGATCTTACAAATGAAGACAACATCTAGGAGCTCTTTTACTTGCTTATTCATGGCTTTCTGCCATTTTGGGCCGACCTTCCTCTTTCTCTAGGACATTAGCTTGGTGTTAGGGTACACCAATAGTTGGTGTAAGATGAAGTTAGGGGTCCATCCTAGGAATGTCAATAGCAGTCTAAGCAAATAAGACCTTGCTGATTTCTAGAAACTATATCAGCCTATCATAATCTTTAATGGAAAGATGGCCCTCGATTTTGGTAACAATTGCAAGTCAATTAACTACCCTTCTAGTTGAGGGCACTTTTCTCTTATTTCTTCACAGGTCCAACTAGTCCAAAAGGATGTTAGCATGGTCTGAGGTAGTCTGGCTTGGTTCTCATGGCTATGCTTGGCTTTGGAGGTAAGCAATCTTCAAGTTGGCATTGTAACGACTTCTCGCCATGGCCTGATCTGCCTTAATGGTGGTTATCTCATTGTGCTCTGTGAGGAACTTCATTATGAGGTGTGTGGTGGAGATTACTATGTCAAACAGATTGAGCGATGGCCTTTTAAATATGATACTATACACAAAAGGATAGTCGACTACTAAGAACTTGACCTTGGTAGTTTTCATCCTTGGTTTAGTCCATAGTGTCAAGTGAAGCTCAACATATCCATCCAGCACAATCTTAGCCCTAGTAAAGTTGATGAGTTCACTAGAAAAAGAGAGTAGTTTGCTTTTGGGGAGTTCCAGGTTCTTGAACACATCCATGAACATGATATCGGCCAAACTACCTTAGTCCACAATTATTTTTTTCATCTTGGAGTTAGTTGTAACATCTCAATTTTGATATCTCGATATACCAGATCTATGCAAGAATATTCAGTACTGGCAATGTTACCACTAACATCCAAACCATAATATTCACATAAATAAATCATTATGGAGAGCCATGTTACCAATAGTTATATTTATACATCACAGCCACAAAAGGGCATATTGTCATACATAACTCAAAATAAGCTAAGCAAATATAAACTATATACAAGCTCAGTCCAAAATAACATCTATGTTATGCTAGTCCTCATACATCTTCTTATTCCCTTTTGAAGAACTTGTACCTAGATTTACATGGCAATACAAATGGGGTGAGAAATCGTAATTCTCAGTAGAAGTATTCCAATACTAGCATTTTATAAAATCATACAAAATACACAACCATTAAGTTAACACTTCAATCACAGAAGTACACAATTGCTCATACAATTGCAATGTCATGAGTTTATGTCATGGCGGAACTTGCCCATACAATTGCCATGTTATGCCTAATTATATCTAATGTTTATATCTATGCAAGACCTAAAAGTGAATGAAATTTAATGATGTCATGAGTCCTCAAACGTATTGAGGATATTACCCACCTCAACTACTCTAGGATATGTTATGTTATCTTATGGATTATCATTCGTAGTGAGGATATGACTCACCTCCAGTCTCATAAACATATAGAGAGGATATTACTCACCTCCACTATCCATCAATCATAATGAGGAATTACTTACCTCACTGCTCAATCAACATAAAGAGAATATTACTCACCTTATAACTCAACAACATAGAGAGGATATTACTCACCTCACCACTCAACAAACATAGAGAGGATATTACTCACCTCAATATGTTTCACAATCTCATCATGCAAAACAATTACTAATTACCTACAATAATTAGCACCAAAATTGATTTACATGCATCTCAAAATTTACTTCATCAAATACTCCTAAAAGAGTCTCATTACTCACTAAGAAGCATAAAAGAAAGCATCACACAAGTGAGCCCCCACATTTCTATCAAATTAAAGCTCTGTTCTGTTCTTCCTAGTGAAGAGCACTTAGGCGCTTCATGCCTGCGCGATCAAGCATGCGTCACATAGTACAAAGTGCTTTCTGTCTGCCTTGCTGGCACCTAAGCACTCAGCGCTTAAGCGCTGACTGGGCAAAATGAAATCTGTAAAATTCTGTAGATGGATTTACTATTCCATTGAGGAACAAAGGTGCTCCACACCCTCAAATCTCAATTTCACTTTATTTCTCACCTCAAGTAAGATCAATTAATACACTACAACCCTTAAACCATATTAATTTCACTCAATTATGTAACTTTGTGAATCAAATTTCAACCTTAACCTAAACCCCCAAATTTGGCCTAAAAGGGAATTAAGGCATCCATGTGATGAAAATTTCATCCTAATACATCCACAAACTAGTTTTTATTCAATCTAGCTATCTTCATCAAGATTCAACTCAAGAATCACAAAATCACTCTTCAAACCCCATTTCCTCATCAAGCCCCTCAAGAACAAAAATGAAAGAAATGAAAACAAGAAGTCCAAGCAAGGTTTCCCCTACCTCAATGGCCAGAAATGAAGTCTGAGAGCAGCTCCTCTCCACCACTAAGCTCTTCTTTCTCTTTGGTTGATAATGACCTCGTTTTGCTCCTTTGTTGATTTTCCTATGGTGTTCCCCTACTATAGCCGTGAAAGAAAGGGAAGAAATGAGAAAATAAGCCAAGGCAGAAACAAGCCTAGACGTTTGATCACTTAGTCACTTAAGTGACTACACTAATATCTCTGATATGTCTAACTTCCAACAAGTTTCAAATACATCCTAAGATTCATAAAAAATATTGTTTCACCATTTCCATAATTTTCTATATCTATAGGTAGTCAATCCGGCATTAAAACACATAACCAATATACTTAAAAATGTCAAACTAACTTCGATTAACCTTAAACATTAACCACATCTTCTTCCACACAATTGTGACCTAGAAACAAATTCTCCACACTTATTTCCATCAACTAAGCATTTTAAACTAATTCAGGGGCTAATAACAGCTATATTCCACACATAGTGCTATAGCAAAGTGACTAAACGTGCTCAGATGTATACATGTATGACAAACTAGTATTAGGCTACCTCCGCAACCATATAAAAGTCTATTATGTTTTCATAGGTGTTACATTTCTCCCCTCCTTTTTAAAATTTTGTCCGCAAGATTTGGTTTACCTAGTGTAAGAAGTCCTAACAGCTGACATGCAAACACAGATACAACCAAATCTTAAGAAAACAAAGTTACTTAACATGTACAACCATGTACTCACCCTTTTCTGAACCAGGAGATTGCTATGCCTCCTTGCCTTGCAGAATATAGACTCTCCCTTGAGTGGTAGGTCTGGCATCCATCCTAGCTTCTTTCTTCTTAGGACAATTCTTGGCGTAGTGTCCCAACTTGCCACACCGAAAATATTTGATCTGGTCAGCTGTACAGACTTTGTCCCCGTGGTACCTACCACACTTGGTACACTTCTCCTGTCGATCATCCATTTGAACTTACTCGCCTTTTTCTTGTGGGTGACTAGATTTAGAAATACTTTTTCTATATCTACCATCCATATTTTTGTTCTTCTAAAGGTTTTGCAATCTTCGCTTTAATTGAAGTTAGAGATTATCAGACTCTTCAATTCTGTACTTGTTCACTAAGGATGGAAAATCTCTAATATTCAAAGGTCTCACAGTCCTTTTTACATTTTCCCTCAGTCCAGATTCAAAGCTGACACGCTTCTAGTTCGGATTGAGTCTAAACTGAGAAGAAAACTTGGATAACTAATGAAATTTAACCTCATATTGCCCAATTGTCATGTCCCCTTGTTAAAGACTAAGAAATTCCATTTCCTTGTCCTCCTGTAAGCTTCTTGGAAAATATTTCTCTAAAAGGGTATCTTTGAACACTTCCTATGTGATCAGTGTCCCTACTACTTCCAATAGTCTCCTAGCACTTTGCCACCACTACTCCGCTTCCCCTCCCCACATAAAGGAAGCAAAGGAATCTCTTTGCTCATCCTAGCAAACCATTACCTCAAAGATCTTTTCCAACTCAGCCAACCACTCTTCAGCTTTCACTGGATCGTAGTCGCCCTTAAACATCGGAGGATTCATTCTTCTGAATTCTGAAATATCTAGAAAATTTTGACTTTTCCCAACTGGTACCTCCTGTGTTGGTGGTGGTATTAGTTGCTGAGGTCCCAACCTCTCTAGCTTTCTAGCAGTTACTGCTACTTGCTCTTTCATTGCATTAGTGGTAACAACTGCCTGCTCTATCTGCTACCTCACAGCATTGGCCATTGCCTTAAAAGCTACAGCCATATCCGTGCCTTCACCAAGTGTGTTCCTAGTTTCTCTGGTTCACCTTTTGGGTGTCATAGTTCCCTGTACACACAAAAACAACACATATTGAGCTGCAGTCTCATCATCATGTAACTGTGCAACAGTAGCTAACAACACACTACGCAAGACAAGTCATGCAATTTTACTCAAACATCATACGTAAGAGACAAGAAATGCACAACTAGTACCTCCTGTGCTGGTAGTGGTATTGGTTACTGAGGTCCCAACCTCTCTAGCATTCTAGCAGTTACCATTACTTACTCTCTCATTCCATTAATGGTAACCACCGCCTGCTCTATCTGCTGCCTTATAGCATTGGCCATTGTCATAAAAGCTGCGGCTATATCCATGCCTTCACCAAGTGTGTTCCTAGTTTCTCTAGTTTGCCTTTTGGGTGTCATAGTTCCCTGTACACACAGAAACAACACATATTGAGTTGCAGTCTCATCATCATGTAACTATGCAATAGTAACTAACAACACACTACGCAAGACAAGTCATGCAATTTCACTCAAACATCACACGTAAGAGACAAAAAATGCACAACTAACTCTAAACATGCCTAAGTATAGTCAGTCTATATCCCAGTTCAACAGGATGAACTACTCTGATACCATAATGTAACATCCCAATTCTGATATCCCGATATACCAAATTTATGCAAGAATATTCAATATTGGCAATGTTACAACTAACAACCAAACCCATAATATTCACATAAATAAATTAATATGGAGAGCCACGTTACCAACAATTATATTTATACATCACAGCCACAAAATGGCATATTGTCATACATATATAACTCAAAACAAGCTAAGAAAATATAAACTATATACAAGCTTAGTCCAAAACAGCATCTATGATATGCTAGTCCTCATACATCTTCTTTCATTTTGAAGAACTTGCACCTGGATTTACATGGCAACACAAACGGGGTGAAAAATCACAATTTTTAATAGAAGTATTCCAATACCAACATTTTATACAATCATACAGAACACACAACCATTAAGTTAACACATCAATCACAGAAGTAACAGTTGCCCATACAATTGTAATGTCATGAGTTCATGTCATGGCAGAAACTGGCTATACAATTGTCATGCTATGCCTAATTATGTTTAATGTTTATGTCTATGCAAGACCTAAAAGTGAATGAAATTTAAGGATGTCATGAGTCCTCAGACATATGGAGGATATTACCCACCTCAACTACTCTAGGATATGTTGTGGTATGCCATCGATTATCAATCGTAGTGAGGATATGACTCACCTCCACTACTCATCAACACATAGAGAGCATATTACTCACCTCCACTATCCATCAATCATAATGAGGAATTATTTACCTCACTACTTAATCAACAAAAAGAGGATATTACTCATCTCATTGCTCAACAACATATAGAGGATATTGCTCAACTCACTACTCAACAAACATAGGGAGGATATTACTCACCTCACTACTCAATAAACATAGGGAGAATATTACTCACCTCAATATGTTTCACAATCTCATCATGCAAAAAATTACTAATTACCTACAATAATTAGCACTATAATTGATTTACATGCATCTCAAAATTTACTTCATCAAATACTCCTAAATGAGTCTCATTGCTCATTAAGAAGCATAAAAGAAAGCATCACACAAGTGAGCCCCCTCATTTCTATCAAATTAAGGCTCTGCTATGTTCTTCCCAGAGAAGAGTGCTCAGGCACTTCATGCCCATGCGCTCAGGCGCGCGTTGTATAGTACAAAGTGTTATCTGATAAGCCTATATTTTATAGCCCTTAAATTGATGAATTGTAATAATTTGGTTGTGATTATTGATGAATTTTGATGGATTCTTATCAATTATCTTCTTTTGTGCAGAATAAGAGAGATTTAACATATTTGAAGTGAAAGCAAGTGAAGATATCTCATTTTCAGACTAAAAGAGGGTAATTTTGGCTTAGACAGCTGTCAACTCAGAAGCAATTTTGGAGTTAGACACAGCCCTATCTAACTTGAAGAAGGCTTCTGACTAGGAGACACAGCCGTGTCTCTTGGTCACAGGCTATGTCTCCCCCAACGTTGAAGTTACGTAGATTTGGTAGAAGACACAACCCTGTCTTATGTTGATGAAGCTTCTGAGTAAGAGATATAGCCATGTCTCAATCATACACAGCTATGCCTCACTTAAAAACCTTGATACGTGATTTAATTAGACATGGCCATGTCGAAGGGAGACACGGCAGTGTGAGCCCTTCTAACGTGAAAAAAAAAGGAATTTTGCCCCAAATCATTATAAATTGGGCAAAAACACAAAACCTAAGGAGACTCTTGGCTAAAGACTTGTGTGACGATAGGTTTTGAGAGGAGAAACACAAGGATTCAAAGGCAAAGGCTTGGAAGGCAAGAGCAAGAGTCATTGGAGATCAATCATTGAAGTTTTTTCCCTCATCTTCATCTTCTCCATCTTCTCTTTTTGTTTTGGAATCATAGTTATTTTTTTAACCTCTGTTCTTGTTTGTGCTACAATTGCCATGGCGGCTAAACCCATTTTTCTAGGATTAGGATGAAACTCTCTATTTCTTTAGCATATAGAACCATTGTTTCACCATTAGGCTTTAATTGTAGCACTTTCAAGAAAAGGATAGAAATCAATCATAATCACCAAACTCTTCTAACCAAGTTCCTCGAGTGACCTTTCCTCATATCGTTCACTAAAACTTAAAAGAAACCATATTGTCTTAACCTCACAATTCTTTTCATTTTCCTCTAAGTCTTTCAAGTTTTCATTGTTTCTTTCTCAAGCTTGTTTTTCCTCTCAAAATCAAAAATTATTCTTTTGCTAAATGATAAAATTTATTCTTTTCCATTCTTATCTTATGAATCCTTAATTAAATTCCTCAATTATCAAGTCAACTAGATTCACCACTAATAAATCATTTTTCATTATTCTAATTATCCCCAAAATTATTTTCATTGGTATATCCAAAAGTTATTACTCCTCAAATCATGACATTATAATTATCTTATCTCTTACTTATAGATCCTTTAACCCTAATTTGTCTCCCAATTCACCTAAACAATATTTTTTAATGTTCTTTCTAAAACTTTCATTATTCAACTTCTAAATAAAATTCCTTTTCATCCTAATTACTCTTCCATCCTATTATCAAATATTTTAGGTCTCCAATTCACTCTTTCATCCAATTATCAAGTATCATGGCCAAAATCAATTTTTTTCAATGGTAAAAACTTATTTTTTTTCCTCTTTCAACTTGTAACCTCATGAATCATATTTTTGTCACCTAATCATCTAAGTCCTTAATTAATAAATATTTATCTCATGGATACCTCTTCCTAGGCCAAGAAGGCCGTAAGCCTCAAGAGATCAAGGGGACCAAAAATCATTCTCTTACAACATAATCATAGCATGCCACATACTTTAATTATCATAATTAATTAAGTTCATGCTTACTACCAAAATCACATCATCGTATATAACCATTAAGTCATCACAATCATATCTTGCATACAACAACATCATATAATAATACAAAATTAAATCAACATAAATCAAAAGTCACATAATCGAGTGGATGAATCCTCACGTGGACTCTCCACTCCCAATACAACCATTTGTTCCTCACCACCATAGCACGATCAATGAGGTTAATCTCCCTCTTACCTCAAATGTAGCTTCCTAGCTCCTTGTAAGTTCTTGTGTAGCAAACTTTCTCCACTAAGAGGTTCTTAGAAACAAAGCAAACACACAAGAATTAATATCTAGGGCTTGAATAAGGTTACCATACATTAAAGTATGGCTTTACATCCTTTAAAATAAAATAAAAAAGAAGATTCAAGAACTTTACCTTAAGACTCTTGAACTTGAGATTTAAAGCAAAGCTTAAAGAAATACTTGAAGATGGATGAACTAAAGATTGATTCTCCACATAAGAGTGTCTTAAAATGGTGTAGAGATTTAAGATCTAAGGTTATCTTGAATTATGGAAGGTTAGGTGATGAATTTTGATGTTTGGCTGTGGCCCATATAGAGAAAGATAAAGGTGGAGGAATTTCACCATAAAGCTTAACAAATCCTAGCTTGAAAAAGCATTTGAAAAAGTGATGAACAAGCCAAAATCTTCACTCCAAATGATCTTAGAAGGAAGTATAGATTCAAGAATGTAGATGAGTGAAATCAAAGAAAATCAGATGGTGGGTTTGGTGAGAGTAGCCGTGAGGTGTAGAGGAAAATGAGAGGAGAAAAATAGAAATCAAGAACCTTACCTCAAGAGCTTCAAGTTAGGGCTTGAAAGAAAATGATGAAGATGAGAGGATTTGATTATGATCACAACATAGAAAATCATCCCAAAAGTGTGTATATTATAGAAATATAATTGATTGGATCAAACAAAATGGAAGAGGGAAAATGGAGAGTGATGGCCGTGAGGTAGGGAGAGAAAATGGAAGAAGAGAATGAGAGAAAAATAAGAAAAGAGAAAAGTGAGAGAGAAATAGGTAGCTTTCATGAAAATATGACAACTTTGTCATCTTTTCCTCCTCCAAAAACCATGCACCCCTTGGGAGAAGGAGCAAGGCTTCCTTTACAAGCTTCTCCCAAAGCTTCCTTGAAAAGCTTCTCACATTTTCTCAAAATGTTAAATCGTGATGTTATGTAATGATGTCACTTAAATGATATCATAAAAGTGACTACATAGAAATAATCTACAAGATTTTTATTACAAACTTTTACCCAATTGATAAAAGTTACAGTTAACAATGTCGGTATCTATTGTCCAATGGATAATAAAGTGTACCCAAATTTTATCCGTCAGATAAAATCTCAAAAAATAAAAATTTGGTAAACTGTGTCCGGCGTCGAGTTTAGTAAGATCCCCCTTCACTGTTTCCATAGTCCAAGGTTTTCTGGCCTCGGGGAAATATTTCATTTTTTCGACCTCACTTAGTGCATACGTAAATCGAAAAATATATTAAAATAATCAAATAATTCAAATAATTCTAGAAAAATTCACAAAAATCACAAATATTATAAAATGAGTATAATTATGAAACAAATAATTTTTGGGGCGTTACAAATAGGGTTTCGATGGATGCTATAAGGATCAGACTTTTTCCCTTTTCTCTTAAGGGGAAAGCAAAGAAATGGATTCACTCAAAAGCCCCAAATTCACTTACCACTTGGGCTTTGATCTAGCAAGCCTTCTTGGATAAATATTACCCAATTAGGAAGACAATTAAGCTCCGTCAAGATATCACTACCTTCTATCAAAAAGATTATGAGTCTCTTTATGAAGCATGGGAGACGTATAGTGATCTGATTCGTCAATGTCCACATCACGGCTTACAGGATTTTATGGTCATCCAAACATTCTATGCTGGGTTGACTTTCTCTACAAAGGCAGCTCTTGATGCTACAGCTGGCGGTGCTTTGATGGCCAAGACTCTAACCGAGGCAAGGGCCTTAATTAATGAAGTGGCTTTGAATATTTATTTATGGCCAAGTGATAGATCCTCTTCAAAGAATCAATTCGGAATTATAGAGCTTGATGCCATTACTATGCTGAATGCCAAATTTGATGTTTGAACAAGTCACTTGAGAAGCTGAGCGTCAACGCCATCACTACTCCTAAAATAATTTGTGAAATATATGGAGGAGGGCATCTTGCTTCAGAATGCAATGTAGTAGACCCGTCTTTGGAGCAAGTGAATTATATGCAAAATGGTAATTTCAAGGCTCAGGGGAATTCATTTTCTAATTCATATAACCCCGGCTAGAGAAACCACCCAAATCTCTCCTATGGCAATCAACAACATAATAGGGCCCCACCTAGATTCCAACAAGTTCAACAATCTTCTCAAGGTAAGAAATCCAATTTAGAAGCTCTCATGGAGAACTTCATTGTCACTCAAAAAGAGCATAATAATACCATTCAAACTTAAGTGCAACAACATGGGGAGTCCGTCAAGCATGGTTGTTCAAAGATGCTTGAAACTCAAATAGCCCAACAAGCAAGCTTGAGAAATGGCAATCAAGTTAAAAGAGCATAATAATACCATTCATACTCGCCTTGATCAAATGACGACTCATTCTAAGATGCTTGAAACTCAAATAGCCCAACAAGCAAGCTTGTTCAACATGGTTCAGGGGCGAATCCCAAGTCAACCAGAGACAAACCTAAGGGAGCAAGCAAATACAATTTTCTTGAGAAGTGGCAATCAAGTTAAAAGCCCCACAAGGGAAGAAAAGCATGAAGATGAGAAATCCTAAGAAAAGGAAGAGAAGCAAGAGAAGAGCGAAGCCAAGAAAGAAGAATAAAAAAGTGCTAAAAGGTATGTTCCTCTACCAGCATATGTTCCACCTTTGCCCTTCCCACAAAAATCTCAAATGGCAAAGCTTGATAAACAATTTGGAAAGTTTTTGGAGGTTCTTAAAAAGCTGTATATAAATATTCCTTTTATGGAAGTGCTCTCTCAAATGCCCACCTAAGCTAAATTCTTGAAAGAGATCCTCTCTAATAAGAGGAAGCTTGAGGATTATAAAACTATTACTTTAACTGAGGAATGCAGTGCACTCATTCAGAACAAGCTTCCTCCTAAGCTTAAAGATCCGGGTAGCTTCTCTATTCCGTGCTCGATTGGGACCATACAAATTAACAAGGCTTTATGTGACCTTGGGGCAAGTGTGAGTTTGATGCCCCTTTCCCTTTGCAAGAAACTTAATATTGGGGAGTTCGAACCGACCACCATCTCTCTTCAACTGGCCAATAAGTCAATCAACCGTCCTATTAGCATACTAGAGAATGTCCCCTTGAAGGTTGGTAAGTTTTACATGCCAGTGGATTTTGTTGTGCTTGACATGGATGCTGATGATAAAATGCCAATCATAATTGGACGTCCATTCCTCGCCAATGGAAGGGCAATCATTGATGTCCACGAAGGGAAATTAACTCTGTGATTGAATGATGAGGAAGTAGTTTTTGATGTTTTTAATTCTAAAAATAATTCTAATTCCTTAAATTCATGTAATCGTATAGATGCTACTAATGTTGTGGATAGTGTTATGCTTTCAGGTGTGCAGGAATCAGTGACTGATGTTGTGCTAGAAAAGACCTTGCCCAAGGCTGCCACAAAATTTAAGAAGTCTAAGCCCTACAAGAAAGGACATAAGAAGCGGAATGACAAGTGTGTCGAGAAGCGTAAATTTAAACTTGGGGATAAAATTCTTGTCAATAACTCGCTTCTACGTTTTTGTCCTAGTAAGATATGGTCGAAATGGTCAAGACCATATGAGATTGTTCGAGTTTTATCCTACGGTGTACTTGAGGTGAAGAAAGAAGGCCATAAGACATTCGTAATAAATGGCCAGAGAGTGAAGCACTATGAAAGAGTGGGGACTGAGCACCACTCCATTGACATCACCTAAGCATAGACCCAGCCCATAGTCAAGCTAATGACTATAACTTAATGCTTATTGGGAGCTAACCCAAAATTTTTTTTTTTACTCTTTTTTTTATTTTGTTTTTAGCTTCTTATTATTTATTTTATTGATTAACATCACCTAAGCATAGACCCAGCCCATAGTCAAATTTGTTTTGCTTTGTAGTTTACTATTGTTGAGTCGGCTTAAGTGTATCCCTGAGTTCGGATCCTTTGTAGGGGGATGTATATAATTGTCGGCCGCCCAAAAAGATTTTTCTTTTCTTTCATTTAGTTTTTTTTTATTTTCACATTTAGTTCTTACATTTTATTTTTTAGTTTTTGCTTTGTTTTTCTTGTGCAGTTTCAGACCCTATATAGTCGCTCATAAAGACCAAATGTTCAAGTTTATGGTTACTCGCCTCTTTCTCCCACCCTTCCCCACCACCTTCATGATCTTGAGTTTCTATTTTCAGGAAAGTTTCGTTGTCCTTTGTACTGTTACTTTTCTTGTCTAAACATTGAGGGCAATGTTTCTTTCAAGTGTGGGGGGGGGGGGAATCATTGAGCACTTGTTTATTGCATTGAATCTTATGGGAATTGTGTTTTAATTTCTTGATTATTTCTGAGCTGATAGGAATTTGTTTGAGAGGGGAATCCACTACTATTTTTGAACTATTTTTTGTGCACAACAATTTTTTTTTCAATTGAATGTTGAAAAATCTATCATTTTATTTGGGCCATGTCTGCTTGCACTTTATTCTTTTTACTAACTTAAGCCAGAAAGTGAGTTTTGAGCCAGGTTCACGATTGGATTTTTCATACTCAAAATCCTATTTTTCTTCTAGAGTGGATTTTCTCTTGATTCATGTATGCTAGAACTTGATTTGATATCCTGTTGAGATTTTATTGATTCACATACATTCTTTAACATGATTAAGGCACCTAGGTTTAATTATTTCTTGACTTCTAGAGTTGCATTGATAAATAATTCCTTAGTTGCCCAATTTGAGCCTGAAATTGATTTTTTCTTTGATACCTTATTGATTAATCAGGTTGAGTTTCTTCTGAGCAACTAATGTGGTAATTGAGAAGTCATAAAAAGGTTGTTTTTGAAAAAAAAATGAAATGATGAAAAGAAAAAAAAGAAAAAAAGAAAAAAAAAAGGTTTGCTAGTGAAGAATTGTGAGAATAATTTGGTTGAAAGTGAGAATTACCTTGTGCATTATGCTCTATTAATTATCTTTTCAACCTGATTCTGCTTGGTATAGCTTTATCCTTAGACATTCTTTACCATAATTCATCTTCTTCCTGTCATTACCTGTACCCTTGGCCTCATTACAACTAATAGAAGTCCTTTTGATTCGTGTTATGTATGTGAACTTGAAAGTAGAGATGAGATTGATAGTCAAGCTTATGATCATGCATTTGTTAATAGAAATATGAATGATCTCTTTGCCTTTAAACACTTAAGAGATGGAAAGATAAGTGGCCTTAATTGTTTGGTTGAGAGAAGAGGTGCGAGCTAGACTCAAGAGGTTCTAATTGTATTAAGTGCTAGACTTTCTTGTTTAATTGGGCTTAATTGCTAAGCATTCATTAAATTTTGATAAAAAAAAACTGTGGAATTTTCCTTTGGCTTTTGTTTCTTGATGTTCAGTTTAATCTTGATTTTGATTCATATCTTTGCTTGAGGACAAGCAATGTTCAAGTGCGGGGGAATTTGATAAGCCTATATTTTATAACCCTTAAATTGATGAATTGTGATGATTTGGTTGTGATTATTAGTGAATTTTGATGGATTCTTATTAATTATCTTCGTTTGTGCATAATAAGAGAGATTTAACACATTTGAAGTGAAAGCAAGAGAAGATATCTCATTTTCAGACTAAAAGAGGGCAATTTTGGCTTAGACAGACATCAACTCAGAAGCAATTTTGGAGTTAGACATGACCCTATCTAACTTGAAGAAGGCTTCTGACTAAGAGACAAGGTCTTGTCTCTTGGTCACACGGCCGTATCTCCCCCAACATTAAAGTAGATTACCCTTTTGATCTTACACTCCCTCATTGAGTGGTCATTTCCACACTTCTTACGTTTTGGTAAAGATACCACAGTCGAATTGGATTTACTACCACTTGCACCTCCTTCATGTGTTTGTTGTTACTATTGCTTCCTCGATAGTTGTGAATACAGTTTCTGCCAGAACTGGTTGGCCTTATGCTTCTTCCATTTTTGGACCCTTGATAGCCCAAAATTACAAGGTCTCGTATCCGAAGATTGATCCATATTTGACAGATTCTGAATCTCTGCTATCAGTTTCCGCTGCTGGGTAGCCCTCTGCATTACTCCTGCTGCCACAGTCGTATCATCATCTTCACTCCCTGCATTCACACGCTTACACCTACCCCGAGCCATTGCCTCTCTTCAAGGACAAACAAATAGAAACATAAGGAAAATCAAAAGCACTCAATACAAATAATATTATCTCCTTTTGGAAACTAGATGCAAAGAGTCACACAACACAACACAACAAGACAAACCCAAAAGATTCTAACTTAAGTTCCTCTATTCTGCCTTCTATGGCACAATTTCCTATAAGTCCTTAACTCCTAAGCAGCTCCTCGAACCTCACTTATGCCAGATATTATTTTCCCAAGAAAATTGATTCTGCAAAACCTTTTAGACGCCTCAGTCCACAAACCTTGCAAGTCCTATTTAACTATCCTTTTTCTAACCCATTGGCTCAAACAATACTAAAGGTAACACAACAACGGTGTAAATATAAATAAATCCTAAATAAATTCAGTCATACTAGCTGAGCTTCTTATTAAAAGAACTTCTATTCCCTTAATACGCCTAAGTGAAGTCATAGTTTCCCGTCCACACAGAACATTACACATTGAGTGGGCTAATACTCAATATCATGTAACTATGCAACAGTAACTACCAACATTCAACCTATGGCAAGCCATGCCTTCCTTTCCCAAATATCTCTATCAAGAGACAAGGAAGTGCACAACATACAAAGAAACTTCTAACATGTCTAAGCATAGTCAGTTTATACCCCGGCTCAACATGATGAATTGCTCTAATATCACCTAATGTAACACCCCTCGATATAGTAACCATGGCACAATAATCATTATACCATAGTCACTAAATTTTGGGCGTGCTACAACTCAAATAATAATTTTCCAAATTTAATCATTGTGCATATAAAAAAAAATATAAGCCATGAATGAATAGTTACATGTACGGTCATAAAAAATATAATTATAATTCAACCTGACATACTCAAAATATAGCATATAAGACATGATAATTACCTTAAAACATACATATACTCAAAAGAATCCATATACCGATAATGCAAAAGAACACAAACTACCCATAACAAATGCCACGACTAAGGAGTTAGTCACTCCATCGGATCCACCTTAGGATCCTCTCCCGGCTCATCTGAAGACACAAGGACAGGACATAGTGCAGTCTCATAGACAGGTGCCCTAGCAGCTGATGCCATAGAATTCTGGTCCTCTCTGGGGGTTTGAAGCGGATCACCACAAAGCTCCCAAATGGGCAATGTAAACTCCAGATGCACTGATCAGATCCCTAATATACCGTGTACGCTCGCCGGCCTAGTCGACTCGCCAAGCATTGACACTCCCAGTGAACACAATCCTGACGAAGCCAATAGAACCCCTTCTTGACGCCATCACCGAAAGTAGGAGACCAAACCAAGTAAAATCTAGGAAAATCAACCTCATCCCTTCTACAGTTTTTAACCAAAATCACGTAGAACAGAAATAGTACAAAAAAGAGGTGAGATATCCAACATCATTACCAATTATGGTAGTAAGAAACAGAAAACGGCGCAGAACGCCCACATAGCATTTCAAGAATAATAAACAGGATCAAGTGGCAGATATTAAACAACTTAACAATTTCAGGCAGTTATAACATCAATAAGATAGTAATTCCAATCATCATATAAATTAAATGCCAAGTAATATGTTGACTCACTATGCATATGTACATGATATCAAAATTCTACTCCATGGAGCTAGACACAAACATCGGAGAGAATGATTAGGGAGACATGCCAGTATCTTGTCAGCCTAAAACAAGTGCTTTCCAGAAAAATCAACAATTTTGTGCAACAAGGCTTTATACAGTGGCATTCCCACAAGATCGTGATATAGGACAGTGTCTCGGTTCGGATCATCGGTGCATTTGCATCAGTTTGTACCATGGCCCAGAGGGGCTACCAACTGTCCGCTGTGAGACGCCTGCGCCCTGACGCCCCCAAGGTCAATAGGATGACCTACACTAGTCTATTCGCACCTGCACTAAGGTGTGATTCAACTCTTAGGCAACATAGCCTTAACAATAGTCTATCGGACTTTTATAATGCATGATGACTCAGTGCACATTCATGTATATTCAACAATAATATACTTTTTCATATCATGCCACAATTTGACTAAGATGAGCATCAACACATTCTTGGTCCCAATCATGGACTCACAATAAATATTATTAAGTTATCAAATGAGACATTACACTTTTAGGGTACATTATGGAGTCATGCCTTAATTTTTACATTCTTCTTAATAAATTTCTCTTTAGAGGAATTCTCTCACATTATTCATTTAATCTTCATTATCTTAATTAAACAAGTTCATCAATTAATTTTAGACTTAATTCCCTTAAGATAATTTAAATTGAGTTATTCAACATTCTTACTTACACTCATGGTCTTCCTTTAATTAATAATTATTCTTAGTTTTAGGATAAGATCTCATTCTTGATTCTTTTCCATTTTTATGAATTCCTAATTAATTTTTAATTATCCAATTAACTAAGTTTCACTTTAATTTGGCATTTCTTATGAAATCCTTCTCTAGAGGAATTCTCTTGATTATTATGTTCCTCACTTTAAGTTTATTTATACTCACTTAGAAAATTTATCTAAGGTTTTCCAAGTCTCACACACTCTTATTCTTTTCTTAGGTCTAAAGAATCACTTTAAGTTATCAATTAGATTTCTTTCCATCACTTTGTTAACTACTTAATCACTTGATTATTTAAATTCTAAGGTTGCATAAAGTTACATGGTTGGACCCCAAAATGGCCCTAGAGGCCGTGGCCTCCCAAAGGTAGAAGCCCTAAATTTTTCCTTTACTCCATTACATTTTCTTCACTTAATTAATTAAGTCTCTATCTTGGTTACAAAATTTTAACCATGATCACCCTATTTGAGGGTCATGGCCGTGAGCCTCTATGAGGAATGCAAGGAGCCCTTGCTTCCATTTCACATTTCCAATCCATCTAAGGTCATCAATATACATATATATTCAATCAAATAAATCATATAAGGTAAAATCAGCATATATGCATCAAAATCATACATCAAAGAGAGTAACCCTAATAAGGGTTTCTTACAACCAACACAAAATAAAGCCTCTCACTACCAATAGAGGTTGAAGTGGACCATCTCCCTCTTACCCAAGAGAAATCAAGAAAAGGAATCTCCTTTGTAGCTCCTTGATAAATTTGGTGATGATCACATATTTGATACATTAATAAGCTTTCATTCTTAGTCATTTACACTCTTTATGTATTTAATTGATTGAGTTTTATTATGTTTTGTAAGTTTGGACTCAAATTGAACTTAATTGAATTTTTCAGCATGATTTATATCTTACACTGTTTTTGTATTTGGGTCATATCTTGGGCTGTAGGTGGTCTTTGGAGCTGATTCTAGTGGCATTTGAAAGATAAGAGAGAGTTCTATAACTTTCATGATACCTCAAAGGCCCAATCACACGAGTAGATAACTCAAATTGGGGTTGAAGCAAGAACTAGAGTGCTGTTCCTGACAGCTTGACCTATGTATTCTGTTCATCACAGATTTTGGGCTAGATGTTGTAAAATGGACTGAAATTTGGATGCTGAATAGTTAAGACCCATATCTACAACTTTCATGTTGAACACTGTTCCAGAATTGGATTCCTTGAAGGTGATATTGGGTTTGGAAGTCAGAACAGAGGAGCTGTGACGGGGCCTGGACAGTATGTAGTAATTTGAACGTATTTGGAGTTGTAGAATTGATATTGGACCCAAACCAAAGCCATTTGAAAGCTAAGATCCAGGCCTACAACTTTCATGAAGACCACTTGGTTCAAAAATGACGAATGTAATGACTTCAGAGCTGCATGATTTCGGAGACAAGGAATCTCCATAATTTCCCACTCATTTAATGTCATTTGGCATTTTCCACTCATTTTCCAATCATTCAACCACTAATAACTCAGCCCCCTTGACATTTTGTATCTCTAATCCTCTATAAAAGGGGGCCTTGGCAGATCATTGAAGGTATTAGGTGTTAGTTACCAAAATGATACCATTTTGTTACTAGGTTTTCTTGTAGTAATTTTTCTTTGTTCTAAATGAAAGTCATGTTCTTCTTTTTCTTCTTTCTTTCTTTCTTTCTTCTTATCTATGAGTAACTAAGTTTCATTTTACTTGGGTGAAAGGGTGAAGCTTTTGGTAATAAAGTAAGGTTAGATTTATTCTTCTCTTGTGCTTAAATGATTTATATTTTCTAGTAACCATTATACGTATTATAATTTGTTTCTTATAATTTAGAAATCATCTTTGTAAAGAGGAGTTCTTGATTTGTTGTAGACAAAATATTGGCACAATGAATGCTTTAACCCATTTATAAGTGATGGTAATATTTTTAGGAAACATAATATAATTACGTGTATTATTTTAATGGACTTTTAACGTTATATTTTTCGATTGGAACCTCCATGTTGCGAGGATTCTAATTGAGTTATAAAAGGAATTAATCTTACTTTTACTTTATTTACCAAGAGTGGATCATTTTTACCCAAGTAAATAATTTTTACTGTAGTAACAAAATATTAACCTTACCTTAAATAATCTTCATCAATTCCCTGTGGATCGACCTCGGACTCACCGAGAAATTTATTACTTGAGATAACCTGCACTTTGATTTGCAAATGCGACAACTAAAAATTGTGCATCAAGTTTTTGGCGCCGTTGCCGGGGACTTGATTTGAAGACTGAATTTTTGGTGTAAAAAAAAAATTTGTATATATACTAACATACTAACTAGTGGGGGAACCTCTCCCTTTTTAATTTCTGTGCATACTAACTTGGTGGGGGAATCTCTCCCTTTTACTTATTTTTTTTCTTTAAATTTACTTTCCGCACTTTATTTATTTATTTATTTATTTATTTTTTTTTGCATTTTAATTTCTCAGTACAGTGGGGTAATTCTCCATTTTATTTTCTTGTACATTTTAACTTAGTGGGGGTAACTCTCCTTTTTATTATTTTTTTTTGTACTTTATTTTTTGTATTTATTTTTGTCATTTTTTTTGTTATTTATTTTCTCATTTTTTTTTTGTTGTTTACTAACTTACTAACTTTCTTACTAACTATCTAACTTTTTACTTTATCGCCTATCTAACTTTTTACTTTTTCTCGCTTATTAACTTATTTGGTGGTTGGTTTATACCACACCTTTGTTAATATTTAATGGACATGCTTTATATTGCTATCTTGTACATTTTATTTTATCTTGTAAGTTACTTGTTTATGCTTAGTTGGTATCGTGATTTAAATTAAGGTTGTTTGGTTAGAGTTAATCCAGTACTTTACATATTGATTTGTTTGAATCACAATCACACACATTAAGCACAATGGCTGAAAACAAAAGTGTGCATGATAAACATGAAAATCAACCGTTGCGAACCATGCGTGAGTATTTGCAACCATCTCGAAATTCTAGTCCATTATGTTTTATCTTTCCAGTCAATGGCAACAATTTTAGATTCAAGCCAGGTATGATTTTTTTACTTCCTAATTTCCATGGTTTAGAATCTGAAAGCCCATATTTACATCTAAAAGAATTTGAAGAAGTATGTACTGCTTTTCATGATCAAACTTGCACTGAAGAGGTTGTTAAGCTTAAATTGTTTCCTTTTTCTTTGAAAGATAAAGCAAAATCTTGGCTTAACACTTTGAAACCAAGATCAATTGGCACATGGCAAGAAATGCAATGTGAGTTTTTGAAGAAATTTTTTCCAACACAAAAAACCAATGCTTTGAAAAGACAAATCCAAAATTTTTCTCAAAATTCAAATGAAGCATATTTTCAAAGTTAGGAACGTTTTAAAGATTCGTTGAATTCTTGCCCACATCATGGTTTTGAAAAATGGCGCACTATAAGCTTCTTTTATGAAGGGTTAACACCCAAAACCAAACAATTTGTGGAAACAATGTGCAATGGTGAATTTCTTGATAAAGAACCTGAAGAAGCTTTAGACTATTTAGACCATTTGGCTGAAAATTCTCAATCTTGGCATGGTACTAATCCTTCTGAAAATTTAATTAGATTTAACCTTGCAAATGCTAATAAAGGAAAATATCATCTTAGTCAAGAAGAAGATCTAAATGCAAGGTTTGCTAGTTTGGCTAGAAAGGTTGAAGCCATGGAATCCGGGAAAGTAAAAGAAATCAAATCTGTGCAAAATGAAAAAATTTGTGGCATTTGTGATGAATTAGGACACTCAACAAATGAATGTCCAAAAATTCCTGTTTTTAAAGAAGTTATGCATGAGCAAGTAAATGCAATGAATAATTTTAAAAAGCCATTCACTTCTTCTTTTTCAGATACATACAATCCGGGATGGAGAAATCACCCGAATTTCAGTTGGAGGAATAGCAACCAGCCACAATTCATGCAACCACCACCTCCTCAGGCACAGCAAGATTCTCAAAATCCTCAAGGATATGCACCCTATGTCCCACCATATAGGAAAAACCTTGAAGGAACATTGCATGCATTCATGGAAAAACAAGAGGCCATCAATAGTCAAAACACTCAAGCCATGATTGACATAAAAGACACTCTTGCTAAACTTTCTTCTGCACTTGCCATTCATGAGAAAGGAAAGTTTCCCTCTCAACCTCAACCAAATCCCAAGGGTCAATTTAGCCTAAATGAGGGTAGTTTAGAAAGTCAAAAAATAGATCAAGTCAACTCAGTGATAACTCTTAGGAGTGGAAAGGTTGTTGAAAAACAAATTCCTGAACTTTTTGAGAAAGATGATAAGTCAATTCCCAAAGATGAGGAAGGAGTTGATAAGCCACATAGCCAAAAGGAGATCAAATCCTCGTCTTCACCCCCATTTCCTCAAGCATTAAACAATTCAAGTAAAGTGAATCATAACAAAGGACATTTTTGAAATCTTTAAACAAGTGAAGGTCAATATTCCTCTGTTAGATGCTATCAAACAGATTCCTTCTTATGCCAAATATTTGAAAGACTTGTGCACTGTTAAAAGAAAACATAATGTAAAAAAGAATGCCTTTTTGATTGAACAGGTAAGCTCCATTATTCAAAACAATAATGAGTTGAAATATAAAGACCCTGGTTGTCCTACAGTTTCATGCATTATTGGTGAACAAAAAATTGAACGAGCTTTACTTGATCTTGGTGCTAGTGTTAATTTGCTTTCATATTCAGTTTATCAGCAACTCAACCTTGGTGAGTTAAAACCAACTTCTGTAACTCTTCTACTTATTGATAGATCAATTAAAATTCCAAAAGGAATAGTAGAATATGTGTTGGTACAAGTTGATAAATTCATATATCCTATGGATTTTATTGTCTTGGAAACTGAACCTATGGTTGATAGTTCTAAGTCAGTTCCTATTATTTTGGGTCGCCCATTTTTAGCAACATCTAATGCTTTGATAAATTGCAGAAATGGAGTGGTGAAGCTAACTTTTGGAAATATGACACTGGAGCTTAATGTTTTCAACATGTGCAAGCAACCACATGAAGTTTATGATGACAATGAAGAGATTGAAGGGATTGAGGCCATTATAGATGATCATCTTCAAATCAGGAGTTCTTCTGACCCATTAGAAATCTATTTAATTAATTCATTTGATTCAGTTACACAATTAGATGATGATATTTCTGAAATATGCTCTTTGCTTGACTGTACACAGGAAATGGAATACAAAGGATGGAAGCCAAGATTCGAAGAGCTAAAATCTATGAATGATGATGCCCATGAAAAAGTACCCACACTGGAACTGAAGCCATTACCTGATGGGTTGAAGTACACATTTTTGGGAGAAGAACAAAGCTCTCCAGTGGTAATTTCCTCATCCTTGACCAAAGAACAAGAAAGTAAGTTGATAGAAGTACTTAAAAGGCATAAAAGTGCAATTGGATGGACATTAAAGGATATAAAAGGCATTAATCCATTAATTTGTACACATAGAATACATTTAGAGGATAATGCTAAAACATCTCAACAACCTCAAAGAAGATTAAATCCACACATGAAAGAGGTAGTTAGAGCTGAAGTTCTTAAATTACTTGATGTTGGAATTATCTATCCTATCTCTGATAGCCAGTGGGTAAGCCCTACACAAGTTGTGCCTAAGAAATCTGGAATAACAGTGGTTGAAAATGAAAAAGGAGAATTAATACCTACCCGAGTCTCATCTAGTTGGTGTATGTGTATTGATTTCAGAAAATTGAATGCAGCTACTAGGAAAGACCATTTTCCATTGCCTTTTCTTGACCAGATTTTAGAAAGAGTAGTAGGACATCCCTACTATTGTTTTCTTGATGGTTATTCAGGGTATAATCAAATACCAATTGCATTAGAGGACCAAGAAAAGACCACTTTTACTTGTCCCTTTGGCACTTTTGCATATAGAAGAATGCCTTTTGGTATTTGTAATGCTCCGGTAACTTTTCAAAGATGCATGTTAAGTATTTTCAGTGACATGATTGAGCATTTTTTAGAGGTTTTCATGGATGATTTGACAGTTTTTGAAAATTCTTTTGAAAATTGTCTTGATAATTTGGAAAAAGTTCTTAAAAGATGCGAAGAAAAAGGATTTGTGTTAAATTGAAAAAAATGTCATTACATGGTTACCTCAGGAATAGTGTTAGGTCATGTGATATCTTCTAAAGGAATTGAAGTTGATAAAGCCAAAGTTGAATTAATTACTCATTTGCCTTTCCCAAAAACAGTCAGAGAAGTTCGTTCCTTTTTAGGACATGCAGGATTTTACAGAAGATTTGTAAAGGACTTTAGTGCCATATCTAGACCTTTATGTAATCTTCTAACAAAAGATACACCATTTGATTGGACTCAAGATTGTCAGAAATCTTTTGAAAAATTAATCGGTCTTTTGACTTCTGCTCCTATCATGCAATCTCCTGACTGGTCGTTGCCTTTTGAGTTGATGTGTGATGCTAGTGATTTTGCTGTTGGCGCTGTTTTAGGCCAAAGAAAGGAAGGTAAGCCTCATGTAATTTATTACGCAAGTCGAACTTTGAATAGTGCACAAATGAATTACACCACTACTGAAAAAGAACTACTTGCTGTAATTTTTGCATTGGACAAATTTTGAGCTTATTTAATTAGTTCATCCACTGTTGTTTTCACTGATCATGCTGCTGTTAGATATTTAATGTCTAAACAGGATGCCAAACCTAGGTTGATACGGTGGATCTTGTTGCTTCAAGAATTCAACATCACAATAAAAGACAAGAAAGGAGCCAAAAATGTTGTTGCAGATCATTTGTCAAGGCTGACAACAGGCTCATCTTTTGATAGCACACCTATCAATGATTCTTTTCCCGATGAATTTTTATTTTCTGTCAATTCCATGCCTTGGTTTGCTAACATTGTCAATTTTCTTGTAACAGGTAAGATGCCGCCTCAGTGGACACACCAAGACAGAAAAAAGTTTTTGATTGAGGTGAAAAATTTCTTTTGGGATGACCCATATTTGTTCAAATATTGTCCTGATCAAATCTTTCGGAGATGTGTACCCGACAATGAGGTAAGTAGTGTCATTAAATTTTGTCATTCAGAAGCATGTGGAGGTCATTTTTCTTTAAAGAAAACAGCTGCGAAAATCTTGCAGTGTGGATTTTATTGGCCCACTTTATTCAAGGACAGTTATACTTTTTGCAAAAGTTATGAAAGTTGTCAAAAATTGGGGTCCATTTCTAAAAGAAATATGATGCCTTTGAACCCTATCCTTGTCATTAAAATTTTTGATTGTTGGGGAATTGATTTCATGGGTCTATTTCCATCATCTTTTGGATTTGTGTATATTTTGGTTGTAGTTGATTATGTCTCAAAATGGATTGAGACGATTCCATGTCGGCACAATGATCATAAAACTGTTCTAAAATTTTTAAAAGAAAATGTTTTGAGTCGATTTGGAATTCCTCGAGCTATCATCATTGATGGGGGAACACATTTTTGCAATAAACCATTTGAATCTTTAATGAAGAAATATTGCATTACCCACAAAATTGCAACCCCTTATCATCCTCAGACAAGTGGACAAGTTGAATTAGCAAATAGGGAGATTAAACAAATTTTGGAAAAAATGGTTAACCCAAATCGTAAAGATTGGTCTTTAAGACTAAACGATACACTTTGGGCTTACCGTCTGCTTTTAAAACATCTTTGGGCATGTCTCCCTATCGGTTAGTTTATGGAAAACCTTGTCATTTGCCTGTAGAATTGGAGCATAAAGCATTTTGGGCCATTAAAACTTTCAACTTAAGTCTTGATGATGCTTCCAAGTTACGCAAATTACAATTGAATGAACTTGAGGAATTAAGAAATGATGCATATGAAAACTCAAAGATTTATAAAGCTAGAACAAAAGCTTTTCATGACAAATCAATTTTCAGAAAAACTTTTGAAATTGGTCAAAAAGTTCTGCTTTATAATTCTCGCCTTCACCTATTCCCTGGAAAATTGAGATCTAGGTGGATTGGTCCTTATATTGTCAAACATGTGTATTCTTATGGGGCCATAGACATTGAGAATCCTAGGAATGGTATTGTATTTAAGGTTAATGGACAAAGACTCAAACCATTTCTGGAACATCAAGTTGTTGAGGTAGAATCCATTTCTCTTTCTAATCCTTGTTATGAGTAGAATTTATTTTAATGTTGTTTCTTTCTTTTTGCGCTCTTTGTGTTCCCTTAAATGGCGGATAACGGTACTTCGTGACTCTCAAGTCGGTTTGTTTTTCACTTTCCCATAATAACTGATTTCTTCTCCTTTCAAAATGGATGTCATTCTCTCAAATCTAAGAAAACATTTTCCTTCTCTCCCTCTAAATGCTCTAACAAAAGTCTATGAAACTAGGTGTGAAAGACTGAGATTGTTAATGTATAAGGGCATCCCATAAGATATACGCCGGATAATCGAAGCAAAGGTTCGTTTAGCTGGTGAATCTTCAGATTCATTTGTCCCATACATGCCTGGTCTCGGTAAAAGTTCATTTTCAAAAAGGAGAAGAGCAAAAAGAATGAAAGTTTGTTACAAGTGTGCACGATGGAATTGCAATACGCGATGTCACTCTTTGGGGATGGTTTCCGTAAACAGAGAAGATAAAATATTCTTCATTAAGAATGGACTGAGTAAGGAGTCATTAGATAATATCTTATTGACTCTTGAGACGCATTCTTGTGGAGTTGTGCAGCGTGAACTTCTTAGCTTGTGGAATCTCTTCAAGGACGAGCAAGAGCGTTATAGTCTTGGAAATCTGACTCAAAAAGACCCTGTTTGCCAATCTATAAGAAAATTGGATGGGAAGCTTATCCTCGACTCATAGAAGGCGTTTAAGTCGTTTCTAGACGTGAAACCAGAGGAAGATGTGAGCCACAATCACAACAACATGTATATATTATCTTGTATATTTTCAAAAAAAAAAAAAAAAGTTAAAAAAAAAAAGAAAGAGAAAAAAAAAGTTAAAAAAAAACACAAAAAAAAAAAAAATAAAATAAAATAAAATAAAAAAGTGGCGAAACTTCTATTGTACTTGGTCTTTAATTAGATTAGGAGCCCTTGCCGTTGGAGGAGTGGCACCCGTCATTGACTCGGGTGGACCTTCGCACGCCGGTCGGTAAATAAGGTTCGTGTGCCATGCTCTGCAGAGAGCCACGCAAGCATTCCCAGGTTTTAACCAAAGGCTCTGCTTGTTGATGGACAGAAAGAAGCGTCCCGTGTTTGCATTCTCGCGTGACAATGCCTCTGAGCTGAATCCTGTGATTTAATGCCATGGGCTCTTCAGCGACCTCTCACTGGCTGTGGTCGTTGGTGGTAGCTGTCAGATTTACGCATTTTAATTAGTGGCGTCGTAGCTCAATCCAAAATATCCCACAAGCGGGAGGGAGAAGAATGCCCAGATTGGCTGAGCCGTCTTGGTATTACTGCACTCATGACGCGCAGTATAAAGATCTGCCATGAAACCTGTACATAAAGGTATGTAATCATTTGTTATTATTATTTTATCTTTGTATGATTTTGTTGAATTTTGTTTTGGACAGACGATCCTTTGGATGGGATCCTTCGGGGGTTTCTAGACTTCTTTACCCTGATGGTTTTCTTGATTTAAAAAAAAACAAAAAAAAACAAAAAAAAAACAAAAAAAAAAAAAAAATAAATTATTATTATTATTATTATTTCAAACTTTTTTGACACCTGCCAACCTACCTGTATAGGAGCTATTATTACTTTTTCTATTTTCTTCCCTATTTAAACACTCCATTTTCTTTACTTTTCTGCAACTCTTAATCATTCAAAGAGAGTGAGTGTAGAAATGGAGGGAACTTCTTCTTCAGTTCGTAGATTTCTCAATATTGGTGTATTTTGTTGGACAAGTAATGGGAATGGTTTAGAGTTTGTAAACGCAGCAAGCACTGTTGGTAGAACACTTACTGCGAGGAACATTCGTGTAGTATATGGGGGAGGTTGCATTGGGTTAATGGGGGGCAGTATCACTTTCTGCATTTGTAAGAGGTGGTCAAGTTTTAGGTGTCATTCCCGAACCTTTAACTCGAAGGAACATCGTTGGAAAGACAGTTGACCGAAATTAAGGTATCCTCTATGCATGGACGAATGAAGGCGATGCTTGACAACTCGATGCATTCATTGTCTTACCTGGTGGTTTTGGTACTTTGGAAGAAGTCTTTCAAGTTGTCTCTTGGGCCCAATTGAACATCCACCATAAACCCATAGGTTTGTTGAATGTTAATAATTTCTTTGATAATTTGTTATCTTTTGTTGACCATGTTTGTGGAACAAATTTGTCACACCTTCAAGAAGACAACTCCTTATCTCTCGCTTCTACTTGTTGATGAATTGATTGATAAATTAGAAGCATTTGTTTATGAACCCGATCCAAGAATGTACTCGTATAGATTGGTCCGAAGGAAGCGGTGAAGGAAGTGGTGAAGGAAGCAAAGTGAAAAGAAAGCCACCAAGACACTCCAACTATTTAAATAATTACAAGCTTTGGTTTTATTTATCGTACTTTGTTTTTGTTTAAATTTGTGTGAGATTTTTTTTTCCTTTTCGGAATTGCAAAGAACAGGTAATATATTCTATCCTTTTTCCTATCTATGTTTTGACATTGAGGACAATGTTGTGATCTGGTTGGGGGAAGGATGGTTGTAAAAAAAAAAAAAAAAAACCAAAAAAAAAAAAATTTAGGAAGTGTGTTTGTTAATATGATTATTGTGTTTATCATTAAAAAAAACAAAAAAAAAAAAAGATTTAGAAAGTGTGTTTGTGAATATGTTTGTTGTGTTTGTCATCAATTTTTTTAACAACAAAAGTACTTAGGGATGACAGAGTAAAGAGTAAATTATTTATTCTTGAGACACATCAAAAATTGGTGGCAAAGTAAGGAGTAATTAGGGTAGTAACTAATTTATGTGGAAGTAGCAATTCAAATTCAAGGAAATTTGCATGATTGAGTAAATTGTCTTCTTTCTTAAAATTCACATGCTTGGTTATGGATGTTGAATTGGTGGACTGAGAATGATAGAATTATGCCTTGTGAGATTTTGAGCTTATTGATGAATGGATTGAACATTTGTACCATTCTTTTCTTTCTTGTGTGAATTTCACTCATGGAATTATTGCTCTAGAACTTGCTTTGATTCTTTTTGAGACTACATTTTCATATGCATACATGAATATGATTGAGGCATTTTTCTTGAAATAGCTACTTTAGCCAAATAGCCAACCTTGTGCATATTTTCCTTTGCTTAACCCCTTTGAGCTTATTTGACTATTTTTTTTTTTTTTTTTCGAACTCATTATGCACCTTAAATGAAAAATCATGTTCTTACTTGACCTTAGGGAATAAGAGAACATTAGTTTGTCATTCGATGAGTTCTTGAACAAGTGTGAGGGTGTGTGTGCAGAATGGTTAAAAAAATATATATATGATGTTCTTTTTGTAAATAAAAAAATAAAAATAAAAAAAATCAAAAAAATTAAAAAAATTAAAAAAATCAAAATAATAAAAAATGTAAAAAAAGAGAGGGTCAACAAGGTAATAAAGGAAAGGAAAAAAATATGTAAAGAGAATTTGTATTAGGTGGAGTTGGGATGAATTTTCATGCTTGTTAATTGAACTCAGCTCTCTTGTTCTTTTATTCTCTGGTGTTTAACTTGTCATATCTATATTACCTCCTCCTTTACCTTGACCCCATTATAACATTGAATAAAGTCCTCATGATTTGTGTGTGTATGTATTCTGAGTAGTGGAGAAGTAGAAGATAAGCAAGCTTATGGTAGTGCAATTTTCATGGGTTGAATTGAGTGAAATACCTACATTTTAAACACTTGAAGGATTGAGAGTGAATCTTGTGAAAATCTATCATTCTTGACTCATGCTTTTCAATTGAAATAACCTTGCTTGTTGATTTGAGAAGTGAAGATATGTTACCTCATGAATGTTTTGATTACTTGAATGATTGCTCTTCATTTTTAAATATTATTAGAGATTGAGTCTTTTAGAGTGTTTAGCTTTTGAGTCTGTTTCGTTTTTTTTTTGTGAGTGATCTTATGTGTTTTGCTCAGGAGTGCAAAAAGCTAAGTGTGGGGGAGTTTGATGATCACATATTTGATACATTAATAAGCTTTCATTCTTAGTCATTTACACTCTTTATGTACTTAATTGATTGAGTTTTATTATGTTTTGTAAGTTTGGACTCAAATTGAACTTAATTGAATTTTTCAGCATGATTCATATCTTACACTGTTTCTGTATTTGGGTCATATCTTCGGCTGTAGGTGGTCTTTGGAGCTAATTCTAGTGGAATTTGAAAGATAAGAGAGAGTTCTATAACTTTCATGAATACCTCAAAGGCCCAATCATACGAGTAGATAACTCAAATTGGGGTTGAAGTAAGAACTAGAGTGCTATTCCTGACAGCTTGACCTATGTATACTATTCATCACAGATTTTGGGCTAGATGTTGTAAAATGGACTGCAATTTGGATTCTGAATAGTTAAGACCCATATCTACAACTTTCATGTTGAACACTTTTCCAGAATCGGATTCCTTGAAGGTGATATTGGGTTTGGAAGTCAGAACAGAGGAGCTGTGATTGGGCCTGGACAGTATGTAGTAATTTGAACGTATTTGGAGTTGTAGAATTGATATTGGACCCAAACTAAAGCCATTTGAAAGCTAAGATCTAGGCCTACAACTTTCATGAAGACCACTTGGTTCAAAAATGACGAATGCAATGACTTCAGAGCTGCATGATTTTGGAGACAAGGAATCTCCATAATTTCCCACTCATTTAATGTCATTTGGCATTTTCCACTCATTTTCCAATCATTCAACCACTAATAACTCAGCCCCCTTGACATTTTGTATCTCTAATCCTCTATAAAAGGGGGCCTTGGTAGATCATTGAAGGTATTAGGTGTTAGTTACCAAAATGATACCATTTTGTTACTAGGTTTTCTTGTAGTAATTTTTCTTTGTTCTAAATGAAAGTCATGTTCTTTTTCTTCTTCTTCTTTCTTTCTTTCTTCTTATCTATGAGTAACTAAGTTTCATTTTACTTGGGTGAAATGGTGAAGCTTTTGGTAATAAAGTAAGGTTAGATTTATTCTTCTCTTGTGCTTAAATGATTTATATTTTCTAGTAACCATTATACGTATTATAATTTGTTTCTTATAATTTAGAAATCATCTTTGTAAAGAGGAGTTCTTGATTTGTTGTAGACAAAATATTGGCACAATGAATGCTTTAACCCATTTATAAGTGATGGTAATATTTTTAGGAAACATAATATAATTACGTGTATTATTTTAATGGACTTTTAACGTTATATTTTCCGATTGGAACCTCCATGTTGCGAGGATTCTAATTGAGTTATAAAAGGAATTAATCTTACTTTTACTTTATTTACCAAGAGTGGATCATTTTTACCCAAGTAAATAATTTTTACTGTAGTAACAAAATATTAACCTTACCTTAAATAATCTTCATCAATTCCCTGTGGATCGACCTCGGACTCACCGAGAAATTTATTACTTGAGACAACCTGCACTTGGGTTTGCAAATGCGACAACTAAAAATTGTGCATCATTCGGTCAAGCTCCTTCAAAACCCTAGAAATTTTAACTTCATCAAATCAACACCAAGGCTTGAAAAAGAGAGGAAAAATGGTCATGAAGGTGTCCATTGAAACCGAAAATGAAGAAGAAAGATGTGAGATCAAAAATCTTGCCCTAAAGTTTCAAACTTGAAGCTTGAAGAAGATGATGAAGATGAAAGCTTTTCAAGTAGGTTCAAACTAGAAAGGTGTTTAGAATGTGATGGAGGTTAGGAAAATATGGTTGCTTGAAATTTTTGCAATCCTTGGAGGCTTAGAGAGGGTGTGGCCGTATGGTGAGGTAGAGAGAAGGGGGAGAAAATGTGAAAAGAAGATGAGTGTAGAGAGAGAAGTTGATAGTAAGAAATGGTAACTTTTAGATTTGAATTTAGAATAGCAAATCATAAAAAAATGAAAACAAAATTTTTGGCTCTCAAATGGCCTTCATGGCCGTGTGGTGTGTGGGAGGAAAGAGGGAGTGAGGCTTCCTTGAGAAGCTTGGTAGGAAGCTTCCTTGAGAAGCTTCGCATGATTATCGATAAAGTGAAAAGTAAAGTTGTCTTATAAAAGGAACACTATAGAAAAGATGATTAACACTCTACTAGAGCTATTATCCAGTAAACAAAAGTTACAATTAATAAAAATAGTATTTATTGTTCATCGGATAATTTCACGGTACAACAATTTTATTTATTAGATAAAATCTCAAAAAACGTAAACCTCGTAAACTGTGCTCGACCTTGGGTTTAGTAAGTTCCTCCATCGACGTTTCCACAGTTCAAGGTTTACCAACCTTAGGAAAAATATTTCATTTTCTCAGCTTCGCTCAGTGCGCATGTAAAATGAGAAATATATTAAAATATTCAACAATTCTGAAAAAATCTAGAAAAATTCTCAAAAATCACAAATATTAGAAAATGATTATTTATCATGAAACAAACAATTTCTGGAGTGTTACACTGATTTTGCTCAGTGTGCATGCAAAACAAGGAATATATTAAAAATATTTGACGTTTCCGAAAAAATCTAGAAAATTTTTCAAAAAATCATAAATATTATAAAACGACTATTTATGATGAAACAATTAATTTTTGGAGTGTTACAACTCTCCCCTTCTAAAAAGAAATTTCATCCTCGAAATTTTCATACCTTAGAATAATTGTGGATATTATTCCTTCATCTTCTCCTCTTGCTCTCACATCGTGCTTCCAACTACATCATTCCAAATCGCTTTTACTAACGTGATTTCTTTTCCCCATGAATTATTTGTATCCTTTTCTGAGTCATCTTAACTTTACCCGTTGCTTATTGTACAAGTTCGGGTCTAATTGCATTCCTTTCACTGTCTCGATGCCAACACAAAGGTGTCTTACATCACCGTCCATGTAATGCCTGATATTTGACTCCTACTAATCAACCAGATATTTCTGACTCTAATGATTTTTGCAAACGTTAAATGTTGCTCCATGCAGAAAATGCCTCCATATCTTCAACGCAAGCACACAACAGCTAGCTCCAAGTTTGTGTAAGGTAGTTCTCCTCATGCACTCCCGATTATCTTGGAGCACACGCTACCACTTTCCTATCCTGCACAAGCACACATCATGAACCTTGATGTGAAACACCACAATTTCATTGGGATTGCGAAGTAGTCGGTTGTTTCTTTAATTCTTGAAAACTTTCTTCACATGCCGTGGTCCTTAGAAAATCTTGATTCTTTGTCGTAGGTTGAGTGAGAGGTTCGGCCATCTTAGAAAATCCTGCGGTGAATTTCTGATACTAGCCAGCTAATCACACACAGTGACAAATCTCCAATACAGTCTTCGATCTTTCCCATTGAAGAACTGTTTCACTTCCGATGGATCTCTAACCATTCCTTCTTTTGAGATCTAGTGATTCAAAAGTTAAACTGCCTCTAATTGAAATTTTGCACCTGGACAACTTCACGTGTAACCCCTTATTCTTCTTCAGAATTTGAAGAACAACAAGATACGTTCAATATGATTCAGTGTGGTTCCCCTAGACTCCAAGAATATATTAGAATGTCATTAACAAAGACGACGACAATTCTGTCTCAATAGGGAAGAAAGGTCCTATTTGTGTTGTCGATGAATACTACTGAAGCATTCATTACACAGAATGACGTTACTAAATACTCGTAATGTTCATAACGCATCCAAAAAGTCATCTTGGAATATATCCTATTTTCGAACGAACTTGATGGCAACTAGAACATAACTGATCTTGGAGGTAACAACGACTCCCTTTAGTTGACCCATCAAACCAACTAACCTCGACTTTAAGAAGAAATGTCTCACAGGGTAAACTCTTATATAAATGCGCTGCATCTGGCACCATGACTTGGGTTGAATTCGGGAACACATTTTCTCAATCGAAGTACACTAGAAATATTATAAAGGTTAAAAGGAAAAGATAGTGAAGTCATTTGGTATACTACCAGACCCATCTGATGAAGAACATGATATGGTTCGATAAAATTTAGGAATGAGTTCCATGGATTCAAATCCAGGAATCTCTGCTTCAAGAAACACTAAGGTTCTATCGGAATAGAATGGCAAGATATGATTAGAAAACAACCAATTCCTTTTTTTTTAGATCAAGCCTATACAGGAAAAGGGCAAATAATTAAATTAGCAGAATGGTTTTAATTTCTAACAATAACAGGATAGTTTAAAAAAACTTGGTGTAATAACAACAAGCTTAGAAATGAGAATGACAGTACTCAAATCAAAAGCAATTAAATCCATAGATAAATTCCAAATTCTAAAAACAAACTCTTGAAATTCTATTGGAACAGTTTAACAAGACATGGTTAGGAGATAACCAATCCCTTTTTGAGACCAAATTTTGCAAGAGAAGTAAACAATCAAAATCAACAAAAAGATTCAGTTTAACATATCATAGGATAATTCAAACAACTTGGCTATCAACAACAGGTCTGCATAGTAAAAGTTGAAACATAAACATTTTGGTCAAAAGGTAACGAAGACACAATTGGCTCTAATAGATCCACACAGTCATATGCCATAAAGAAATGGGTTACCCCCAGAATTATATAGTAAAATCAAAGGGACATCTCCTGTGGCACAATCTCCATTGTTTAGATCCTCAGTCTGAGAAATTTTTGCTCCACTTTTCCCCCGACTTGAGGTCTCGAACCATGTACCTCACCCATAAAAGGCTTCATCCTGTGCAAAATACAATTTCTAGCCACATGTCCTAACTTTCCGCACTTGAAACAAATTATTCCTTCGATCGTAAAGACTTATAAAAGTCAAGGCAGAAACAAGCCTAGCCATGTGTTCACTTAGTCACTTAAGTGACTAAACTAATATCTCTGATATGTTAAGAACACTTAGATTTCACCAAATCCAATTTTGTAACTTCCAACAAGTTTCAAATAAATCCTAAGATTCATCAAAAAATCTTGTTTCACCATTTTCATAATTTTTCGTATCTGCTAGCAGTCAATCTAGCATTAAAACATACAACTAGTATACTTAAAAATGTCAAACTAATTTCGATTAACCGCAAACTTTAACCACATCTTCTTCCGCATAATTGTGACTTAGAAACAAATTCTCCATACTTATTTCCATTAACTAAGCATTTTAAGCTAATTACGGGACTAATAACAGCTATATTCCACACATAGTGCTATAGCAAAGTGACTAAACGTGCTCAGATGGTCACAAAATTATATAGACATGACAAACTCATATTAGGCTACCTCTGCAATCGTATACAAGTCTATCATGTTTTCACAGGTGTTAGATTAGTGAGTATCTCAGAGATCACGAATGGGTCGTCATGTCCTAGGACAAGGCTCCTCTAAAGTGAGCTTGCCTATAAAGTAAGCAAGTAATGGTGTATCCACCTTTAAATCATTTAGAGGGTTAAAGTTATGATGTATTTTAGATTAAATTAATGATAAATACACTCTTACTTTCTCACTTTACATATAAGCTCACTTTAGAAGAGCTTTTGCTAATGTTTTGGGATGACTTTGGCATAATCCTCATTAAATAAATAAATAAATAACAAGCGGCATTTTCCAAGATCTACATCCCTTTTTGAGATGGGTCCGGAAGAGTCATTGAGAACTGCTCTTAGGTGCCTTTTCCTCAAGGAGCATGATTCGCCTCCTCTGAGGAATCCTCTTGATATTGTGTGGATGGTCTTGGTGACCTCGGTGCCTCGGTGTTCTTTTTCTCTGGTAGATGGATCTCAAGAAGGTTGACGCTCACAAGATTGTCTATATTCCTAGGGAGACCTCCACTAATCTTCCTTTGGTAGGGAACGTCACCTTTGGTTTGGGGATTGTGATCTCCGTGAACTATGGCTCCGCTTCAAGTAAGTTTTAGTGGCATGCTGTGTGTAACACCCTCCTTAGGACGCTACACTTGGTGTTGCTTAATTACCAAATTACCCCTTCATTAGAAATCGCGCTTGTAATATAAATACGAGTTATAATATTTCTTGATGATAGTAAGATAAACTTAGCAGAAAATAAAAATATAACAACATTGTCACAAATAATTTACATCATATTTTCATACAAGCCTTTAGTATTGTCATACTTAAATATTTTACAAACTAGACTTTCAAAACACTTAAACTTTAAACTTTAATTTAAACTATTATACTGCCCAAGTCTTACTAGACAGCAAAACCGTCAGACGGGTCCTCCTCAGATTCCTCAGCATATAGAAATTCATCATGATGTGCAGTCCTATGGACAAGTGTCCGAGCAGACGACATAATACTAATCGCACTGGGAGTACGATAGTAAGCTCCCTAATACTGCCTAATAGGTATTGGGAACTCTAGTTGTACAAAAATATTAACAAAAAAGTAAGGGTGTCCTAAATGTTGCCTACTCAATCTAATATTTAGGTCTCCCATATAGTAAATACTCTCTCTCTCTAAATCAATGGTCCATGCTTCAGATCCTCCAATGAATGTCAGCCTCATGTAGCTAAGGAAACTAGGCATCTCCATCTCTTCAAAACTCAACGTCCTCAGCAGGAATCTGCTCCTCCTCAGCTTCTCGCTCAACTTCTTGCTCAACGTCTTTACAAATATAAATATAATACAGAACAGATATACAAAGAGGTGAGATCACCAACACCATTACCAGTATGGTAGCAATGAAGATAAACACATGCAATATCTCATACAACTATCATACCATAATTACAAATATGCCATCAATATCATTTACTAATAAAACACATGAAGAAAACAATATTTACAATCATGCCACTAACAATAATGAAATATCCAATAAATCAATTATCATAAATATAATTACTATAATACCCTCAATAGCTACATGTATGCACACAGACTCAATTTCCTACTCTATAGAGCTACAACTCAAGTCGGAGAGAGTGATCGAAAAGATTTGTCGGTACCAACATGCATCGGACAACGTGTTCAATCTTGCACATCTAGCATATACACGACAGTCTTTATCAGATATTGATTAATGATAGTGTCTCGGTTACGATCATTGGTATGTTGCGTCGGTATAACTTACGGCACAGAAGAGCTATCAACTGCCCATTGTAGGCAACTCGCACCCCAATGCCCCCAAGGTCAACCAATGACTTACACTATGCATATCGCACGCACTCAAGAGGTGTAGTCTCTCCTAGGCAACTAGCCTCATACAGTCCATCAGACCTTTCCAATGCATGTACTATGCACTATTCATATTTCTAATATATATTACATATTCGGGGTCCACACAATAATCTAACAGTATTATTACTGTATTTTAATCGCGTAGTCATATTTTCACATTTTCTTAATCGTGACTCAATTCTGTCGCCTTTTAAAAATCGCGTAGCAATTTTCTAATGTTTTCCAGTTGCGTAAATATTTCTCATACGTTTTAAATTCAAAAATGCTATTTTTCTCATTTAATACTAAAAATTCACTTTATTTTTCATATTTGCATAATAACCCCTCAAAAAGATAATAATTACATTTTAGTCCTTTTTCAATTTAATATTTCCAAAATGGTCCTCACAAAATAATATTTATGGAATAGTCCCTCATAAAAATCATATTTATGACATAGCCCCTAATAGAATTCATATTTATAAAATAGTCCCTCTTTTATAAAATATTTATAATATCACCCCTCTAAAAATAATATTTATAATATGACCCCTCTAAAAATAAGTATTTATAAATGGCCCCTTATTTAAATAATATTTATAATTTAGTCCCTCTTTTATAAAAATTTGCGGTATAACCCCTCTAAAAATCAGTAATTGTACTGTTTCCTAAAAATTGTTATTTCTTTTCTTTACTTCACATAAAAATCATTTTACTTTGCTATACTCAAACTTTTCCAAATTCAATTAGATCTCTCAATTCTCATTTTAATTCATCAGTTTAAGGACTTTGGTTCTCTTTTCCATGGTAAGGCCGTGAGCCTCCTTGCTCTTTGGAGCATTCATACAATAGTTTAATCATGTTGTTCACATCCTAAATTATACATACATCCTCATGCTTTCATAATTATACAAACACACATAATATCAAAGCTTTAAGCATATTATCACACATGCAAGCCTAGAAACAAAATCATACACATCATAAACACAATCAAAGAGCTTCAAACAATAGGTGAATAAACCCTTACGGGTTTTTCACCGAACAAAACCATCCCCACACCACCAAAACTTGGTTGGTGAGGTAAAATCTCCCTCTTATCTCTTGAAGACAAGTCTTTCAAGCTCCTCTTCTTCTTCTTGATTTCGTACAAGCCACAAACAATTCCTAACAATTCTAAAACAATTAGTAAAATCACATACAAAGCTTAATAATGATAAACCATGGAACAAACATGGTTTAAAAAATCACAAACTTGAATTAAAACCATTAAAACCAAAGTTTAGCTCTAGGGAAGTAAGGTAGAAGTTGGATTTTGAAGCACTTAGAGTGTGATTTTGGGAAAACTTCCTAAATGGAAAGTGTTTAGAAGGTTGTGTAGCTTTAGGAAATGATGAGAGTGAAAATTATAGGAGAGTGATGGTGTACTTGGGTGTGTGGGCCGAAACTATGAAGAGAAAATGGAAGAAAATTAATGCTTGGTGTTCTTGGAATTTTGAGAGAATAAAATGGAAGCTTTTTGGGTGAGAGAGAAAAGTGAATATTGCATGCACAAAGTGAGTGGGCTGCCGTGTGAGTGTTGGAGAGTTTGAAGGGATTTGCATGAAATTAAAATATCCAATTGCATGGCACATGGTCTATGTCATCAACTTGACTTGCATGGTTATTTGGATGGTTCAAGAATAATAGAGAACATGGTAGAACAAGGCCTCTTGGCCGTGGGGTTCAAGGGTATTTAGGGGTCTAATTTGTTTTCAATTTATGTCTAATTACTTACTAATTAAATAGCTAATTAATTAGGTTTAGTTTCCTAACCACTCCTAATTAATTATCCAATTACATAACTAATTAGTTTAATATATTTTAGCATATATCATAACTTCTAATTAAAATTAGGATATCTAATTAAGAATTAGATTATAACTAATTAATAATTAGGTTAGTTTACTTAACTTGTTAATTAGGCCATTAGATTAACCAAATTAGGTTTAATTAGTTACTAAGCAAAGTCAAGCCACTATTGTTGACTTCATCTTAGCCATTGAAATCAACTTGGTTTCCTATCCATTGATCTCATCGGCAGTGGATATTACTTAGTGGTTTTATCAGGATTCATTTTACACCATTGATCGGATCAACGGTTATGATCAAAAGCAACTAAATCATGCTTTTCATCCAATGGTCCTCAATGAAGTCTATGCTTCTTTAATTGACCAATTTTTATTGGTTAGAATTTTCAAGCCACCTATTTTGACTTGTTCCTATTGGTTTAGAATTTGGTCCAGTCAGAATTGTTGACTGCTACTCTAAACGCGGGTCCTATGAACTTTTTCGGGTCCACGATCATTTTGAAGCAGATTTTTACTATTTTTAAGACAGTAGGTACTGTCACATAAAATAATATTATAATAATATAAAATTATTTTATTACACAGTTAAATCCTAAAAATTAAAAGATTAATATATATATATCAATCGAATTGGGTTTAGTAAGATCCCCCAACTTCAATTAATTAAAACAAGATTTTTTTCGGTCAAGAAAATTATTATTTTCTTGACTCGAAGCAAATCACACAGAATGATCAAAAATGATCTCAGAACAGTCAACTTATTTTTACAACACACAGAAAATATAAAACAGTATAATTCTGCTATTACTATTAACATAGTCAGAATTTGGGGTGTTACAACTCTCCCCCTCTAAAATTAATTTTCGTCCTCGAAACTTGACACATATTCAAACAAAAATGGATACTGCTATCTTATCTTCTCTTCTAACTCCCATGTGGCTTCACCACTTGCATTGTTCCATACCACTTTAACCAATGTGATATCCTTTCCTCGAAGCTGCTTTATCCTTCGATCTTCAATCTTGATTGGAAACGTCTCATAGTTTAGATTCTCCTTCAGTTGTACGGTGTCTGGCTCGATAACATGAGTTGGATCAGAAATATATTTCCGTAGTTGTGATACGTGAAATACATTATGAAGATTTGATAAGAACGGTGGTAGTGCAACTTGATAAGCTACCGAACCTACCCGATGAAGTATCTGATACGATCCAATAAACTTCGGAGTGAGCTTCCTCGACTTGATTACTCGTCCAACTCCAGTCATAGGCGTCACACATAGAAATACATGGTCACCTTCTTCAAATTCAAGCGGTCTCTGTCTTTTATCTGCATAACTCTTTTACCGCGTCTGAGTTGTCCTCATCTTATCTTGGATCATCTTCACTTTCTCAGTAGTCTGTTGCACAAATTCAGGTCCTACCATAGTACTTTCACCATAATGGTACCAACACAATGGTGTTTTGCATCTTCTCCCATATAATGCCTCATAGGGTGCCATCCCTATGCTCGAATGGAAACTATTGTTGTAGGTGAACTCTATCAACGGTAGAAATTCATCCCAATAACCAGTTTGCCCTAGAACACAAGCTCTCAACAAGTCCTCCAAGGACTGAATCGTCCTTTCTGACTGACCATCTGTTTGTGGATGGTAAGCAGAACTCAAACGTAGCTTTGTTCCCATCGCTTCTTGCAAACTGTTCCAGAATCTTGATGTAAATTACGGATCTTGATCAGAAATAATACTGGATGGTACACCATGAAGTCTAACGATTTCATTGATGTACACTTGAGCCAAATTTTCCATTGAGTACTTAATATTAATCGGTAAAAAGTGCGCCGACTTTGTAAGCCGATCAATAATTACCCATATAGAATCGTGACTCTTCCAAGTCTGTGGTAGTGCAGTTACGAAATCCATTGTTATGTCATCCCATTTCCACTCAGGAATAGGCAAAGGTTGCAACATTCCTGGTGGTCTCTGGTGTTCCACTTTGGCCTTCTGACAAATCAAATAGGATGATACATATTCAGCGACATCCCTCTTCATTCATTGCCACCAATATAGCAGTTTCAAATATTGGTACATCTTCGTGGCTCCTGGATGCATACTCAACTTACTTCTGTGAGCTTCATCCAAAATTGATTTCCTCAGTTCTGGATTGTTTGGTACACAAACTCTTCCCTTGAACTTCAGAATCCCATTAACACCTTCATCGAATTCCAATTCTGCTCCTTGACTTCTTGCTTCCTTTGCTTCTTGCAAATACTGATCACTATTTTGTCCTTCTCGTATTTTATCCATCAAGTCATTCAAAATAGTGATCATGTTCAAACACATCCTCTCCGGTGTCAACTTCATAGATAATCACATATCTCGAAACTCTTCTATCAGTTCCTTTTCCTTCATTATCATAACAGAAGCATTAAGCGCTTTCCTACTTAAAGCATCTGCTATGACATTCGCCTTCCCAGGATGATAATGTAACTGAAAGTCATAATCTTTCAGAAACTCTAGCCAACACCTTTGTCTCATGTTCAACTCTTTCTGGTCAAACAGATACTTCAAACTTTTATGGTCACTAAAAACAGTGAACGTTGCCCCATAAAGAAAATATCTCCATACCTTCAATGCAAAGACTACTACTGCTAACTCCAAGTCATGAGTCAGATAATTCCTCTCATGCACTTTTAACTGCCTCGATGCTTACGCCATAACCTTTCGGTTCTGCATAAGAACACAACCCAATCCTTGATATGAAGCATCACAATATACCTCGAAAGATTCATTCTGATCAGGAAGAATCAAAACCAGTGGTCAGTCGTCTTTTTAACTCCTGAAAACTTTCCTCACATGCTTCAGTCCATGTAAATGGTTGATTCTTTCGTGTAAGTTGGGTAAGAGGTCCTGCAATCTTTGAAAACCCCTCAATAAATCATCGATAGTAACCGGCCAATCCAATAAAACTACGGATCTCTGATACAATTTTTGATCTTTCCCATTCAATAACTGTCTCCACCTTGGAAGCATTAACTTCAATTCCATCCGCCGATATAACATGCCCAAAAATTGTACTTCGCTTAACCAAAATTCATATTTAGACAACTTGGCATATAACTTATTCTCCTTCAAAATCTGGAGAACCACTTTGAGATGTTCAACATGCTCCTCCTGACTTTGAGAGTAAATCAAGATGTCATCAATAAAGACAATAATAAACTTATCCAAGTACAAACGGAAAATCTGATTCATGAAGTCCATAAATATCGCAGGTGCATTAGTCACACTAAAAGGCATCACTTGATACTCGTAATGCCCATATCGTGTCCGAAACGCAGTCTTTGGGATATCCTCCACCTTCACACGTATTTGGTGATAACCAGAACGTAAATCAATCTTAGAAAATATTACGGCTCCTCGCAATTAGTCCATCAGATCATCGATTCTTGGTAGTGGATACTTGTTCTTGATTGTAATCTTGTTCAATTGCTGGTAGTCTACACATAGATGAGAAGTCCCATCTTTCTTCTTTACCAACAACACTGGAGCTCCCCAAGGTGATACGCTTGGTCTCACAAACTGCTTCTCCAACAAATCCTCCAATTATTTCTTAAGCCCTGCTAACTCTACTGGCGACATCCGCTAAGGCGCCATAGATATAGGTCCTGCTTCAGGCACAAAATCAATAGAGAATTCAATCTCCCCTTCTGGCGGTAGTCCATGTATATCTTTAGGAAATACCTCAGGAAATTCATTCACAACAAAAATATCCTTCAGAACGTCTTCACACTGAACCTCCATAGAAGACATCAACAAGTACCATTGCTCTTCTTCCTTCAAACAAGCTTCCACTTGAGTAGCCGTTAGGAATCTAGAATCCTTAACCTCAGGAAAAACTAATGTCTTATTCGAACAGTCTATCAATATATGGTTGGAAGACAACCAATCCATTCCTAAGATTACATTAATCTTGGAAAGAGGCAAACAGATCAAATCCACATGAAAGATTCAATCCCTAACACATACAGGGCAATTTAAACACACTTTTGTAATTATCACAGGCTTATCAGTAGGAGTACTAATACTCAAATCATACGGCAATGTAGTCACAATTAATCCTAAATGCTCCACACAATAACATGCAATGAAAGAATGTGTTGCTCCCGATTCATATAATACTGTTAAAGGATTACCTTCAATAGCACACTCCTCCATTATCAAGTCCTCAGATTTAGCGGCTTCCTCCCCGCTCATAGTATACACTCGACCACCTGCCTGTGGCCTTGCAGTATGAACACTGCCTACTGATGGCTCCCCTTTCTGCTGATCACACTCTCTAGAGAAATGTTCCGGCTTCCCACATCGATAACAAATTACCCCCTTATGCTGACAGTCCCTGGTGAGATGTCCTTTCCCACACTTAAAACATTTAAGTGCAGAAGTTCCAGTTGAAACTGCTCTACTACCACTTGAACTTCCTCCAAACGATTGTTGCCGATTCTGACTTACTGCTTGTTTAGTATATGGTTTCTGTTGATAACGGATGCCACCGCTACTCTTCCCCCTTTGGAACTGCGTAGGTCCAAAGTTCTTATTCTTAGCCTCTCGCAGATGATTAATCTCCTCGACTTTGTGACATTTGTCCAACAATACTGGAAACTGATCGATATCCACTGTTGCTAAAGCTCACTTGATGTCAAGCCTCAGCCCCTCTTCAAACTTTCGGCACTTCCACTCCTCATCTGAGTGCATTTGGAAGTACCTCGGAAACTTAGATAAGCTTTCGAACCTTGTTGCGTACTCACTCACAGTCATCGCCCCTTGCCTCAGACTAAGGAACTCCATCTCCTTGGCATGTCGAACACTGGCGGGGAAATACTTCCCCAGAAACTTCTGCCTAAAGAGCCGCCATGTCACAACTCTCCATTCAGCTTGAATTAATCTCCGGGCTCCTGCCCACCAAGCCTCTCCATCACCGACTAGCACAAACGTGGCGAAAGTAAGCTTCCGCTCATCAGTACAACCTATGCCGTCAAATATCTTCTCCAATTCCTTGATCCAAAGATCAGCTTTCTCTGGGTCAAACTCTCCATGAAACTTTTATGGATTGTTCCTCCGAAATTTCGACAAGCTGTGAGCATCATCATTTGCTCATTAGTTCTGTTGTACAACAACCTTAGCCATTCGTTGTATTGCTGCTATAGCTGCAGCCATATTCTGATTGTCGTCGCCGGCATTTCCAACTGCTGCCCTCGCATTCACGCGTCCTCTTCCGCGTCCAGTCATTTCTTTCTATCAATCAGACTGAACAACACAAAGAAAGTGAGGGTCAGTCTCCAAACAATATTATTTTTCTTTCGAAAAACAATTACAGAGAATCACACAACTTAGACTAGACAGACCTAACCATAAACCCAAAAGACTCTAACTTGGGCTCTGATACCAACTAATGTAACACCCTCCTTAGGGCGCCACACTTGGTGTTGCTTAATTACCAAATTATCCCTTCATTAGAAATCGTACTTGTAATATAAATACGAGTTAAAATTTCTTGATGATAATAAGATAAACTAAGCAGAAAATAAAAACATAATAACATTGTCACAAATAATTTACATCATATATACGTACAAGCCTTTAGTATTGTCATACTTAAATATTTTACAAACTAGACTTTCAAAACATTTAAACTTTAAACTTTAATTTAAACTATTATACTGCCCAAGTCTTACTAGACAGCAGAACCCTCAGACGGGTCCTCCTCAGATTCCTCAGCATATAGGAATCCATCATGATGTGCAGTCCTACTGACAGGTGTCCAAGCAGACGACATAATATTAATCGCACTGGGAGTACGATAGTAAGCTCCCCAATACTGCCTAATAGATATTGGGAACTCTAGTTGTACAAAAATATTAACAGAAAAGTAAGGGTGTCCTAAATGTTGCCTACTCAATCTAATATTTAGGTCTCCCATATAGTAAATACTCTCTCTCTCTAAATCAATTGTCCATGGAAACTAAGCATCTCCATCTCTTCAGAACTCAATGTCCTCAGCAGGAATCTGCTCCTCCTCAGCTTCTCGCTCAACTTCTTGCTCAACGTCTTTACAAATATAAATGTAATATAGAACAGATATACAAAGAGGTGAGATCACTTACGCCATCACCAGTATAGTAGCAATGAAGATAAACACATGCAATATCTCATACAACTATCATACCATAATTACAAATATGCCATCAATATCATTTATTAATAAAACACATGAAGTAAACAATATTTACAATCATGCCACTAACAATAATCAAATATCCAATAAATCAATTATCATAAACATAATTATGATAACACCCTCAATAACTACATGTATGCACACAGACTCAATTTCCTACTCCATGGAACTACAACTCAAGTCGGAGAGAGTGATCGAAAAGATTTGTCGATACCAACATGCCTCGGACCACGTGCTCAATCTTGCACATCTAGCATATACGCGATAGTCTTTATCAGATCTTGATTAAGGATAGTGTCTCGGTTAGGATCATTGGTGTGTTGCGTCGGTCTAACCTACGACACAGAAGAGCTATCAACTGCCCATTGTAAGTAACCGGCACCCCAATGCCCCCAAGGTCAACTAGTGACTTACACTATGCATATCGCACCCACTCAAGAGGTGTAGTCTCTCCTAGGCAACTAGCCTCATACAGTCCATCAGACCTTTCCAATGCATGTACTATGCACTATTCACATTTCCAATATATATTCATATTCAAGGTCCACACAATAATCTAATAGTATTGTTACTGTATTTTAATCGCGTAGTCATATTTTTGCATTTTCTTAATCGCGACTCAATTCTATTGCCTTTTAAAAATCACGTAGCGATTTTCCAACATTTTCCAGTCGCGTAAATATTTCTCAAAGTTTTAAATTCAAAAATACTATTTTTCTCATTTAATACTAAAAATTCACTTTATTTTTCACATTTGCATAATAACCCCTCAAAAATATAATAATTACATTTTAGTCCTTTTTCAATTTAATATTTCCAAAATGGTCCCTCATAAAATAATATTTACGGAATAATCCTCATAAAAATCATATTTATAAAATAGTCCCTCATAAAATTTATATTTACAAAATAGTCCCTTTTTTATAAAATATTTATAATATGACCCCTCTAAAAATAATATTTACAATACGACCCCTCTAAAAATAAGTATTTATACAATGGCTCCTTATTTAAATAATATTTATAATTTAGTCCCTTTTTTATGAAAATTTATGGTATAACCCCTCTAAAAATCAGTAATTGTACTGTTTCCCAAAAATTATTATTTCTTTTCTTTACTTCACATAAAAATCATTTTACTTTGCTATACTCAAACTTTTCAAAATTCAATTAGATCTCTCAGTTCTCATTTTAATTCATCAGTTTAAGGACTTTGGTCTTCTTTTCCATGGTAAAGCAATGTGCCTCCTTACTCTTTGGAACATTCATACAATCGTTTAATCATGTTGTTCATATCCTAAATTATACATACATCCTCATGCTTTCATAATTATACATACACACATAATATCAAAGCTTTAAGCATATTATCACACATGCAAGCCTAGAAACAAAATCATACACATCACAAACACAATCAAAGAGCTTCAAACAATAGGTGAATAAGCCCTTACGGGTTTTTCACCGAACAAAACCATCCCCACACCACCAAAACTTGGTTGGTGAGGTAAAATCTCCCTCTTACCTCTTGAAGACAAGCCTTTCAAGCTCCTCTCCTTCTCCTTGATTTCGTAGAAGCCACAAACAATTCCTAACAATTCTAAAACAATTAGTAAAATCACATACAAAGCTTAATAATGATAAACCATGGAGAAAACATGGTTTAGAAAATCACAAACTTGAATTAAAACCAAAGTTTAGCTCTAGGGAAGTAAGGTAGAAGTTGGATTTTGAAGCACTTAGAGTGTGATTTTGGGAAAACTTCCTAAATGAAAAGTGTTTAGAAGGTTGTCTAGCTTTAGGAAATAATGAGAGTGAAAATTATAGGAGTGTGATGGTGTACTTGGGTGTGTGGGCCGAAACTATGGAGAGAAAATGGAAGAAAATTAATGCTTAGTGTTCTTGGAATTTTGAGAGAATAAGATGGAAGCTTTTTGGGTGAGAGAGAAAAGTGAATATTGCATGCACAAAGTGAGTGGGCTGCCGTGTGAGTGTTGTAGAGTTTGAAGGGATTTGCATGAAATTAAAATATCCAATTGCATGGCACATGGCCTATGTCATCAACTTGACTTGCATGGTTATTTGGATGGTCCAAGAATAATGGAGAACATGGTAGAACTAGGCCTCTTGGCCGTGGGGTTCAAGGGTATTTAGGGGTCTAATTTGTTTTCAATTTATGTCTAATTACTTGCTAATTAAATAGCTAATTAAGTAGGTTTAGTTTCCTAACCACTCCTAATTAATTATCCAATTACATAACTAATTAGTTTAATATATTTTAGCATATATCATAACTTCTAATTAAAATTAGGATATCTAATTAAGAATTAGATTATAACTAATTAATAATTAGGTTAGTTTACTTAACTTGTTAATTAGGCCATTAGATTAACCAAATTAGGTTTAATTAGTTACTAAGCAAAGTCAAGCCACTATTGTTGACTTCATCTTAGCCATTGAAATCAACTTGGTTTCCTATCCATTGATCTCATCGGCGGTGGATATTACTTAGTGGTTTTATCAAGATTCATTTTACACCATTGATCGGATCAATGGTTATGATCAAAAGCATCTAAATCATGTTTTTCATCCAATGGTCCTCAACGAAGTCTATGCTTCTTTAATTGACCAATTTTTATTGGTTAGAATTTTCAAGCCACCTATTTTGACTTGTTCCTATTGGTTTAGAATTTGGTCCAGTCAGAATTGTTGACTGCTACTCTAAACGCGGGTCCTATAAACTTTTTCGGGTCCACGACCATTTTGAAGCAGATTTTTACTATTTTTAAGACAAGTAGGTAGTCTTGTCACATAAAATAATATTATAATAATATAAAATTATTTTATTACACATTTAAATCCTAAAAATTAAAAGATTAATATATATATATATATATATCAATCAGAATTGGGTTTAGTAAGATCCCCCAGCTCCAATTAATTAAAACAAGATTTTTTTCGGTCAAGAAAATTATTATTTTCTTGACTCGAAGCAAATCACACAAAATGATCAAAAATGATCTCAGAAAAGTCAAATTATTTTTATAACACACAAAAAATATAAAACAGTATAATTCTGCTATTACTACTAACATAGTCAAAATTTGGGGTGTTACAACTCTCCCCCTCTAAAATTAATTTTCGTCCTCGAAACTTGACACATATTCAAACAAAAATGGATATTGCTCTCTTATCTTCTCTTCTAACTCCCATGTGGCTTCACCACTTGCATTGTTCCATACCACTTTAACCAATGTGATATCCTTTCCTTGAAGCTGCTTTATCCTTCGATCTTCAATCTTGACTAGAAACGTCTCATAGTTTAGATTCTCCTTCAGTTGTACAGTGTCTGGCTCAATAACATGAGTTGGATCAGAAATATATTTTCGTAGTTGTGATACGTGAAATACATTATGAAGATTTGATAAGAACGGTGATAGTGCAACTTGATAAGCTATCGAACCTACCCGATGAAATATCTGATACGGTCCAATAAACTTCGGAGTGAGGTTCCTCGACTTGATTACTCGTCCAACTCCAATCATAGGCGTCACACATAGAAATACATGGCCACCTTCTTCAAATTCAAGCGGTCTCTGTCTTTTATCTGCATAACTCTTTTGCCGCGTCTGAGTTGTCCTCATCTTATCTTGGATCATCTTCACTTTTTGTTGCACAAATTCAGGTCCTACCACAGTACTTTCACCATAATGGTACCAACACAATGGTGTTTTGCATCTTCTCCCATATAATGCCTCATAGGGTGCCATCCCTATGCTCGAATGGAAACTATTGTTGTAGGTGAACTCTATCAACGGTAGAAATTCATCCCAATAACCAGTTTGCCCTAGAACACAAGCTCTCAACAAGTCCTCCAAGGACTGAATCGTCCTTTCTGACTGACCATCTGTTTGTGGATGGTAAGCAGAACTCAAACGTGGCTTTGTTCCCATCGCTTCTTGCAAACTGTTCCAGAATCTTAATGTAAATTACGGATCTCGATCAGAAATAATACTAGATGGTACACCATGAAGTCTAACGATTTCATTGATGTACACTTGAGCTAACTTTTCCACTGAGTACTTAATATTAATCGGTAAAAAGTGCGCCGACTTTGTAAGCCGATCAATAATTACCCATATAGAATCATGACTCTTTCGAGTCTGTGGTAGTGCAGTTACGAAATCCATTGCTATGTCATCCCATTTCCACTCAGGAATAGGCAAAGGTTACAACATTCCTGGTGGTCTCTGGTGTTCCACTTTGGCCTTCTGACAAATCAAATAGGATGATACATATTCAGTGACATCCCTCTTCATTCCTTGCCACCAATATAGCTGTTTCAAATCTTGGTACATCTTCGTGGCTCCTGGATGCATACTCAACTTACTTCTGTGAACTTCATCCAAAATTGATTTCCTCAGTTCTGGATCGTTTGGTACACAAACTCTTCCCTTGAACTTCAGAATCCCATTAACACCTTCACTGAATTCCAATTCTGCTCCTTGACTTCTTGCTTCCTTTGCTTCTTGCAAATACTGATCACTATTTTGTCCTTCTCGTATTTTATCCATCAAGTCATTCAAAATAGTGATCATGTTCAAACACATCCTCTCCGGTGTCAACTTCACAGATAATCACATATCTCGAAACTCTTCTATCAGTTCCTTTTCCTTCATCATCATAACAGAAGCATTAAGTGCTTTCCTACTTAAAGCATCTGCTACGACATTCGCCTTCCCAGGATGATATTGTAACTGAAAGTCATAATCTTTTAGAAACTCTAGCCAACACCTTTGTCTCATGTTCAACTCTTTCTGGTCAAACAGATACTTCAAACTTTTATGGTCACTAAAAACAATGAACGTTGCCCCATAAAGAAAATGTCTCCATACCTTCAATGCAAAGACTACTGCTGCTAACTCCAAGTCATGAGTCAGATAATTCCTCTCATGCACTTTTAACTGCCTCGATGCTTACGCCATAACCTTTCGGTTCTGCATAAGAACACAACCCAATCCTTGATACGAAGCATCACAATATACCTCGAAAGATTCGTTCAGATCAGGAAGAATCAAAACCGGTGGTCAGTCGTCTTTTTAACTCCTGAAAACTTTCCTCACATGCTTCAGTCCATGTAAACAGTTGATTCTTTCGTGTAAGTTGGGTAAGAGGTCCTGCAATCTTTGAAAACCCCTCAATAAATCACCGATAGTAACCGGCCAATCTAATAAAATTACGGATCTCCGATACAGTTTTCAATCATTCCCATTCAATAACTGTCTCCACCTTTGAAGCATCAACTTCAATTCCATCCGCCGATATGACATGCCCAAAAATTGTACTTCGCTTAACCAAAATTCACATTTAGACAACTTGGCATATAACTTATTCTCCTTCAAAATCTGGAGAACCATTTTGAGATGTTCAACATGCTCCTCCTGACTTTGAGAATAAATCAAGATGTCATCAATAAAGACAATAATAAACTTATCCAAGTACGAACGAAAAATCTGATTCATGAAGTCCATAAATATCGCAGGTGCATTAGTCACACCAAAAGGCATCACTTGATACTCGTAATGCCCATATCGTGTCCGAAACACAGTCTTTGGGATATCCTCCACCTTCACACGTATTTGGTGATAACCAGAACGTAAATTAATCTTAGAAAATATTGCGACTCCTCACAATTGGTCCATCAGATCATCGATTCTTGGTAGTGGATACTTGTTCTTAATTTTAATCTTGTTCAATTGCCGGTAGTCTACACATAGATGAGAAGTCCCATCCTTCTTCTTTACCAACAACACTGGAGCTCCCCAAGGTGATACACTTGGTATCACAAACTGCATCTCCAACAAATCCTCCAATTATTTCTTAAGCTCTGCTAACTCTACTGGCGACATCCGCTAAGGAGCCATAGATATAGGTCCTGCTTCAGGCACTAAATTAATAGAGAATTCAATATCCCCTTCTGGTAGTAGTCTAGGTATATCTTCAAGAAATACCTAAGGAAATTCATTCACAACAAAAATATCCTTCAGAACGTCTTCACATTGAACCTCCATAGAAGACATCAACAAGTACCCTTGATCTTCTTCCTTCAAACAAGCTTCCACTTGAGTAGCCATTAGGAATCTAGAATCCTTAACCTCAGGAAAAACTAATGTCTTATTCGAACAGTCTATAAAGATATGGTTGGAAGACAACCAATCCATTCCAAAGATTACATTAATCTTGGAAAAAGGCAAACATATCAAATCCACATGAAAGATTCTATCCCTAACACATACAGGGCAATTTAAACACACTTTTGTAGTTATCACAGGCTTATCAGCAGGAGTACTAATACTCAAATCATACGGCAATGTAGTCACAATTAATCCTAAACGCTCCACACAATAGCATGCAATGAAAGAATGTGTTGCTCCCGATTCATATAATACTGTTAAAAGATTACCTTCAATAGCACACCCCTCCATTATCAAGTCCTCAGATTTAGTGGCTTCCTCCCCGTTCATAGTATACACTCGACCACCCGCCTGTGGCCTTGCAGTACGAACACTACCTACTGATGGCTCCGCTTTCTGCTAATCACACTCTCTAGAGAAATGTTTCGGCTTCCCACATCGATAACAAATCACCCCCTTATGTTGACAGTCCCTGGTGAGATGTCCTTTCCCACACTTAAAACATTTAAGTGCAGAAGTTCCAGTTGAAACTGCTCTACTACCACTTGAACTTCCTCCAAACGATTGTTGCCGATTCTGACTTATTACTGGTTTAGTATATGGTTTCTGTTGATAACGGTTGCCACCGCTACTCTTCCCCCTTTGGAACTGCGCAGGTCCAAAGTTCTTATTCTTAGCCTCTCGCAGATAATCAATCTCCTCGACTTTGCGACATTTATCCAACAATACTGGAAACTGATCGATATCCACTGTTGCTAAAGCTCGCTTGATGTCAAGCCTCAGCCCCTCTTCAAACTTTTGGCACTTCCACTCCTCATCTGGGTGCATTTGGAAGCACCTCGGAAACTTAGATAAGCTTTCGAACCTTGCTGCGTACTCACTCACAGTCATCGCCCCTTGCCTCAGACTAAGGAACTCCATCTCCTTAGCATATCGAACACTCGCTGGGAAATACTTCCCCAGAAACTTCTGCCTAAAGAGCCGCCATGTCACAACTCTCCTTTCAGCTTGAATTAATCTCCGGGCTCCTGCCCACCAAGCCTCTCCATCACTGACTAGCACAAACATGGCGAAAGTAAGCTTCCGCTCATTAGTACAACACATGCCGTCAAATATCTTCTCCAATTCCTTGATCCAAAGATTAGCTTTCTCTGGGTCAAACTCTCCATGAAACTTCGGTGGATTGTTCCTCCGAAATTCCGACAAGCTGTGAGCATCATCATTTGCTCATTGGTTCTGCTGTGCAACAACCTTAGCCATTTGTTGTATTGCTGCTATAGCTGTAGCCATATTCTGATTGTCGTCGCCGACATTTCCAACTGCTGCCCTTGCATTCATGCGTCCTCTTCCGCGTCCAGCCATTTTGTTCTATCAATCAGACTGAACAACACAAAGAAAGTGAGGGTCAGTCTCCAAACAATATTGTTTTTCTTTCAAAAAATAATTACAGAGAATCACACAACTTAGACAAGACAGACGTAACCACAAACCCAAAAGACTCTAACTTGGGCTCTGATACCAACTAATGTAACACCCTCCTTAGGGCGCCACACTTGGTGTTGCTTAATTACCAAATTATCCCTTCATTAGAAATCGCGCTTGTAATATAAATACGAGTTAAAATTTCTTGATAATAAAAAGATAAACTTAGCAGAAAATAAAAACATAATAATATTGTTACAAATAATTTACATCATATATACATACAAGCCTTTAGTATTGTCATACTTAAATATTTTACAAACTAGACTTTCAAAACATTTAAACTTTAAACTTTAATTTAAACTATTATACTACTCAAGTCTTACTAGACAGCAGAACCCTCAGACGGGTCCTCCTCAGATTCCTCAGCATATAGGAATCCATCATGATGTGCAGTCCTACTGACAGGTGTCCAAGCAGACGACATAATATTAATCGCACTGGGAGTACGATAGTAAGCTCCCCAATACTGCCTAATAGATATTGGGAACTCTTGTTGTACAAAAATATTAACAGAAAAGTAAGGGTGTCCTAAATGTTGCCTACTCAATCTAAAATTTAGGTCTCCCATATGGTGAATACTCTCTCTCTCTAAATCAACGGTCCATGCCTCAGATCCTCCAATGAATGTCAGCCTCATGTAGCCAAGGAAACTAGGCATCTTCATCTCTTCAGAACTCAATGTCCTCAGCAGGAATCTGCTCCTCCTCAACTTCTCGCTCAACTTCTTGCTCAACGTCTTTACAAATATAAATATAATATAGAACAGATATACAAAAAGGTGAGATCACTTACGCCATTACCAGTATGGTAGCAATGAAGATAAACACATGCAATATCTCATACAACTATCATACCATAATTACAAATATGCCATCAATATCATTTATTAATAAAACACATGAAGTAAATAATATTTACAATCATGCCACTAACAATAATCAAATATCCAATATATCAATTATCATAAACATAATTACGATAATACCCTCAATAACTACATGTATGCACACAGACTCAATTTCCTACTCCATGGAACTACAACACAGGTCGGAGAGAGTGACCGAAAAGATTTGTCGGTACCAACATGCCTCGGACCACGTGCTCAATCTTGCACATCTAGCATATACGCGACAATCTTTATCAGATCTTGATTAAGGATAGTATCTCGGTTAGGATCATTGGTGTGTTGCGTCGGTCTAACCTACGACACAGAAGAACTACCAACTGCCCATTGTAGGCAACCCGCACCCCAATGCCCCCAAGGTCAACTAGTGACTTATACTATGCATATTGCACCCACTCAAGAGGTGTAGTCTCTCCTAGGCAACTAGCCTCATACAGTCCATCGGACCTTTCCAATGCATGTGCTATGCACTATTCATATTTCCAATATATATTACATATTCAGGGTCCACACAATAATCTAACAGTATTATTACTGTATTTTAATCGCGTAGTCATATTTTCACATTTTCTTAAATGCGACTCAATTCTATTGCCTTTTAAAAATCGCGTAGCGATTTTTCAACATTTTCCAGTCGCGTAAATATTTCTCATAGTTTTAAATTCAAAAATACTATTTTTCTCATTTAATACTAAAAATTCACTTTATTTTTCATATTTGCATAATAACCCCTCAAAAATATAATAATTACATTTTAGTCATTTTTCAATTTAATATTTCCAAAATGGTCCCTCACAAAATAATATTTACTAATAATCCCTCATAAAAATCATATTTATGAAATAGTCCTCATAAAATTCATATTTATAAAATAGTCCTTCTTTTATAAAATATTTACAATATGACCTCTCTAAAAATAATATTTACAATTTGACCCTCTAAAAATAAGTATTTATACAATGGCCCCTTATTTAAATAATATTTATAATTTAGTCCTTCTTTTATGAAAATTTATGGTATAACCCCTCTAAAAATCAGTAATTGTACTGTTTCCCAAAAATTGTTATTTCTTTTCTTTACTTCACATAAAAATCATTTTACTTTGCTATACTCAAACTTTTCCAAATTCAATTAGATCTCTCAGTTCTCATTTTAATTCATCAATTTAAGGACTTTGGTCTTGTTTTCCATGGTAAGGTTGTGTGCCTCCTTGCTCTTTAGAGCATTCATACAATCATTTAATCATGTTGTTCACATCCTAAATTATACATACATCCTCATGCTTTCATAATTATACATACACACATAATATCAAAGCTTTAAGCATATTATCACACATGCAAGCATAGAAACAAAATCATACACATCATAAACACAATCAAAGAGCTTCAAACAATAGGTGAATAAACCCTTATGGGTTTTTCACCGAACAAAACCATCCCCACACCACCAAAACTTAGTTGGTGAGGTAAAATCTTCCTCTTACCTCTTAAAGACAAGTCTTTCAAGCTCATCTCCTTCTCCTTGATTTCGTATAAGCCACAAACAATTCCTAACAATTCTAAAACAATTAGTAAAATCACATACAAAGCTTAATAATGATAAACCATGAAGAAAACATGGTTTAGAAAATCACAAACTTGAATTAAAACCAAAGTTTACCTCTAGGGAAGTAAGGTAGAAGTTGGATTTTGAAGCACTTAGAGTGTGATTTTGGGAAAACTTCCTAAATGAAAAGTGTTTAGAAGGTTGTCTAGCTTTAGGAAATGATGAGAGTGAAAATTATAGGAGAGTGATGGTGTACTTGGGTGTGTGGGCCGAAACTATAGAGAGAAAATGGAAGAAAATTAATGCTTGGTGTTCTTAGAATTTTGAGAGAATAAGATGGAAGCTTTTTGGGTGAGAGAGAAAAGTGAATATTGCATGCACAAAGTGAGTGGGCTGCTGTGTGAGTGTTGGAGAGTTTGAAGGGATTTGCATGAAATTAAAATATCCAATTGCATGGCACATGGCCTATGTCATCAACTTGACTTGCATGGTTATTTGGATGGTTCAAGAATAATGGAGAACATGGTAGAACAAGGCCTCTTGGCCGTGGGGTTCAAGGATATTTAGGGGTCTAATTGGTTTTCAATTTATGTCTAATTACTTGCTAATTAAATAGCTAATTAATTAGGTTTAGTTTCCTAACCACTCCTAATTAATTATCCAATTACATAACTAATTAGTTTAATATATTTTAGCATATATCATAACTTCTAATTAAAATTAGGATATCTAATTAAGAATTAGATTATAAATAATTAATAATTAGGTTAGTTTACTTAACTTGTTAATTAGGTCATTAGATTAACCAAATTAGGTTTAATTAGTTACTAAGCAAAGTCAAGCCATTATGGTTGACTTCATCTTAGCCATTGAAATCAACTTGGTTTCCTATCCATTGATCTCATCGGCGGTGGATATTACTTAGTAGTTTTATTTCATTTTACACCATTGATCGGATCAACGGTTATGATTAAAAGCATCTAAATCATGCTTTTCATCCAATGGTCCTTAATGAAGTCTATGCTTCTTTAATTGACCAATTCTTATTGGTTAGAATTTTCAAGCCACCTATTTTGACTTATTCCTTTTGGTTTAGAATTTGGTCCAGTCAGAATTGTTGACTGCTACTCTAAACGCAGTCCCATGAACTTTTTCGTCCACGATCATTTTGAAGCGATTTCTACTATTTTTAAGACAAGTAGATCTTGTCACACATAAAATAATATTATAATAATATAAAATTATTTTATTACTCGCTTAAATCCTAAAAATTAAAAGATTAATATATATATCAATTAGAATTGGGTTTAGTAAGATCCTCCAGCTCCAATTAATTAAAATAAGATCTTTTTGAATCAAGAAAATTATTATTTTCTTGACTCGAAGCAAATCACACAAAATGATCAAAAATGATCTCAGAACAGTGAAATTATTTTTATAACATACAGAAAATACAAAATAGTGTAATTCTGCTATTACTATTAACATAGTCAGAATTTGGGGTGTTACACTGTGAATTCCCTCCACAAGGTTGTAGGACATATTGCGATAAGCTCCCTTCCCAGATAAGGGTTTCAATGATGTTTGGAAGCTAGACACAATCCGCTGTGCAGTTTCCATAACCTTCGTGGTAGTCATATCGCTTGGTCTTGCTGATGTGATGCAAAATAGCACACATTTTTGTGTTTTATATGTTAGGATTTTAATTTGATTTTATCTAATTTTATTTTATTATAATTAGTTTTATTTAGATTTTAATATTTTTATCTTCCTTTTCCATTTTATGGTTTTATTTGAATTTACAAGTGCAATCTAGAGGATTCTGGATTAAATTGGGAGACACTAAAGATGAAACTTTAAAGTGATTTTATCTAAATCCTAGATCTTATCCAAAGCCTATAATGTTTGGTGGAAAACTCAAAATAGATTATGGTTAGGTTATTATCCTTATTAGAAAATCAAGGAGTTGGAGACACAGACCTAATCTATAAAAAAGTATAAAGGACTTTCTCACTGAGACGTGAAATTGGAGGTTGCAATTAGAAGAATGATATGCCTAGAGAGCTCTGGCGGAAAGGATGGATTCGTGTTGAAGGCCAAGAAGAAGTCACCATTGAAGATATCGAGAGTCATTCTATCTATTAAAATGCTGTGTTTTAATTACTATAAGTTGCTAAATGCCCTTTTTGCGAGGGTAGCTTGATTTGGATAATGATGTATTTGAATTCCTTTTGATTTAATTTAAGTTTCTTTTTATTAAATTTAGTGTTTAGTAATATTCTCAATGCTTTTGTGAATTGGTCACTCATAAATTGATCTTGTAGAGTGTGTAGGAAATTGGAAAATTTGTGCATGACTTAGATTATGTGATAAATGCCATAATCTTGATTATCTAGGAATAGAAGTTATCAATTGTGTGGGTTTTGCTTAAGACTCCATAGATCACATATTGCTTTTAATTCTTGGACATAAATTAAGGAATTAATTGCGTTTCTTGGATAAAAGAGAATTGATATACCAAGGAATTGGGTAATAGTTAAATTAGGGAATCTCCCCATCAATTGATTAGTCAGAACTTGGTTAGGTCGAAATCCCAAAATATTAGTCAAAAAAATGAAGTGAAGTCAAACCCCAAGTGTCTTTATCATTACATGTTTACTCCCTAACTTGTTATCATGATCTACTTACTTTTTTTGGTTGTTTATTTTATTTTGTTTTGCTTTCCTTTTAATTACTTGTTTTCTTTTGAAACTCTCCTTAAATCAATTTATTGTCTAGATAGTAGTTGGATTAGTGAAGTGGTACTTGGCAACCCAATCTTCATGGGAAAGATATTCTACTCATTACTTTAATACTTTCGTGATTTTGTGCATTTGCCAAATAGTTCAACAAGTTTTTGGTGTTGTTGCCAGGGTTTGAGTGATTTAGTCAATATCATTAGTACCTAGGAACATACTAATTTAGGCATCATTTTATTCTACATATTTCTTTTCTTTTGTGTTATTTTTTTCTTAATTTCTATTTTTAAGTGTTTATTATGTTTTATTTTATGCGAGTTACTATTGATCCGAAATCATTACTCTTTAATCTAGAAATTGATAATACAAAATAGCAAGGGTAAACAAAAAATTAGCAATCGAAAGAAAATAAGTTAAAAAAGAAGCTATGGCAGAAGAGAACATAGTAACTCAAAGTAGAACTTTGGGAGATTATTCTACACCTATTGCTGAAAGGTGTACCACAAGCATAGTGCACCCCACCATCCAAGCAAATAACTTTGAAATTAAATTATCTCCCTTTTATGTAGCTCAACAAGATCAATTTGATCCAATCTCACATCACTAATTTTCTACAATTATGTGTCACCATCAAAGCCAATAGGGCAAGTGATGATGCTGTTAGACTCAAGCTTTTCCCATTCTCCTTAAGGGATAAAGCAAAGAATTGGTTACGAGCTCAACCTTAAGGAAGCATCACTATATGGGATGATTTAGTAAGGAAATTGCTCACCAAATTCTTCCCTTCATCCAAGTGTATGAAGATGAAGGGTGAGATCACATGTTTCTATCAAAAGGATGCAAAATCATTATAAAGCATGGCAAAAATTTAAAGAGTTATTTAGAAGATATCTTAATCATGCTTTTGAGGATTGGTAACAAGTTCAAATTTTCTACAATAGTTTAAGCCCTTCTACAAGATCGATGGTTGATGCATCTATTAGTGATTCTCTAAATACAAAAACACCTGAAGAAGCTCAACAATTAATAGACACCATGGCTGCAAATGAGTACTAGATGCCTAGTGAGAGATCTACAATAAAGAGATAAATAATAGAGTTGAACACCCTTGATGCTATTCTTGCTCATAACAAAACGCTTTCTCAACAATTAGTAAACCTCGTCAAGCAACTAGGCCAAATGCAAGTCAATGCAATGAGTTCTAATCCTACAACTTTGGTATGTGATTTCTGTGGCAATAATCATATTAATGGCAAGTGTGAAGCCAGTGGTTCATGATCAATATCATAAGTGCATGTTAATTATATGGAGAATCCTCTAAGATCCCAAAATAACCCCTATTCTAACACTTATAATCTGAGATGGAGGAATCACCTAAATTTTTCATGGAACAATCAAGGACTGCAACAAAATACTTATCAAGATCAGATATATTCTTTGGAGGTTTCTCTCGAAAAACTCTCTCAATAAACATCCACCTTTGTCCAACAAACTTTAGATTTTATGAAAGAAACAAGAACTTTAAAAATCAAGTAGCCTGTATTTGGAATTTCGAAACACAAATAGGACAACTTTCAAAGCAACTGGTAGAAAAGGCATAAGGCACCTTACCAAATGACATAATGGTTAACCCAAAGGAACATTGTAAAGCAATTACTTTAAGGATTGGGGAGGCAATTGATGTTCAAATCAAAGAAGACAAGGCTCATAAGGTGAAGGACGCAGTTGATCAAAAGTAGGTAGAAGAAGACACTCCCTCAGATCAAGGCTCAAGCAAAAATGTTCAACAAGAAGAATAAACCAAGGGGAAAAAGAAGAATAAGGAGCTTGATTGGTATAAGCCTTATGTCCCATCACCTTATAATAGAATTCCATATTCTCAATTATTGAAAAAGTAGAGCTAAGGGAAATAATTTGCTAAGTTCCTCAAAATTTTCAAGAAGCTGCAAATCAACATTCTTTTTCGTAGAAACACTTGAACGGATGCCAACCTATGCCAAGTTCATGAAGGAGTTATTGAGTAAGAAAAGACAGTTAAAAGAATATGAAGCAATAATGTTGACGGAGGAGTGTAGTGCCATAATTCGAAGGAAGTTACCTCCTAAGTTGAAGGATCCTGAGAGTTTTACCATTCCATGCACTATTGGTTCTTTGACTATTGGGAAAGCTTTATGTGATCGTTGAGCTAGTTGTAATTTGATACCACTGTCAATTTTTCATAAGTTGGGTATTTGAGATGTTAAGTCTACCATGATCTCTCTTCAATTAGTAGACTATTCAATCAAGCATCTATATGTTATAGTTGAAGATGTACTTGTGAAGGTTGATAAATTCATATTACTAGCCAAGTTTATTATGCTAGACATGGAGATAGATATCAATGTTCCTCTTATTTTGGGGAGGCCTTCTTGGCAATCGATGGAGCTTTAATTGAATTGCAACAAGGTGAGTTGATGTTGAGGGTTCATGATGAAAAAGTAACTTTAAGTGTCTTTGAAGTAATGAAACGCCCCATAGAAAAGGAGGAATGTCTAAGGGTGGATATAATTGTTTCTATGCTCATTGAAGCCTTTAGAAAAAGCACATTAAAGTCTCCACTTAAAGAAAGAATTATGGATTCTCCAAGACTATAAAGGAAGAAGGTGATGATCCAGAAGTGAATGAATGCATCAAATATTTTGAAGCAACATCCCAATATTGATATCCCGATATACCTGACATATATAAGAACAACTAATACTAGTCATGCTACTTCAACTCATATAACAAACTAAACCCATAACATTTATACAAATAATTATGGAGAGCCACGACAAACTGGATTAAGTATAATATATACAAGCTTTGTCTACAAAAAGCATATAAACTATACTAGTCTTCATACATCTTGTGTTTCCCTTTCGAAGAACTTGTACTTGGATTTACATGGTAACACAATCGGGGTGAGAAATCATAATTCTCAGTAGAAGCATTCTAAAATTAGCATTTTATACATTCATAAAGAATACGCAACTGCTTATACAATTGTAATGTCATGAATTTAAATGTCATGATTAGCAACTACCCATACAATTGTCATGTTATGCCAAATTATGTCTAGAGTTCATGCCTATGCAATAACTTAAGTATGAAATGAATAGTTTTATGATACCAAATCCATGGCAATATCATGATATATGTGAATCCTGAACAAAGCAATGGAAATCACATCTATAAACTTTGAACAAGCACTAGAACCCAATTCCATCAGTTTTCTCTCTGGGTAGTGAAATCCATCAACTACGCGGTCTTCAACAACTAACAAGGAAATCCATCCTCATAGTCACACAATAGGAAGGGAGCTACGCGTCCTCAGGCTATCATGATTTAGGATCACCTTTGGTAGTAAGGAATCCACCTCAACTACTCTCCACTTAGGATAACATCTAGCAAAAAGGGAAAATCCCACCACAATTGATAGAATAATGAAGGAGAAAAAGTCCATACCCAACTCATCACTATATTAGAAAGGAAACTATCCTCCTTACCTAACATAGATTATCCTCAAATGTGAGGCTCACACCCTTCAACAAACACATATATAATATATATACACGACCTTACCTAATTACTTCCCATAATTAGCATTACAAAATCAATTTGATTCACCAAGTACTCACTTCATTAAATACCCCTAATAGATTCTCAACACTCATTAAGAAGCATAAAGAAATCACCTTTAGAAGGCTCCATTGCATCAAACAGCAATCCTAGTCCAATTCTTGATGTCACGCCCCGACGCAGCATTGCTTATGCCATAGTGCTGAGCTCTCTAGTCCTTCATGCCTCGTGTAACATCCTTTTTTTAGCATATTAGGCTAGTTTATGGCTGCAAATGTAGTATAACACTTTCTTGACATGTCTACTTAATTTTTTGACAAACTGAGTTCATTTAGGCACTTTATTGTAACACAGAATGCAAAAAGTAGCTTACAATAACTCAAAAAGTGGCATAAATTGCCTAGTTGAGGGAAATAAATAAAAAGAATTTATTTCTAAGTCACAAATAAGTGGAAGATGATGTGGTAAAATTTTGAGAGCAAATTGAGTTGATTTGGTATTTATAAGCACACTGAGAGTGTGCTTTAATGTCGGATTGACCAGCAATAGATATGAAAAAATAAGAAAATAGTGCAACAATATTTTAGATTAATCATAGGATTTATTCTAAAGTTGTTGAAAGTTAGGAAACTTGAATTAGTATAATTTAAGTGATTTTAACAGATATGAAGTTTCCAGTATAAGTTTAAGTAGTTTGACCTCATCTTTATCTTTGACCTTAACTCACCTTCTCTCACATGTTTCTATTGCCAAACACAGAAATAGAAAAATAAAAGGAAATGAAGGAGAAAGGGGGAAGGAGAAAAGGGAAAAGGAAGAGAGGAAGATGAAGGGCAATCCAAGAATTGAAGACTATCATTCAATACTTAGAGGTAGGGGCATTCTTCATCTTTTTCCTCCATTTTCTCTTCCTTCCTCCATGTATGTTGCCTTGTGAGTTGAAATAGGTTAGGGTTTGGATGAGTTTTTTTAAGTTTGAGTTGAAGGAACTCTTAGGAATCTTGAAATAGAATTGTTTTTAAGTTGATCTATGCATGGCTTATGGCTTAAATCCTAGTTGCATCCATGAGACTCCTTAGGTTGAAGGTTGAAGAATGGGTGGGAGAGTTAGGGTTTTGGTTCCAAAATCATGCTGAGATGCTTTAGAAATCATACATATGATGTAGTTGATGTTTAGATATGTTTAATGATCATTTTTGTGATTGAAAACCCTTTGAAAAGGTTGAGGTTGGTGGATCTTGGGTGGTGTTCTATAGAATTCTGCAGAACCCAGATTTTGAGGGAGAGCTGCAACATATCCCAGGGAGAGCCGTGACACTCCAGTTTCTTCTTGCACAGGGATATTCATCTAAGAGTCGGGAGTCGCGGCATAAATGAGCATGAGTCGTGGCACAACCCGTTATGCCACGACACAAATGAGTTGGAGTCGTGGAACTTCCTGGGAAAATTCTTCCTACACCTTGTTAGATCCTCTCCAAGGGTATTCTTGCAATGCCTGAAGTTCTAGTTGCTTCCTTATAGGTTGGGGGTGAGCTTGCATGATTTATAAGTCATGCTTTGCTCTCTTTGTGAATAAGGTTGAACAATAGAGAAATTGATCCCATATGCAATAAGGTTGAACCATAAAGAATTGGGTCCCTTATACAATAAGGTTGAACCGTAGAGAATTGGATCCCTTATGTAATAAGGTTGAACCACAGTAAGAGTGGTTCCTCTTTTTATTAAAATTGAACCATAGTATACAAGTGAAAATGATATTTTACATTCGTGTAGTCATTTGTTTAATATCGATAGCTAGTGTATGTTATTACTGAGAATTTTTATGTTCTCACCCCGTTTGTATGTTTCATGGTTATCAGGACAAGACCCTTCTAAGGGAGTAAAGAAAAAGAGAAAGAAAAAAAAGAAAAAGTCTCAAGAATAGATAGTTTTAGTTTTAAGTTTTATTTACAACTCTTGTAAAATTTTGTTACTTTGAGTTGTACTTTGTTGTATATATTACATTTGCCCATGAGGCTTTTAATGTAAATATGTATAACTTTTGTTTAACATGGCTCTCCATATTTATTTGTATAAATGATATGGGATTTGTTTGTTAGATACGTTAGTAGTAGCATAACTAATATTGTCTTTATACATGATGAATATATCAAGATAATTATATTAGAATGCTACACCTCGGCATGGAGCATTCACACCGCGACGTGCTGCTCTCGGTTGCACATACTCTAAGACTCACACCTCAGCGTGACTTGCCTATGCCACAGCACAAGTAGCAGAAACTGGACTCTACAGAATCTGAGTACTATTCCATTAGAACTTTACTCACTTCCAATCACTCAAAGCTCAAAATCAAGTGATTTCCAACCTTACACAAGGTCCATTTACACATTGTAACTCTTATACAAGTTTAATTTCACTCAAACAAGCATTTATAAATCATTCAACCTCTTAAGCCCTAAAACCCCATTTTTGACTCAAATGTAAACCAAAGGTATCTAAGAGCTAAAAATCCATCTCCATGCATCTAACAACTCAAAAACAAATCATCCTCAAGTTCTCCAACAAGATTCAAGTCAAAAACACCAAATCACACTCAAAACCTATTTCTCACATCAAGCCAACTCTTATGAACAAGATGAGGAAATAGAAGGATGAGTAAAAGCAAATTTTCCCCTACCTCAATGACCAAAAATGAAATCACTTAGTAGCTCCTCTCCACCACTTTATTCTTCCCCCTCTTTGTTATTTGATCCTCCACCTTTTGCTCTTTGCTTCCTTTTCCTTTTGTATTTTTGTGCTTCAACCTTGAGAAGAGAGTGAGAATGAGAGAAAATAACTCATTTTGGACTTAAAAAGGCCAAGGTAGCAGAAAGTGTGAAGGAGCTGTGTGCTCCTGTCACTTAAGTGACTTGCCAAAGTCCCGATCTGTTAAGAATGCTTAGATTTCATTAAACTAAGTTTCCTAACCTCCAACAAGTTTAAAATAAATCTTAAGATTCATCAAAAATATAGTTTCACCATTTCCATAATTTTTCATATCTGCTGGTAGTCAATCTAGCATTAAAACACACAACTAATATGCGTAAAAATGTCAAACTAACTCTGATTGATATCAAATTTTAACTATACCATCTTCCACACACTTTGCCTAGAAACAAACTCATCACATTTATTTTCATTAATTAAGTAGTTTAAGCCATTTTCGGGGTTAATACAGCTATATTTCATATATAGTGTTACAACAAAGTGACTAAACATGCTCAGATGGCCACAAAACTTAACAGACATGACAAACAAGTATTAGGCTACCTCTTTAACCATATACAAGTCTATCATGTTTTCACGGGTATTACACATTACCCATTCTTTCTTAATCAAATGAGCCAAAAGAAAGTTGAAAAAGGGTGAAGTTGAAATTGAAGAGCCACCTAAACTTCAATTAAAGTCATTGCCTAATCTCAAGTATGTATCCCTTAGTGACAATAATACTTATCTGGTGATTATCAATGCTACTTTAAGTAAAATGGAAGAAGAAAAGCTTTTAAGGGTATTAAAGGAGTATAAATTAGCTCTTGGTAGGACCATTGGGGATCTAAAGGGTATAAGCCCCACCATTTGTATGCATAAGATTCTCATGGAGGATGACTATATGGCAGTGATTCAACCACAAAGAAGATTGAACCCCTCTAAGAAGGAAGTGGTGAGGAAAGACATAGTGAAGCTCTATGATGCAAGAATCATCTATCCCATTTCAGATAGCCTATGGGTGAGTTTTGTCCAAGTTGTTACCAAAAAAGGTGGAATAATGGTAGTAATCAATGAAAATAATGAGCTTATTCCCACAAGAACTATTAGTGGGTAGAGAATGTGCGTTGACTACTAGAAGCTCAATAATGCCACTAGAAAATATCACTTTCTACTTCCCTTTATTGACCAGATGTTAAAAGACTAGTCGGCCATGCCTATTATTGTTTCTTGGAAGGTTATTTTGGCTACAATCAAATCGTAGTAGTATTGGAAGATCAAGAGAAGACAACCTTCACTTATCCTTATGGGATTTTTTCTTATAGGGGAATGTCATTTGGACATTGCAATGCACCTATGACTTTTTAAAGGTGTATGCTTTCTATTTTTTCATATATGATTGAGAAAGTTATTAAAGTCTTTATGGATGATTTTTGATATTTGGTTCTTCTTTGGATACTTGTTTGTCTAATCTCTTTCTAGTGTTAAAAGATGTCAAGAAACTAACTTGGTGTTGAATTGAGAGAAGTGTCATTTTATGGTGCAGGAAGGCATCGTTCTTGGACATCGCATTTCTTTTAAGGGCATTGAGGTGGATCGAGCTAAAATTATTGAAAAATTGCCCCTCCCACCAATGTCAAGGGGATAAGGAGTTTTAATGGACATATAGGTTCTTTATAGGTGATTCATCAAGGACTTTCTAAAATCTCTAAGCCCCTATACAACTTGTTAATTAAAGATGTTCTTTTTGTGTTTGTTGATGATTGTTTAGTTGCATTCAATACTTGAGAAGCTTGTTAATGCTCCTATCATTGTTGCTCCATATTGGACTTTACCTTTTGAAATTATGTGTGAAGCAAGTGATTTTGCTATGGGTGTTATGTTAGGACAAAGAAAAGATATAATTTTGCATGTTATTTATTGTGCTAGTAAAGTCTAAAATGATGCACAAATTAATTATGCTACCACAAAAAAAAAAAGAATTTCTTGCATTTGTGTTTGCTTTTGATAAGTTTCACTCTTATTTAGTTGGTTCGAAGGTTATTTTTTTTAGCAATCATATGGCTCTTAAGTACCTTTTCATCAAACAATAGGTGAAACCTAGATTAATTCATTTGATTTTTCTGTTGTAGGAGTTTAATTTAGAAATAAGAGACAAGAAAGGGATGAAAAATATAGTAGTGAATCACTTATCAAGGATTACAATGGATGGAAGTTAAGAGGAGTAAGGAGCACCTATCATGGAAGAGTTCCCAGATAAGCACGTCTTAGCTTTTCAAAACCTCCCTTGATTTGCAGCCTATGCAGACTTTAAAGCTGCTGGAACTTTTCCACTTGACTTGAACTGGCAACAACAAAAGAGCTTTTTCCATGACGTGGAATTCTTTCCATGGGACGAGCCCTGCTTGTTTAGGAAGTGTGTCAATGGCATGTTGAGAAGATGTGTGCTGGAGGAAGGGTTTGAAAGTTTCCTATGGCATTGTCACGGTTCTAATTATAAAGGTCACTTTAGTGGAGAAAAGACATCATCCAAGGTATTACAGAATGGATTCTATTGGCCAACGTTGTTCAAAGAAGCTAGAATATTTGTGGAGAGGCATGACAATTGTCAAAGAGTTAGGAATATTTTAAGAAGACATGAGATTCCTTTAAACAATATCCTTGAGGTAGGGTTGTTTGATGTTTGGGGCATTGACTTTATAGGACCCTTCTCTTCTTCTTTTGCCAACAATTTTGTCTTGGTGGTTGTGGATTATGTTTCCAAATGGGTAGAGGATCCCTTCTATAACTAATGATGCAAAGATGGTGTTTAGATTCGTGAAGAAGATCTTTTCATGGCTCAGCGTTCTAAGAGTCTTGATTAGTGATGGAGGAAGCCACTTTTGAAACAAGAAACTCGATGCACTGTTGGCCAAATATGGTGTTTCTCGTAAAAGGTTGACACTCCCTACCACCCTCAGACAAGTGGATAAATTGAACTGTCAAACCGAGAGTTGAAGCGCATCTTAGTGAAGATGGTCAACAATTCAAGGAAATATTGTGCAAAAAAGATTGATTATGCACTCTAGGCCTATAGGACAACATTCAAAATCCCCATAGGCTATGGCAGAGCCAAGCCTTAGAGGTTAGAGGGAGCACTAGTCTTGACACATATAAAGATAAATTACAATTAACTATTGTAACAATTGAATTTAATAAAATAACTTTTGTTGTTTCTTTAATTGAGAGAAGTTTTAGTGCTCATCCTAAAAGATTACTTTTCTTTCAAAGAATTTATTTCAACTACCTTACCTTATTAAAAAATTACAATTAGTATTATATTACTACATCAATTTATTTAAATAATTCTAATTATAGTGCTTCAAAATTTTAATAAAACAAATTCTACATATCGATAAACTCAAACCAAGAAAGTAAGAACTAGAAGCATGAAAGCCATACAAAGAGAACAACAACTAGAATTACAACATATAAAGAAAACAACAATTAGAGATTTCTAAATATCATACCACGAAGAAGATTATGGAACGAAAAATAGAGAATTAAAAGAATAAAGAAATATACTATCTAAAGTGGATAAAAGTAATAAAGACAAACTAAAAGAACAACAAATATATGATAAATCAAGAAGCTTCACCCCTTTCTTTAAGTAAAAGTAGAAGTTCCATGCTTAAAAAAATTTAGAATAAGAGTGAAAAAATTAATGAGTATATATGATCAAGGAGAATGACGACTTTGGTCCACTAGGAAAGAAGAGGGTTTTCACTCTTGATCTCTAGTTAAATTACTATCTTGCTAACTTACCTAAGAAGATTGGAAATTCAGAAAAATCTTCTTCAATCTATAAGGTTTGAACAACAAGGCAAAGGGGATAATGTTTTTTCTTTAAGGTGCACTAAAGTCTTTTAAATTTTCTACATGTTATTTTATTATTATTTCAGGGGAAGCATGTGCTCCCCCTCAACATATTGTGGCTCCACCACTCCATCAGTATGTCTTATTACTAACTAGTATATAGGAAGTCTTGCCATCTATTAGTAGAGTTGAAGCATAAGGCTTTTTTGGGTTGTGAAGCTCCTCAAATTTGAATTGAAAGAGGCGAGGGAGAAGCAATTTCTTCAGCTAAATGAATTAGATGAATTCTGTCATGATGCATATGAAAGTGCTCCTCTTTACAAGGAAAAAACCAAGTTTTAGCATAACAAAAAATCTCTTGGAAGAGGTTTGAACTGGGAGAACAAGTACTATTATTCAACTAAATCTATTTCTAGGAAAATTGAAACCTAGATAGTTTGGTTTCTTTACTATCAAGGAAGTATTCCCATATGGCACATTTGAACTTATTGAACCTTCATTTGGAATGCAATTCACGGTGAACAAACATCGGTCGAAGTAGTACCTAAGAGGAGAATTCAATTAATAAAGTTCATCCTTCAAATTACCCTAACTAATTTGAACATAGGTGAGGTCAAGTTGAGGACCTTAAATTAGCATTTTTTGGGAGTTAATCCAAGTTTCTTGCTTTCTTTTTATTTATTATTTCATCTAGTTGTATATGTTTTATTTTGCTTCTTTTATTTAGGCACTTCCCAATCTTGATCTTGACATTTAGAGATATAGAAGGAAGGACACATCTTTAGGGGGACATGAGCAATACAAGTTAAATCACACTTCAAGGGGGAGTAACCATAACTTTTCTATGCTCTTTCTTGTGTTTTCATGAGATTTGAAATGTTGATTTGATTAATTTTATTATTGAATTCTTTATTATGTTGACTGGATTGGATATGATTGGGTGTAGATGCATGTTTTGATTGATTCTTTTATGCTTAAGAATGAAAACATTTGTGTAAGGTTGACTTGAGAGAGACCCTACACTTTAACACTTAAAAAAAATTGATATGGGACTCTGAGTATTAGGCAGTGTAATCCATAGCCATGACCATGCCCCAAAAATGCTATGAAATGGATGTGAAGTCAATGAGATCCACACCCAAGCCGTGGTGCAAGCCACAGGCATGGAGAGAATTCAGAAATCAGTACATTTTTTTGGCCGAGAGATCCATGATCTGGTCATGGACCATGCACAATCATGGCGTAAAATAGTAAGCTCCACACCCTAGCCATGGAATTGGCCATGGCCGTGGAGTCATCTATACTATTTCACCATTTGCAATCTCAACCACACCCTGGCCATGATACAGGCCACGGCCGTGGTAGGATCCAATGTCAAAAATGTTGTTTCTTTAGTCTTAACGACACCTTGGGTGTGTTCGCAACCATAACCATGTGCAATATCAGTGCATAAGAGAGTACAACCTTACTAATATTCAAGATCTTTCTTTTGCATTCTAAATTGAATTCTAGCTCTTTGTAGTAATCTTCTTGTCATCTAGGTGACCCAAATTTAATCAAATAATAATATTCTTTTCCTCAATTTTGAATTTCAAGTCAATAAAAAGGGTTTCACCTATCACTTATCAATTCTAAGAAGTGCTCTACTCGATGTTTGAATTTCTTTTTATCTCTAATCATAATCAAGATCAGTTATCTCTTCATCTTAATATGAATTAGGATTGTGAGTTATCTATGATGCTTTTGTCCTCTAGATTTTCTAGATTTATTTTGACATTGAAGACAATGTTTGTTTTAAGTTTGGGAGGCAATTATCCTACTTCCTTTAATTTTTTGTGTTTTTCAAAAGCGTAGTGTTTATTGAGTCAACTTAAGTGTTTCTCTGAGTTCAAAACCTTCATAAGGAGACGTAAACAATGTCAGTCAACAAAAAAAATTTAAAATATGAAAAAATAAAATAAAAAGTCTAAAATAATAAATTAGAAAAAATTAAAAAATTGATAAATAAAACCCCTTTGAGATTATATAATTTGCAAAGAAAGATAATTACAATAACTAATAGGAGTGCAATTTGTCAATAGTTTAGAGAAGTGTAAGTGGAAGAATATTCATGATGGTTATTTATATTCACTTGATACATTTTTGTCAATTTTGCTTGTGATAGATAGACTTGTTTCATTAGATTTATGAGTTCTTGAGTTAGTATGTGTATGATGTCACTTATTAATTGTCTCCCTAATCTTTAGACAACTCTTCTACTCTTTTCTAAGCGAAGTTATAGGAAGCACTAAGTTAAGGAGGTTTAATGAAAAAATAAAATAAAATAAAATAAACTATTTTCACCACCCAAGTGCATGAAAGAAAAAAAGTTTGGGGTGGTGGAAGTTGAATGAAAAGTAATGAGTATAGATTAGGCGAGGATAATAATTTTTTTTATGTGTGAGTAAGGTGCACGATCAAGAGTTTGAATCCTTTAACAAGAGTTCGTAATAGGCGCACAGTCACAAGTTTGAGCGTTTGCTGAGTCTATATCTCCATATTAAAAAAAATCAATGAATGGTGCAAAATACTTGAAGAAATCCTATAGACACTTGATGAAGGTGTAGACTTGAATTAGTAGAGAATTGAGTAATGATTTTGCCTATTTGACTTTGGGGATGTGTTTAGGAGTTACTAAATATGCATGTTTTCTTCAAGAGAGCAAGTGGATTCATGGGGCTTGTTTTTGAAAGACGCCTTGAATTGATAATTTGTATTAGAGTTGGACATGGATGCATGATTGAAGGATCAATCATTTCAAGTTTTGAAGAGCTTTTGACATGTCAAGCTTCTTGTATTTTTTCCTAAGAGTTATATTTGCAATTGTAGCATCTCAAAAGAATTTTTCTCTCATTAGTGCTTGATTTTTTTTTCATTGCTTCAGGGCAAGCAATTATTCAAGTTTAGTGAATTTTGATTTGATGCAAAATTGCACACATCTTTAGGTTTTATTTGTAAGGAGTTTTATTTGATTTTATGTAATTTAATTTATTTTAATTAGTTTTATTTAGACTTTAATTTTTTTTCTTCCTTATCCATTTTATGGTTTTTATGAATTTTCAAGTGCAATCTAGAGGATTTTGGAATAAATTGAGAGATCTTGAAGATGAAGCTTTAAAGATGTTCTATCCAAATCCTAAATCTTATCTAAAGCATAAATTGTTAGTGGAAGACTTAAAAGAGATTTTTGGTTAGGTTGTTATCCTTATAAGAAAATCAAGGAGTTAGAGACATAGACCTAATATATAAATGAGTAGAGAGGAGTCCGTCACTGAGACATGGAATTGGAGGTTGTGCTTAGAAGAATAAGACGACTTGATAGCTTTGGTAGAAGGGTCCATTCATGTTGAAGGCTAAGAGGAAGTCACCATTGAAGACATTGGGAGTCCTTCTTATCTAAGATTGATTCATGATGTTTCTTATATTTATTAAGTTGCTTAGTGTTTTCAGTGCTATGAGTTACTAAATGCCCTCTTTGTTAGGATGAAGATGTAACTTGATTTGGATGATGATGTATTTGGATGTATTTTGATTTAATTTAAGTTTCTTTTAATTCAACTGAGTATTTATCATTGTTCTTAATACTTTTGTGAATAGGTCACTCATAAATTGATATTGTGGGTTGTATAGGAAATTGAAAAATATGTGCATGACTTAGTACCTGTTTGGTTGGAATTATTTATAACATCATCCTTATCTTGTTAAGCTTTAATGACTGTTATAGTAATTCTTTAGTACCTCTGTGTTTTACCTATTAATTTTTATAATTTTTTGAGTTAGTTTGGTATTTTTAATAAAAAGAATAAGTGTTTAAAAGCCAAAATAAATAAGAGAATAACTTGGAAAATTATGAAAATTTGTGGAGTTGTTACATGGAGGATGAAGATTATTCTAGAAATGAGACAAATACATGTAAGCATATTAGTTACTTCCTTAAATTTCTATTAAGTTAAAGAAAAGTAATAGAGCCTAATGACTATCTAATGTAGTGTATAGATAGCTATTAAATGATGTATATAGGAACTTAATAGAATCCTAGAATTTTCTATAACACCTATGGAAGCTAGAAACTAGGTAATAGAAGATCAAAGTATCCTTAAGAGATAAAACCTCTCATAATTAATAATAGCCACACAAACCAATTTTCTAGATAAGTCTATATTTTATAATCACAAACCAGATAAATTATGGTGATTTGCTTGTGTTTATTAGTGAATTTTAGATGGATCCTTACCATTGTATTCAATTTTTTTAGATTAAAAGGATTTATCACATTTGGAGTGAAAGCATGCATAGACACCACATTTTCAGAGTAAAAGAAGATCATATTGGCTTAGACAGGGCCCTGTGTCAACTCAGAAGTGATTCCTGAGTTAGACATAACCCTATCTAACTTAGGGAGCATCTCTGACTTGGAGACAAGGTCGTGTCTCTAGAAGACACGCTCGTGTCTCTGGAAGACACGCTCTGTCTCTGGAAGACACGTTCGTGTCTCCATCATGTTGAATCTACACAATTTCATGGTCACACGGTCGTGTCGAGCTTAGACATGGCTGTGTGAAGTCTTCTGTGTGTAAAAACGTAAGTTTTGCCCCTTACTAATATAAATAGCAGTGAATCCCTAAACTTGAGAGAACTTTTGTGACAACAGACTTTTGGGAGAAAAATCACAAGAGAAGATGACCAAGAATCTCTGGAAGACATCCACGAAGAGAGGATGTAATTCTTGAAGGCTTGAAGATCATAATCTTCATTAAAAGGGTTTTGATTTCTCTTCCCTTTAGTTTTTCCCTTTCTTTAGGTTTTTCTTTCCATGAATTTGTATTATGATTTGGGTTTGTTATTGAACATGAATAGTTAATCCCATAGCTAAGGTTATAGGAAATCTTGTTTTCTTAATTAATTGGTTTTGATTTCGAATTTGATTAAGGTAATTTCATTGGGTTTATTGTATTCTTAAATTCTTGTCAAGACTTAATCAATTTTGACATGCTTTAATTCATTGTTTGAACGTGGCCATCTGTAACTAATGAGTGGACTTATATAATAAACATAGAATTAGCTTAGTGAATGATCAAACATCAATTCATTTTATCAATTAAATTAACAATTAGGTTAGTTCATTTCTTGAATTGCAACTTAATGCATTCCTAATTAATTCAACTAAATGACCAAATAAGTGATTAATTAGGAATAGAATATTGATTATCCATGACCATTGGGACTCAATAGCAATTGAGAGAATTTGGCAAGAGAATTACCTTACATCATAAATGAATAAAAATTCAGTTAATAGGATTCAAGTGAACCTTACGCCTTAGTTTTCCTCTAAGTGATTTATCTCTATGTTGTTTAATTTTCCATTTTTCTTCTTTGTTTGTTGTTTGATTTTATTTTGAGTTTCTTTTTACACCTACAATTGTTTAAAAAACCAAAGGTTTAGCGAATCTAGTAATTACCTCTTATTCCTCGTGGGATCGACAATTGTGACTCAAGTCCTATATTACTATACGATAGAGTGCACTTGCTCTTAGTGTATTTTACATGTATCAAGTTTTTGATGTCATTGCTAGGGAATAAGTTTGCTTATATTAGAGACAAAAAGCTCTAGTTAATTTAAATGAATTTTTATTTTATTTTTATTTTAAATTCATTTGTCACTTCATCTCCCTACTTATATTTCTTATTTATGTTTACTTGTTCTCAATCTCCTAATCTGCAATTTGATCCAAAAATTGAGAAAATAGCTCACAGGTTAAGGAATCTATCTCATACTGAAGTTATTGCTAAAGAAGCTATAAGAAGGATGGAGAGATAAATAGTTGATGGGACTCATGAAGAACGAGCTGCCCTAGCGGAGCAAACAATGCTTGAATATTCCATGCCAATGACTGGATGATAACGAAGGGAGTATTACAAGACCAATTGTGGCGGCCAACAAATTTGAGATCAAACCAGTATTGATCTCCATGATTCAAACTTCTGTTCAGTTTGGTGGATTGCCTTTTGATGATCCAAATCAACATCTGGTCAACTTCTTACAGTTGTGTGACACCATCAAATATAATGGGGTGACAGATGATACAATCTGATTATGACTCTTTCCTTTCTCTCTTAGGGAAAGAGCGAGTCAATGGTTAACGTCACTACCAAAAGGTTCCATCACCGTATAGGATCAGTTGACACAATAATTTTTAACTAAGTATTTTCCTCTTTCTAAATCTGCTAAGTTAAGGTATGATATTTTTACTTTTATGCAGTTTGATATAGATACTCTCTATGAAGTTTGGGAAAGTTTTCAAGAGTTGGTGAGGAGATGTCCACATCATAGATTGCCCGTATGGCAGTAGGTACAGACTTTTTACAATGGTTTGTCGCTTGCCAACCATTCACTCATTGATGCTATCATGGGAGGTACAATTTAGAGGAAAACACTGACTAAAATCCATGTACTAATTTAAGAAATGGTGCTTAACAGTTATCAATGACAAAATAAGTGTCAGGTGACTAAGAAACAAGTCGGTGCATGCTGTTGACTCCTTTACTGCCATTTTGAGTCAATTGGAAGCATTGATGGAAAAGGTTGAGACTCTAATGGTGGCAAATAGTATAGCCCTACTAATCATATATGAAGCATGTGGCGAAGAAGGACATAAAAGTTCAAATTATCAAGTTGGTAGTACTTTTGCCCTTGAGCTCAATTGAGCAAATTTTGTTGGCAATTTCAACCAGTCGCAGTACAATCCATATTCTAATACGTATAATTCTGGTTGGAGGGATCACCCCAATTTCAAATGGGCAAATCAACAGGGCAAATCAACAGAGCCATCAGAGAGCTCCGCAACCACCCCAGGTTTCCAAGCACAAGAAGAGAAGCTAAGTTTCAAAAACTTTGTAATGAAATACATTCAGAATTCAAAGGCCCAAGTGAAGAGCATGGAAACTCATATTAGCCAGTTGGCTACCTTGATATCAGAAAGGGCACCAGGGATATTTCTTGGCACTACCGAGCCAAATCCGAAGGAACATGTCAAGACAATTATCCTGAGAAGTGGCAAGGACCTTGGAGAGCTCTCCAAGAAAAAGGAGAAGCAAATGGAAGAGCATAGAGATACTCTTGATGAGTCAATTAATGTGGAAAAAGAGAAGGCAAGTGAAGCACGCTTCGCAGTGCATGTAAGTGAGCCACAGAAGCCCTCTATTCCATTCCCTCAGAGGCTCAAGAACACTAAGTAAGACAAACAATTTACTAAATTATTGGAGATGTTCAAGAAATTACAAATTAACATTCCATTTGTTAAAGTCATCTCCCAAATTCCTAAGTATGCAAAGTTCTTGAAGGAAATACTTACAAAAAATGCAAGCTTAATGAATTTGAGACGATAAGGCTAAATGAGGAGTGCTCCGCCATTCTCTTGAAGAAGCTACCCCCAAAATTAAAAGATCCAGGGAGTTTCACTATTTCTTACTCTATTAGTAACTCTTATTTTGATAAAGCATTATGTGATTTAGGTGCTAGTATAAATTTGATGCATTTCTCTATTTTTAATAAATTAGGAATGTAGGAACCAAAACTTACTAACATTTCACTATAGTCGGTCGATAGATCTATCACTTACCCTCATGATGTATTGGAGGATGTTTTGGTGAAAGTAGACAAATTCATTTTTTTAGCTAACTTCATTGTGTTAGACATGGAGGACGACGTCGAGGTCCCAATCATACTTGGGCATCCATTCCTCACCACTGGAAAGACCATGATTGATGTCCATCAAGGGAAATTGACTGTGCGATTGAATGATAAGGACGTGGTTTCTAATGTTTTTAATTTTTAAAAAAATCCTAGTTCCTTTGATTTATGTAATTGCATAGATGCTAATGATGTTGAGGATAGTGTTGTGTTTTCATATCTACAGGAGAGAACAAAGAAGTGGCACGACATGCATATCAAGTAGCGTGAGTTTAAGATTAGGGATAAAATTCTTCTCCATCACTTACGTCTACATCTCTTTCCCGATAAGTTGAGGTCAAAATGGTACGGACCATATGAGGTTGTTTGAGTCTTACCGTATGGTGTGCTTAAGGTGAAGAAAGAAGGCCAAACGACAATCAAGATAAAAGGCCAAAGAGCGAAGCTGTAACACCTATGTTAGCATGATAGGCTTGTATATGGTTACAGAGGTATCCTAACACTAGTTTGTTATGCTTGTGAAGTTTTGTGACTATCTGAGCATGTTTAGTCACTTTGCTGTAATTCTATGTGTGAAATATAGCTGTTTTCAACCCCGATTTTGACTTAAACTGCTTAGTTAGTGGAAATAAGTGTGAAAAACTTGTTTCTAGGTCACAAATATATGGAAGTAGTTGTGGTTAAAATTTAAGAATTATCGGAGTTCGTTTGGCATTTTTAAGCATACTAGTTATGTGTTTTGGTGCCGGATTGACCCCCAACAGATATGAAAAAATGTGAAAATGGCGTAACAATATTTTTAATGAATTTTAGGATTTATTTTAAATTTGTTGGATGTTGGGAAACTTGGTTTGGTGATACCTAAGTGTTCTTAACTATTCGGGTGAATTTTGGTCACTTAAGTGACCAAAATAAGAGGGCACGACCATTTGTTTCTGTTGTTGGCCTATTTAAGGCCAAAATGAGAAGTGATTCTCATTCTCATCTTTTCATCTCACGGCTGCCACAGGAAAAGAAAAAGAGCAAAGGAATCAAAGTGCTAAAGGAGGAGGATCAACCACCAAGCAAGGGAAGGAGCTTAGCTTTGCGAATGAACGGTTAACCGACTTCATTTCTGGGAATTAAGGTAGGGGAAACTTTTTTCTTAACTCATTTTTCCTATTCTCTTCATCTTGTTCATGAGTTTTGGCTTGATGTGATGAGTTAGGTTTTGAGTGTATTTTGGTGTTTTTCGCTTGAATCTTGTTGGAGAACTTAATGATGGCTTGTTTATGAGTTGTTTGGTGTATGGAAATGGATTTCTAACCCTTGTATACCTTTAATACCTTTTGGTGTTGAGATTTGGGGTTTTAGGTTTTTAATTGGATGATTATCCATTATTAATGGTTTTGAGTGAAATCAAAATGGAATTGAGAGTTGTTATGTGTAAATGAACCTTGTGGAAGGTTAGAAATCACTTGGATATGAAGTTTGAGTGATTGGAGGAGGAGGAAGTTCCAATGGAACAGTACTCAGATCTGTAGTTTTTACTGCAGAATGTTTATGGTTACGAAATACATTCCCATATCCAAAGACACTAGGGGGGTTGTGCCTCTCTCTTCCAGAGGAAGTTCATAAACAGTGTTCATAGAGCAGGACATAGGGCAGGCCGTGTAGTAAGACACAGCTTGTGTCTGAAGACACGGGGGAGGCCGTGTAATGTGACATGGCCTGTGTCTGAGGCCAGAATCTTCAAAAATGTCATTTTTTATGTTCTCAAGTTCTTGACTTGATAGGATCATTAGTATATGATTCCTAAAAAGTGTTGAGACTCTAATAGGAGTATCTAATGAAGTGGATATGTGGTGAATGTAAATCAATTGATATGTTAATTATTGTGGTATTTAACATCATTATATTTCATGTTAGTAGTTAGGAATATAAATCAATTGACATGCTAGTGAGTGTAGTAATTGGCATTATTGTTTTTCCTTAACTATGTTGATGAGGGTGAGTCCTCATTGTGGATGGTCTAATGTGATTTTGAATGAGTAGGTAACTAATTCTTCCTATCATAGTGATCATTGTTGAAGATCGTGTAGTTGATGAGACTTCACTACTAGAGAGGGTGATCATACATGATTGTAAGTGAAGAGGTAATATACCTTCTTGATCATAGTAATGAGTTGAGGAAGGTCTTTCCCTCACACCCCGTGGAATAGCTAGAACACCTCGTGGAATAGCTAGAACTGGGTTTCCAATGCTTGTTCAAAGCTTATGGAACCGGGTTCCTTTGTTTTGTTCAAGGCTCGTGTATCTCATAACATTACCATGGAACTGGGTTCTTGGAAATAGTAACATACATTGTGCACTTTATATTTAGGTTATTGCATAACATAAACATTAAACATAAATTGGCTTAGCATAACGATTGTATAGACGGTTGCTATCATGACATATTCATGCATTGCAGTTGTATGGGCAATTGCGTGTCTTTGAGATGAATATGTGATTTGCTTCTATGACTAAAGTATTTATTTGATAATTAAGTATATTATCTATTTGTATATGTTTATATATATATATATATATATATATATATATATATATATATATATATATGGTATTGGAATACTTTTACTGAGATATGTTTTCTCACCCCGATTGTATTGCCATGTAAATTCAAGTGCTAGTTCCTCTAAAGGGAAAGAGAAGATGGACGAAGATTAGTATAGTTATATGCTTTTTGATGATAAAGCTTATATAATATGCTAGTTTTCTATTATTGTAAAAGTTTATGTATTACAATGTGTCTTGGAGGCAGTGATGTATATATATAACTTTTGTTTTTGTGGCTCTCCATATTTACTCATTATGTATGAATGATAAGGGTTAGTGGTTTGAGGTTAGAAGTGGCATGGTTAATATTAATTATTCTTTTATATGATGACATATCTGGATAGTAAATATTGGGATGTTACAGAAGCACTATGAACAAGGAGCAAGGACTGAGCACCACTCCATCCGCCTCACCTAAGCATGAAACTGACCCGTAGTCAAGCTAATGACTATAACTTAGTGCTTCACAGGAGGCAATCTATGTTTCTACCTTTTCTCATAGAACTCTTAGTCCTTGTATTTGGTTTTTCAGTTTTTTCTTTGTTTTTCTCATAAAAAAATGTATTGACACATTTTGTTTTTCTTGTGCTAGTTTTTGACAACATGTCACTACTCAGTTGGACCAAATGTTTAAGCTCATGGCTACATGCCTCCCCTAGGCTCCACCTCCCCCACCACCTCCGTGACTTTTCCTTATGTGATTTCCATCATATATTAGTTTTCAGGGAAGTTCCATTGTCCTTTATTCTATTTTTATTTTCCTGTCATTTCTTTATTATTTTTCTATTTATTTTTTCCACACTAAGGACAATGTTTGTCTAAAGTGTGGAGAGGGTACTCTTAAAATTTTTGTGCAATTGATGAACACTTAAGTGTTCCTAGTAATCAAGTAGGAATTATGTGTTAATTGCTTGAATTAATACTGAGTTGATAGAGATATTTTTAAAAGGGGAATCCATTACTTATCTGCTGATTTTGTGTGAAGCAATCTTTTTTGTTTAAGTAAAGAGAAATTTAACATTTTACTTGAAAATTAGTCATGTCTACTTATATTTTTTTTTCTCTCTTTTAACTTAGCTAGAAAGTGAGTTTTGCACTTTATTGAATGGATTTTTTATAAACAAAATCCTATTTTTCTTTTGAGTGAGATTTCTCTTGATTAATGTGCGCTAGAACTTGCTTTGATATCTTAAGACTTTAATGGTTCACATACATACTTGAACATGATTAAGGCAATAATGTTTAATTCTTTATTGACTTCCAAAGTTACATTGAGAAAATAATCCCTTAGTTACCCCATTTGAGCCTAAAATTGATTTCTTTGGTTACCTAATTGAATAATCAGGTTGGATTCATTGATATTTTTTTTAGCATAACGGAGCAACTGATGAATTAATTGAAAGACCATTAAGGGTTGCTTTTGTCTTCATGGGTATAAGGTAAAAAAAATGGAAAAGGAAGAAGAAAGGAAAGGATTGTTGGTGAAGAATAATGAGAATATTGGGTTAGAAGTGAGAATCTATTACACCCTTGTGCATTATGTTCTATTTATCATCTTTTCAACCTAATTCTATTTTGTATCAATTTATCCATGAACATTCTTTACCCTTATTTATCTTTTTCCTACCTTTCATTATTTCCCTTGACCCTGTTACAACTAAAGGAAGCCCTTTTGATTCTTGTGTTGTATGTGAACTTGGAAGTGGAGATGAGATTGATAACAAAGCCTATGGTAATGCATTTATCAAGAGAAACTAGAGTGATCTCCTTGTCCTTAAACACTTGAGCGATGAAAAGATGAGTGACTTCAACTCGTTGGTAAGGAGAAAAGATGCAAGATAGACCTAAGCCTCTAATTGTATTAAGTGCTAAATGATCTTGCTGGATTGGATTTGATTGTTGAACTTCATTGAATTCTTAAACTGTGGAATTTCCCTTGATTCATGTTTTTGGATGCTGAGTTTAATCTTGTTTTTTATGCCTATTCTTTGCTTAACGACAAGCAAAGCTCAAGTGTGTAGGGGTTAATAAGTCCACATTTCATAGTCCTAAACTGGATAAATTATGGTGATTTGCTTGTGTTTATTGGTGAATTTTAGATAAATCCTTATCATTGTACTTGAGAAATGATTCCTGAGAAGATCATATTGGCTTAGACAAGGGCCTGGATCAACTCAGAAATGCTTCCTGAGTTAGACACGACTCTGTCTAACTTGGGAAGTGTCTCTGACTTAGACACACGCCTATGTCTCTGGGAGACACGCCCATGCCTCCCTGACATTGAATCTACGTGATTTCATGGTCACACGGCCATGTTGAGCTTAGACACGAACGTGTAAAGTCTTCTGCATGTAAAAATGTAAGTTTTGCCCCTCACTAATATAAATCACAGTGAATCCCTAAACCTGAGAGCACTTTTTCTATAACAGACTTTTAGGAGAAAAATCACAAGAGAAGACGGCCAGGAATCTCTGGAAGACAGCCACAAAGAGAGGGCGTAATTCTTGAAGACTTGAAGATCACAATCTCCATTAAAGGGGTTTTGATTTCTCTTCCCTCTAGTTTACTCCTTTCTTTAGGTTTTTCTTTCCATGGATTTGTATTATGATTTGGGTTTGTTATTGAACATGAATAGCTAATTCCATAGCTAGGGCTACGGGGAATCTTGTTTTCCTAATTAATTGGTTTGGATTTCGAATTTGATTAAGATAATTTCATTGGGTTTATTGTATTGCTTAAATTCTTGTCAAGACTTGATCAATTTTGGCATGCTTTAATTCATTATTTGAACAGTGGCCATCTGCAACTAATAAGTGGACTTATATAATAAACCTAGAATTAGGTTGGTGAATGATCAAACATCAATTTATTCAATTAATTGAATTGACAATTAGGTTAGTTTATCTCTTGAATTGGGGATTAATGCATTCCTAATTAATTCAACTAAATGACCAAATAGGTGATTAATTTGGAATAGAATATTGATTATCCATGACCATTAGGACTCAATAACAATTAAATGAATTTGGCAATAGAATTTCCTTACATCATAAACGAATGAAAATCTAGTTAATTGGATTCAAGTGAACCTTGCGGCCTAGTTTTCCTCTAAGTAATTTTTCTCTATGTTGTTTAATCTTCCATCTTTCTTCTTTATTTGCTATTTGATTTTATTTTGAGTTTCTCTTTACACCTACGATTGTTTAAATAACCAAGGGTTTAATAAATCTAGTAATTACCTCTTATTCCTCATGGGATCGACAACTGAGACTCAAGTCCTATATTACTATATGATAGAGTACACTTGCTCTTAGTGTATTTTACGCGTATCAGTTCTTATCTTTTCTTTTCTATACAATGTTTTTCCACCACACAGACACATGCACTCACATATCTCTTTCATTTTCTTTTAGCCAGCAAAAGAAAGAAAGGGAGAAGAGAGGAAAGAAAGAACTTCATAGCCATATACTTCCAAACCTCACTAGGAAGCCTTTTAACACCCATCTTTCAAAGTTCTTATCAAGCTCTAACTAGAGGTAGTCTTGAATCCATCATCAAGCATACCTCAAGTTTCATCCTTTAACTTCTATAAATTCAAAGGAGTCTAGGTAGAGGTTATTGTCTTTACCTCTATACCTATTTACTCTTGATAGAGTTAACGAATTTTTTTTGAATCTTAATTGAAGAATGAAAGATGGATAGTATGTTGATGTTTGGAGAATAGGTTTTGGGGGTTTTGGAAGGACTGAGTATGGGTTGATTGATTCTTGACTTTAAATTAGGTGTTTGATGATATTTGTGATATTAATATGCTTAGAAATCATTCTGGTTTTGGATTAGTAGTAGGATAATTGATTACTATGGTTGGTAATCGATTACCAACTTGTTAGAATTGTGGTAATCGATTACTAGTAGTGGTAATCAATTACGAAGGGACTAAATGAGGAATTTGTAGCATGGTAATCGATTACCAAGCCCCTATTTTAGGAAATTAAGTTGTGGTAATTGATTACCACACATGGTAATCGATTACCAAGCCTCTAGATTGAGAAAATACCATGTAGTAATCAATTACCAAGCTTGATTAGTAATCAATTACCATGCCTCTGTAATGAGAAAATGAGTTCTTTGCTTTAAGAAATCCAAATTAAAAGTACCTAAGCTATGTGAGTAGCTAGTATTTCAAGTTGTCTAATGAATTATGTGAATTTTATAAGATAATGATAATGTGAACTTGATATACTTGTGAGATGATGATAAGGTACACTTGTTATACTTATGAAATGATGATAATGTGCACTTGTTAAACTTATGAAATGATGATAATGTGCACTTGATACATTTATGAAATGAGAATGTACACTTGTTATACTTATGAAATGATGATAATGTGCACTTAATACACTTAGGAGTTGATAATGTGCACTTGTTAAACTTATAAAATGATGATAATGTGCACTTGATACATTTATGATATGATAATGTGCACTTGTTATACTTATGAAATGATGATAATGTGCCCTTCATGTACTTATGAGATAATGATAATGTGTATTTGTTACACTTATAAGATGAATTATAGTGCATCAAAAATTGATATGCTCCTTTAGAATGTTAAAGTTGAGCTAGTAATTGAATGATAATGTAAACTGCATCTATAAGTGCTAAAAGTTTAAAAGATATTGGACATGATTCTCGTACCTAGGGGTGATCCTAAATGTTTGGTAGTTTGAGGAGGTGACATGCCCCCTCTACCTAGTAGATTGAGCAGGTGACATGCCCTCTTTGCTTGTGACTATTCCCTTATGAAGGGTAACTCATTGATTAAATAATTGATTGATTTGGTCATTGATGGATTATAGAAATGATACTCATACCGGGTGTGTTCCTAGATCCTAGATGTGATATTAGAAATTATCCTCATACTTCGGGGTGATCCTAGATGTGATTCCTTTGTGAAAGGAAATTGATTGATTTGGCCAGGGTTACCTAGGGTAGTGTTGTGTAACGAAGGACTGTGACGTATAGGATAAGTACTCAGGCTTGATAAGTATATTATCACTGCGTGTTTGATTGTGTGAGGATGTGACATTCTCTCCCTATTAGGGTAGTGTGAGGAGGCGACATTCCCTCCCTACCTTTTGAGATAAAATGAGAGAAGTCTGGGGCATAAGTTGAGAAAGATGATAATTAATGAGCACTAAAGGAAAGATTAATGATATTGATTGAGCATTTGTACATCTTCATGAATTTGCTATATTAATCATAGATTTGATAATGAATATTTACTTTTTGAGTAAACTGTAAATGTTCTAATGGTAGTGTGGGATGGTTTATATATTGATATAATTATAATGAAACCTATCATTTATTGGTTGATGTGCTTATAAATCTATATACTGTTTGAATATATGTTTATTGTTCAATTATTAAAATTGAACTTCTGCCCTCTGGAAGAGAAAGGAAACAATTAGGCATTTGCCACCTTTCCAAGAAATATTTTTAAAAGATGAATTGATTCCCCAAAACAGTTGGAATTGTTGTGATGACATATGATTGTTAGATATACTAGGAATTCCTAGAATTCTCACCCTATTCTTTTTCTTATTCATGAAAATTTCAGCATGAAATCTGCCCTTTGTATAGAGATGTAGACACTGTTATAGTCCTGAGGCATCCCTCACTTTTATATTTGAGTGTTGATGTTATATTTTATTTTTGACCATTGCTATGTATTATATTTAAGTGGTGGTTTGTACATGATGTATATATACTTATCAAGGCAAAATATGTATAACTTGATACTAATGTACTGGATTGTATAGGTTATGGAAACCAAAATGACTTATACATGTCATGTATATACTTGGGTTCTACAGATGTATGTTTGTACTTTGAAGTAGTATATGAAAATTTTATGATGCCTAGGTAGATAAATGTTCAAACTCCTAGAGTTCTACCACGAGGACTCAAAGGATACTATATGGATAATAAAGAAATGAATGATTATGGGATAGTAATTTAGTGAAGGCACCCAACCATGCTCTACATTTGAGCAAAAATTAACCCTCACAAGGCTTGAGTAAGGAATAAAATCAGCATAGTTAATTACCAAGGGAAATAATAGTTTAGTTGTGATGTGCCTGAGCCTAACTGTTTCAGTGTAATTCGGATACATGTGGAGTATTAATCTTAGGGCATTACATTTTTTCCTAAACCAAAATCTTTTTTTTGGGCTCAAAAGCATTTTTTTATTGCTCTTGCTTGTCTAGTTAATTTTCTTCAACTTTTGTATGAAATTCAATGCAATATAACATCTTTTTTCATAAGCTTGAAGCTTATGATTCTAGATTATAGATTATTTCTAAAGCTTTGATATGTAAATACCATTTTGTTCTCAATCAAATAACTTCTTTAAATGTTATATACCTCTTTTGGTAATTTAATATATAAAAATGATTCTTTTTATACTATCCAAATGAAGCAAATTATTTTAAAATTATTTTTCAGCTAATATATCTAAACATAAAATTGATCTATTATAATGATTATACAATAATCGATTATTGAAATAATCAAGGTTTTCACAGCTGAACCAAACACACCCTTAAACTATTTGATAAATGCCATAATCTTGATTATCTAGGAGTAGAAGTTATTGATTGTATAGGTTTTACTTGAGACTCCATAGATCGCATAATGCTTTTAATTCTTGGACTTAAATTAAGGGATTGATTGAGTTTATAGGATTAAAGAGATTTAATACACCAATGAATTGGGTAATAGTTAAATTAGGGAATCTCCCAATCAATTGATTAGTTAGAACTTAATTAGGTCGAAATCCTAAATATTAATTGGAAAAACCAAGTCAAGTCAGATCCCCAACGTCTTTATCATTACGTGTTTACTCCCTAACTTGTTATCTTGATCTATTTTTTTTTTTTGGCTATTTATTTTATTTTGTTTTGCTTTTCTTTTAGTTACTTGTTTTCTTTTGAAATTCTCCTTAAATCAATTTATTGCCTAGATAGTAGTTGGATTAGTGAAGTGGTGTTTGGCAACCCAATCCTCATTGAAATGATAGTCTACTCATTACTATATTACTTTTGTGATTTAGTGCACTTGTCACTAGAGTGATTAGGGCCTAGGAAGCTGTTAATGTCGGTGTGATAAACCTCTTCCAATATTTTACTCCTGGGGACTTTGAGGAGAGTATATTCATCAAACTTTCCCCTAGGGAACCCCTTAGGTAGGTTCTGAGATGACTAATGCTCAATGGTTTTCTAAGGCTACCGATCTTCTATTATTGCGACATGCTTCTTTTCCTTAATGACCTCCTCCATGTTGATGCATTTCTTAGATTTGCTCATGAGATCATCCAAGTCCACTGGGGGTTTCTTCGCAAGGGAGGAAGTAAAGGGACTGGGCCAAAGTCCGACCATAATGGTATGCATGATCATTGCTTTGTCGAGATCCTTGATCCGCAAAGTTTCCTTGTTGAATCTTGTCATGAAATCTCATAATGACTTATCTTGCCCTTGCCTAAAGTTGATGAGGCATACTGAGGTTCTAGGTTTGCACTAGGAGGGAAGAGTGTGTTTGGTTAAATGCATACTTGAGTGGCTAAACCCTATATTTATAGTGTGAGATTACTTGCCAGTGAAGTAATATTAATAGGATAAAGTTTCCTAATAATTAGGAATCTAAGTAGTTATGAGAGGATTTGATCCAATCCTTATTAAATAGGGACTTTGTCAAGCTGTATTAGTCTTATAAATGTTGGGATGGTAAGCCCTTTTGGACCATAGTGGGCTAAGTTGGTCGTTGCACTAGATAACGCAACCTGCTCCTGTTGGACTCAGGTTTCTAGATAACGGTCCAGAATGTAACATTCCCCTTAACCTAATAACTTTAATCAGTGTTATAGAAGCTCAGTATGACTTGTAAGAATTATCTATTAAATTAGATAATTTTCTGAACTAGTTTGAGCGTAATTCTATAACAATGAATACAATAAAATAATTAAAGTATCTGCTAAATCAATCGATATGATGGAAATAAATATATAAAATTTATTTCCTAGCTAAGGACCATTAATAAGAGTTGTAAATTTTTTTGTACAAACAACAGAGCTAGTTCGGTATTTTTAAGAATACTGACAAGGGATAATTGAATAGTAAAATGAACAACTAATTAACTCAGAAAATTATGAAAAAATTTGGAGGTGGTAAGTATGACATGGAGAATATTTTGATATAAAATTCCAATTAAGATAAGTATCAATAAGTAAATTTACTTAATTGCTAAGTTTAAATCAATTTGGGACCGAGTAATGAAGTTTAACTGATAAATAGCAGTATACGAAAAATCCTGAAAAAATTAAACCAAAGACTAAGATGAATTCTAAAATTCTCCATAATACTTATGGACACTTAAAAACTTAATTTTAGAAGATTAAAATGTGCTTAACAGAAATAAAAGTTACTGCACTTAAAATTAGTCATACTTTGACCACCTACCGCCCATTATTTTGTCTCTAGATTTATCTACCACATTCTCACCTTTTCTCCACAATTCCTACGGCAAAAACAGAAGCAAGAAGGCCCAAAATACGGTAGTAGAATTGTAAGCAAGAGAAAGGAAAAGAGAAGAGAAATAAGAGGCAAAAACAAGAGGAAAAGCAAGGGAATTCAAGGGAGCAAAGCTAGGAGTGAGGTAGGGGCTGTTTATAATTATTTTACTCTTCATTTTCCATGGTTTTTTAATCAAAATTTTGGTTGTAAAACATGAGAGGGTCACGGCCAAATGTAAGGGAAATAAGGACTTCCTTGCCTCTAATTGTTTCTCTATTTATAATGGATGTTAAATGGAATTTGTAATATGATTAGGCGCTGTTATTTATGCTTATTTTATTTTATTATGCTTCTTCTATTTTCTATTTTATTGTGTTGTTATTGTTCTATTTTTTAATTATTTCTTCTGTTCTATTTTCTAGTTTATTCTCTGTTCTATTTTATGTTTATTATGTTGTTATTGCTATTTATTTCTACTACTTCATTGCTTAATTTTGCTACTATTGATTTTTTTCTTCTTTGTTGTTGTATTTTTGTTTTTGCTGTATAAAATTATGCTGTTACTATAATTGTTGCTGTATTTCTATTTTTACTGTATAAAATTGTGCTGCTGCTGTAATTATTACTATTTTGCTGCTGCTGTTGTGAATTATGAGTATAGTAATGTTTAATTGTGAATTATGGCCGTGATATATTCTTAGTTGATGGTACTTGATAATGTGACTCATATCTTTAGTCTCTTGTGCTTGGTGTGGATAAAGTAAAGTGTTATGAGTTATGGGAAAGTCCTAGAAAAATACATTCATAAAGTGACTATATAGGTCTTGTGATGGCCATGTAGGCCAAAAGAGTAATTCAAGGAGTTAGGGTAAATTCCTTGATGTATTCAATGTCTATGTGTTTAAATTTGTTATTTATATGGAAACTTTTTAGTTAATTGACTAAATGGCAAGTAATCATGTTTATGCTCAAGTTGAATTTTAATTGAGAATTGGATATCTTTAGTATTTATTGATTGTTGAAAGTTATGAAATGTGATTATGAAATTTGTTATAGGGCTCCTTGATCATTCAAGTTGAGCTAGGTTTTGCATTGAATATGCTTCCTTAATTCATGAGGCTGAGCTTGAATGTGTAATAAAATAATTTGTTCTCTCATAATTGAATTTGAAATTAAAATAAGAATTGGATAATTATCCTTAAATGAGAAGGTAATTATTCCATGTTTTCTTACTTAGTATCCTTGATTTTGTGTAAACTATGTTCTACTTTAGTATAGTGGATTTTGGAGACGATCCTGTATGAAGGCAGGGTATTCGAAATTCCATATGAACCATGGAAATGACCTCTTGTGAGGAAGGGGGATCCTGTGTTCTTGAATAAATTCCTCATAGTATCAGTATAATCCTCACGTATTAACTCCCTCATAGGATACTAGTGGTAGTGCGAGGCCCTGAATCACTCCCTACCATGAGAATATAGGACCCGAGCTATATGAGGTGGCTCCCATCCATGTGATGCTTGAGATATGGGTTCTGTGGAATAAACAACAATTTGATGAATAAGAATTTGAATGAGCACTATGAATTGAATTGAATTAGTATGTTATGATTATGAATTAAATGTGTGTTTGAGTTTCTAAATGAATTTGGCTTTATAGTGTTGTGATTAAAGATGTTTTCTAGAAATTATTAGTAAATGTGAAACATATATATATTTGATGATGGATATTTTTGAAAATTATTAAATGGAATTTTTTTTCGGGAAGAGGAATGACTAAATTTGGTAGTTTGGCCACCTTCCTAGTTATATATATATAATTATGTATTTATTCTAAGTTTTAAAAGAATGTAAATTTTTTCCGAAATAGCTAGAATTATTATGATGACACTATTTTTTCATAATAGAACATACTGAGAATTAGTATTCTCACCCCTTTATTATTATGTATTCCATGATAATTCCAGGTTCAGCACTTGCAGAATCAGGATACGAGCTGAAGAGGATATATAATTTGTTTCTTTTGAATTTACGTTTTTGTATATTAGATGAATGGAAAATGTCTACAAGATATAGCGTATATGTTGTACTATTATGTATACTTGTATAAACTTCTATAGCATATGTAAATTATTACACCTTGACCAGGCTCATACTTTTATATAACAATGTGAAATTTAAATTTGAAGTTTTTAATAAATATCTTACGTAATGTGCTTACTATTATTACTATAATGTAATGTCGGAAACATGAATAGAAATAATAGTAAGGGCGTTACATTTTGGTATCAGAGCAGTTTATCCTATTGAGTTGGGGTATGGAGTAGCTATACTTTAAGCCTAATGTTATGCATTTGTCTTGTCTTAATGATGGGATGCATAGGTAGAATTGCACAACTGCCTTAAGTTTGTATGTTTATGGTTAAGTGTCGCATTGTTACATAATATTGAGCCTGATCAACTAAATAGATAACGTGTTGTGTGTGCAAGAAGCTATGGCATCGACTAGCCAAACCCGTGGTCGTGGTAGAGCACATAGTGGAGATAGAGGTAATACTCTAGACGTATCTGAAGCTGTTAGGGACATGGCTGCAGCAATTAGAGAACAAGCAGTTGTGACTAACAGAATATTAGCAGAAATGCGGGCCAATGTACAACCAGCTCCAGTACAAAATGTTACTTTGGCAGAAAACCAAGACTTTCATGATTTATTAGAATTCAGAAAGGCAAATCCTCCGTCATTTGAAGGTGAATATGATCTAGTAAAAGCTGAAGCATGGTTGAGGTAATTAGAAAAGATCTTTGATGTAATGAGATGTCGGGATGATCAGAGAGTGCCTTTTGCCTCCTATATGTTAATGGGAGAAGCTAAATTATGGTGGAATGATATGAGAAGGTCAAAGGAAGCAGTTGGAGTATAGGTGACCTGGGAAGTATTTAGGACAGCTTTCTTGGATAAGTATTTTATGAGGAATTTACAAGATGCAAAAGAATTGGAGTTTCTGAAATTGGAGCAGGGAAATATGTCTGTGGGAGAATATGTCGCAAAGTTTGAGGAGTTATCAAAATTTTCTTCTTATTTCTAGTATAATCCGGAGGAAAATTAGAGATGTATTAATTGTGAAGATGGACTGAGAGATGGAATCAAGAGAATGGTGCAACCATTAGTGATTAGAGACTTTCAGACACTAGTGGACAGATGCAGAATCGTAGAGTCAGTTGGTCCAAAACCACGACAAGAATACAAACAGCAAGGATGGCAAAAGAGAAAGCGGGGAGATGACAAATTTAAGAAGAATAGTCAATAGCCAAAGAACCAACAAGAAAAAGAGAAGCAAGCTCAGACAGAATCTTTTGGACTAGCATGTCCAAAATGTGGTAGAAAGCACGGGAACAAACCATGTTGGGCAGATTGAGCAGAGTGCTATACATGTGGACAGAAGGGACATTATGCAAGGAGCTTTCCCCAGAAGCAAGGAGCTTTCCCCAGAAGCAAGCAGCATTACCACCTCCTCCCAGGCCTCAAACCAAACGAAAGGTATTTACTCTGAGCAGAAAAGAAGCAACTCAATCTTCTGATCTGATTCAAGATAAGTGCATAGTTAAAGGTAATCTTTTAACTGTGTTATTTGATTCGGGAGCTTCCCATTCTTTCATTTCTTATGAATGTGTAAGAATACTAGATTTATCTGTTTCTGAACTTCCTTATGACCTAACTGTTTCTTCTCCCACTGGAAAATTGGTATCCACTTCTAAAGTATATCTAAATTGTTGTGCAACCATTGAAAATAAATATTTCTTTGTAAACCTCATATGTCTACCCCTTGTTGACATAGACATCATTCTTGGTATGAACTAGTTATCCTCAAATCATGTTGTCTTAGATTGTTCAAATAAAACCTTAGTCTTTTTGTCTAACACTTCTTCCATGAACTCTTCATCTGAATCTATATACCTGAATGCTAATCAAGTTATTAATCACCTTGTAGAAGGAGCTCAAGGCTATGTTATCCTCTTTTCTTTGAATTCCAAAAGTCAGCAAAGTTTAGAAACCATACCTGTAGTGAGAGAATACTCGGAAGTGTTTCCAGATGAAGTTAGTGAATTACCACCTGAAAGGGAAATAAAATTACCATAGACTTAGTGTCAGGTGTAACGTCCTGGGACTGCTTGCAGGATTGACGAGTGTCTCCACAAACCAAAACGGGCCTTTTCAGCGTGCTTTGTCCTCACTCACACGCATCCTAAGAAATTTCCCAAGAGGTAACCCATCCCACAAGTGCTCCAAGTCAAGCACGCTTAACTATGGAGTACTTATATTCTTGGCTCCCAAAAAGAAGATGCATCTTGTTGATATGGTTGATGCTAATTAATTCCTTTAAGCCATCCTCAACTATGTAGTCTCATACCTACACAGTCTCTGGATCCCTCTCATTCTGGTGTGTATTCACTTCATTCATGTGTCCCTCCGCCTAGAAGCCTGCCAGGAGCCGCTTCTTGTCTGTGCTTCATCTTTTGTACCGGTGACCACTACCCGCCCTCATCAGCCCCGGGTGTCACATGCCCACCAGCTTCCGCATGGTTCATCCCCAAACCATACCGTATTGGGAGAGGTGCCTCTCTGATACCATTTGTAACGTCCCGGGATTGCCTGCAAGATCGACGGGTATCTCCACAAACCAACACGGGTCTTTTCAATGTGCTTTGTCCTCACTCACATGCATCCTAGGAAACTTCCCAAGAGGTCACCCATCCCACAATTGCTCCAAGTTAAGCATGCTTAACCATGGAGTTCTTATGTTCTAGGCTCCCGAAAAGAAGTTGTAACTTGTTTGTGTATGTAAGGGCGTTACATTTTGGTATCAGAGCAGTTTATCCTATTGAGCTGGGGTACGGAGTAGCTATACTTTAAGCCTGATGTTATGCATTTGTCTTGTCTTAATGATGGGATGCATATGTAGAATTGCATAACTGCCTTAAGTTTGTATGTTTATGGTTAAGTGTCGCATTGTTACATAATATTGAGTCTGATCAACTAAATAGATAACGTGTTGTGTGTGCAGGAAGCTATGGCATCGACTAGCCAAACCCATGGTCGTGGTAGAGCACATAGTGGAGATAGAGGTAATACTCTAGACATATCTGAAGCTGTTAGGGACATGGCTGCTACAGTTAGAGAACAAGTAGTTGTGACTAACAGAATATTAGCAGAAATGCAGGCCAATGTACAACCAGCTCCAGTACAAAATGTTGCTCTGGCAGAAAACCAAGACTTTCATGATTTATTAGAATTCAGAAAGGCAAATCCTCTGTCATTTGAAGGTGAATATGATCTAGTAAAAGCTAAAGCATGGTTGAGGTAATTAGAAAAGATCTTTGATGTAATGAGATGTCGGGATGATCAGAGAGTGCCTTTTGCCTCCGGTATGTTAATGAGAGAAGCTAAATTATGGTGGAATGATATGAGAAGGTCAAAGGAAGCAGTTGGAGTATAGGTGACCTGGGAAGTATTCAGGACAGCTTTCTTGGATAAGTATTTTATGAGGAATTTACAAGATGCAAAAGAATTGGAGTTTCTGAAATTGGAGCAGGGAAATATGTCTGTGGGAGAATATGTCGTAAAGTTTGAGGAGTTATCAAAATTTTCTTCTTATTTCTAGTATAATCCGAATGAAAATTAGAGATGCATTAAATTTGAAGATGGACTGAGAGATGGAATCAAGAGAATGGTGCAACCATTAGTGATTAGAGACTTTCAGACACTAGTGGACAGATGCAGAATCATAGAGTCGGTTGGTCCAAAACCACGACAAGAATACAAATAGCAAGGATGGCAAAAGAGAAAGCGGGGAGATGACAAATTTATAAAGAATAGTCAATAGCCAAAGAACCAACAAGAAAAAGAGAAGCAAGCTCAGACAGAATCTTTTGGACTAGCATGTCCAAAATATGGTAGAAAGCACGGGAGCAAACCATGTTGGGCAGATTGAGCAGAGTGCTATACATGTGGACAGAAGGGACATTATGTAAGGAGCTTCCCCCAAAAGCAAGCAGCATTACCACTTCCTCCCAGGCCTCAAACCAAAGGAAGGGTATTTACTCTGAGCAGAAAAGAAGTAACTCAATCTTCTGATCTGATTCAGGATAAGTGCATAGTTAAAGGTAATATTTTAACTGTGTTGTTTGATTCGGGAGCTTCCCATTCTTTTATTTCTTATGAATGTGTAAGAATACTAGATTTATCTATTTCTTAACTTCCTTATGACCTAACTGTTTCTTCTCCCACTGGAAAATCGATATCTACTTCTAAAGTATGTCTAAATTATTGTGCAACTGTTGAAAATAAAGATTTCTTTGTAAACCTCATATGTCTACCCCTTGTTGACATAGACATCATTCTTGGTATGAACTAGTTATCCTCAAATCATGTTGTCTTAGATTGTTCAAATAAAACCTTAGTCTTTTTGTCTGACACTCCTTCCATAAACTCTTCATCTGAATCTATATACCTGAATGCTAATCAAGTTATTAATCACCTAGTAGAAGGAGCTCAGGGCTATGTTCTCCTCTTTTCTTCGAATTCCAAAAGTCAGCAAAGTTTAGAAACCATACCTGTAGTAAGAGAAAACTCAGAAGTGTTTCCAGATGAACTTAGTGAATTACCACCTGAAAGGGAAATAGAATTACCATAGACTTAGTGTCAGGTGTAATGTCTCGGGACTGCCTGCAGGATTGACGAGTGTCTCCGCAAACCAAACCAGGCCTTTTCAGCGTGCTTTGTCCTCACTCACACGCATCCTAAGAAATTTCCCAAGAGATCACCCATCCCACAAGTGCTCCAAGTCAAGCACGCTTAACTATGGAGTACTTATATTCTTGGCTCCCAAAAAAAAGATGCATCTTGTTGATATGGTTAGTGTTAATCAATTCCTTTAAGCCATCCTCAATTATGCAGTCCGATACCTGCATAGTCTCTGGATCCCTCTCATTCTGGTGTGTATTTAGTTCATTCATGTGTCCCTCCACCTAGAAGCCTGCCAGGAGCTGCTTCTTGTCCGTGCTTCATCTTTTGTACCGGCGACCACTACCCGCCCTCGTCAGCCCCGTATGTCACATGCCCACCAGCTTCCGCATGGTTCATCCCCAAACCATACCGTATTGGGAAAGGTGCCTCTCTGATACCATTTGTAACGTCTCGGGATTGCCTGCAGGATCGACGAGTATCTCCACAAACCAACACGGGTCTTTTTAACGTGCTTTGTCCTCACTCACACGCATCCTAGGAAACTTCCCAAGAGGTCACCCATCCCACAATTGTTCCAAGTTAAGCACGCTTAACCATGGAGTTCTTATGTTCTAGGCTCCCAAGTATGACAGTACTAAAGACTTGTGTATGTATATATGATGTAAATTATTTGTGATGATGTTGTTATGTTTTTATTTTTTGCTAAGTTTATCTTATTATTATTAAGAAATTTTACAACTCGTATTTATAATACAAGCACGATTTCAACTGAAGGGGTAATTTGATAATTAAGTAACATGAAGTGTGACGCCTTATGGAGGGTGTTACACATATGATGATACAAGAAATGGAATTGATCGAGAGTTTCAGAAACTTGAGCTTGGCAATGACTATGTTACCACATAGTCTCTATTTGAATAGATTAGATATCCAAAATGAATTAAGAAACCAAATTAAAGCTACACAAGAGGAAGATGATGAATTGAAAGAAATTAGTGAACAAATTTTGTTGGAAAAAAAAAGGAATTTAGAAAGACTCAAGATGGAATGATTATGTTTAGAGATAGAATGTGTGTGCCAAGAAAAGCTGAAATTAAAGAAAAGATCTTAGAAGAAGCTCATAAAAGCAAGTACACCATCCACCCTAATGTATCAAGACCTCTAGAAAATGTTTTGGTGGCCAAGTATGAAGAAAGATATAGCAGCGTATGTGTCCAAATGTTAGTGTGTCAAAAGGTCAAGATAGAACATCAAAAACCTTCTAATCCTTTGCAACCCTTAGAAATCCCAGAATGGAAGTGGAAAAGTATTTCAATGGATTTTGTAACAAGATTGCCTAGAACTTAGTTAGGTCATGATGCGATTTGGGTTATAGTGGATAGGTTAACAAAGTTTGCGCATTTTCTGCCAATAAGAGCTAATTATTCATTAGATAAGTTAGCTCGAATGTACCTCCAAGAAATTGTGAGACTGCATGGTGTCCCCTTGAGTATAATATCTGGTAGAGATCCTAGATTCACATCTAGATTTTAGGGAGCCCTGCAAAAAGCATTTGGAACTAAGCTAAATTTTAGTACAGGATATCATCCGCAAACAGATGAGCAAACTGAGAGAACTATCCAGACCCTTGAAGATATGCTTAGAGCTTGTGTGTTAAAACAATAGGGTAGCTGGGATAGGTTCTTACCTTTAGTAGAATTTGCCTACAACAATAGTTATCATTCCAGCATAGGTATGGCACCATATGAAGCCTTCTATGATAAAAAATGTAGGTCGCCTCTATGTTGGTATGAAACAGGAGAACAAACTATCCTAGGTCCAGAATTAGTACAACAGACTATTGTGCAAATCAAAAGGATCAAGGATAGGTTGTTAATTGCTCAAAGTAGGCAAAAGAGCTATGCGGATGAGAGAAGAGAGAAGAAGACGTTTGGAATTAGAAGAAGGAGAACATGTGTTCCTTAGAGTCACTCCTATTACGAGGATTGGTAAAGCCATTAAAACCAAAAAACTGAATCCTCGGTTTCTTGGTCCTTTCCAGATCCTAAAAAGAATCGGACCTGTTGCTTACTACATTACTTTACCACCCAATTTGTCAAATCTTCACAATGTTTTCCATGTTTTCCAACTTCGAAAGTATAATCTGAATCCTTCACATATCATAGAAAATGAATCAATACAGTTGAAAGATGATTTAACTTATGTAGTGAAACCTGTGAGGATCATGGATAGAGCAATTAAAGAGCTCAGAGGGAAACAAATTCCTTTGGTGAAGGTGTACTGGGATGGTGGTGACTCAGAGGAAGTTACATGAGAACTTGAGTTCAATATAATGCAGAATTATCCAAAACTTTTTGAATGAGGTACGTAAAATTTTGAGGACAAAATTCATAGAAAGGGAGGAGAATTGTAACATTCCCCATAACCTAATAATTTTTAATTAGTGTTATAGAAGCTCAGTATAGCTGGTAAGAATTATCTATTAATTTAGATAATTTTCTGAACTAGTTTGAACATAATTCTATAACAATGAATACAATAGAATAATTAAAGTATCTACTGAATCTGTTGATATGATGGAAATAAATATGAAAAATTTATTTCCTAACTTAGGACCATTAATAAGAGTTGTAGAAAATTTTGGAGAAACAACAGAGCTAGTTTGGTATTTTTAAGAATACTGACAGGGGATAAGTGAATAGTAAAATGAATGGCTAATTGACTTAGAAAATTATGAAAATATTTGGAGGTGGTAAATATGACATGCAGAATATTTTGATATAAAATTCCAATTAAGATAAGTATCAATAAGCAAATTTACTTAATTACTGAGTTTAATTCAATTTGAGACCGAGTAATGAAGTTTAACTGATAAATAGCAGCATATGAAAAATCCTGAAAAAATGAAACCAAAGACTAGGATGAATTCTAAAATTCTCCATAATACTTACGGACACTTAAAAACTTAGTTTTGGAAGATTAAAGCGTGCTTAACAAATATAAAAGTTACTACACTTAAAATTGGTCATACTTTGACCACCTACTACCCATTATTTTGTCTCTAGATTTATCTACCACATTCTCACTTTTTCTCCACAATTCCTATGGCAAAAACAAAAGCAAGAAGGCCCAAAATACAGCAGCAGAACCGTGAGTAAGAGAAAGGAAAAGAGAAGAGAAATAAGAAGCAAAAACAAGAGGAAAGGCAAGAGAATTCAAGGGAGCAAAGCTAGGAGTGAGGTAGGGGATGTTTATATTTATTTTACTCTTCATTTTCCATGGTTTTTGAATCAAAATTTTGGTTGTAAAACAAGAGAGGGTCACGGCCAAATCTAAGGGAAATAAGGACTTCCTTGCCTCTAATTGTTTCTCTATTTCTAATGGATGTTAAATGGAATTTGTAATATGATTAGGGGTTGTTATTTATGCTTATTTTATTTTATTGTGCTTCTTCTATTTTTTGTTTTATTGTGTTGTTACTTGTTCTATTTTTTGATTATTTCTCACTGTTCTATTTTTTATTTTATTCTTTGTTCTATTTTCTATTTATTCTCGCTAATGTCATTATTTATTTCTCATCTTCATTGTTTAATTTTGTCTTCACTGATTTATTCTGCTATTGTTGCTGTATTTCTATTTTTGCTATATAAAATTATGCTGCTATTGTAATTGTTACTGTTTTGCTGTTGCTACTGTGAATTATGAGTATAGTAATGTTTATTTGTGAATTATGGCCATGACATATTCTTAGTTGATGGTACTTGATAATGTGACTCATATCTTTAGTCTCTTGTGCTTGGTGTGGATAAAGTAAAGTGTTATGAGTTATGGGGAAGTCTTAGCAAAATGCATTCATAAAGTGACTATATAGGTCTTGTGATGGCCATGTAGGCCAAAAGAGTATTTCTAGGAGTTAGGGTACATTCCTTGATGTATTCAATGTTTATGTGTTTAAATTTGTTATTTATATGGAAACTTTATAGTTAATTGACCGAATGGCAAGTAATCATGTTTATGCTCAAGTTGATATTGGATATCTTTAGTATTTATTAATTGTTGAAAGTTGTGAAATGTGATGATGGAATTTGTTATAGGGCTCCTTGATCATTCAAGTTGAGTTAGGTTTTGCATTTAATATGCTTCCTTAATTCATGAGGTTGAGCTTGTATGTGTAATAAAATAATCAGTGCTCTCATAATTGAATTTGAAATAAAAATAAGAATTAGATAATTATCCTTGAATGAGAAGGTAATTATTTCACGCTTTCCTACTTAGTATCCTTGATTTTGTGCAAACTATGTTCTACTTTAGTATAGTGGATTTCGGAGACGATCCTGTATGAGGGCAGGGTATTCGACATTCCATATGAACCATAGAAATGACCTCTTGTGAGGAAGGGTGATCCTCTATTCTTGAATAAATTCCTCATAGTATCGGTATAAGAATTGTAAGATGCATTTGAAGAATTACATAAGGAATCTATAAGACTTGCAAAACTTGTTTCATCATCCAAGAAATCAATTTCCTCTCTTGAAAGCAATATATCTATGTTAAATAAGGAAATTGAGGAACTTAAAATAGAAAATGAAACTCTTGGACTTATTGATACAAATTCTTCGTGCATGACATGTTTATCACTAGAAAATGCATCTACACCCTCATCTTGCTCATCATGTAAAGCATTTGAAATTGAGATTGAGGACTTAAAAAACACTCTTTCAAAATTTACCTATAGAAGAGATAATTTCAACATTTTGTTTGGAAACCAAAGATGCGTTTTTCAAAAGGCTAGTTTAGGGTATAATCCTAATAAACAACAAAAGTTTCTCAAGAACTTCTTTGTTTCATCAAGTACATCAAGTAGTCCCTTTATTAAATGCTTTCATTGTGATAGGAAAGGGCATAGTGCATCAAATTGCAATGTAAGGAGGAATATCAATAACAAGCTAGGAATTAAATTGGTTTGGGTTCCCAAAGGCACTTTGCCAAAGACTAACACACAAGGACCCAAGAAAATTTAGGTACCAAAAGCCAAAAATTGAAGTGTGTTGTAGGTGTGCTTGAAGGCCAAAAATTAACTTTGGATATCTTGAAAAGTGGCTGCTCCAAGCACAAAACAAGAAAATGCTTCATGCTGTCCTCCTTGTCTCCAAAAGGCTTGAACTTGCATCCTTTGGTTAAGTGGAGTATTATTCTATGCTTGACTAGGTTAACATCTTGAAAAATATCTTTTATATGTCTTGTATATGCTAAATGAATATGCATCTTGTGTAAAATAACATGCATAATATCAATTTCTTTGAACATTGACATAATGGTTTAATCATGCATCTAATTTGGTGCATAATTCATCATCCTTCTGCATAATATGTAAGTTTCTGTATAAAGAGCACTTTTGCTGCATAATGTGCTATCTTGGTGCATAATATGGTATGTTGATATATAATATGTTGTATTGCTACACAATAATGTGTTTTTGTTGCACCAAATTGCTCAAAATCCACAAAGTGATTTAATCCTTGGTAAAAATAGTGTTTTTGCAAAAACATATGTTTTAGATCAAGACCTAGTCTGTTTTTATGCCTTTATGTTGTTTGGAATTGATTTGGAATGTTTTGGAACCTTTTTGAATGTTTTAAGTTTGGTCCTTTACTATTTAAAGTGCAAAAAATTGTTTTCAACAAGCTTGTAATCGATTACAAGACCTTTATAATCGATTACAGAGGCTCTGCCAAGCGTTCCAAGTAAAGTCAGAGAGCGTGTAATCGATTACACATACTATGTAATCGATTACAATGTCTCTAGAACTCATGTAATCGATTACACCAAACATGTAATCGATTACACGGATTCCAGAGGGCTGGTAATCGATTACACACACATTGTAATCGATTACACCGGCTTTAAAAATGGTTTTCAATGCTAAAATGACCATTTTTGCTTAAGATTGTCTATATATCATGAAAGAATGCATATTATTGGCTATGTGCTTAATGGTAATTGATTGTTTACATTTGTTGTGCTTAAATTACATACTATGGAAAATTTGATATTTATGAGAGCATAATGGATTAATGATCAATGACTAACCCTTATTAGCTCAAGCATGCAAGTGAAGTGAAAATATGCTACTTGAGTTTCGAAAACTTGAAATGGTCCACGTTTTCCAAGAGTCATGAAGACTTGAAGCTTGGAAGTTAGAATCACTTACAAAAACTCAAAGAGCACACTTTTGGTGATATCATTTTCTTACTCTTTTTTATGTTTTAATTTGAATATCATGTTATATTTGAAAAAGTCATATTTTTCTGCATAATGCCATTAATTTTGCTGCATAATGTGACATTTTTGTTGCATAATCTAACTTTTAATGCATAAATTGGTCATTTTATTGCACAATTCATACTTTTTGCTATTTTGTCATATAAAGACATATTTTTCTACATAATACCATTATCTTGCTGCATAATGTGATTTTTTTTGCTGCATAATCTAACTTTTACTGCATTATTTTGAAATGGATATTTTTTCAATGGATATTCTGGTTATATAATGCTGATTTGGTTGAATTCCTTATTGAATATTCATTATTTAGCAATGGTTTTGCTCTATCACTTCTCTCTTTGTCAAAATCTATATCTTGTATATCTTTTTGATCATGATAAAAAGGGGAGAAGTTTATGAGTCTTTGAGAAAAGGTAAATAACAATGTACAAATTCAATGATCTTGGAATTCCAAAATTAAGGGGGAGCTGTGCAATCTCTGATCGAATCACTTCTTGAAAAATAGAGGGGGAGTAAGTCTCTAATACACCTTTTGTGAATTTTAATTTATTTGAACTAACTCTTTTCTCAAATGAATGTTTGTCATCATCAAAAAGGGGGAGAATGTAATTGAAATTGACTAAAACAATGGTTTTGATGATAACAAACAAGAAAGGAATGGAAGTGCAAAGATCAAGTCCCAAGACTCGTCAAGCTTAGCTTATAGGACTTAAATTTTGTGTAAAGGTAAAAAGGAATCACACTAAACTCAAACAAGTTTTAAACATATTTATAAGTGTTTCTAAAATGTTTAAATGCCCAACAAACTGTTTTGGAAAGCTAGTTATGGTAATAGTTCAAAACTATGAAAAATAGTCAAGTTTGTGTTTTATAAAACTGACCTTTGGTTACTCTTTTAATCATAACTTTCAAACTCCTTTGAGTTTTGTTTTGAAACTTATTTCATATGAAAATAGACTCAAATATCTTTAGAATGAGTGGTCATTTGCTTTAAACGGATAGGAAATGAAAACGTTATGACTAATTAAAGTTTGAATTTTGAAAATCTGACCTTTGGTTACTATTTTGATCATATCTTTCAAAATACTTTGAGTTTTTTTCTAAAGCGTCTTTCATATGAAAATAGACTCAAAGATCTTTCCAATGAGTGGTCATTCGCTTTAATCGGATAAGAAATGAAGAAGTTATGACCTTTTAAAGTCAATTTTCAAAATTAGAAATCGTGTAATCGATTACACAAGTCATGTAATCGATTACAACGTTGACAGAAGCCGTGTAATCAATTACATGAAGTGTGTAATCAATTACAAAGTGCCCAGAAAGCTTGTAATCGATTACACAAAGTATGTAATCGATTACAAAGTGCCCAGAAAGCTTGTAATCGATTACCAAGTGCCCAGGAACGTTTCTAACAGCTATAAACGGCTAGTTTTCATAGAAAATCATTTCTAAAACCCTCTAACGGCTCTAAAACTCATTGGGCTATAAATACAGTGTTTGGGCATCAAAAACTAGTTGGAGAACATTCTAAAAATTATTCTTGAGCATTGAAAATGAAATTCATCATCTTTTTCTTCAAATCTTTGTTTTGAGCTAAGTGTGTAAATCCTTTATACCCATAAGCTTCAAGTTGTATTATCTACTCTTCAAGAGAGTTTCTATCTTCTACACTTTATGTAATCTATAAAGAGAGGGTGAGGTATCCCTCTAGAGTAAAGGGTGAGGTATCCATAGAAAGTGAGGCATCTCTCAAAGTTAGTAAAGGGTGAGGTATCCCTTGAGGGTGAGGTATCCCTCAAAAGTTGTAAAGGGTGAGGTATCCCTCTTTGAGGCTCAAGCACAAGGGTGAGGTATCCCAAGGTGTGGTGAGTGCTCTAGCTTGTAAAGGTTATCAAGCACCTATTAAAGCTTGAAGATAGTGGAAAATCTCTAGCGGTTGCTTGAGGACTGGATGTAGATCACAAGTGGGTTGGTGATCGAACCAGGATAAACTATTGTGTTTGATCTTCTAAACTCATCTCTTTACATTTGTGCATTTATTTTATATGCTTGCTTGAATGTTATTTATCTTAGATTGTTTAATTTGTGAGTGTAGTATTCAATCTCATTTATCTATTCACTTCAATCATCCATTAGCTTCAACAAAAATTATTTAACAAACATTTTACGAAAGATTTGTGAAAATATTTTATAAACTCAATTCACTCCCCTCTTAAGTTTGAGGTCACTTGGCTAACAAAAGTGTGTTTATGTTTGTTATGTTTATATGTTTGTCAGCAATTTTCTAACAGCTAAACCATTTAAGGATGGCAGAGTAAGGAGTAAATTTTGCTGTGGCGGTAATTTTACTCTTGAGACGCATCTAGATTGGGGTAGATAACTATTTTGTGTGGAAGTAGAAAATGGATTTAGGAAAATTTGCATGATTAAGTTAATTGTCTTCTTTCTTAAACATCACATGCTTGGTTATGGATGTTGAAATTTTTGTGGACTGAGAATGATGGATATATGCCTTGTGAGATTTTGAACCTATCAATGAATGGATTGAACATCTGTACCATTCTCTTCTTTCTTGTGTGATTGTTTTTACTCATGGAATTGTTACTCTAGAACTTGCTTTCATTCTTTTTTAGGCTACATTTTCACATGCATACATAAATATGATTGAGGCAATTTTCTTGAATTAACTACTTTGACCAAATAGTCAACCTTGCATATTTTCCTTTGTGTAACCCCTTTAAGCCTATTTGACCATTCTTTGTTTCAAACTCATTGTGTGCCTTAAATGAAAAACCATGTTCTTACCTAGCCTTAGGGAATAAAAGAGCATTGACTTTGTTATCGGATGAGTTTCTTGAATAAGTGTGGGGGTATACGTGTAAGTATTTCAAACAAAAAACAAAAAAAAAAAGAGCTAACCATTGGGTGCTCGGAAACAATAGGAAGAGAAGAAGAATGTTCATTCCTAACAATGAATTCAATCCACCAATTTGCATTGATCTTTAACAAAATATTAATCAGATATTAGTCATTGTCCTTTATGAAAAGGAAGTAAACAGAGAAGGAACTAAGAAATTTTTGGGAAATTTAGACTGAATGTACTCAAACATCTTCTCCACTCTAACTATATCATAATGCTCTTTTATTCTCTTTAGTATTTAACTTGTCTTATCTATATTACTTCCTCCTTTACCTTGACCTCATTACAACCTTGAATAAAGTCCTCATGATTTGTGTATATATGTTATTTTTGAGTAGCGAAAAAGTAGAAAATAAGCAAGCTTATGGTAGTGCAATTATTCAAAAGTTGAATAGAGTGAAATACTAATCTTTTTAAACACTTGAGAGATTGAGAGTGAATTCTGTGAGGATCTATCATTCTTGATTCATTCTTTTCAACTGAAGTTTCCTTGCTTGTTGGTTTGAGATGTGAAGAAATGTTACCTCATGACTGTTTTGATCCCTTGATTGTCTAGTTACTCTTATTGAGTCATTGAATCCTTTGAAATTTTTAGTTTTTGAGTTTGTGTTGCTTTTCTTTATTTTCTGGTTTTTGTTTTTTGTATTTTACCTAGGAGTGCAAAAGTTAAGTGTGGGGGAATTTGATAACACTGTATTTTATACATTTTATAATCCTCTCACTGGGTTTCTTAAGGTTCAATCAGGCTTAATTATGTTGGTTTTGACACATTTTATGATATTAAGCTGAATTGGATCATTAAACAAATTATTGCATAAATCAGTCTTAATTATCTCTTTGGCAATGTTCAGTAAACTAGCTATAACTTGAGTTGTAAATATATGATTGATGTGATTTTTGTCTTGTAGGAAAGCTAAGACAATTTCCTACAACTTTTATACAGAACACAAAACTCAGATCAGACTCCTTGGAGGTCATATTGGGCTTTGAAGTCAGAACAGAGGAGCTGAAATCGAGTCTAAATGCTCTGCAATAATTGGATCATATCTTGAGTTCTAGGAATAATTTTGGACTCAAACTAAATCCATTTTAAAGTAAAGATCCAGACCTACAACTTTCATGAAAACCACTATTCTCAAAAATGAAAAAAATAGGAGACACGATTGTACATGTTTGCTCAATTATTATTAAAAAAAATGTCATCGATGACGTTTAAAACTTAATAGTTAAGTTTTACTATGCAGGTTACTGTGCATTGCACAATAACCTTGAATTTGCCTATAAATAGGTAATTCATTTCAGAATGAAGGGGTACATTCGGGGGAGGGGGAATTCTGAGGAATTTCCTCCTCCCTCCAATTTCCTTTCTCTCTCTTTTTCTCTTTTTCTCTCTTTTAATCTATGTGTAAATAAGTTTCAGTCTACTTGGGTCAAAGTGTAAAGCTCTTGGTAATAAAATAAGGTTAGATTTATTCCTCTCTTGTGCTTTAATAATTTATCTTTCTAGTAGCTATTATATATGTTATATTTTGTTTCTGATAATTTAGAAACTACCTTTATAAAGAGGAGTTCTTAATTTATTATAGACAAAATATTGACACAGTGAATGCTTTAACCCATTTACAAGTGGTGATAATAGTTAAAGGAAACATAATATAATTACGTACTGAACTTTTAACGATATATTTTTCAATTAGAACCTCCATTATGTGAGGATTCTAATTGAGTTATAAAAGGAATTAATCTTACTATTACTTTATTTACCAAGAGTGGATCTTTTTAACCCAAGTAATTAATTTTTATCATAGTAACAAATATTTACCTTACCTTAATTAATCTTCATCAATTCCCTGTGGATTGACCTCGGACTCCCGAGAAATTTATTACTTGAGACAACCTACACTTTGGTTCATAATGCAACAATTAATCCCGCATCAAGTTTTTGGACTTGGTTGAAAAATTTGTGCATCACATACCACAGAAATAATGATGCATTTTATAAGAATAGACAAGAGAAATCTATACCTCTACCTAGGTTGTCTGGGGCTGAGGTATGGGAAGATGTTTGTGTGTTCCAAAGGTAACTGAGATGGGTCCATGTACATGTGCTGGGTTCAAGGTTACTCATAATTGGATAAAGCAAAATATTTTCTGGGAGTTACCATATTAGGAAACTAATATGATCAAACACAATCTTGATGTAACGCATATTGAGAAAAATGTGTTTGATAATGTCTTTAATACAGTGATGGATATTAAAGACAAAACCAAAGACAATATTAAAGGTAGAATGGATATGAAAGAGTATTGTAGGTGGAGGGAGCTACAGCTACAAGAATTGCCTAATAGAAAAATTTTGAAGCCTAAAGCAAAATTTGCGTTGTCCATGGAACAAAAAAGGGTTGTATGTAAATGGGTTAGTGAATTAAAAATGCCTGATGGATATGCCTCTAATCTGCATAGATGTGTAAACATGAGAGAGGGGAAGCTATTTGGGATGAAGAGTCATGATTGTCATGTGTTTTATGGAGCAGTTGCTACCAATTGCTTTTGGTGCATTACCAGATCCAATGTGGAAGCCTTTAGCTGAGTTAAGTAAATTCTTCAGAGATTTGTACTCAATAGTGTTACGTGTTTCTGATTTGTTACTAATGGAGCAAAACATCGTCATCACAACATGTAAGTTAGAATGAATCTTTCCACCTAAATTCTTTAACTCAATGGAGCATTCACCTATTCATCTGCCGTATGAGGCAAGAGTAGGAGGCCCTGTTCAATATCGATGGATGTATCCATTTGAGAGGTAATCATCTACTTTATTGTGTTTTAAATTTGGTAATCTTTTTATTTCAAATTTTAGCAATTAATGATATCATGTTTCTTTTAAGTACTTGAATAGGTTAAAACGAATGGTTAAAAACAAATCACGTGTGGAAGGGTCCATATGTGAGGCATATTTATGCCAAGAGACTTCTCATTTTTGTTCTTACTATTTTGAATCTCATGTGAAATCAATGAGAAATAGAGTTAGTTGAAATGATGATAGAGGTTTAGATGAGACAATCCAAACCACTTTATCAATTTTCAATCATCCTGACCGCTCAGCTGGAACTTGTAACAGTAGGTATTTAATGGATAAGGAAGTAGTTGCTGCACATTTACATATCCTACTTAATTGTGAAGAGGTTCAACCATATATTGGGTAAGTGAACCAAATCATTCTTGAATTGTTCATTTTAGTATGTATATGTAATTGGTTCATATTTAGTAACCTTGTGCATGTTGTTAGATTTTTTGAGGAATATTTGAAAGCAGCTAATCCAAACATCAGTTGCACTGATGTTGATGGTATGATTGCATTTGAATTTCCATCCTGGTTCCGAAGTTACGTAAGTGTCTTAACACTTTTTTTAATGATATTAATACTTGATAGTTATGTTATAAATTATATTGATTTTACTATTATCATTGGTAGGTTCACCATAAAAATAACTTGGTACAAAATCAATTTTTGCACCACTTAGCATGGGGTCCAAAGAGAAAGATTCATATATAGTCTATCTAATTTGTCAATGGTTATAAGTTTTATATAGAAGATTGGAGTATCGGTAAAAAAAAAAACCATCAATTATGGGGTTTGTGTTAAGGGTGATGACAAAGTAGAAGAAGAGAATTATTATTATGACATTAATAAAGAAATTGTGGAAGCAGAATACCTAAGAGAACTAATGAAATGGTTAGTGTTATTTAATTGTGAATGGTTTGATGTTGTACTTAATCGTGGTGTGAAGGTTCATAAATAATATGGAATCTTGGAGGTTCGACATACTCGACGGTATCCAAAATATGACCCCTTCATATTTGCTCAAAATGTAATTCAAGTATATTATGCACCTTATCCTGAAAAAATAGAAGACAAGGCTAATTGGTGGGTTGTCATTAAAACCAAACCAAGAGGTACTGTTGATGCTCGATATGCATTAGAGGTTGCATATCAAGATGCTGCAACCTATGTGGATTTTATAACAAATGATGACCCTCTTGATAACTTGAGAGATGAAGAAGGTGATAATCATGAGGAAGAAGTTGATGTCAGCGAGGATGATGAGGAAGATGAGGTAGAAAGTAATAAAGGAGAGGATAGCGAGGAAGATGAATTTGATTTTGACAATGATTCTGAAAATGACAATGAAGATGAAGATCTTCAACAATATGAATTGCTTGATGATGATCGTGATGACGATGATAGTGATGAATGTGATGACTATGATGATGATCATGAATATGATTAGTGTTTGTTTTTTTAAATGCTAACAAAAGGTAAATTAATTGTGTTTTGTATTTTGCACAAATTAATTATTATTTATTTGATAAACATTTTAATTTACATTCCATTTGTGTTCATTGCAGATGTCTGAGAGAGATCGAGGTAAGAGAAAAGTTTCTAAGGGTCGCCCAAAAAAGTAACAACCGGTGCGACCGATGCGACATTCTATTGCTCACCCACTTTTAACCTCTACTAGTTCTACATCTCCTGCTACTACTCCATCACCCACATTACTAGCATTTACTTATTCAATCCCAAGTGCACTTTCACCACCTCTTACTCAACCATCTCACTGTGTGGTGCCTCCGATAGAGGAGTCTCGTCACAATGTTGGATCATCTATCCATCCAACAGATGTAGGATCTGCACCTGGATCAAGTCATACTCAGGATGCATCAGATGCACAAATGTCTGGTAGCAAACCAATTTGATATATTATAACTAAATGCCTGTATTGTTTGTAGATTTTTGCCTTCGCATCTGGCGGCAAATGGCATCAGTGATATCTTTAGGAGCCATTATTTAGAGTCATGGACATCATGGAAAAGGATAGGTGATACCATAAGAGATATGTGGTTTGCAGAGTTTATGGTAATTTTCAAATTTTTATTACTACAATTAAAAATTTGATAGACTTTTTTTTGGTCATAAACAATTTGCTTACTCATATTTATTGTAGAGGAAGTATATTGTCATTCCACTAGATAATTATTGGGCTCGAAGAAAATTTGAGAAACGAGGTGCAACATTGTTGAAGAATGTTATGGAAAAGGCTCGCAAGAAAATGGAGAGATCAAGTTAGCTTGGGAATGAGACATGGGATGCATTGTGTACACATTGGGAAAGTGAGGCTTTCAAGAAGAAAAGTGCAATTGCAAAAGCCAATCGAACATCTAATTGTAGAGGATATGGAGCTTCATATCACACTAGTGGCTCTATTACCTCATCTAAGCATAGAGCTAATCTAGATAAGTTCACTATTATCTTTCATTATTGTCGAAGTTATCTAATATGGTTAAATTTACCAATATGATTTTGTTACAATTGCTGCAGACTAAGTTGAATGGTGTTGTTCCATCAACACCAACATTATTTCACCATACACATCGACATAAGGATCACACATGGGTGGATAGGAGGTTAGAGTATATAGCTGTAAGCAATTGTTTTATCTAATTCAAACTCTTGAGTTTGAAATAATGATGTTCAGTAATTGTATTCTTGTTGCTATCTTGATGTTTAAAAGGAACACTAAATATAAGTCATAATTTTTTTTTATGTGTGTGGTTGCAGCTTTTAACATGTGATTGAAACCACGTTTATTCATATACTTTATGTAATGACTTATATTATGTTAGACTTATATGTTGCTTTAACCTTTTGCATTAATTAGTGTCATATTGGTATTGACAGACCAAATTTGCAAACAAAATGCAAGATATGACCCAAAGAGCATCGGAGCAGGGAGCTCCTCCCCCAGATGAGTTGGATGTGTGGCGCAATGTGGCTAGAGTGAAAAAAGGTAAAATATATTGTCTTGGAATTGAGTCAACCGTAGTGGCTGGAAGACCACAATATCGTGGCTAAAGTTCTTTATCATCTGACTGGGTGCGAAGAGATGAACTTGAAGAATTAAGAAATGAGAGAAATGAGCTTCGGGCTCAAGTGGCAGATAATAGGAGACAGATTGAGGAGACAACCAGACTGGTACGAGCGATGATGCAATCGATGAACTTTCAGCCTTCTCAAACATTTTCCGTGACTGATGGAGTAGAAGAAGAGGAGAATGAGGAGGAGGAAGAGTTTTTATGATTTCAGTTTAGTTTGTGTTGTGTTTAACTTTCTTACATTTGAAATGTTGTAGTAATGAGATATTGTAGACAATGCTTAGTTTAGTTTATTCTAGAATGTCTTGATGTTTAAATGAGATATTCTAAAGACTGAATTAGTTTAGTTTACGTTATTTTTTATTTATGTGTTTGATTATATATGAGATTATTGACTGTTGTTTATTAGGTGTTTTAAAAATTTGGATTTTAATAAATTTAAAAATAATTACAAATTCATATCACAAATTAGAGATCGAGTTAGGGACCGAATATATAAAAAAAATATTTAGTGATTGATTTAGAGACTGATAAATCAGTCTTGTAATATATTCAACCTTTTAGAGACCGATTTAGAGACCGATACTATAAAATATATAATATATTCAAAATTTTAGAGACCGTTTTAGAGACCGATTTAGAGATTGATTTAGAGACTAATAAATCGGTCTCTAGTTTAGAGACTGCATTAGTGATCAATTTTACAAAATATATAATATATTCATATTTTTTAGAGACCGATTTAGAAATTGATATAGAGATTGAAAAATTGGTCTCTAAAATATTGGTCTCTAGATTAGTCTTTAATGTACTTTTTTGAAAAATAATTTATCAATATTTGATCGAAAATTAGTGAACAATTTTTTTAAATAATCAGTCTCTAAACCGGTCTCTAAATTTAGAGACCGACCAATATCAGTCGTTAATATTTACCGACGAGAGTTTTAGAGATTAGTTTAAATTAGTCTCTAAATCAATCTCTAATTATTTTAAAGATTAATTTTCTTGATTTAGAGATCGATTCAAATTTTTAATAGTGAATACTCCAATAACTGTCTGGACAAGTAGGCATGGGTGATTTCTTGGATTTTTGCTTTGTTGGATTAACCCTGCGGGATGAGATGGAGGCCGAGGTTGGAGTCGTAGGTGCAGACATGCAGTGCAGGACAGGAAGAATGACGCGTTTTGGTTCAATTAAGTAGGCTCTAACACCACATTGAAATACTATTTTACAAAGTGTTATTTTTTCAAATAAAAAAAAAGTTGGAATATTCAACAAGACGGCCAATAGATTATTTTAAGATTGGGAAAGTAGTCCCTCTTTTCGCTTTTTATTTAAACTTCCAAGTTAAAAATGTATATTTTATTTAAATTTAATAATGAATAAATTTTTTGTTTCTCTTTTTAATCTTTTTATTTTTCTGTCAAATTTATTTAAAGTATAACCACACGTATACTTGAGGTTATTCGTGAAGACACATTCTAATCTTATAAATAATTTTTTTCAAAACAATATAGCTAATCCTATAACATAATATTGGTTGATTTTATGCATAAAATATTAATTTCAAATTATTATATCTTTAAAATTGTAAAGAAAAATTAAAAAACATATTAAATATAAAAAATAAAGATACTCGTATTTCACGGGAGTATAAAACTATAGACTAGTTATTTCTATCTCCCTCCCCCAAAATTTCCCCAATCAGCAATCCAACTTAACTTTAAGGTTATTTGTATTGGACGCTTCCAACTCTTTTATTTACTGCAAGGTATTACATAGATTTTATGATGGTTTTCGTACTTATCTCAAATACAATTAGATATTGTTAACCTAATTGTAATTTTTTTATTTGGGTTTATAAATTCTTATATTAATATTCATACAAGTGGAATATCATAAAAGTTAAACAATTAAATTCATTTTGGTCATTAAGAAATTTATGTGTCATTAAGTTGGTTCTCTATTTATAAATATATCAAATTGTGAATATCAATTTGTACTATTAGATTGATCCTTAAAGTGACACCAAATCAATCATTAGAAGGATGAAATTAAATAAGTGGTAATTAATTATTATTGAAGGAAGAATTTGATGTTTTTAATAACAGGAGGACTAATATAAGGTTGTGTATATGTGTATAAGACAAATAGATATTTACACAAATTAAATAAATAATAATCTTTTATTGTATTTGCGATAAAGGGTAAAGAGATTATTTTTCCTTTAAATTCTTTAAAAAATAATAAAAATAATGTAATTTTATATTTGACCCCTCAATAAAAGTATAATGAATTCTTGGCCCCTTCAAGATAAGATCAGTTACTCCACTCTTGTTTACAATGATTAATGTTTGCTATTGAAATATTAGATTTATACCACTTCCATTTATACCCATAATATTGGTGTTTTAATATAAATTTATACCATTAAATTGATCTTTAAAGTGACACCGATGAAATGGATGGTATTGAAGGATGAATTTGATTTTTCAATAACTAGAGGGCTGATGTCGCGTATACGTTTATAAGATTAAAATAGATATTTCACTAATTAAATAAATGATAATTTTTTATTGTATTTACCATCTAAATGATTATATTTCCTTTAAATTTTAAAGAAATAAAAAAATTTAATGTAATTTTAGATTTGGCCCTTCAATAAAACTAGAATGAATTCTTGCCCCCTTCAAGATAAGATTACTTACTCCACTCTTGTTTACAATGATTCATGTTCACTATTGAAATATTAATGCCTCTATTTTAATTTGTTTTTAAGATTTGTATTAGAAATGAATATGTAATAACACTTAATTTTAAACACAAGTTGTTCAGAATTGAGTTTCGGGAATTACTTGAAGAGGTAATAGATGAATGATTCCTCTGTGGCGCAACTCCTTCTACGGTGGAGCGAGTGGGTGGATACCTGTAAAAGGCATTCTGATGCTCAAGTTAGTGGTTGTGCAAGGAGGGTTTTGCATACATTGTCTCTCTTGCTTACTGTATTTATATAAGCATGTAAGGGTTTTCAGTGTCTGAGCATTCAGTACGTGCTGAATGTTGCTATAAGGGACCGTGGCAACATGATCGTAGGAGACAGGATCGTGGGGTCAGGGTCGCAAGGCCACTACCCTCCTGTCTTTACTTGCTTGCTCATATGGGATATGATAAGGAATTCGTTCCTATTGTTACACTTGGCATTTTAGCTACTTCATGTTCATTGTACGCTTGGGTGCAAACTTGGCGGGTCGGGTTGCTCTAGTTCTTTGGGCCCGTAACCCGATCTAGAACAGTTACCCCCAGTTATATGCTTTGGTGGTACAACAAAGTGTCAAGATACAGACTCAATTGGAGCACATGGGGCACAATGGGTAAAGGGATCCAAGTTACAACTTTGGTGACAAGTCCCAAGATATTTTTTCCAAAAGGCCGAGGTCTGTGATGTATTGTGACAGTTTGCTAGGGTAGATGAGTAAATTCGGGATTCGGGCTAGATCGCTCCATTTGCGTAGTCATTCTGTGGTCCAGGGTCTCATTGAGCTACCCCCATGTGTAGTTGGGGCCTTGCATGCTTTCCTCCAGGTTTGGATCGTGGTTTGAGGTGTTATTACCATGACGGCCCCCATGGTTCGAGACCCAGGGTTAGCTTTCTGTAGTGCCACATGTCACTTTGATTTCAAACATTTTGTTTCCCATCCGTTTGATTTTCTTTTGATCAAAAGTGATGTGACATGCGTCTTAAAGAGCATTGTTTGGGCTTTGTATCGTCATTAGCGCTACTCTGGAATGACGTATCTAGGGAGTAGTGACATATCCACATTCATTAATGGCAAGGATTCGTAACAAATTGCGCTTTCTTGGGAACTTCTACTTTGTATTTACTGGGAATTAAAGCGATTTGATCATAATAGTAGCTTCACGCTGCTTCCCAACTGCCCACTGCCCTTGTGACCAATCACAAAATAGGGAGCATTAAAACTGGGCTTCGAAAGTGCAACCACTCAGAATGCCTCATTCCTTCTATAAATAGGGAATGTTTGTAGTGGTGCTATCACCTACTCTTTTTCATTCTTCAACGTGTTTGAGAGTGGGTTTTTCCCTAAGAATGGCCCCTTCTTTGTCTTTTGTGAGTGTTTGGAGGTTTGTGTCTCCTTTTGAGACCATCCTCTTCTTCTTCCTCAAATCTTTGAAGGTGTTTGCCTTTTCTCTCACCTATCCCTCTGGTAGAGGCCTTTCTTTCCAGGCATATTGGCTTGGTGGGGACCAAGTAACCGCTCTACGTGGCTCGGTCAACATACCTCCGGAAGGCGGAAGCCTTTTGCTCCTGGTGTATACGAGAGTGGACAAATTTCTTACTCTTGCCGGAGGGTTCATGGCCACTGTCACAATTCCTATGAGGCATGCTTCCCTAAAGTTCTTCCTTTGCTTCCATGCTTTAGGCGTGCAGATGTGTGGCTGGATGCGTAGGAATGTCTCTTTAGTGAAGCAATTTCCTCATGTTGACTGGAAAAGGGCTGTGCAAGTGCCCTTTAGGGAATCACAAAGGCGGTCATGGTGGGGCCTGACCTCCATCATATGTTCAGGCTACTTTCTTGGCTGTTCTCTAGTGGGTATTCTTGGGCAGGTGTAGCTAATAGGCTCCCTTTGTAAGACCGATGATGTATAGAATGTAAATAATGATAGTAAGCGTTTGTTTTCCTTGAATATTCGTTGTGTTTTGACACTTGTAGGCTTGTATTTTGTTTTTGTTCATTCAAGGTGGGTCCAAAGCCCGATCTTATTTTTGTGACGAATGTTCTCCTTATTCATCCGAGATGAGTCCAACGCTCAATCTCGGGGGTGGGATTCGTTAAAATGGACGAATGCGCATTTTGCAAACCGAGATGAGTCTGAAGCTCGAATCTTGGTGATTTGGTTCGTTTAACTTGGACGAACACGCGTTTTGCTTGCTAAGATGAGTCCAAAGCTCGAATCTCAGCAGTTGGGTTCGTTTAACTTGGTGAACACGCGTTTTGCCCACTGAGATGAGTCCAAAACTTGAATCTCGGTGGTTGGGCTCATTTAACTTGGACGACATGGAAGCCTGTGGATGTGAGGTCTATGATCCAGGGCGACGGTCGGTTATGCTTAACCTCTGTAAACTATAGTGGGTTTATGGGTTAATGTTAGACTTAAATAGGTACAGGTGAAAACCCCTGAATGCTCTACTTGAGCCCGAGGGGTGTTCAAGTGGCTTTCCTAGTTTGGTCGTTATGTAATGATGTTAGAATAGCTGATCCTTTCGGATCTTGCATTCCTCAAACCTCAGCAAGGCTTGGTGACCTTGTGGGTTGACAGGCCCAAGTATCCAAGGACTCGAGGTCACTGCTAGGATATCGGTTGTAAATATTGTTGAGCCAAAATACTTAGGGACTCAGGGTCTCAACTGAGGTTCTGGCTTTGAGATAGAGTGACATTCATGAAAAAATGCCAATTTATTGATGTCAAAGTATGCTTCTTACATGGCAAGAGTTACAAATTAACATCGTTTTTACATTTCACCTTGATTGAACACCCAAAGACCAATGGACAAGCCGAAGCTGCCAATCGGGTTATACTTAGGGGGATCAAGAAAAGACTAGATGGCACCAAAGGAAACTAGGTAGAATAGCTCGATCATGTCCTTTGGGCATGTTGAACCACACCACATTCCACCATAGGAAAAACCCTCTTCATGTTAACCTACAGTTGCGAGGCCATGATCTTGGTGGAGATAGTAGAACCAAACTATAGGAAGCAAAGTTTCTCCGAAGAACCCTACCCGGATCTCATCTGCCAAGAACTCGACTTACTCAAGGAACAACGCCATGTTGCCCACGTCCGAGAAGTAGCCCTCAAGCAGAGGATTGCTACATAATACAATTCCAAGGTAATATCACACTGGTTTAACTTGGGTGACCTCGTACTTCGTAGTGTGGATGTAGGAGGAAGAAACACAAGAGATGGAAAATTGGCTCCCAATTGGGAAAGGCCCTACAAGATTACGTCCAAGACCAACATAGGAGCTTATACTCTAGAAACCCTCTCGAGCATGGAAATTAAAATACTTTTGGAATGCTGATAAATTGAGAAGATATTATAGTTCGGTCTTGTCAAGATAGGTGGTATGGACAACGTTTTCTTTAGTTCCTAGAATAGGTCTCACACTCCAAGGTCCACACGAAGTTCTTCCCCTTCTTTAAAGTTTAGAAAAGGGGGAGGGACTTCTGAGCAGCTTTGGCCAGGAAGCATATGAAGGCAGGGATCTGACTTGTAAGTTATTACACTTTTTGACAGATTGAGGGCTATATATATCGAGCACGGCTTGGCATGGCTAGCCTCAATTCCTCGGTTTGTTAGTAAGAACCCTAGAAATTTGTCAGCCTATACTCCAAAAGCGCATTTCTCTGAGTTCAATCACATGTTGTGCTTTTGAACCTCGGCGAATACTTCCTCTAAGTCCTAAAAGTGACTACTGGTTTAGGCCATTTTGACTATTATATCATCAATATATACTTACAACATCTTACTAATCTGCCCTTCGAAGACTTTGTTCATCATCCTTTGGTAAGTTTTCCCAACATTTTTAAGTCTAAATGGCATCACCAGGTAGTAGTAGGTCCCCATCTCATTGATGAAGTTAGCTTTTTCTTCATCTTCTAGATTCATGGGGATTTGATTGTACCCGAAGTAGGCATCCATGAAGGAGAGCAACCTGAATCCGGATGAATTATCAACCAGCTTGTTAATGTTGAGGAGTGGGTAAGGGTCTTTTGGGCACGCCTTGTTCAAGTCGATGTAATCGATGCACATACGCCATTTCCCACTAGCCTTTTTGACTAAGACCATGTTAGAGAGACAAGTGGTGTAGGAGACTTCTTTGATGAACCCTACGTCTAATAGCTCATTGACCTATTTTTGGATTACTTCTTGCCTCTCAGGTCCAACTTTCCTTTTTTGTTAGACCACCAATCTTGCATCTTTCTTGACGAAAAGTCAGTGGCAGATAAAGTCTTAGTCTAGTCTTGGCATTCAGCAGAAGTTCAGGTGAACAGGTCTTTTTTTTTGTCAAGATTTTGATCATTTGGGACCTCTCTTTCTGACTAAGTTGTCACTCAATCTTAGTCACCTGATCTAGTTTGGTCCTAAGTTGAAGGGACTGGAGCTCACCATCAGGTTGTGTGTGTATGCTGCAAATTTCCTCATGTACATCTAACTCAGTCAAGAGGATGCTAGTTGCGTCCATAGTGACCGGGGTTGAGTCGTTACGTCGATCCGTGGTACATGATTTCTTGGTGATCTTCAGACTTTCACTACCCCAAAGGTGTTAAGAGAAGGACGCCCCAATATGACGTTGTAAGTTGAGGGGTAGTCAGCCACTAGGAATTTTACCTTAACAGTTTTGAAGAGAGGGCCTTCCTGATGGTCAAGTGGGCCTTGATGTTCCTAACCGGGGAGATCTTGTCACCCATGAACTTTATCATTTCTCTGGTATACGGGATCAACTCTTCCCTTGATAGTTCTAGCTTGTTGAACAAATCCAGGAACATGATATCTACTAAACTCCCTTGATCCACAAACATTCTGTGGACCTCGGCGTTGGTGATGATTTCAGTGATGACCATGGGGTCGTCGTGATCTGGGATGACATTTTCGTAGTCCTCAATAGAGGGGACTTTTTTTTTATCCCTTTCCGATCTTAGTTTTAGTAAGGGGTGTTGTATTCATCACCATCCGGAAAGCCCTTTTCCTGGCGTTCACGGAATCACCACCACCCGCGAAACCTCCTGAGATGGTGTTTACTACTCAGGTTGATTCAATGTGTGTTTCCTTATCTTCCACTGGATTTTCGGAATTGTGCAGCACTAATGTTCATTGCCCAACGACCCCAGAAGGTGCTCCATGGAGGGAAGGGCGCTGCCTCACCATAATCCTCAAGGAAGGAGGGATGAGATTCTCTCTGGTGAAAGAAGTCACCTGTCCATCATATCTGAGTTCCAAGCAGACTATGACCGGCTCCACAACCAGTTGAGGAAGGAGAGTTACGCATGGTAGAAGTGCAGTTTTGGTTGGTTGATGTAACACCCCAAATTTTGTATCTCTTAAACAGTAATTTTGACAGTTAATAGAATTTTACTGTTTAGTAATTTGTGGATACTGTAAAATTATTTTGTTTATTCCGTTAGCGTATTTGATCGTTTTGAGTGATTTACTCCGTGTCAGGAAAATAAAAATTTCTGGGCCAGGGAAAACTTTACGTAATTTAATTTTTACCATTAGGTAATTATTTTACGTAATCTGATTTGATATTTATGCGTTTTCTAATATTTGTGATTTTATGTGTGATTTTGAATTTTTTTTTGTTTGTGGGTCCCACGAGATGTTTGTGGGCCCAGGTGACCTTACGTGGGCCCAAGTGGGTCCCGCAAAGTGAAAAAAAATTTTACGCATAGAAAAATTTGTACTGTTTAGACGGAGACAGGAGATCTTACTAAACCTGAATCCGGAAACAGTTTTAGAAAATTTATTTTGTACTTATTTATTTATTGAAAGATAAAAATACAGTAAATATATTCTTTCGTGAGATTTTTAGTAGATAAAAATAGAAATTATATTGCTAAAGTCAACATTGGTGGTTTAGATATCCACTATTGATTCAATTAACGGTTAAGAAATAAATTTAATAAAGAAACATAAGATAATCATCATTGATTTAATCAATAGTGTGATAATAAACTTAATTAGGCAAGCTTCAATATCAACCGTAGATTTAATCAACGGTGTAAAATTAATTATATAAAGTGACCATTTACAACCATTGGATTTAGAGTTGATCAAGGGTGAAGATTTGGTCTTAAAAAGTGACAAAGACCATTTATGACCATTGGATGAAGAATTAATCAATGGTGGAGATTTGGTCTTAAAAAGTAGCAAAGACTAATTATGACCATTGGATTAAAAGTAAGAAGAAGTAATCTTGACCCTTTATTTTGGAGACACATCTAATGGCTAGAATTTAAAGGAGAAGGATCCAATGGCTTAGATTAAGTCTTCTAAATTAAAAGTCTACCTAAATCCTAACCATTGAATTAATCAATGGCTAGGAATGCTTCAAATAATTGTATAAAAAAAAAAAAGATGACAACTTCATGCATTATGGAAGGGGGGACAGTTTTGGAGTGCTTGGACAAGGAGGAGACCATTTTTTTTTAGTAGCCTTTTTAGGCTAAAGAAAAGATGAAGTCAACAATGATTTGATTAGTAACTAATTAAGCCTAATTTGATTAATCTAATGGCTTATTAACAAGTTAAGTAAACTAAATTAAATGTTAAATTGTTATAATCTAATTCTTAATTAGATATCCTAATTTTAATTAGAGATTATAATATGTGAAATAATATGTTAATTAATTAGTTATATAGTTAGAATGTTAGTTAAGATTGGTTAGGAAATTTAACCTAACTAATTACCTAATTAATTAGCATGCAGTTAGGTGAAAATTGAGAACAATTAATTCCCTAAAATACTCAAGGAGTCACACGGTTTTCATGCAGCTTGGGGAGACTTTTACATGGTTCTTGAACCTCCAATAATAGCCATGCAAACTAAATTAATGACCATTATTGTTTGTCATGGTCAATATGACCATTATTGTTTTGTTTGCTTCCTTTGGATTGCATGATGAAGGGGGGTTAGAGAAGCAAGAAAGAAGAAGAGACATGTTGAGACATGTTGGAGTAATTTTAGGCCAAAGAAAAAGCTTGAAGACATTAATTAGATGTCTTAACCAATTATTGGTCATTTTCCTAAAGCAAAATTATTTTCTCCATGCAATGCTACTTTGCTACCCACTTCAATTCAATTTGATTTCATTTGTATCACATTTTATAACACTTAACTCATTCTCTCTCTCTCTCTCTTCCAATTTGTTAAGAACACTAAGAACAACACCATTTTCTTTCCTTCCTTGAGCATTCGGTCACCACCCATGGAACCACTTCCAATCTTTCATAATTTTATCTAGTTACATATCTTGAATCCTTTCATCAATTCAAAACACTTTCATGTTGAAGACTTTCTCTAAATCATTCATCTTCATCACTCAACCAAGCCAAGAACACAAAACAACTATTTTCCTTCATTTTCTCACCAAATGGTTCTACCATGACCACCGTAACACTCTTGTGGGGGTGTCACATTTGTTATTAAAATAAAATAACGATTAACGAGAATAATTAAATTATAAGGTTTTGATATAAATAAGTAATAAAACTTGTGCACTTACTTTGTTTCGAAAACATAAAAGTTGTATCCTCAAGATATTTCACCTTAAAAAATTATTCTTATACACACATACATAGATAATATCAAATTACACCCTGTACAATATACATTATATCCATAAACATATCCATCGATACTAATATACAAAAATTTACATAAGTTTTGTTTTCCTAAGTTGACAAATAATTTACACATAATTTACAAATAAAAATACATACCAAAAGAAAAAGAAAGCATAAAAGGTTTATATTTAAAAAAAATAACAAACCCAAGTACACATGTCACTAGAAACTTCATGATTCATTAAATGGAAGGGGTGCTGCATAGTTTTGGAGTGTTTGGACACAACACTAAACTCATAGAGTCCGAAATAGACAATTTTTTCTAGAACATAAATCGATACAAAAAGCCTTTTCGCAAAGACATAGTAATAATCCTGTATAAGCAAAACATTACGTTCTCCATAGATACAACCAATGATTGAATTCCAAACTCGATAAAACCCAAAATCCGGTGTCGACATCTCACCCTATCGTACTAACACTAGAGATGATCTAAGGCTTCGGTCTTGAAAAATTTGATCGTGGTTCTTCCTCTGCTATGTACTAAACTCGGTTCTTCAACCCCTTAACATAGTCTAAATATATATATATACATACAACAAACAAAACAAACAATATATACACCAAATAGAAGGTAAGACAACTTAAAATAATCAATAAATATTACATATGAAATAATAATACAATATTAACATAAATAAAGTCCATAATGTACATATCCCATAGCATCATCACACAATTTAATGAATTTAAAATAAATATGACAAAGTATAAAATGACTCATTCCTACTCCATGGAGCTACAACACATACTCGATATCGTTAATGAGATGAGACTTCTATTAGTACTTGCTAAATATTATATTATATATAGCTTTGGCTAGAATATTAGTTAAGATTATTGCTATTAGTGTCTATAGCCCACGAAATAAATATAACAATAGTGGCATAACTGCAATTACTACTAATTATAGTCCTCTCAAAACTTGATTAAGGTTAAATTGAGAACATAAGTAATGTCATAAAATACTCAAGGAGTACCTCCTCGTCCACATATGGAATAGTGCACACTATGAACTCCAAGCTCATGTATCACATCTTGACAACACGATGTTATTCATCTCGTCAATCAAATCACCAAATTTCAAATTTGGCATAACTCAATGCATGAACAGATGTGTAATTACCAAAATACCCTCAGGTTTCAATTATTTATATAAGTGCCATAAATTTCCGAATTATTTACGAAATACCATTAAATCTTCATTATTTATAAAAATGCCTTAACTTCTATTATTTACAAAAATGCCATCAAACTTTGAATAATTTCAAAAATACACTTCAAACTTTAATTCTTTACGAAAATACCATCCAACTTAATTTATTTACAAAAATACCCTCAATGGCAAAATAATCACGTAATTGTCCTCTATGACAAAAATAATTACGAAAATGCCCTCCATTCTTCAAATACAAGATTTGCTCCCACTTGGCGCATGATGACACATCCGGGTCCACCACTTTGGGACGAAACTCATTGTTTTCATCAATCGCGAAATTTTATTTCGTTTTCAAAAAGCCGTTTTCACAATGTACATCACATTTTCAAATCGCGTAAATACATTTTGTTGTTTTCTCAATCACGAAATTTTTAAATCATGTTCTCGTCAGATTTACTCACATAAATACTTCTAAACTATAAAAATAATTATTAAATCATTCGAGACCATTTAAAATATTTTTCCTAATTACGGTAAAATATTTTATATTATTATGTATTCTTTATAAATACTAACAATACTCAAATTAGTTTCTAAATATATTTAGTATTCATTAACAACATTGTAAAATACTTCAATTCTTCCCATTCAGTAATGTGACCGAACCTAGGGTTTGCACTCTTTGGAATGCTCATGCATTTCTAGCACTAATCTAACACATACAATGTAAAACATATACAATGTATAATACATACAATACATCAAAGCTTAAACAAATTAATAAAAGCTATAAAAATCAACACATAAAGGAATCCTTATGGATTTTACAAATTCAATCAAACCTTAATTTCTTAATAACTCTTTAATTTAATTAAATTTTGGTCTTCCTCTTACCTAAAATGATGAAAATTTCTTCTTTTCCTCCCCCTTGTGTTTTCGGTTTTGCCTCCTTAGAGTCCTAGGAAAATAAATAAAATTTTATAAAGGCTATTACTAGAAAAAGAAACAATACCATGGTTCAATCATGGCTTAGAAGCTTAGAAATGAAAATAGAATTGAAAAACAAGAAATTTTACCTTTGAAGAAGAATCTTCAAAGTGATCTTCAAGCTTGAAAATGGAAGAAATAGAAGAAGCTTCCAACTAGAGATAGTCTTATAGTAAGGTTTTGAAGTAGAAAAGTAAGAAAAAGAAAATTTTGGGTGAAAGGGTGATATATTTTGGAGCTTGACCGAATGGGTTCTTGGAGCACTAATGGTGGACGGTGAAATAAAGAGAGAAGGAAGGGAATTATTTGGTTAATTGTTGGAGTGTTAGCCGTAGAAGTCTAAATGCATGTGTTAAAATTCAAGAATGAATCTAGGCCATCCAATGGTTCAAAGGCTAGGATTTGGTCTTACAAGATAAGCTTGTTTCTTATTGGTTGATGGGTGATGAATCATGGCATGAATAAGCATTCATCTAGAGCTTTCTCGGTGGCTCTCCTCACTTGGCCGAATTCTCCATGCAAAAAGCCATCTAGTTTCTTCCAATTAATTAGTTATATATTTAAATGTAGGTTTAGTTACATATTAAATTAATTAGTTACTTCAAGTTAATTAGGTTAACTTAATTAGTTTAGGATTCTAGTTAGTTAGGCAACTAGATTACTATCTAGTTATCACTATTTAGTTACACTAAGGTTGTAGTAATTAATTTAGTTAGATCTAAGGTAACTATACTAACTAAATTAAATATTCATTCTAATCAACTAGCTTAGCCATTTTTGTTGACTTAGCTTTAAATTTGACTTCTAGGTGTCTTGTTCCTATTGGTCCAAAATTCCTAACTTTATTTATACATGCCAAGAACACAAATAAAATAACCATTTTTTATCCTTCATTTTTACTAAACTCAAATGGTTCGCGAGACATTAGGGACATAATTGTCATTTACCCTAAAGTCAGAATTTTTAGGGTGTTACAACCACCAAAAGCACCACCCATCACTTTTAATTTCATCCAACCATAGATCTTGAATCTATATGATATTCTAAGCAACTTTCATGTTGGAGACTTTCTCAAAATCATTCATCTTCATGGACTTTCTTCAAGAGCCAAGTTATTGAGTTTTTAAGGTGAAGTGTAAGAAGACTTCAATTGTTATCTATTTTTCATGATCTAAATCATGTTTGATCCATGGTTCCTCTTAATCAAGCTTAGTATACTAATTTTTATGTATTTTGTTTTGAATTTGAGAAGCCCTTGGTGTTGAAGGACTTGGAAAGAGAAGCAAAATCAAGAAGCTTTGAGGATCTTCAAGAGGTAAGAGGGAGATCCATCTCACCAACCAAGCATGGTGGTGAAAGATGGTCTTATATTTGATAGATGGTGAATCCATGTGAGGATTCATATCCATGGTCATGTAATAATTTATATGTGTTTATGAGCTTTGATTAATTGCCTATGCTTAATATGCTTTGCATGAGTTTATGATTTTGATGGTATGCTTATACTATGCATGATGATAATATGGCATGCTTTTGATATATATATATGATGTGTATGTATGTGTATGCCATGATTTGGTGATGGAAAGAAAATTAATTTTGGTCCTAATGGCCAAGGAAGGACTACAGTTTTGATGCCCTTGATTAGGGTTCATATTAAAATTTTTCAAGAACAAAGGAATTAATTTTTTATCCCTAGAAACATGGAGAATTTCGATCAAGACACCTCAAAATAGGTGTTCACAAATTTATATTTTCATGAATGATAAAATTGAATGATTTGAGAAGCAAAGAAAATAAACAAAAAGGTTTGTGTTGCAAAAAGAATGCATACGATTTTGGAATTTATTTAAGTTAGAAAAAAAAATAATTCATGGTTTCAATGGCCATTTATAAGATTTTGATAAATTTAGATCAAATGTTTTACGTATCTTTAAATTAATATTTTCATGAAGAATGATAATGGATGATTTGAAGAGTATGGAAAATAAACAAAGGGTTTGTTTTTTTTAAGAGAACAAAAATACGATTTTAGAGGAATTTTTATTGATTTATTTTGTGTAAAAAGATCCTAAGTATTTTTCTAAATTTGAGTTTTGAATGAAATGGGCAAACATTGATTTTAAGGATTTGCAAAGAAAGTGAAAAAGGAATTGCAAAGAAAGTAAAAATGAATTTGAACAAATGAGTTTGGTTTTTATAACCATCGGTACTTCGGTTTTGAAAATAAAATTTTAATGGTTTTGTTTGTATAAAACCATATAAATTTAGAAGGAAAAATATTTGATGGTTTCAATAGTCATGTTCACGTTTTTGAAGGCTGGTAATGCCTTGATTTTTATGAACAAAGTGATTTTCAAAGTAGAAACGTAACTTAAGTTAATACAAGAATTTGAAAAGGGAATCAGAGCATTTTAATCACTTGAGAAATTAAGTTTTTTGTAAACGAAAATGTTTTCGAACTTCAATTTATTTTGAGGAAGGTTGTGTTTGGAAATGCTTTGAGAAAAATGGAGAATATAATGGTGATTTGAGAATTTACTAAAGTATAACTTATTTTCAAGTTTTGAAATACGTGTGGAAATTTTAAGATTTGAAACATTGATTTATATCAATGAAAAAGTAATTTTGTGGATTATATTTGAAAAAGAATTTCTTGAGTAAGGAAACGTGGAAAAAGATTTTCTTGAGTAAGAAAATGTGAAAAATGAAATACAAAGTCATAATATTTTGAGAAAAGATGAAATGGAATTTTTGAAGGTTGAGAAATATTTTTTTGTAATAGAATTATGGTGAAAAATGATTTATGTATCTTAAAAATGATTTAGAATATAGTAAAATATTCCTATGCGATTTAAAATATGCTTAAAATATTTCTACGTGATTTGAATTACGTTTAAATATTTTACGTGAGTTTAAATATTTGACGTCTTGTTGAAAAATCACTATGTGATTTAAAAGTAATAGAATATTTTTACGATATTGTGAAAATATAACGAAACGTTTGAAATTTTGAAAACGTAATGAAGTGTTACGATATTTTGAAAACATAATGTAAACATTTTGGAATTGTGAAAATATAATGAAAATGTTGCGCAATCTTGTGAAAATACTGGCGAAAGTGTTTTATAACTATGAAAACATGATAACATGATTTTGTGTTGAAAATACAAAGATAATTATTGTTTAACCAGATGTATGGACACTTTATGTATGAGAGAGTGACGTGTTTTGCCTATGATTGGTATTTAGTGCATTTTATATGCATTGGAAAGAGATGCTCGTATTTGGATTTGGTGCATTATATATGCATTGAAAAGATTTGGCCCGTTAGGGTTGGACTTGCACTGATATACTCGTGCATTGTACAAATGAAATTGAAAAGATTTGGCCCGTTGGGGTTGGACTTGCACCGATAAATTAGTGCATTGTATAAAAGATAGCTAATAGCTATTATGGCCCTTGTGGTTGAAGAGGGAATGAGAATTGATAGTGAGGGTCTATGATGGATCTTGGGGCGTCGAGGCGCGGCGGTCGACCGTGGACGGTAGGCGAGTACCACACCATGCTACTTGGCGATGCGAGTCCGTTGCAACGCATTGACGATACCCGACAAGAACACGATTCTTTTCAACGACTGGGAGATTGTCTTTGGGCTAAGGCTGACAATTAACCAGAGCATTCTTCTCGAAATTGTGAAAACCTCCATGAAGTTGTTTTTGATAAAATGAGTCTTTGTGCATATGCATAAATCTGAGCATTTATATCTGTGTGATATATTAATTGAGGAATATTGGTTATTGGTTATGATAATTGAATTGATAAATAATTGAATGATGATAGTTGATTAATGTTGATGACATAATCATAATTGCGGTATGATCTATCTGTTTGATATTGCTGTTTGTGTTATCTCTGTGCTGCCATGTTGGTATTGGTGTAGGTGATCTCACCTCTTTGTTATATTGTCTTGTTTTGTCTGTACTGTTAAAATCAAATAATAAAAAGATCGAGTTGTCTTAGACATAACGGGCGATGGATACTCTGAGATTGGTGACAACAATAAGGAGTGGACATTCAGGACTCGAAGGTGTGCAGTGTTGACAAAGAAACAGATGTCTGATGCATCAAGATGGACAGAAAAAGGAATAAGTATGTTAAAGTTTTTTGTTAGTGTTGTACCGTGCTATTAAGTAGGACCCGTCATGGGGTTTGCTACTGTCAAAAAGAAAAAAAAATAAGTCTGTTAATTTTATATTTCTCTTTAAATTGTGATATTAATTGGTGTCAATATTACATAATGAATAGTTAAAATATGATTTTCAATATTACTAATATTTTCAGTAAATTTACGTTTCAGTAAAGAAGAAATTTTGAAACCCATCTTTTATAACTCAAATTTTGTGCGAACTTATTTTCAGATTATGAGTCGGAAGTCAGAAATGTGATGCCCTAGCTAGGTTGTTACATTAGTTGGTATCAGAGCTAGGGTGTTACAGTTGATACCTGTCTCCTTCTCGTGTTCACCATGATGGTAGAAGGAGGGACTCTTTTAAAGTGGAGTTGGGAGTAGAAATTTATCATTTCCCTGCGAACGGCACCAATGTTCAGAACTAGGTTCCGAGGATTACCTGAAGAGGTAATAGATGAATGATTCCTCAATGGCACAACTCCTTCAGCGATGGACTGAGGGGGTGGGTATCTGCAAAAGACACTCTGATACTCAAGTCAGTGGTTGAGAAAGGAATGTAGAGTGTAATGGAAGTTTTTGCATACCTTGTCTCTCTTACTTATCTTGTCTCTCTTGCTTATCTTGTCTGTCTTGCTTAATGTATTTATATGAGCATGTGCGGGTTTTTGGTGTCTGAGTATTCAGTGCATGCCGAATGCTGCTATTGAGGATCGTGGCGCCACGATCGTGGGAGACAAGATCATGGGGTCAAGGTCGCAAGGCCACTGCCTTCCTATCTTTACTTGCCTGCTTGTACATGATATGATCAGGATTTGTTCTTGCCATTACGCTTGGCATTTTGGCTGCTTCATGCACATTATACACTTGGGTGTCATCCTGATAGGTCAGGTTGCTCTAGTTTTTTGGACCTGTAACCCATTCTAGAGCACAAGTACTTATGTTTTTATGTTAATTTTATATGTTAATTTTGCATATTATATTCTAATTTCACGTCCCTTGTCATATAAGTGCTTGATGATTCTTTAATGTGTTTCAATAGTTAACAGCTACTTACTAAGACAACGTGCAAATGTCCCCAAAAAGACCAATTCCATGCAATATTAAAAGTGGTCTGCAACTGATTGTGCAATTGATGTAAAAAAGTGACTTGCAAATATCACTGCCTCATGGGTAAATTCTTATATAAACTTAAGTCGAGTGTATTAGTTTAATAAATTATTGATAATTATTAATTATAGTTGTTACTAATTAATTAATTATGACAGTTAATTAATAATTAACAATGAATTAATAATTTATTAACCTAACTTGAATGTAATAGATTTATGCAATTATTTTTCCTATCTTATACGTGTTAATATCATGAACACCTTAATTGGATGTCCCAGATTAACATCCCATTAGAAATGGATGATATGAAATTTATCGAAGGATGGTAGGTTACCCAGATGTGCAATCTCCAACTCACAAAAAGAGGGGGAAAATAAAATAAATAAATAAATTGGTAAAAAAATTGTGTAAATTAATCTCAGCCAAGGCGGTCCTACAACATTTACAATCTGGAAGCAGTTGCTCCATACTGGGGATTAAAACAAATAGTTCAGTTAATAGATTCTCAAAAAAGGAAAATGCAATCAAAAGAGGAATTCAAATTACTTCTTTATTGTTTGCAAGTCTATAGCATGTGTTACTTGCAGTGGAAAAAATATAACTTGATGAGGACTTCAAATAACAGTTAGCTTCCTTTGCCTTCAAAGAGAACAGCTACCAAACTTCCGAGTATATGTTGACCTTTAATCATGGAAATAAACTCTTTGTTGGTGTGAGATTTTTTAAAGAACATGCAGCTGGTTTAAAGCATGCTATTTCTATGCATGGAACTGTAACTGTAATCGTAATTTATAATACTTATTTCTTCAACAAGAAATACTGTTTCCCTAGCATTCAATTAAGAGTACCTGGATCTGTTATCGCTGTGTTCAAGTATGGCTGATGGTGGAAGCCGACCTATGCTGATCAAATGCACTGCTGAGAAAAGAGGAAACAACTCTAGCCATCCACGATGATTTAGAACCTCATAAACCTCTTTTGCAGTTAAGACACCCTTAGTACAAGAAAATTAGATAAATAAGGACACAGGAATCAGTAACACAGAAAACTACTGGTTCTTGAAGTATCTAATTTGTTAAAGAATCGGGTCAACCTCTCCTGCACGAATCATTCCTGTAAAATACTCTTTATGCTTTGTGGTTGGAAAAGCTTTCCATGAATATGAAAATTTAAGCTGAGTATTGATTGTTCATTTATCTGAATTAGAACTCATAATCTATGCAGAGCCTATTGATCTCTAATTTCTACTTTGCTACTCATTGTATTTAACAAGATTTTCAAGAGATATAGTGAAAAATAAAAATATCAAGAGATATATACAATCAAATGTGTGTGTCTAAGAATATATAGTTGTTCCTTTCCAGAGAAAACATATTGTAGTTTGGTATTTTAAGTTTCATGTAAGTACCTGCAATTTCTGGCCATTAAGCATCTCTGCTTCAAGCTCATCAAAAGACCTGCAGAAAAAAACACAGAAATCAGTTATAACTAAATTACCTATTTTCATTTACTCATCCAAGTGTTATGGACCTGAGGGAGAAAGACCAACCTCTTCCCCCCATTTCTGGCATAAGCGTCAGCAACTTTCCTGTTTCTTCCACCCACTGCCACAAATAATATGGTTTTAATGAAACCAATATAACCAATGAAAAGTAAGGTGAAGTCAATCAGTTTCCTTACTGCACGTTGTGATAAGGTCAGCTACACCACAGCTCTCAAAAAAGGTGCTGTCCTTAACAGATGGAAACAACAATTTTGAAAATGCCATCATTTCTTTCAGACCAAGTCGCATGATTGCAGCCTACACGTATGTAGAGAAACAAAAGTAAGACACAAAATAAAGAAAAAAAAATTCAGACTTTCTGGACATAAAATCATTTAAACTTACTTTTGTATTATTTCCCATCTCCAAGCCATCAACAAAACCTGTCCCATTTGTGTGCCATTTCTTGATCATTCACAAAAATTGAAAAGGGGGAGAACAAAGTGCAGATACTGTACTACAAACCTGTAGCTATGGCTACAATATTTTTAAGAGTTCCACACAGTTCAACCCCTTCAACATCTTGGACCTATTAATTATAAGCGAAAAATCAAAAGCATAAAGCATATCTCATTATTTTACCAATTAAAGTACTCATGATTGGTGTACAAAAAGAAAGTACTACTCATGATTGTATGATTCTGCCATGACAATATTTCATGATATTATTGATTACATTAAGCAAATTCCTATGGATTTAGTCAATTTTTCATTCAGAACTATTTGTTGTAAGTTTATCACCAGTTTGTTGCTCATCAAGAAAGGATGTGCTGCACTCACGGCTGTCACAATGAAATAGGGAGTGCTAAACAACTGAACCCATCTCTCTGCAGCTTCTTTGTTTTGACTGTATCCAACAGTGGCTTCACTAAATTTCTCATTGGCTATCTGTTCAAATAGTATAGATTAGAACAGCCAAATACTATAAGCTGGCCCAAGAAATTACATCAGACAAGTGTAATTTCTTCTAGCTACCTCATTTGCTATGTTGGCCCCCATCAAAACGCAACAATTGATTCCTAGTTGATTTGAGATGAGAGTAGAGATCATGCATGGGCCTTCCTTCTTGACCTCCATCCCTTTGATAAGAGAAATACCCTCTGCACCTGTCTTGATTTTCCCAGCAAGAAGTTTGCATATTCCTTCCATGAATTGATGTGGACTTACAAATACTAACATATTGGCATCCTTCACTGCATAATTACCCAATCAGAACAGAAGACAAGTTGATTCCAAAAACCACCTAAAATTAAAAGTGAACAATTGTAAATGCTTGTCGAATTTTTTGTCCGTTTCTCTATTTAGAACTTTGGCTCTTTCGGTATAAGTTTGTGATTTTTGTTTGCTAAATCACAGTGTAGAACACTGAAAATTAAAAAAGGCAAGAATTTAATACCTGCATTTTCAAGGTCTGGATCCGCAACTACATTTTTACCAAGCTTGATACCAGGGAGATACTTGACATTTTCCTACCAAAAAGAATAGTAAAATTCATTTAAAAATATTGGATACACAATGGGAATGAAATGTATGGCTAGTCCTTACATTTGTTTGATTGATGACATCGGTGAGCCTTTCCCCACCTGGTAATGTTTCCTCGAATACCCACATCCTCACTTCGTCTGAATATATTAGAGGATTCATTAAAATGGGAAAATCAACGTTATAATGGAAATTTTGTTAGTTTACTGTGAAAAAAAAAAGTATGTTTCATTTGCCAACTGAAATTCACTTTTGCATTTTATCATGAAAAATACTAGATACACATCTTTAACAAATACATCACCTCACATCTAAAATATATAGAAGAAGAGTGAGAGTGTAAATGTGTAAAAAATAAGATAAAAGTAATTATAATCAAAGGATGAAAACTGCTATGCAGACATGAAGTGATCTGTGTGTAATTGTGTGTAAGTAACTGTAATATTTTATCATTTATGTCTCTATCGGTGCAACGTGGGAAATCATGTTACAAAAACGCACTCAATCCAAAAAGCAAGCCATGAATAAACAACACTCTTTCACAATGCTGCTGGGTACATGCATGCATATTGCATGTCCAGAACGAAAAGAAACTAGAAGAATGCTTAAGGAAAAGTACCATGAAAGTTGCTCAGCCCGAGGGTGTTGGAGGCAATAAGCTTTGCAGCAACACTGCCCCAGTTGCCACTACCAACAATGGTGACTTTGTTCATGAGGTTGTTCTGGGTTTCCCCCGCTGGTTTCACAAAGAATAGGACAGAGAGAAAGGAGTGAAGGGAGGCACAGAAGAGAAGAAGCACAGGAAGAGGAAGAGAGTGAATATAAGGGAAGGAAGTGGGTTGATTAAGATGCCAAACACGTTTCGTGAGAAACTGTGTTCATGGAGTTAAATGCGGCGATTCTATAATGTTTGCTATGGTGGTGGAGCGTGGACAGGACTATTACGTGGTTTGTGATAAACCACATGGATATAATTTAATCAGCTTCAATTTTGTGATTTGATCCACTATTATCCATGCATTGCACAGCCAATGCAAATTTTGTTTCACTTAATTTTTTGTTTCCATCGGAAGTTCCACCTAAGGATTCTATTTTTGAGTTAATTTGTTAGGTAATTCATTTTTTTTATTATAAACTTTTGTTGGGTAATGCTAGTTGAGTAATGATATTTACACATCAGTAGTATACCCGTCTGTGAGTTTCACGGAGAGGTTTGATTTTTTATTATTTTTATTTTGTGTATTTTTATATAATTATATGTACTCTAGTAAATATTATCTTTAATATTTTTAACACTTCTATTTTGAATGGATATTAGAGGATCACCTAAGTAAGGCTAATGAAAATGGTTTCTTCCATAGCTGAGTAGCAACAATGGTGGTGCATTTTGTGGATATCTACAAAAAGTACTCTGACGCTCAAGTTAGACCGTGCATAACGTAAGTAGAGTGTTTGAGGTTAAATACATACATTTACTACCTTGTGTAGTATTTATAAGAGTGTCATGATAGATAAGAATCATGTTCAAGTCTACATTAATGGATAGTAAATGTTGTTAATTAGGATAAGAATCTGTTAAAATCATTATCTCTTATAACAAACTCTTCTATTTATGAGCAATTCTATAAGAGATTTACTCATCATAAATAAGTATATTTACATATCTAAAAGTGCTCATTATTATCTAGGATTCAACTCTAGCGGGTCAGGTTGCTCCTGAACTACTAACCTAGAATCTGGTCCAAAATAGTTTCCCCTAACTTGGCATTCAGATATGGTAGCTGAGTGTCAAGATATTTAAGATTATCAAGAGCAAAATGGCATGGGTGGGACAAAGGGATCCAAGTCATGACACAGATACCTAATCTCGCGATGTCTCTAATGAAATGTCGAGGTCCATAATACAAAATAAAAATCGAGATGCCCCCCATACTAATAAATTAGGTCGAGATCCAATATGGATCACTCTACCTTAAATTTGTTACACCATTGTCCAGGATTCATAATGAGTTGCCCTTATGTCAATTTTGGTTGTGGGGTCTAATTATGAATTATGAATTTCTTAAATTGAAATCCTTGATCCGTATTCTAATTTTGTAGCAATAGCATAGCATTGATCTGAGATCCGGCACGAATACCATTACCTAGGGAATGCATCGTTTCATATCTGGCCAGTGTCCTTTTAGCTATTGCATCAGGTTCGTACTGCCACATGACGAGTAATGAATGGAAGTCGTCATTTGATCTTCATGCCGCCACGATTGCTATTTCAAATTTAATGTGCTTGGATAAGATTACCCCTGCGTGTGGTAGTTGTTGGGGATTACCCCCGCCCTATAAATAGGAGTGGGGGTTACCACCCCCACTTTTCATTTTCTCCTTTATTTGTCTCTACTTCCAACACTTTAGGGGTTTTTCAGCGAGCTTCCTGTGGTAGTTTATGGCCAATTTTTGCAACGTTTTCAACTCTCCAACCCTTTTCCTCCTTCAATCCACAAGGTACTCCCTCTTTTCTTTCTTTTTCTTCCATAACAATCATAGTGAAAGTGGGAGAGTGGGAGAGTTAGAGTTAGATATTGATGACGGGGAGGGAAGTTTTGTAGAAATTTTGAGTATGTCGCCATCTCTACCGCCTCAAGTGTAGTGGAGACGATCTCCTCATAGTGGAGGTACTGGTAGAGGACAGAGATTGTTATCCGGGGTGGATATATTGGAAATGATATAGAGGGTGGGTAGAGCCAGCGAGCTAGCAAGGAAAAGGTCATCACATTCGTTCTTCGTACTCATGGGGGAGTTAGAGAGTTATAATTAAACCTCTTCTGATTCTGACATAAGTACGACCTCTGTAGGTAACATCAATAATATAGAGATAGGACAGCGGAGGACGACAAGACCTCGGAGGATGCTAGGGGCAAGTACGAGTATCTTCACCTCGCGAAGGGTCAGCTGTGTGACAATGAATTCGTGATCCGGGCTCCAACAAATCAAGAACGAGTCTGCTTAACCAAAACGGAGGGCGACCATTATGTATATATGTACAAGGCATTATTCACCCATATTGGAGTCTGTCTTCCATTCTTTGAGTTTCAAATTAGAGTTCTGAACCATCTGCAGGTGGCTCAGATGCAACTTCATCCAAACGCGTGGGGCTTCATTTGGACTTACGAGCTCATCTACAAAGCTTTTAGATGGTCGTACTCCCTAGAAGCCTTCTTCTTCCTCTTCACTCGATTTTCACCCTTTGAAAACAATTTCTAGGAAGGGTGGATTAACCTATGCGCTCAAGCAGGGCGCAAGGTATTTAAGCCATACTAAAAGTCTTTCAAGAATTTCAAGAAGACTTATTCCGAATAGAGGGTTCTCTAAGGATAACGCCTTTTTTTGTGTTACCCTGGAGGGCATACCATAGGTGTACCTTTACTGGACTCAAGCAGTGTAGGAGCGGAGTTAGGAAGAAATTGAAACTCTGTTGTCCGCATTGACAGAAGATTAGGCCAACATCCTTAGTTTTTTAGTTGAATGGGCTGACAAAAATAGGGGCATCTACTGTAAAAATGTTTTAGATGAGCCCCCAGATTCTTTAAGACAATTTGTAGGTATATCGCTATCATTATGAGTACACTATATCTTAATGTTTTTGTCTTGTATAAGTTTTTCTAAGTGTGGTAATATTGTTTGTTTCTATTGCAGAGAGTATGGCTCTTCCCAATGACCTTGAAGCTCTAGCATTGCATTTGACACAAAGAAAAACTGGGGCATTAGTCTCCACAGCCCAGCTAGTGGTCCCAATCCCTCAATCTCAACCTTAAGTCACAACATAGGAGCCGAATTTCGGGTCTCTTGTTCAAATGCTCATGCTCCATAAGAGGAAGGGAGACAACTGACGGGAGCCAAAAGGAAAAAGGTCGATGACCGAAGGGGCTCTTATTGACCTCACCATCAGCCGAGAGACTAAGATCCTAGAGGGCACCCATCTTCAATTTGCTACCAAACCCATTTGGGGCAGATGGGTTAACCCAAGGCAGATCATCAATAGTGCCCTTCTTACTCAAGCTAATCAAGATATCCTAATTGAACAAGATTTGATTGAAATTATTTGGGATGGTCAGGTCCAAGCTCTTTAGAACGCCTTCGTCCTCCGATTTTTGGAGTCTGCCTTCGAGTCTGTTCTTCAGACTCATTAATTAGAGAAGGAGTTGGACACCCTCTGGGGTATGAAGAAGGAGTTGGAGATGATGATTGTTCATAAGGATGGGCAACTGACCCAATTGAATGAGGAGCATATTCTTCGGAAGGCCAAAATAACTGGGTTCTGAAAGAAAGTAAAACTCGGGAGAAGACCCTAAAGGACCAAATATCTTCAACTGAAACCATCCTAACCACCCTCCAGGCGGAGAATGAAGTCCTTAGGCAATCCGAGGCAAAGTTGAAGAATGATGTGCTCTACCTTGAAGATGGGTGGGATGCCTCCATGGATTATTCCTTTGCCAACACGCTTGCCCAGCTTCGCTTGTTGAACCCAGATCTTATTACTAAAGGTACCAGAGCATGGAAGGTGGTCAGAGATGTTTACATCATGGACATTATCTCTAAAGTTGCCTCTGTGAACCAAGTTCCTATGACGGATGTCGGCAAGGAGGAAGGCGAGATGAGCGAGGAGACCGGCCAAGAAGAGGATGTCGTGGTAGGGGAGAACGACCATGGAGAGCCCATCTTAGATTATGCTTGATTTCATTTTGATTTCTGTTCTGCCCCCTGTGTATTGTTAATTTTAAATATATGTTTGGACAAGTCTCGGATTTCAAGCATAATTTCTAATTTGGTACTTAAAATTCTTTTTTATACTTTTACTTGTGTATCTTTATACTATCGCTTTTGCTTCTTTGTCCGGGATGGGTCCAACACCTTATCTCAATGTTTTTTTGACAAACACTTGCCGAACATTTGTTTACTTTCATCTTCGTCGAGTAATTCATTTTCTGAGTTTGAAAACACGTAATAAGATTTTGATGATTATACTTTTGCTTTAGAGAGAAATTTCACTGATCCAGGATCGCGTCATTTACCATGATCACGAATTAACTTATAACTTAATAGTTACCAAAATTTGTAACACTTAGCTAAATTCCTAAGTTTAAAATTGACATGAACACCTTTTAGGATAGTATCCCCTTTTTTGGATACCGGAAAGTGTTATTATTACTGTAGTCCGGGCATTGGTCAGATACTCTTAATTACTTTAAACTTGCTTTAAGTTTATAGGTTAAAGTCAGACTCATTAAGGAATGGGGTTAAAACTCTTAAGCTTGCATCTAGACCGTGGGGAACGATCAAGTGAGTTGCCTTTTTTTACCTTCATTTTAACATTGGAATATCTGATCCAAAGAGGAAACTGTATTCCTCGGACCTCTTCAAAGTACAATAACCTTATGTGTTACAATGATGGTAATTAGGTAAAATAACTAAGTGCTGGAAATTTATTCATCAATTTATTCATGTCAGAATACGTCACTTATATGATAAAAGCATAACTTTTAAAGGATAAAATTGTGAAGACAAAGATAATTCACTATAGTACTTTCTAAGTTTATCAGCATTCCAAATATTCTTCATACTTTTTCCAGTGAGGGTCTCCAAGGTATAGGCGCCAGTGTTTGTTTTGGAAGTGATCCAATATGGTCCCTCCTAATTCGGAGCTACCTTCCCTTCTTTCGCATTTTTGCTTCCAATATCCGCTCTATGCAAAACAAGGTCATCGAGCACAAACCTCCATTGTATCACTTTAGAATTGTACTGAACTGTAATCTTTTGTTTTGCAGCAGCTTCATGAATGTGGGCAATATAGCGATGTTCCTCCAACAAATCCAAGTTGTGGCAAATGAGATCCGGGTTAAGTTCTTCAAAGAAATTCTGCCTCCTCCAGCTCAGTTCTCCTATCTCAACTAAGATCATGGCCTCGCAACCATAGGTTAGCTTGAAAGGAGTTTCCCCAATTGAGGAGTAGAGTGTGATCCGATATGCCCATATGACATAGTCAAGCTATTCCACCCAGTTCCCTTTTGCTTCATCAAGTTTTCTCTTGATCCCACGAAGTATAATCCGGTTTGTGGCCTCAGCTTGTCCATTGGTCTTAAGATGTTCTATTGAAGTGAAATGCTTCTTGATCTTAAGTCCGACGAGGAGATCTTTGAATTTTTGGTCTATAAACTGGGTTCCATTGCCCGTGATAATGAACTTTGAGATACCAAATCTATTGATGATGTTCTTGTAAGTGAACATTTGTATACACACCGAGGTGATGGTGGATAATGATTCTGCCTCTGTCCACTTAGTGAAGTAATCCATAGTTACCACTAAGTATTTCGCCTATTTACGGTCTTGAGGGAACAAACTTAGGATGTCCATCCCCTACAGATAGAAAAGTCAGGGTACAAAAATCGTAGATAGTTCTTCTGGTGGGGCTGAGTAGATGTCTAAGAACCATTGACATTTGTCATACTTTTGGACGTGCTCCATACTATCGGCTTTCATGCTAGGTCAATAGTACCCAACTCTTAATGCCTTCCGCACTAGTGACTTTCCTCCGAGGTGGTGGCCACAACTTCCTTCATGGATTTCGACCAAGATATACTCAACTTCTTATGGGCTGAGACACTTGAGAAGGGGAGAAGAAAATTCATGACGGTATAATTGATTATCCAAGATAGTGTACCATGCCGCTATCTATATTAGTTTTTGGGCCTCTTTCTGGTCTTTAGGTAAAGTACCATCATGGAGATAGGAAACTATGAGTGTGATCCAAGTTTCGTTGTCTTCTAGTAAGAGGACCTCGGGGTCTGTAATACAAGGTGCAAGCATTGTCTCCTAAATCACGGACCTGTTATTACCAAGGCTTTTAGCGCTAGCGAGCTTTGACAAAATGTCAGCTTTTGAGTTCTATTCCCTGAGGATGTGCTCTACCTTAACACTGTCGAAGTTCTCCATAAGCTTTTTAACCTTAGCTAGTTATTTTTGCAATAAAAGTTCTTTAGCCTAGTAATCACCCTGGATTTGGGATGTCGTCAATTGTGAATCAATGCATAGTACTATATCTATGGCCCCAATTTCTTTTGCCATAGTAATGCGCACGATACATGCTTCATACTCCACTTGATTATTTGAAGTCAATAAGTCGAACCTTAAGGAATGTTTCAAAGTAAGCCTGACCCCATTTTCTAAAATGATTTTGACTCCGCTCCCTTTAGGGTTCGAGGAACCATCAACATAAATGGTCCAAGAGTTCTTTTGGGATGGCCGGGATTCAGAGTAAGCTCTACCAAGAATTCAGATAGCACCTAAGCCTTTATAGCTTGCCTTGGCTTGTAGGTGATATTGAATTCAAAAAGTTCCACGGACCATGCAATCATTCTTTCGATAAGGTCCGGCTTATGCAGCACTTGAGGAATTGGTTAATTTGTCTTCACGATCAAGGGATGACATTGGAAGTATTAGCGCAATTGCCTAGCTGTGGTTAGTAGTGCTAGGGCTAGTTTCTCAATCTTTTGATACCGAAGTTCAGGGCCTTGCAAGACCTTACTTACAAAATAAGCTAGCCTCTGACCTTTGTCAATTTCCCTGATTAGGACCGAGTTGATTACTTCATTGTTAGCTGAAAGGTAGGCGTATAGGGTTTTTCCAGGCTCTGGTCTTGTCAGGATTGGAGCTGTTGTCAGCATGGTCTTCAGTTCCTAGAATGCGACCTCACAATTTGGGGTCCACTCAAAATCTTTTCCTTTTTGAGTACCTTGAAAATGGGGAGAGATTTGTGAGTGGCTTTTGCTAAAAAATGAGTAAGGGTCACTATTCTTCCTATTAATTGTTGCACCTCTTTCACAAACCGTGGACTAAGAATTCCTATAACGACCTGGCATTTCTTCGGGTTGGCTTCAATGCCACGATTCGTCAATAAAAGTCCTAGAAACTTACCGGCTTGAATCCCGAATGCACATTTCTTTGGATTCAACCTCATGTTATGCTTCCATATCTGAGCAAAGACTTCTTCGAAGTCTTTCACATGGTTATCGGTCTGCATTGTCTTGAAAATCATATCATCAATGCCAACTTCTAACATCTTGCCAATCTATTCTTCAAATACTTTTTTCATCATTCGCTGGTAAATTGCATCTGCATTCTTCAACCTAAATGGCATAACCTGGTAACAATAACTTCCCATCTCAGTTATAAATACAGTTTTCTCTTCGTCGTCTAGGTACATGGAAATTCAGTTGTAACTAGAATAAGCGTCCATAAATGAAAGAAATTGAAATCCATATGAGTTATCCACCAGTTTATCTATGTTGGGAAGTGGGTCTGTGTTGTCAACACACATACGCCACTTCCTATCGGCCTTCTTCTCTAAGACCACAATAGATAACCAAGTCATATAGGAAAATTCTCTAATAAACCCGACTTCTAAAAGTTCTTTCACTTGCTTCTAAATCACCTCCTGTCTTTCTAGTCCAACTTTTCTTTTCCTCTGTGCCACCGACTTCACAACTTTTTTATGGAAAGTCGGTGGGAAATGAACTCAGGGTCTAGCCCCAACATGTTGGCTAACGTCCAAGCGAAGAGATCCTTTTTCTTCTCAAGAAATTCAATTAGCTGGGATTTTTCTTCAAGATTCAATTGCCCTCCAATCTTGGTTACCTGATCCGGCTTGATACCAAGTTGAAGGGGTTGAAGTTCTCCTTCAAGTTGGGGATGCATATCACGGATCTCCTCGTGAACATCTAGTTTAGTTAAGAGGACTTTCACGGGGTTCGTAGAGACTAAAGCTAATTTGTTACACTAGTCCGTGGTCCATGGTTTCTTGGCAATCTTCATTCTCTCATTGTAGCATTTTCGAGCCGTTACCTGGTCTCCTTTGACCATGACAGCCTTTCGTGCTAGTTAAGGAGCTTCATGGCCAAAAGGGGGTGGATTTCATGGCTCCAAAGGCATTGAATGAAGGGCAACTCATGATCACATTGTAGGTAGAAGGAAAATTCACCACAAGAAACTTAACCTTAAATGTTTTAAACAATGGGTCCTTCCCCAAAGTCAAATAGATCTTAATATATCCTACTGGGGTGACCTTGTCCCCTTTGAATCCAATCAATTTTTTGGTATACGAAATCAAGTCTTTCTTCAAAAGTCCTAGCTTCTCAAATAAATCTAGGACCATAATATCCACTGAGCTACCTTGGTCAACAAATATATGGCAGACTTCGACATTGGTTATTATCCTGAAAATCACCATGGGATCATTGTGATCCAAGATAGTGCTACCATAATCTTCATCAAAAAAAGAGATTGGTGGGGTCTTCCTGATTTCGTCTTCAATTTTTTACAAAGAATGGGAAGCTACACTTAACAGAGTCTGGAGAGCTTTCTTTCTTATGTTTCCTGATTCACCACCACCTTGCAAAGCCCCCAAAAATTATGTTAATTGTTTGGGTTACTTCTATGTGGTGGCGTTCCTTATCCTAAGAGGGAGGATCTCGGGGTTATGCCTTATCTTGATTTGGGGCATTATCTAAAGATGAGTCCATTATGGGATTTTCATTCCTTGGGGGTGACCACCTTCTTTGATATGGAGATGGGCTTCTCTGAGGACTATAGCTTCTCTTCCTATAATTACTTCCTCCTCTCTAATTATCATTTTGGAATTGGCAAACATATCATCCCAGATAACCATCTCGGATTAAGGATTCAATAGCATCCTGAAGGTTAACGCAGTCTTCAATAGCATGTCTATAGCTTTTGTGAAACACACAATGCTTGGACTTACCTTTTTGTGCGTGTTTTCTCAATAGAGGAGGCTTTTGTACATCTCTAAACTCTATGTTCATCACCTCTTGGTAGATTTATGCTCGAGGTGTATTAAGGGGGGTATAACTCTTATACTTGGAGGTTTTGAGTTATGAGATTGTGGGGTAGCCTAGCCAGGTTTCCATTTGGCTTCCTCTCCCTATTCTAGATGCTTCCTGGTGCAGATAAGGTCCTTTGTGTTGATGTATTTGTCTACCCTAGCCATCTTGGGATATTTTTTAGCAAGTGAAAAAGAGAATACTCCAGGGTGAGGCCTTCCCTCTTGTAATGTAGGCCAAGCCTCTCATCCCATTCAAGGATGTTTACTACTTTTTTGCTGAACCGAGCAATATAATCCCGGAGTGATTACTCGTTTCCCTACTTGATATGGGAAAACATGAAATGAGTTTCAACTGCACCTTACTAGTGGTGAAATGCAGCAAAAATCTCGAGGACAAGTCATTCTAATCATTAACGAACTTCGGAGCTAGAGTGGTGAACCATCTCAAGGTGACTTTCCTTAGAGAGAGAGGAAAAGAATGGCACAAGAGTGGATCATCACCTCCAATAAACATCAAAGTAGAAACATAAGCATCTAAGTGCTCTTACGGGTCTGTGATCCCATCGTAGGCTTCAATATTAGTTGGGTATTTGAAACACTTGGGGATCTCATAAGCCATATTAGTTCAGCAGAGAAGGGTTGATTTTGCTTTACCGGGTTTCCAGCCCTTTGTCCGAGTTCAACTCTTCTTTTCGAGCTTCTTTAATCGGGTTTCCAGCCCTTTGTCCGAGTTCAACTATCCTTGGAATTTTTGGATAGTGGTCTCCGTGTTGAGCTGGTTCTCTCTTGTTATCACAGTTTCTCTGTGGAAACCAGTTTTCATCTTGCCTTTCAACATTAGCCATTCTTTATAACTCATAGCCAAGGAAAGCAGTTGTTCTCACAGTAGATCAGGGAGGGTTGACTCGCCTTGTTAGGACCGACCACCCTCGTTCTTTCCTCTAGCACCTAAACATTGCAGTGCTGATATCCATGGTCTGGCTTCACCTGAAAGGACTCTGTGCGAACCAAGTTGTTGTGAAGCCGGAACACGTCGCGACAGAATAGGAAGGTTCTCGATGGTATAAGAAGCATCTTCCCCATCACGTATGGGTTTCGGTTGAGCAGCAACTAGATCCTGGGGAGGGACGGAGGCCAGAAGGTGATTGGTGGATGGCTAATTTTGAGCAACAAAGGCACGGTTCTTCCTAGTAGTAACCATGGGGGTGGTAATGAGAATCAAAGTTTATCGTTCCCACAGACGATGCCAATGTTCTGAATGGGTATTAGAGGATCACCTGAGTAAGGCTAATAAAGGTGGTTTCTTACGTAACATCGTGGAAACGACGATGGTGCGAGAGGTTGGTACCTGCAAAATGTACTCTGATACTCAAGTTAGACTGCACACAAGGTAGGCCAGGTAGAGTGTTTGTGATTAGATGCATACCTTTACTACCTTGTATAGTATTTATAAGAGCGTAATGATAGATAAGAATCATGTTCAAATCCATATTAATAGATAGTAAATGTTATTAATTAGAATAAGAATCTATTAAGATCATTATCTCTTATAACTAACTCTTCTATTTATAAAGAATTCTATGAGAGATTTACTCCTCACGAATAGGTATATTTACTTATCTAAAAGTGTTCATTATTATCTGGGATCTAACTCTAACGAGTTGAGTTGCTCTTGAACTACTAACTTGGAACACAGTCCATCCAAAGCAACTTTTAGTAATATAATTAATTTTAGGTAAATTTTGAGACTTAATCTTAAATTAATATACTTTTAATTTATGTATATATATATACACACACGTTGTTTATTCTATTTTATATGATATTTCTTATAAAGCTTTATTTTAACATAATTATTATTCTTTAAAATTAAAGTAACAATAAAAATATAGTCAAATATTTTATAGGTTTTGTTAATGTGCATTCTTGTTACCCTTTATTAAATTATCTTAATTACTTAAAGAAGAAAATAATAAATATTTTTTATGTTTTTAAAATATTAAATATTTATATTTTTCTTTTAATAATTTCTATTTTAACTCATTAATTTGTGCCATAAAGAGATTAACAAAACTCTATAATATATATTAGATTTTAACTTTAAAAAATTGCACCAATCCCACAAACACAAGCTGGTCAACACTTTAGGCGAACATGGCAAATATTAGGCCTCATGAGCACTACTGTCTAAACGCCTCAAGTCATCTGTAAACTACCAAGCTTGATCTCCACTACCATTAAAAATAATAGAAGCATATAGAAAGATAGTTTGATGAGAGATAAAGAAAAATAAATAAATAAATCGAATCTCATATAGGAGGGCTGGTAGTATTGTCTTAATCAGTAGATAAAAAGAATACTTAAGAAGCGTAAAATCATCAATAGTGAATTGAATTGAGCAACTACCATATAGCATTAGAGGCCATCTTTTTATCAGAATTTATATAAACTTTTTTGGAATAGATAAATAGATAAAGAAATAAAATAAAAAATGATAAAACACTATTTACTTCTCATAAAAAGTAGTTTAATTAAATAAATTATTTAAAAATTAACAAATCTTAATGTTCATTAAATATAAATATAAACATTTGAACATGTTCTAAATTATTAACAACAACAAAAACAACTAAGTATTTTTTTACTAGGTGGAGTTGGTTAAATGGATCAAACGACGTCGTTGTATTTTATCATAAACTAAGTTTTCAGAAATATCATTCAATTCTAATTTTTTTAAATCGTTTCACTTATAGTCTTTATTGGTCTCCCTCTCCCTCTATCCTCTACCTGATCTACTCTCCTTACAGGAGCTTCTAAGAGTCTTCTCTTTACATGTCCAAACCACCTAATGCGAGATTCTCCCATCTTTTTCACAATAGGTGCTACCCCTACCTTTTCTCTAATGCATTCATTTCAAATCCTATCTTGTCTTGTATGGCCACACATCCATCGCAACATCCTCATCTCCGTGACACTGATCTTATGCTCTTGTTGGCTTTTTATCGCCCAACATTTAATACCATACAACATCGCGGCCCTTATAATTGTGCGATATAATTTATCCTTAAGCTTGAAAGGCACTTTTTTATCATAAATAACTCCTGAAACACTCCTCCATTTCATTCATCTAACTTGAATCGTATAGTTTACATCTTCCCTCTATCTCTCCGTCATTTTGTATGATAGATCTAAGATACTTAAACTATGTAACTTGTGGTATGATATGGTCTCAATTTTCACCGCTAAACTAGCATTAGCACGCTTCATACTGAACTTATATTCCATATACTCTGTCTTACTCCTACTTAGACAAAAGTTATGTTCTTCCAAAGCTTGTCTCCATAGTTCTAGCTTCCCATTTGTTTCCTCTCTCGACTCTCCAACTAAGACTATATCATCTATAAAAAGCATGCATTGTGGCACTGACTCTTGGATATGCACAGTAAGTACATCCAAGACTAAAGTAAAAAAATATGGACTCAAAGTTGACCATTGATGCAGTCCTGTAGTTATAGTAAAATCTTCTGTGATCCCACCCTATGTTCTCACACTAGTTTTAGCCCCATCATACATATCTTGGATTGCTCGAATATAAACAATACGAACTCCTTTCTTCTCTAAAGCCTTCCACAAGACCTCTCTCAGTATCCTATCATAGGCTTTTTCCACATCAATGAAAACCAAGTGTAGGTCTTTTTGCTTCCTCTGATACCTCTCCATCAATCTTCATAGAAGATAGATTGCTTCTATGGTTGACCTCCCAAACATAAAACCAAATAGATTCTCTGAATTATGAGTCTCTTGTCTTAATCTTCATTCAATTACTCTTTTCCATAACTTCATGATATGACTCATGAACTTAATCCCCCTGTAATTTGTACAGTTTTGTATGTCTCTTTTGTTCTTATAAATAGGGATTCAAGAGCTTCTCCTCCATTCATTTGGCATTTTCTTAGACCTCATTATCTCATTAAACAGCTTTGTGAACCAGCTTATACCTTTCTCTCCTAAGAACTTCCATACCTCAATAAGTATATTATTTCGTCCAACCGCTTTTCCATTATCCATCCTCTTCAATGCTTCTTTTACCTCAAACTCCAGAATTCTACAATAAAATGTTTTATTTTGGTCCTTTTCTCTAGTGTTTAGAATGTCCAAGTCTCCTAAAGTCTCATGTCCCTCATTAAATAACTTGTGAAAATAACACTTCTATCGATCCTTGATGTCTTGTTCTATAACCAAGACTTTATCCTCTTCATCTTTAATACATTTCACTTGATCCAAGTCTCTTGTCTTCCTTTCCCTACTTTTAGCAAGCCTGTAAATATTTATTTCTCCGTCTTTGGCGCCCAAAGATTGATATAACCCGTCTAACGCTTTAGCTTTCGCCTCGCTCACTGCCTTCTTAGTATCTTTTTTTGCTACCTTATATTTTTCTCAATTTTCATCATTTTTACACACTTGCCAAGCTTTATAACATTCCATTTTAACCTTAACCTTATCTTGTACACTTGTGTCCCACCACTAAGATTCTTTATCCTTGGGTCCAAAGCCTCTTAATTCACCGAATGTCTCTTTTGCTATCTTCCTAATCCCTTTGGCCATCTTGTTCTACATATCATTAGCACTCCCTTGTACCTCCCAAATCTCTTCCTCCATAATTCTCCTCTGAAAGAGCATTTATTTTCCTCCCTATAGTTGCCACCATTTGACCCTTGGGACTCTATCTCAATAATTTCTCCTTACTCTAATCTTAACCCGTACATTCATTACCAAAATCTTGTGTTGGGTAGTCAAGCTCTCTCTAGGGATGAGTCTGCAATCCGTGCAAAGCTTTCTATGAGATTTTCTTATTAGAAAAAAAATCAATTTGAGAGCAAGAACTCCCGGTTCTGTATGTGATAAGATGTTCTTCATGCTTCCTAAAATAAGTGTTATCTATTGTAAAATCAAACGCTACTGAAAAATTTAGAATCGCTTTGCCCTCTGCATTAGCTACTCCTAAACCATAACCCCATGTAAATCCTCATACCCCCTAGATTCGCTCCTCACATGACCATTTAGGTCCCCTCCTAGAAAAATATTCTCTCTTAATGGTATTCCCTAAACTAAACCTTCTAAATCCTCCCAAAATTTTATCTTGTAATGCTCATTTAACCTTACTTGGGGTGTATACACACTGATAACATTAAAAGTCTCCTGTTCCACAACAAACTTCAATGCTATGATCCTATCTCTGAGTCTTCTCACAGCCACAACATTATTCTTCCAATTCTTATATATTATTATGTCTACCCCATTTATAAATTTTACCTTGTCAGTGTACCAAAGCTTAAAACCTGTAGTGTCGAGTTCCTTTACCTTTTCTCCAACCTACTTAATTTCTTGTAGGCACATAAAATTATTCATCCTCCTAATTATGGTATCAACTATTTCCATTCATTTACTTTTAAGTGTGCCTATATTCCAAGTTCCAAAATACATTCTACTCTTGTGAATTAGTTTCTTTACCTACACCTGTTCACGAGAATATGGGAATCCTTACTTATTTTTCACTACACCCAGGCAGCGATGTAGTGACTCTTACTCATTTGACACTGTACTCGAGCCATACAACACATTGCTTAGGGGCAACGACCTAGCATTAACGCAATCACATCATTTATCCATGCCATAAAGATTCGATAATGTTTACGTTAGCTATCTACTGCCTAACATAACATTTCTCTTTTATTTGACTTGAGTTTTGGCTTCATCTAAATAAAGAATATTTTTTTTGGTGTTCACAATCCCATTTTTGGTCTCAAATGATTTTGAGAAAATGAAAGAAAATTCAAAATAAAAAAAAAAACAAAAAAAGTGGTTCAAATAGAGTGTTCAATTAAAAAAAAACTCAATGAGCTATGTAGATGAAATCTTGAAAAGTGAAGAAAGCAATTAGAGCACATATAAAGAAATAGCAAGCAAGCCACTAACAAAGCCACATGGTATTATTAGAAGAAAAAAATCAAATAGAAAAGGAAAAAAATGCTAAGACAAAATTAAAAGAGCAGTGGAAATAAAGTAGTTACGGTAACCAAGGTGCAAAGCACCATGAGAAGTGAAGGTAGTCAAGCGGGAGAGAAAAATTTTGGGCGGGAAACATTTTGTAAATTAGAATTAGAAAATGTCACGTGATAATTAAGCTAATCTAATTAATCATAAATAATAAATTTTTCTTACATCTTTTTTATATTATTTTTTAAATAAAAAAATAAAAAAATACATTTAAACATTTCTTTATCTTTTATTTCTCAAATAAACAAAGTGTAAACATAATATAAAAAAAATAAGTACAAATATCAAAAAGATAATTAAGGATAATACACTTCTTCGAGAAAAACCTCAGCTGCTAGGGTTTGTTTCTGCATGGTTTTCTAGGGTTTGCATGTCATGGCTTCGGTTGTGAGCCATCCTATTTGTCCATGGAAGTTTCTTGATCCTTCTCTTTTCCCATTTTCCGTCCCTCCTCCTCATCCTCCACAAAACAGAACATTTGCTCAAGCTCTGAATAATTCATTTAACATTTCTTTAAGCTAGTTGTCGAGGCCCTGCATTAAGGGTGACTCAATTTCGATCAAGATTTCAGAAAATGAATATCAAAAAGGGCTTGATAGTTGTAACATCCTGAAAATTATTTATTTTATTATAAATAATTATTTTATAATATTTATGATTTTTAGAAATTTTTGTGGAATTTTCTGGAAATGTTGAATATTTTAATATATTTTTCATTTTGTGTGCCCATCGAGCGGCCTGAAAATAAAATATTTTCCCTAAGGCTGATAAACTTTGGACTGTGGAAACGTCGACGGGAGATCTTACTAAACCCGAGGCTGGACACAATTTATGAGGTTTACGTTTTCCAAGATTTTATCTACTAGATAAAATCTTTATATCATAAAATCATCTGATGAATAATAAAATATTATTTTCATCAACTGTAACTTTTATTCACTGGGAAAATAATTCTAACAGTATAATTAAATCATCTGTCGGATATATTTAATTAAGGAGACAAGCTTACTATGTATTTTATCGAGAAGCACGTGAAGCTTCTCAAGGAAGCTTTGAGGGAAGTTTCTAGGAAGCTTCCATCCCAACCACTATTCACTCTCTCTCTCCTCCCTCTCATTGTGCAGCACGATTTTGGGGGGGGTAATATCACAGTTATTCCCCCCCCCATTTTCTCTCATTCACGTTGGTCTCTCTTTCTCCCTCACGTAGCTCTCATTCTCTTCCTCTATTCTCCATACGGCTACACACCCACAAACACCATTGTTGATTTTCAAGCTTCCCTTGCTCAAGCCAAACTTAAACCATTTCTTCCCCTCTCCATCTTCAAGCTTTCCTCTATGTGAAACTCCTTCTTCTCCTCCATTTTCGTGTTTGGCAGCCCAACACCGAAGCTTCAAGCTTTAAGGTAAAGCTATCAACTTTCTTCTCCTTTTCTTCCTATTTTCGTGTTCCATGGTCACATTGGTGACTATGGATACCATTTCCACCCTTTGATCTTTATTTTTATGGATTTGAACACCAAGGTTTCAGTGGTGGTGAGGCACGTAATTCCCAAGCAAAAAGGAGCTTGCTTTCCTTGTTCTTCACTAAGGTAAGAGGAAGATTATTCTCTTCAACCTATTTTGGTAGTGAGAAACTCTTTATTTGTGATTGATTGTGAGAAAATCCCATTGAGGGTTATCCTCTATTTACCTGTTGTTTATAATGTGTTGGTGCTTTTAGATTGTTTGTTTGTGTACATTCATGTATCTGAATGGATTGGAATGTATAACATAGGAGAAAATAACGTCGGGTTGGTTCTCGGATGGCCACGGTTTTGAGCCCAGAATTTGGGGAGTCTTTGTGAATAATTGTAACAATTTGAACTTCTAACCATTTAGTGCAATGTCAATATCCGTCGAGTAAGAATTCTGACCATTTAGTAGACACTTCTCTAATGTCAATTTCCGTCGAGTAGGATGCCAATATCCGTCAAGTGAGAGTTCTGACCATTTAGTAGAGACACTTCTTCAATGTCAATTTCCATCGAGTAGGATGCCAATATCCGTCGAGTGAGAATTCTGACCATTTAGTAAATACACTTCTTCAATGTCAATTTCCGTCGAGTAGGATGCCAATATCCGTCGAGCTAGAGTTCTGACCATTTAGTAGAGACACTTCTTCAATGTCAATTTCCGTCGAGTAGGATGCTAATATCCGTCGAGTGAGAATTCTGACCATTTAGTAGAGACACTTCTTCAATGTCAATTTCCGTCGAGTAGGATGCCAATATCCGTCGAGTGAGAGTTCTAACCATTTAGTAGAGACACTTCTTCAATGTCAATTTTCGTCGAGTAGGATGCCAATATCCGTCGAGTGAGAGTTCTGACCATTTAGTAGAGACACTTCTTCAATGTCAATTTCCGTCGAGTAGGATGCCAATATCCATCGAGTGAGAATTCTGACCATTTAGTAGAGACACTTCTTCAATGTCAATTTCCGTCGAGTAGGATGCCAATATCCGTCGAGTGAGAATTCTGACCATTTAGTAGAGACACTTCTTCAATGTCAATTTCTGTTGAGTAAGATGCCAATATCCGTCGAGTCAGAGTTTTGACCACTTAGTAGAGACACTTCTTCAATATCAATTTCTGTCGAGTAGGATGCCAATATCCGTCGAGTGAGAATTCTGAACATTTAGTAGAGACGCTGCTTTAATGTCAATTTTCGTCGAGTAGGATGCCAATACCCGTCGAGTGAGAGTTCTGACCATTTAGTAGAGACACTTCTTCAATGTCAATTTTCATCGAGTAGGATGCTAATATCCGTCGAGTGAGAATTCTGACCATTTAGTAAAGATACTTCTCCAATGTCAATTTCCGTCGAGTAGGATGCTAATATCCATCGAGTGAGAATTCTGACCATTTAGTAGAGACACTTCTCCAATGTCAATTTCCATCGAGTAGGATGCCAATACCCGTCAAATCTAGAATTAAAAATTTATCACCAAACACCTAGTGATTAAATTAATGGTAATAGGATGCAAGGATTAGTAAATTGGAAAACTTAATTGTACCTTGAGATTCATAAATTTTAAAGAACTAAGAATGACGGTCTGCCTTATAATTTAAAGTAATTTTTGGAATAAAGGAAGAACAAGAGTGTGAGAAGGGCTGTGAGGAACTTAGACTAGATATGCTCAGAGAATTTACGCGAGAACATAAGGGACTTAAAACATAACTTTCATAGTAACTTTGAATAGCATATGTTCACCTATGAGATTTTAGTATTGATTCGTTGTGGTGTGTGAATTTGAATAAGTTATGCTATCATTGTGAATATATATATATAAATGCATATATACATATGTGTGCATTGAACCCATATGCATTGAAACATGCATTGTCATTGTGACATTGGGCCGACGAATTGGACCCTGGAAACATCTGGTAGACGACTGAGTCAGATGTGTTTTGAGTTCATTGGATATGCAATTGAGCATTATACAGTTATGGCATATTATGCCTAGGAGTGGATGAGGACTTGCAGGATAGTGGGGACTTTTTAGACCTAGTGGATGTCAGGGCGCGGTGTTTCACCTGTGATCCGGTTATCACTATATATATATACCCCTGACCGTGAAACACTGCTGCAACGCACTGGCTGCCCGACAAAGCACTATTACTTTCCATGGCCCGGCGTAGACTATCTATTGAGGGGGGACAGATCTTCTGGGGCGTTCATCTCTGAAAACTTTGAGTTTAGCTCCATGGAGTCGGAAATGAGTACATTGTACATGAGAATAGTCAGCATACGCATTGCACATATGCATGGTTAGTTCACACATTATCATGGGCATGGTTAGCATACATATTGTGGAAACATAAACACTTGTTATATATCTATAATGAATACTTGTTGCTTTAGTGCTGTTGATAATTGTATTGTCGTGATATATGTTTTCTGGATATCTATGCAATTGATAACTTGGACATATTTGTAATATCTGTATGTGTGGAATGACTTCGTCATTCGTGTTATGTTTCTTTGCTGCCATCATAGGTAATGAAAGTAGAATGTCTTACCTCTTTTTTGTATTTGTTGCTATTCTGTATGGTTTTTGGTTAAAGTCTAAAAATGGGGCGAGGTCGAACCTACTAGAGATAGTGGTTTGATTTTCTGCGTTCGGTAAGGACACCTTGAAGGGACCTTATTGTTTTCGTCGTATTTGAGTTCACCGAAGGTGCTAGGGCTTGGCGAGTCGACTGGACCGACAAGAGTACGTGATTTGTTGGGAATTTGACCTTGACCATGAAGAGGACTGCAATTGAAGACCTTATCTCGTATTTCTCACTACACCGGTGTGCCCGGGGTTATCTTACGCATTCAGTATCCGAGGGAGTGCCCAACCCCTTAGTCGAGGATATGTTGTGGGTAGTTTATACTTTATTTTGCATTATCTGCATTAAGTGTATTTTTGGATATATGTTTGTTTTATTGTGATTATCCAGTCTTAAATGTTGTAAATTGAATACATCTTATAATTCACATTTGCACTAGCTGTATATGTAACTATTCATTCGTGGCTCCTATTTTCCTCATATTGCAAAATGATTAATATTTTTGTAAAGTTTGTTATTTGACAATGTTAGCACGCCAAAATTTAGTGACCGTGACATAATGACGATTGTGCATTGGTTATTAAATCGAGGGGTGTTACATTAAGGTGGTATCAGTGCTCAGTTCATCCTGTTGAGCCGGGGTATAGATTGACTATGCTCAGACATGTTAGAAGTTCTTAGTATGTTGTGTACTTCCTTGTCTCTTGAATTGAGATGTTAGGAAAGGAAGGCATAGTTTGTCATAGGTTGAGTGTTGGTAGCTACTGTTGCAAAGTTACATAATATTGAGTACTGGCCCAGTCAATGTGTAATGTTCTGTGTCTACAAGAAACTATGACTTCACCTAGGCGTATTAAGGTAATAGGAATTCTTTTAGAAACAAGCTCAGCTGGTATGACTGAACTTGCTTAGGATTCGTTTGCATTTATACCCTTGTTGTGTTACCTAAAAAAAAAAATTGTTTGAGCCATTGGGTTAGAAAAGGGTAGTTAAATAAGACTTACAAGGTTTGTGGACTGAGGTATCCAAGAGGTTTTCGAAAATCGATTCTCTTTGGAAAAGAGTATTTGGTGTAAGTTTGGTTCGAGGAGCTACGTAAGAGTCAAAGACTTATAGGAGATCGCACTGCAGAAAATAGAATGAAGGAGCTCAAGTTATGATCTTTTGGGTTTGTCTCGATTGGGTTGTGTGACTTTATGCGTTTGGTTTTCGAAAGGAGACAATATTGTTTAGACTGAATGCTTTTCATTTTTCCTTATGGTTTGATTTGTTTGCCTTTGAAGGAAGACAATGACTCGAAGTAGACATAAACGTAAGAATGCGGGGAGTGAAAATGATGGTACGACTGTGGCAGCTAAAGAAATGCAAAGAATGGTTGATGTAACAATACACCAGGATCAGAGGGCTGCACAATAGCAGGAATTGGAAGTTGAGGTCTAGAATTTGATGGAAGAAAGACAACCTTGGGGTAACTCTGGATTACCGAAGTTTCAAAGGAGGAATAACAGGAAGACCAACCGGTTTAAGCAGAAACCGTATACATTACGATTGAAGGAGCAACAGCGACAACGAACGCATGAAGGAGGTACGAGTGGTAGCAAGTCCAACCCAATCGTGGTACTGTCATCAAGGTGTAAGAAGTGCAGAAAGGACCACTTAACAAGGCATTGCATGATCGAAGGAATAATTTGTTTCAAGTGCGGAAAGCAAGGACATGTGTGGAGGGATTGTGCTTTACATGGGACGAAGCCTCCATATGTGATCAAGAGGGCAATCTGCCTCAAGTGCGGAAAGAACCACTTAACAAGGGACTGTGAGATTGAAGGAGTAATCTGTTTCAAGTGTGGGAAGCAAGGACATGTGGCAAGGAACTGTATTTCGCAAAGGATGAAGCCTTACATTACAGATGCACGTACTTCAAAATCTCACGAAGAAGGGAAAGTTGATTCCTCCACCCAGACTAAAGATCGAAATGAGGAAAGGGACTGTGCTAGTAGTGGATGACCCTGTGACTTCATTGTACAATTTCAGGGGTAACTCGTTTCTTTATGACGTATGAATGTATAAATCCAGTAGGGATATTTGTACCTTCGTTATCTTTTGACTAAGTTGTTTCTATTTTAGCTGCTAAGAATTTGTTAATGGTAGCTAAGTTGTTTAAATTATCCTATGACCTATTAAAGACTGAATTCTTCTGTTGATCCGATTTGTTCACTTCTTCTACAAATTAGATGTAATGTTAACGAAGGGATTGGTTATCTTCCAATCATATCCTGTTGAAATATTTCAATGAAATTCTGAGAATTCGTTTATGGAATTAAGTTGTTTGTGTATTTACTTCCTTTCGACTTGAATGATCCTATTCTCATTTATAAGCTTGCTTTCATTGCATCAAGTTTATTTAAAAACTATCCTAATGTTGTTAGAAATTGGAACCATTTTTCCAATTCAATTATCCACTTCATGAATAGGCTTGATCTCAGGAAAGAGATGAATCATTTTTAAAACGGGTCTCGTCATTCTGTTTCAATGAAAACTTAGTGTTTCTTGAGATAGAAATTTCCTTGATGTAAATCCATGAAACTCACTCCTAAGTTTTATTGGACCATATCATACTCTTCGTTAGGCGGGTCCAGTGGCAAATCAAGTGACTTCCCTATTTTTCTTTCTAACCTTCATAATGTTTCTAGTATACTTTGATTGAGTAGATGTATTCTCGAATTTGAACCATATCATTGGGCCAAGAGCAGCACAATTAGGTGAGAACTTACCCTATGAAACATTTTGTTCAAATCAAGGAAAGATGATTTGACAAATCAATTGAAGAATGCCGTTATTTTCTCCAAGGTCAGCTTGCGTTTTGGACTATTATCGAGTTCACTCAAGGATTTATTATTGTCCTTGTTGGTGACATTCTGATCTATTCTTGACGTTTGGAGGAACGTATCGAACCTCTTGTTGTGATTCTTAAAATCCTGAAGAAGAAGAAGAAGTTATGCGTAAACGTATCTACGTACGAATTCTAGTCGGAGGTTGTTCAACTTTTGGGTTACGTGATCTCAAGGGAAGGAATTGCTGTGAACCCATCAGAACTCGAAACATTTTTGGGAAGGACAAATGATCGTAACGAAGATTCGTAGCTATATAGGAGTAGCTGGTTAATACGGGGGACTTGTCACAAAAATTCTCTGAAGTGGCAAGACTTCTCATCTAACTCATGCATTAGAGTCAAGTTTGTAGGATTGGTGCATATAAGGAAAGATTTTCAAGAATTGAAGAGACACTCGATTTCTTCACTAAAGATGATTCTTCCTAAATCCTAATGGACTTTTTGGAATGCCTAGTGATGCTTCGCATTAGAAATTTGGAACGTGTGCTTGATCAGAATAGAAGGAATGGTAACGTACGCTTTGAGACAATCGAGAATACATGAGAAGGATTACCGTACACTAACTCAGAGTTAGCTTCGTAGTTGCATTGAAAGATCTGGAAGTGTTTTCTACAAGGAGAAATTCTCAATGTCTATGGTAATCTCAAGAATCAGAAGTATTTTGTCCTATCGGAATAAGTTGAATATGAGGCAGAGACGATGATTAGAAGTTTTGAAAGATTTTGATTTTTCGTTTTAGTATAATCCCAGAAGAGGCCAATGTCGTAGCGGATGCTTTAAGAAGAAAGTAAGCTTAGTTGTCTACTACAGTAAGTAAGGAGAATAAGTTCGATAGAGCCACTCAGCGATGTACAGTTATTTGGAGAGTTGGCTATTGGATGGCTGAAGACTCAGAGCGTAGAATCTTTTATTGATCGGCCTATGACGTCAACACATTTTTGCCATCAATATAAGATACACAGTGGAAGGAAGCAACCTTATTGCCAATGATTTGGATTGATGCAGCTGAGGATACAACACGAGAACTAGGAGACAAAATGAAAGAAACACAGTCGCATTTGTTTTAAGATACGATGAATTTCGAGGATGAAATTCCTTTTTAGAAGAGGAGTGTTGTAACATCCCAAAAATTATTTATTTCATTATAAATAATTATTTTATAATATTTATGATTTTTAGGAATTTTTGTGGAATTTTCTGGAAATGTTAAATATTTTAATATATTCTTCGTTTTGTGTGCCCACTGAGCGAAGCCGGGAAAATAAAATATTTTCCCTAAGGCTGATAAACTTTGGACTGTGGAAACGTCGACGGGAGATCTTACCAAACCCGAGACTGGACACAGTTTATGAGGTTTACATTTTCTAAGACTTTATCTGCTAGATAAAATCTCTGTATCATAAAATCATCTGATGAATAATAAAATATTATTTTCATTAACTGTAACTTTTATTCACTGGGAAAATAATTCTAACAGTGTAATTAAATCATCTGTCAGATATACTTAATTAAGGAGACAAATTTACTATGCATTTTATCGAGAAACGCGTGAAGCTTCTCCAGGAAGCTTTGAGGGAAGTTTCTAAGAAGCTTCCTTCCCAACTACTATTTACTCTCTCTCCTCCCTCTCATTGTGCAGCACGATTTTGGGGGGTAATATCACAATTATTCCCCCCCATTTTCTCTCATTCACGCTGGTCTCTCTTTCTCCCTCACACAGCTATCATTCTCTTCCTCTCTTCTCCATACGGCTACACACCCACAAACACCATTGTTGATTTTCAAGTTTCCCTTGCTCAAGCCAAACTTAAACCATTTCTTCCCCTCTCCATCCTCAAGCTTTCCTCTATGTGAAACTCCTCCTTCTCCTCCATTTTCGTGTTTGGCAGCCCAACACCAAAGCTTCAAACTTTAAGGTAAAGCTCTCAACTTTCTTCTCCTTTTCTTCCTATTTTCGTGTTCCATGGTCACATTAGTGACTATGGATACCATTTCCACCCTTTGATCTTTATTTTTATGGATTTGAACACCAAGGTTTCAGTGGTGGTGAGGCACGTAATTCCCAAGCAAAAAGGAGCTTGCTTTCCTTGTTCATCACTAAGGTAAGAGGAAGATTATTCTCTTCAACCTATTTTGGTAGTGAGAAACTCTCTGTTTGTGATTGATTGTGAGAAAATCCCATTGAGGGTTATCCTCTGTTTACCTGTTGTTTATAATGTGTTGGTGCTTTTAGATTGTTTGTTTGTGTACATTCATGTCTCTGAATGGATTAGAATGTATAACATGGGAGAAAATAACGTCGGGTTGGTTCTCCGATGGCCACGGTTTTGAGCCCAGAATTTGGGGAGTCTTTGTGAATAATTGTAACAATTTGAACTTCTAACCATTTAGTGTAATGTCAATATCCATCGAGTAAGAATTCTGACCATTTAGTAGACACTCCTCTAATGTCAATTTTCGTCGAGTAGGATGCCAATATCCGTCGAGTGAGAGTTCTGACCATTTAGTAAAGACACTTCTTCAATGTCAATTTTCATCGAATAGGATGCCAATATCTGTCGAGTGAGAATTCTGACCATTTAGTAGAGACACTTCTTCAATGTCAATTTCTGCTGAGTAGGATGCCAATATCCGTCGAGTGAGAGTTCTGACCATTTTCTAGAGACACTTCTTCAATTTCAATTTCCGTCGAGTAGGATGCCAATATCCGTCGAGTGAGAATTCTGACCATTTAGTAGAGACACTTCTTCAATGTCAATTTTCGTCGAGTAAGATGCCAATATCCGTCGAGTGAGAATTCTGACCATTTAGTAGAGACACTTCTTCAATGTCAATTTCCGTCGAGTAGGATGCCAATATCCGTCGAGTGAGAATTCTGATCATTTAGTAGAGACACTTCTTCAATGTCAATTTCCGTTGAGTAGGATGCCAATATCCATCGAGTGAGAATTCTGACCATTTAGTAGAGACACTTCTTCAATGTCAATTTCGATCGAGTAGGATGCCAATATCCGTTGAGTGAGAATTCTGGCCATTTAGTAGAGACGCTTCTTCAATGTCAATTTCCATCGTGTAGGATGCCAATATCCGTCGAGGAGAATGCCAATATCCAATGTCAATTTCGTTGAGTAAGATGCCAATTCCGTCGACCCATTTAGTAGAGACACTTCTTCAATGTCAATTTCCGTCGAGTAGGATGCCAATATCCGTCGAGTGAGAATTCTGGCCATTTAGTAGAGACGCTTCTTCAATGTCAATTTCCATCGCGTAGGATGCCAATATCCGTCGAGTGAGAGTTCTGACCATTTAGTAGAGACGCTTCTTCAATGTCAATTTCCGTCGAGTAGGATGCCAATATCCGTCGAGTGAGAATTTTGATCATTTAGTAGAGACACTTATTCAATGTCAATTTCCGTCGAGTAGGATGCCAATATCCATCGAGTGAGAATTCTGACCATTTAGTAGAGACACTTCTTCAATGTCAATTTTTGTCGAGTAGGTGATGCACACTTTTTAGTTGTTGCATTTACAAACCCAAGTGCAGGTTATCTCAAGTAATAAATTCTCGGTGAGTCCGAGGTCGATCCATAGGGAATTGATGAAGATTATTTAAGGTAAGGTAAATATTTTATTACTACAGTAAAAATTATTTACTTGGGTAAAATGATCCACTCTTAGTAAATAAAGGAAAAGTAAGATTAATTTCTTTTATAACTCAATTAGAATCCTCGCAACATGGAGGTTCCAATTAGAAAATACAACATTAAAAGTCCATTAAAATAATATACGTAATTATACTATGATTCCTTTAATCATTTATTAACACAACTACCACCACTTGTAAATGGGTTAAAGCATTCACTGTGTCAATATTTTGTCTACAATAAATCAAGAACTCCTATTTACAAGGATGGAGTATTCCCGTCTGTCACTCGGGATTTTAAATTATCAGAATCAAAATATAATACGTATTAAGAATACTAGAAAAATAAATCATTAAAGCACAAGAGAGGAATAAATCTAACCTTATTTTATTACCAAGAGCTTCACACTTTGACCTAAGTAGACTGGAACTTATTTACACATAAACTAGAAAAGAGAAAAAGAGAAAAAGAGAGAGAAAAGAAATTGGAGGGAGACTGAGGAGAGAAGCAGACCCTCTTTCCAGCAGCGTCTCTCCTCCAAATTCTGAATGTCTTGTGCGTCTTCAATTCAATGCCTTTTATAGGCAATTTCAAGTTACTGTGCAATGCACAGTAACTGGAATTATTTAAACGAAAACGTCATGCACAACATCTCTCTTTTCTTTTTTTATTATTATTATTTTTAAATAATAATTGAGTAAATACACAGCCGTGTGTCCAGTCATTTCTACATTTTTTAGAGAAGTGATCTTCATGAAAGTTGTAGGCCTGAATATTTGCTTTAAAATGGCTTTGGTTTCAATCCAAAATCATGCCTAGAACTCAAGATATGGTCCAATTACTTGCACGTGTTTTAGGCCCTTTCAGCTCCTCTATTTTGACTTCAAAGCTCAATATCACCTCCAAGGAGTCTGATTCTGGAGAAATGTTCAACATGAAAGTTGTAGGAACTTGTCTTAACTTTCCTACAAGACTAAAATCACATCGATCAGATTTTTACAACTCAAGTTATAGCCAGTTTACTAAACATTGCCAAAGAGATTGTTACAGTTAATTTATGTAATAATTTATTTAATTGTCCAATTTGGCTCAAAATCATAAAATGTGTCAAAACCAACTTAATTAAGCCTAATTGAACCTTAAAAAGCCTAGTGAGAGGATTATAAAATGTATAAAATACAGTGTTATCAAATTCCCCCACACTTAACTTTTGCACTCCTGGGCAAAACACAAAAGACAAAAACCAAGGAATAAAGAAAAACAACACAAACTCAAAAACTAAAAACTCTAAAAGATTTAATGACTCAAGAAGAGCAACTAGACATTCAAGGATCAAAACATTCATGAGGTAACATATCTTCACATCTCAAACCAACAAGCAAGGAAACTTCAGTTGAAAAGAATGAATCAAGAATGATAGATCTTTACAGAATTCACTCTCAATCTCTCAAGTGTTTAAAAAGGTTAGTATTTCACTCTATTCAACTCATGAATAATTGCACTACCATAAGCTTGCTTATCTTCTACTTCTCCGCTACTCAAAAACAACATATATACACAAATCATGAGGACTTTAATCAAGGTTATAATGGGGCCAAGGTAAAGGTGGAAGTAATATAGATAAGATAAGTTAAATACCAAAGAGAATAAAAGAGCATTATGATACAGATAGAGTGGAGAAGATGTTTGAGAACATTCAGTCTAAATTTCTCAAGATTTTCTTAGTTCTTCCTCATACAGGACAATGACCAATATCTGATTAATGTTTTGTTGAAGATCAATTGGTAAGTTGAATTCATTGTTAGGCTTGAACATTCTCCTTCTATTCCTGTTATTTCCAATCATCCACCCTTATTCTAGGTATGAATATATCACATGGTGCATTCTTTTGATTGTAGCAATAATCAGCTCTTTTTTTTTTATAAAAACATTTTTCCTTTTTTTTTATATAACCAATCTGCACATGCACCCCCACACTTGTTCAAGAACTCATCAAATAACAAAGTTAATGCTCTTTTATTCCCTAAGGTTGGGTTAGAACATGGTTTTTCATTTAAGGCACGTAATGAGTTAGAAACAAAGAATGGTCAAATAAGCTCAAAGGGGTTAAGCAAAGGAAAATATGTAAGGTTAGCTATTTGGTCAAAGTAGTTAATTCAAGAAAATTTGTCTCAATCATGTTTATGTATGCATGTGAAAATGTAGCCTCAAAAAGAATCAAAGCAAGTTCTAGAGTAACAATTCCATGAGAAAAAATCACACAAGAAAGAAGAGAATGATACAGATGTTCAATCCATTCATTTATAGGCTCAAAATCTCACAAGGCATATATCCATCATTCTCACCCACAAAAATTTCAACATTCATAACCAAGCATGTGATATTTAAGAAAGAAGACAATTAACTCAATCATGCAAATTTCCCTGAATCCATTTGCTACTTCTACACAAACAAGGTATCTACCCCAATCTAGATGCGTCTCAAGAGTAAAATTACCGCCACAGCAAAATTTACTCCTTACTCTGCCATCCTTAACTGGTTTAGCTATTAGAAAATTACTGACAAACATATACACACAACAAACATAAACACAATTTCAATTTTTTTTAAGCATTTTTTTACACAACTCTACACACGACAAAAAGAAACACACTTACTAATATTTTTTTTTTTTACCTATCCTACTCCCCAACTAGATCACAACATTGTCCTCAATGTTAAAAAATAGAAAAGAAAAAGATAGAAGATAGTACCTATTACCGCAATTACTGAAAAAAGTAACTTCACACAAATATAAATAGAAACAAAATACGACCAAAGATTGAAATTATTTATACAGATGGAGTGTCTTGACTGGCTTCCTTTTCTCACTGCTTCACACAACATTTCCTTCGGACCACTTCTAGCTGAGCTGCTACTGGATCAGGGCTGTCATAAGAAGAAGATATACAAAAAAAAATATACATGTAGTTGTGATTGTGGCTCACATCTTCCTCTGGTTTTACGTCCAGTAATGGCTTCAACGCCTTCTATGAGTCGAGGATAGGCTTCCCATCCAATTTTCTTATAAATTGGCAAACAGGGTCTTTTTGAGTCAGATTCCCAAGACTGTAACGCACTTACTTGCCTTTGAAGAGATTCCACAAATTAATAAATCCACATTGCACAAATTCACTAGAATGCGTCTCAAGAGTCAAAAAGATTTCACCTAATGACTCCTTACTCAGGTCATTCTTTAATGAAAAGATTTCACCATCCACAAAGAACAACTTCGCTTGTTACAAGAAAAATTGACAATTTTGGCAAATCTAACCATAAAATTGAAAATTAAAAATTCATTAAGAAAAATGATCAATGATAGGTGCGACTTCAAAAGGTGAGCCTATTGTAACTATGGACAAATCAACAACAAAATTTTAGGCTCATTTTGAATTCTTGAAGCAACAAAATCCACCGTATCAACCTAGGTTTACAAAAACTTGTTGAGAAAATCGATGAGTGACCAAAAGGTCAAAATAAAGTTGACTATTAAAAAGAAAAGAAAAAAACACTAAGACACACGAAATTAGAAGAAAAGGAGAAAACAAAGTTTTTTTTTTGTTTTTTGTTTTGGTTTTTTTTTAAATGAAAACACATGAAATTAGAATACTAGGGATCAGACTTCACTTGATTCAATAATCTATCATAGACAATAGAGTAGCTTTGGGACCTTTCTTCTAATTAATTTCTAATCATTCAATTTGATGGGGAGAATCAGTAATTTAAAAACAATTAAAGACATGACTTTTACTCTATGGATTCTCATGGAAAAATATCACAGTTCTCCCACACAATCTATAACCTCCATTTCTAGATGATTATAAATCATGGCACTTTATTATTTATGGTCTAGGTCATATGCAAACCTTTCGGATTACACATATACCCACTAGATCAATTTATGAGTGGCCAATTCATAAAAGCATTATGAACCATAATAAGTACTCAAATTGAATAGAAAGGAGTTAATTAGAATTCCAATCTTAATACATGTCAATTGAATCAAGTTACGTCTTCACCCTAAAAACACACAAATTAATTACACGTAACAAAAAAAAAAATAGAAAAAAATAAAAAATAAAAATATTTACAAAGGTGTGGAATAAACCAACCACCAAAAAAAAAAAAACAAAGATGGGGTAATAAACCAACCACCAAATAAAAATAACAAAGATGGGGTAATAAACCAACCACCAAATAAATATTTACAAAGGTGTGGAATAAATTAATCACCAAATAAAAAAATAAAAAAACAAAGGTGGGGTAATAAACCAACCACCAAATAAAAAAACAATTAATAAACCAACCACCAATTAAATAAATAAATAAATAAATAAATAAAAAAATAAATTACAAAAAATAAATGACAAAAATAAATAAATGACAAAAATAATAAAAAAATAAATAAAAATAAATGATAGAAAATAAAAAAAATAACAAAAATAAATGACAGAAAATAAATAACAAAAAAAAAAATAAATAAATAAATAAAGTGCAAAAAATAAAATATAAAAAATAATAAAGTACAAAAAGTAAATTACGAGAAAGTAAAAGGAGAGGTTCCCCATCGTTAGTATGTACAAAAAAAAAATTAAAAGGGAGAGATACCCCATGTTAGTAAGGACAAAAAAATAAAAATAAAAATAAAAGGGAGAGAATCCCCCACTGTTAGTATGTGCAAAAAAAATAAAAGGGAGAGTTACCCCCACTGAGTTAATATGTACAGAAAAATAAAAGGGAGAGATTCCCCCACTGTTAGTATTTACAAAAAAATAAAATAAAATAAAAGGGAGAATTATCCTCACTGTACAAAAAATAAAAATAAAAAGGAGAATTAACCCCACTATTAATATGTACAAGAAAAGAAAATAGAGAATTACCCCCACAGAATTAATATGTACAAAAGAAAAAAACTTAACTTTTTTTTTCTTTTTGGTTTCTTTTTTTTTTTTGGTTTTTTGTTTTATTTTTTTGGGTGGTCACGGGTGTGACCACCTTTTCTGTTTTTTTTTTGTTTTTTTTTAATTTTCATTTTTTTAATTTTTTTTACTTTTTTACTAATTATACTATTCACGCACTATTCACACACTATTCACATACTATTCACGCACTATTCACACACTATTCACATACTATTTACATACTATTTACTTTTTACTATGTACAAAAATATTTACACCAGAAATTTATTCTTCAAAACAAGTCCCCGGCAACGGCGCCAAAAACTTGATGCACACTTTTTAGTTGTTGCATTTACAAACCCAAGTGCAGGTTGTCTCAAGTAATAAATTCTCGGTGAGTCCGAGGTCGATCCACAGGGAATTGATGAAGATTATTTAAGGTAAGGTAAATATTTTATTACTACAGTAAAAATTATTTACTTGGGTAAAATGATCCACTCTTAGTAAATAAAGGAAAAGTAAGATTAATTCCTTTTATAACTCAATTAGAATCCTCGCAACATGGAGGTTCCAATTGGAAAATACAACATTAAAAGTCCATTAAAATAATATACGTAATTATACTATGATTCCTTTAATCATTTATTAACACAACTACCACCACTTGTAAATGGGTTAAAGCATTCACTGTGCCAATATTTTGTCTACAATAAATCAAGAACTCCTATTTACAAGGATGGAGTATTCCCGTCTGTCACTTGGGATTTTAAATTATCAGAATTAAAATATAATACGTATAAAGAATACTAGAAAAATAAATCATTAAAGCACAAGAGAGGAATAAATCTAACCTTATTTTATTACCAAGAGCTTCACACTTTGACCCAAGTAGACTGGAACTTATTTACACATAAACTAAAAAAAAAAAAAAGAGAAAAGAGAGAAAAAGAAATTGGAGGGAGATCGAGGAGAGAAGCAGAGCCTCTCTCCAGCAGCGTCTCTCCTCCAAATTCTGAATGTCTTGTGCGTCTTCAATTCAATGCCTTTTATAGGCAATTTCAAGTTACTGTGCAATGCACAGTAACTGGAATTATTTAAACGAAAACGTCATGCATGACATCTCTCTTTTCTTTTTTTATTATTATTATTTTTAAATAATAATTGAGTAAATACACAGCCGTGTGTCCAGTCATTTCTACATTTTTGAGAGAAGTGGTCTTCATGAAAGTTGTAGGCCTGAATATTTGCTTTAAAATGGCTTTGGTTTCAATTCAAAATCATGTCTAGAACTCAAGATATGGTCCAATTACTGCACAGTATTTTAGGCCCAGTTTCAGCTCCTCTATTTTGACTTCAAAGCTCAATATCACCTCCAAGGAGTCTGATTCTGGAAAAATGTTCAACATGAAAGTTGTAGGAACTTGTCTTAACTTTCCTACAAGACTAAAATCACATCGATCAAATTTTTACAACTCAAGTTATAGTCAGTTTACTAAACATTGCCAAAGAGATTATTACAGTTAATTTATGCAATAATTTATTTAATTGTCCAATTTGGCTCAAAATAATAAAATGTGTCAAAACCAACTTAATTAAGCCTAATTGAACCTTAAAAAGCCTAGTGAGAGGATTATAAAATGTATAAAATACAGTGTTATCAGTAGGATGCTAATATTCGTCGAGTGAGAATTCTAACCATTTAGTAAAGATACTTCTCCAATGTCAATTTCCATCGAGTAGGATGCTAATATCCGTCGAGTGAGAATTCTGACCATTTAGTAGAGACACTTCTCCAATGTCAATTTTCGTCGAGTAGGATGCCAATACTCATCGAATCCAGAATTAAAAATTCATCACCAAACACCTAGTGATTAAATTAATGGTAATAGGATGCAATGATTAGTAAATTGGAAAACTTAATTGTACCTTGAGATTCATAAATTTTAAAGAACCAAGAATTACTGTCTGCCTTATAGTTTAAAGCAATTTTTGGAATAAAGGAAGAACAAGAGTATGAGAAGGGTTGTGAGGAACTTAGAGTAGATATTGTTAGAGAATTTACGCTAGAACATAAGGGACTTAAAACATAACTTTCATAGTAACTTTGAATAGCATGTGTTAACCTATGAGATTTTAGTATTGATTCGTTGTGGTGTGTGAATTTGAATAAGTTATGCTATCATTGTGAATATATATATATATATATATATATATATATATATATATATATATATATATATATATATAAATGGATATATACATATGTGTGCATTGAACCCATATGCATTGTCATTGTGACATTGGGCCGACGAATTGGACCCTGGAAACATTTAGTAGATGACTGAGTCGGATGTGTTTTGAGTTCATTGGATATGCAATTGAGCATTATATAGTTATGGCGTATTATGCCTAGGAGTGGATGAGGACTTGCAGGATAGTGGGGACTTTTTAGACCTAGGGGATGTCAGGGCGCGGTGTTTCACCTGTGATCTGGTTATCACCATATATATATACCCTTGGCCGTGAAACACTGTTGCAACGCACTGGCTGCCCGACAAAGCACTATTACTTTCCATGGCCGGCGTAGACTATCTATTGAGGGGGGACAGATCTTCTGGGGCGTTCATCTTTGAAAACTTTTAGTTTAGCTCCATGGAGTAGGAAATGAGTACATTGTACATGAGAATAGTCAGCATACGCATTGCACATATGCATGGTTAGTTCACACATTATCATGGGCATGGTTAGCATACATGTTGTGGAAACATAAACACTTGTTATATATCTATAGTGAATACTTGTTGCTTTAGTGCTGTTGATAATTGTATTGTCGTGATATATGTTTTCTGAAGATATCTATGCAATTGATAACTTGGACATATTTGTAATATCTGTATGTGTGGAATGACTTTGTCATTCGTGTTATGTTTCTTTACTGACATCATAGGTAATGAAAGTAGAATGTCTTACCTCTTTTCTGTGTTTGTTGCTATTCTATATGGTTTTTGGTTAAAGTCTAAAAAGGAGGCGAGGTCGAACCTACTAGAGATAATGGTTTGATTTTCTGTGTTCGGTAAGGACACCTTGAAGGGACCCTATTGGTTTCGTCGTATTTGAGTTCACCGAAGGTGCCAGGGCTTGGCAAGTCGACTGGACCGACAAGAGTATGTGATTTGTTGGGAATCTGACCTTGATCGTGAAGAAGACTGCAATTGAAGACCTTATCTCATATTTCTCACTACACCGGTGTGCCCGAGGTTGTCTTACGCATTCAAGATCTGAGGGAGTGCCCAACCCCTTAGTCGAGGATATGTTATGGGTAGTTTATATTTTATTTTGCATTATCTGCATTAAGTGTATTTTTGGGTATATGTTTGTTTTAATGTGATTATGCAGTCTTAAATGTTGTAAATTGAATGCATATTATAATTCACATTTGCACTGGTTGTATATGTAACTATTCATTCGTGGCTCCTATTTTCCTCATATTGCGAAATGATTAATATTTTTGTAAAGTTTGTTATTTAACAATGTTAGCACGCCAAAATTTAGTAACCATGACATAATGACGATTGTGCATTGGTTATTAAATCGAGGGGTGTTACAATAGTTGTAAAAACAATTTGCATGGAAGGCTCTTATTAGCAAAAGGTAATTCTCCTGTCAAAATTACTGATCTTAGAGTCAAACTCTCCAAATTGTGGAAACCTATTGGTCCGTGGAGAGTGATTCCTCTAGGAAAAGGATATTATGAGTTTAACTTCTCTTCCCCTGAAGATATTTGTTGTGTCTGGGCAGTAGGCTCATAGAATCTAAATCCTGGTCTATTAAGGCTATCTCAATGGAGTCTAGATTTCAGTCCTAATAATAAAAAACAGACTCATGTCCAAGCATGGATTAGGCTTCATGATCTGCCACAGGAGTATTGGAGACCTAAAATCTTGTTTGAAATAGCAGGGGGTATAGGTACTCCAATCTCTCTTGATGAAGCCACGAGAAATAAGGTTTTTGGACATTTTGCAAGAATCCTGGTGGACATAGACCTTACTAGCAAATTGCCTACTGAAATCATGGTGGAAAGAAATGATTATGCTTTTTTTATTGGCATTGAATATGAGAAGCTTCCGAGTTTTTGTAGTTGTTGTTAATCAATTGGTCATTCTGTTGATCAATGTAGAAAGAAAAGAGGATCCTTTGACTTTATGTCTCACAAAGATAATGTTCAACTCAAAGGTAAGGCTATTTTTTTTCCTAAACAAATGGAACCAATGCAAGTTAATAAAATAGTGACTGTTGAGGATTATGTTAATACAAATAATGAAGTGGTTGAGGTTGCTTCTGAGACTCCAGTTCTTCATAATACGGTTAATAATCAGGTAGCTGTAAATTTAGAAAATAATAAAGACATGGCTGCGATGCATATGTCTCTAAAGGAAAATTCTAATTATGTGTTGCAGCAATTGAATTCATCTAAGATTGCTAAATTGGGTAATAATATTGTGGTGGAAGATTCAGCCTCGCTTTATGATGAGTCCTTGCATCTTGGCTCTCCATCTTGTGTGCCTAGTCATTTTCAGAACAGTTTGAATTCTCCTGAGACTGATCATGTTTCTCAATCTTTAGAAACTCATGCTTCGGATAGTATTAATACTCATACTCCTAATAATCCAATTGTTCAACAAGATCTTCGGATTTTATCTAAATTTTGGGCCGATGCAAAGGATGATGAGTTGGATGAAACTAATTTGGATGTTGATCAACAAGGTGATCTTTATTCAGATGATGCTGGTAAGCAATTTTCAGTTGTTCTATCTAAATCTCAGAAGAAGAAGTTGAGACAGAAAAAGAAACAAATTTCTACTAATTATAGAACCCGTTCTAGGGCTGGCCCCAATAATTTTGCTTAATGAAGTTGCTTTATTGGAATGCCAGAGGTTTAGCTAATCTTAAATCTAGGTTGTGTTAAAAAAGTTATCTTGATAATAAGCCTGATTTTTTGTTCATCTCTGAGCCCTGGAATTCTCTTGATCAGATTCCTTCTAGTTTTTGGTCTTCTATGAATATGAAGCCATTTGCTGTTAATGTTAGACCATCCCTTAATCCCAATTTATGGTGTTTATGCACTATTAACCTTCTCCCCCATTTGCTTGAATGTTCTAATCAACAAGTCTCTTTTTTGATTTCTTGGGAGAATCAGTTGGTTCATATTTCTGCAGTTTATGCCTGTACTTCTTATCAACAAAGAAGATCTTTATGGACTGAATTGGCCAGCCTTCAACAAAGACATTCAGGGCCTTGGTGCTTCATTGGTGATTTTAATGCAGTCTTAGGTGCTCATGAGTCCAGGGGAGGTAACTTGCCTCTGAGAATTTCTTGTGATGAATTTCGGGCTTGGTCAGATTGTTGCAATCTTACTCATTTACTAACTAGGGGTGCTAGTTTTACTTGGTCCAATCACAGAAGAGGAACCTCTTTTTCTGAAAGAAGACTAGATAGAGCTATCTGTAATGATGCTTGGTTTTCCTTATGGACTAGTGTCTCATGTTGTACATTGACTAGAATGCACTCTGATCATTTTCCTATCTTGATGAATATGAAGAATGACACTCAAATTTGTCCCTCCTCTTTCAAATTCCTAAAAATGTGGACGGATCATCCTGATTACTATAGATTGATTTCTGAGGTTTGGAATAGGCTAGTTGCTGGTTGTGCAATGTCTATACTTGCTTTAAAGCTTAAAACCCTTAAGTTAGAACTCAAATCTTGGAATAGGGATATATTTGGGGATGTCCACCAAAGAGTTGATTCAGCCATGAAGACTGTGGACCATATTCAGCTGCAAGCTGATGAATTTGGTCTTTCTGATGAGCTACTTCTCCAAGAAAAAGATGCTCAAATAGAGCTGCAAAAAGCTTTGAAATGTCAAGAGGAGTTCTGGAGGGAGAAGTCTCGATTTAATTGGCATTCTTTTGGTGATAGAAATACAGCTTTTTTCCATAAAGTCACCAAAATTAGAAATGCCTCCAAGAGACTTTCTATGCTTAAGCAGGGGGAACAAATTCTGGATCAACAGGAAGCCCTTGAGCAGTATGTTCTACATTATTATAAGACTTTATTTGCTTATGAAAACAATTGCTCCTCAAATGACTTGTTAGATTCTGTTATTTCTCCATTGGTCAGTGTAGAAGATAACCTTATGCTTACTAATCTTCCTACCCGTGAAGAAGTGAGAAATGCTGTTTTTTCTATGAATGCCTATGGTGCTCCTGGTCCTGATGGGTTTGGGGGTTTTTTCTTTCAATATTACTGGGACTTTATTGGCGCTGATGTTTACAATGCTATTATCTAGTTTTTTATGCAGGGATGGATTCTGCCTGGCTTAAATTCCAATTTGATAGTTCTAATTCCAAAAATCAATGATGCTGATAGAATTGAGCAATAGGCCTATTGCTCTGGCTAATTTTAAGTTTAAGATCATTACTAAGGTGCTAGCTGAACGCCTAGCTATTGTGGCTCCTAAAATCACCTCTGAAAATCAAAGAGGATTCATTAAGGGGAGGAGAATATCAGATTGTGTTTGTATAGCCTCTGAAACTATTAACATGCTAGACAACAAGGCTTTTGGTGGTAATTTAGCTTTGAAGATTGACATTAAAAAGGCCTTTGATACATTGGATTGGGAATTCTTGCTCAAAGTTCTTAGTGCATTTGGCTTTGCTGATAAATTTTGTAATTGGATCAAGGCTATTTTACATTCAGCCAAGCTTTCCATTTCTATTAATGGCCATTCTGTTGGTTACTTCAGTTGCACGAGGGGGGTTAGGCAAGGGGATCATTTGTCTCCTCTTCTTTTTTGTCTTGTAGAAGAGGTCCTTAGCAGAGGTATTTCTAACCTGGTGCACAGTGGTCGGTTCCAGCATATGTCAGGCCCTAGGGGTTATCATACTCTTAGCCATGTTCTTTTTGCTGATGACATTATGATTTTCTGTAGAGGGTCTAAGCAGAATTTACAAAACATCATGTATTTATTTAAGGTCTATGGAGAGGCATCGGGTCAAGTTATCAATCCAGATAAGTGTAAGTTTTATGCTGGTTCAGTTTCTTCTAGAAGGTTAGCTATCATTTCTTCTATTCTTGGGTTTTCTTCTGGGAGGCTTCCATTTATTTACCTTGGTGTGCCTATTTTCAAGGGTAAGCCAAAAGCTTTGCATTTGCAGCCTATAGCAGATAAGATAAAAGGTAAGCTGGCAGCCTGGAAAGAGTCTTTGTTATCCATTATGGGCAGAACTCAACTTGTCAAGTCTGTTATATATGGTTCTCTCATTTACAGTTTTCATGTTTATTCTTGGCCTATTTCTCTGCTAAAAACTATTGACAAATGGATTCGAAATTTCATTTGGTCTGGGGATATCATGTCTAAGAAGATTGTGACTGTTGCTTGGAGCAAAGTTTGCTCTCCTTTTTCTGAAGGTGGTTTGGGTCTTAGACCAATTCGTGCTGTTAATGAAGCTGCAACACTGAAACTTTGTTGGGATTTCCTCTCTTCTAACTGCCAATGGGCTTGTTATCTCAGAGCTAGATTCTTCAAGAATAAATGACATAGATCATCTAATGTAAAGTCTTCAATTTGGCCTGCTTTAAAAAGAGACTTGCCCACAGTTGTTGATAACACTATCTGGCTTCTTGGTAGTGGTTCTGACATTAATTTTTGGACGGATAAATGGCTTTCCAGCATTATTGTGCATCTGCTAAATATTCCTACCAGGTATTATAAATCTTTTCATTCCCGAGTTAGTGACCTTATTGAAAATCACTCCTGGTCCATCCCTTTTTCACTGGTCTCAAAGTATCTTGAGATTGTTGCTAACATTGAGAAGATCATAATTCCAAAATCTTCTATTCCAAATCAGCTCGTTTGGACTCACTCTGATACAGGTTTGCTAACTTTTAAAGATGCTTTTATGTTCCTAAATCTTAGAGGGCAGGTTGATCCTTTGTGCAATGTCATTTGGAACCAATCCATTCCCCCCTCTAAATCTTTTTTATGTTGGCGATTGCTTCATAATAAAATGCCAACTGATGAGAACTTGTGGTCTAGAGGTTGTATTACTGTTTCAATATGGAGTCTATGTAAAATGGATTATGAGTCTTCTCAGCATCTTTTCCTGCAATGCAAGTTTGCTAAGATCATCTGGAATTGGCTCAGTAATATCCTTCAGTGTTCTTTTGATCACTCCTCTGTCTAATCAATTCTATCAATATGTAACCGAAGATGGAGTTCTCAATTGAAGGACATCATTCTGGCTGTTGTCCTTAATGTATTCTGGATCATTTGGCATTGTAGAAATAAGCTGAGATTTGAGAACGTAAATATTTCCTGCTTTCAGGCTATCAATTTGGTCCTTGCAGCCACCTCATTAACAGGAAATCTCTCTATGGGATCCATGCGATCTTTTGTCTTGGAGCTCACCATCTTTAAGGCTCTTTCTATTGTTGGTCACCCCTGCAAAGCTCCTATCATTAAACAAGTTAATTGGTTTCCTCCTTTGTGCCATTGGGTCAAATGTAACACGGATGGGGCTGCTCGAGGGGCACCGGGTTGGTCAGCTTGTGGGGGTATTTATAGAGATTTCAAGGCTGATTTTCTCGGTTATTTTGCAGCCAACATTAGTATGTCTTATTCTCTTCACGCTGAGTTCATTGGTACAATGTTGGCAATTGAATTGGCTTTCAAAAAAGGTTGGTTAAACTTATGGTTAGAATGTGACTCCCTATTAGTTGTTGCTGCCTTCAAATGTGAAACAGTGGTTCCTTAGAAGCTTAGAAATCGATGGAATAATTGTTTACTTCTAACTAGACAAATGAACTTTTCAGTTTCTCACATTTTTAGAGAAGGTAATTCCTGTGCAGACAAATTAGCCTCTCAAGGTCTTTTTGTACAGGATTTCTTTTGGTGGGACTCAATCCCTGTTTTTATTAGTGAGGACTTTATCCGTAATAGATTGAGTCTCCCCCATTATAGGTTCAAATAATTGGGTTTTTCTGCATGGGTTTGGTTTATGCCCCCCCATGGTTTTGTATTCTCGTTTCTTCCCTTTTTTTTTAATATATTTTGATATGCTGCAGATGATTGATTGGGTCTGAGGTGCCAGCTTACTGGGATGCCTTTCCTACAGTGATGCCTTTGCATATCTTCCTTTGATAAAAAAATATATATATATCATTTCTAATACTAGTTATAGGAGAGAATTAGTATATGTAATATATGGCTTTATCTCAATATACCTTTATGATACATAATCATAAAAAAAAAAAAATAAACTACGTAACCATGATAAGTATTTTTATGTACGGTAAAAGTTCCTTTTTTTTTATAGAAAATATTTGGTACACTTTTTTTTGACAATCACATTTTATATTTGTTGAGATGGTAGTATCAAAGTGTAGATATGTAAAATATAAAGTGGACCAACTAGTTATAAAACCGTATACAATAGGGACTGATGTAGAAAATATTTAGTGAAATAAATCAAAAATCATGAATCATATTATTAAATATAAAAAAAATTAAAGTTAACAAATAAAGATTTATTCACCTTTAAATTATTTAGTGAATTAAGATAAAAATGTACTATTTAAAATTAAGGATAAATATACTCTTATTTGCTCACTTTAGAATAATTTTTTTTCATTATATAGAAAGATTTATGAATAAAGTGAAAAAAATAAAAAAATGTTTATATTAAATATTAAATATATTACAATAGTAATTGTCTTTTACATCATGATTCATTAGTAAAATAAAGTTTATATATATATATATTTTTTTTTTCTTTTAAAAAAAGAGAAGACAGTCTGCAGTTAAAAGTGAAAAGAATAGTAGGTTTATTATATAAAGATAAAAAATTAATAAAAAATGAGTTGAAATTGTAATATCAATGTATATAAAATAATTATAAATTACATGTTAAATATATATTAAGTATAAACTCTTTTAATTTTATTATTTTTATCTTTGATATAATTATATTAACTTCTTCTTAGATTAGTGCTTATAATATTGACACTTTTTTTTTTAAGAAATTACTCATATCTCCCTTACTTTGTATTTTCAATGAGACTTTATATAATATTTATATATAAAGTAGGAGAGATATATATAATTTAAATAAACAAAGAATGGTGTTAGGGTGTAATAATAATATATAAAATTTAGAATATGAGTATATTTTTTGAATAAGAATGTCAATGTAATAAGTACTAATTTTATAAAATATTAATATAATTATTTCTTTATTTTTTTAATAAATCAAATTAAATTAAATTATTGATACCTAAAAAAATTATGAGAAAGGAGGTCGAAGCCTATGCTCGTCCCCTTAGATACATTCCTAGTATAGACATAAAGTAATGTATATGTACCATTGTTCTTTTTTATTTAACTGTATATTTGGATGGATGAAGTCGAGAGGTCTCAAATAATGTGAAATAGCCCATTATTTGGGAGTTTTATCATCAATGGAGTAAAGTGGTTAAAGAGAAAAGTCAAACCATTCCTTATCATTTAGAACTTCCAATTTTCGTATCCCCAATTTTGGGGTTTGGAATAGAACACTATCCTTTTTTTATTATAAATGGTTAGATATTATTTTTGGGTCAAATTGTTGAGTAATGCTAGTTATTGGAGAAAACTTTTACGTATAATCTTTGGTTTCTTATAGTATTTTTTTATTTGATAGATAAAAAATAATTATTTTTTGAGATACAATCAAATGCTAAAATAAGGACCCCTCATAAATTTATTTTTTTTCATATGTATGAATTTCAAAATTAAACAAAATATCATATATTTAAGAGACCTAAATTCTTTCTACTAAAAAAACATACGTTGGTATTACATATAATCTATAACTTTCTCTCAATATACTTTTTTATGATACATAATCAAAACAATCAATATATATATATATATATATATATATATATATGGGAGGAGTTTTTATTGTTAGAAGATGAGATAAGTAAATTTTGACCATACAATCATACATGAACGATCAAGATTAAAAGTTACTTAAAGATCATGTAATCACTTAAAAATGTCACATACATTTATATTCTAATCTTGACCATTCATGTAAGATCTAATGGTCAAGATTCATTCTTCTCACCTCTCACATTAAACGTTCCTCTCACCTGATACACATCTTATATATATATATATATATATGCTAACCTTCACACCTTCATGTAAAGGTTAACAATATCCACATTTTGTTTTGGATTAAAATGGCCTTTATGCTTCATTTAAAAACAACATTAATTTATTGGCATTTTAGTTATTTAAACTTTACATTAAGATCTAATCTTTGATTTTATTTTGATCTAATAGTTCTAATTAACTCATTTAATGACGAAAAAAAATAGTGGAGGCTAATTTTAATGAAGAAAGATAATATTTGAAATCATTTTTAATGAAGAGAGAATCTAACTTTGTTATTAACTATATTTATTAATTTTTAATTATTAAATTATACTTTAAAATGTGTTAAAATATTTAATATTTATTAAATTAATTATTCAACAAAATAAAAAAATATAGCATATAAAATAATTTAAAAATATGCCTTTGAATTGAAAAAAAAAAAGTGAACACGTTATATTAAAAATACTTTTAAATTGAACACGTTATATTACGTTATATTTTATAAATCTAAATTAAACATGTTATACTTATATTAAATTATATTTTATAGATGACTTTTAATTGAACACGTGTTATTAAATTATTTTATAAATACAACTGATTTTACTATATATTACTTAAATAAATTATAAATTATTTATATTTTATAATATCATCTTATAATATTAAGTGCCAAAAAATTGATCATATAAAATTTTTATGTATATGTAATTTTTAATTTTTTTTAAATAATTAATTTTTTTAATTTTTAATTTTTTTGGTTTAATGAGAAGTGTTTAATATTCTCTCATCATTAAAATCTATATTAGTATTTTTTCATTAAATTTAATAATCTTAAGTTACTAAACTACCTTTAAAATAAATTATTTTAGAAATCAAGGTCTTGACGTTTTCATCCAAAACAAAATATAGAAATCGTTAATCTCCACATGAAAATATAAAAACTATGATATATATATATATATATATATATATATATATATATATATATATATATAACACAAGGTGAATCTAACTATAATAAGATAATGAAAAGATATGTGTATAAGTATGTGTACTTTTATATCATTTGATATTAAATCTAACTGAGTATCTATTGTCACTTCTTTTTGTCTATTAACATTTCTTTTTAACTAACTTTTTTTTTCATTTTTCTAGAATACTTTTTATTAAATAGTTTAAGTCAAACTAGTAATTTATTGTCACTTTTTTTATCTTTTTAATTTTTTATTAATAATTATAATGACTAATTTTAAATATATAAGTTAATTATGATTTTGGTCTACTTGTACGTTGATCTTCACATTATTTTTCTTTTTTCTTTCTACGGAATCCCTTAAAATTATATAAGTTGTATGCAATGTATTGCACAACGATAAACACAAATGGGCATAAGCCAAAACATGAAGCTAATTTGATTAAATGCAGTGAACATGATGAAAATCAACCTAGAAGATTTTAGTATTAACATGATGAATTGGGTTTGTAACAATTTAAGTAGTAGTAAATAAAATTTCACCGTGACCATATAGAAATAAATGGTAAACCATCACAAGTTGAACTTCTTTTTTTATTGCAATTAGATGGTATCCAGATCAACTTGCGCACATTTTGATTAATTTATTTTCTTGATCTAGTCAAAGGCAGATCATCTATTCCAGAATTAAGGAATTTACAAGAACATTGCTTATAACCTAACCCCAAAAACTTGATGTAGCAAAAATTTGAACCTTTGATGGTCGCTTACTCACACATTACAAGTTGAATTGAATTCAAAAAGTTCAAAGTTATAAATTTATAATGTTGTAATGCACATTCCATATAGGATATGATTTTTGTCTTAAAAGAAGGATAAAAGAATGCGATTTGTGATGATTAACATGCATATAGACCAAGATCAAAATTAATTATTATAATTGTTAATAAATAATTCAAATAGTATAAAAGTGGCAAAAGATTACTATATACTAATTTAGTTCTCCTATTTAATAAATGGTGTTTTAAGATAATAAGAAAAAGGTTAATTGTAAAAAAATAATAATAGATAAATATGAATGGTAATAAATACTTCCATTAATTTAATGCATTTCAGAGAATTAATTCTCTAAAAATATTGATCCTTAATTCAAATCTGAGTATTTAAATTATAAAATATATCTTCTTAACTAAAAGGTATGGAGCGTCGACTTTAACCTACTCTCTCTCTCCACACCGGCTCTTAAACCAGATTTGTAATAATAAAAAATAAAAATAAAAATTGTGATTCCTATATGGGCTTAGCTAGCTATAGAAGTTGATGTTCTTTCTATCTGTATGTAGAAGTAAACGCATTATTGTTTTCTGGTTAATGATGATATCAAATTGGGAAAGCATTTTGGAGTTCTCTTTCTTCAGTTTCTCTCATCATCTTCTTTTACTGATCTCCATTTTTTTCGTGGCTTTTTTGAAGCGTTAGGGCTGTCGCCTTACTTCTCTGATGGCGGCACTTATAATCTTTCTCTTTATGTTTTTGCACCTTTCTTTGCAATAATTCACTTAAATTTGAGTTGTTTTTATTGTCTCTTATTTGTCCCTTTTAAGTGTATTTTGTTCCTTTAGTTTGGGTGGTCTCTTAAATTCTTTTGTGACTCCATCTGTTTCTACAGTCTTGTATATAGGCAAAGGCGATATTTAGATTTACTTTGAGAGATGACGAGATACAATCTTTAAGCTGTAATACTATTCATGTTAGTCTCCATTGAGAAATATACTTAGACATTTATAATCTTTGAGTGAGGTGCAGAACTTTCTTTTAAATTTTATTTCAAAGTGTATAATGTATTTGTTTCTTCTTCATGCTAGATCTAATATTTGTAGTTCAATTTGTAAGTATCTAGGCTTTTATAAATTTGATAATTCCTCTTCCTCATCAAAAAATAATTGGGAAAGCATTTTTGTGACATCCCAAGTGGGAATCCTCCACTTCCAGAGATAATTTATGAAATAAACAATGCAGAAGATAAATTTTTACTAAAGGAAAGGAATCAATCTAGAAGAGAAGTAACTAGACTATTTTATTAAGTTTTCAAGGAATATAGTTTCTTCACCAATCATTTGACTTTTTCAAAAGATAAATACAAACTAAAACACAAAGGATACTTGTCAAATCTCATGATACTAATCAAGGTCATGGTATTTTTTTCATTTATTACTTAAGGAATACTGGTTCCTTAGTTATCTTAGGTTAATTTACAAGTCCCAATGGGTAAGTAAGGTTCTTGTCTAGCCACTAAGTCTCATGGTTCATGTCCCATGATGAAGTCCAAAATTGGTTCATGGAAGTGTGTCAAAATTCATGTTCCATAGTCTAGTCCATCCGATCTTAACTCTTCCAATAGGGCCTCATAGTTTTGTTCTTTGATTAGGTCATCCATAAGCATAAGTTAACTTAGTCATAGAAGTCCATTGGTTCCTATCAAGTACATGGCCGAATCATAAGGTCTACTCAATGCAAAGTCTCACTATAGGTCACATAGGTCCTTGTATGTGCATTCATTTCTTAGTTAGGTACTTGGAAGTACCTTGGGTCTTTCTTACACATGGAAACCTTCATGGTGGTGTAGTGATTCAATTAGATGACGATAAATTGTATCTTTGTGTGACCTTGTCAATTTTATACATTTATGATGTCACCTATTGTTCTTACCACCCTTGACCATTTTAGTTGATAATTACACGTTCTTTGATCCTTCCTTAATGTTGGCAGACTTATAAACAACAAAATAACATAATTATAAACTTATAATTAGCATAAACTCTTCATGGTTCAGTATATCATTACATTACACCACTTTTAAGGAAAGGTTACATAAAGCCACTCATGCTTACATACTTAAAACACTAGATACATGAAAATACTAAAGCCACACACTTAAGGCTCTTGCGTATTTTATAGTAGGCTAATTGGGGGCTTAGCTTGCATTGCCCCAAGCTAGTTACAACCAACTTCTCCCCCTCATGCTTAGTACAAGGCCTTTATTCTACTACAACTTCATGGAATCTACGAGTTATTGACAAAATGGACGCAAATGTCTCTTATGACCTTGACGTAGACGCCTTCCACAGGAACTAAGAGCCAATCATAGTCTATCTTTATCAAGATGGTTGTGGTTTGCATCTTTGCTTAATCTGAAACCATTATGGAAAAGTAAGAAAACAAGTTTCTTAATAGTAAATGGAAATGGAAAACAATTTGAATGACCTCATAATGGTTTCAGCTATGATAACATAGAAAATTCAAGGTTGTACATGTAACATCCTCTTTTTAGCATGTTTAGACTAATTTATGATTACAAAGGTAGCATAACACTTGTTTGTGATAAACTGTTTAAGCACTTTGCTACAACCTAGAGTGTGAAAGTAGCTTAAAATGATTCAAATAATAGTATAAATTACTAAGTTGAGGGGAAATAAACCTAGAGAGTTTGTTTCTAAGTTACAAATATTTGAAAAAGGATGTAGTTAAAATTTGAGAGTAATCAGAGTAAGTTTGATATTTTTAAGCATACTAGTTGTGCATTTTAATGTCAGATTGACTAGGAGGAAATATGAAAAAATAGAATAATGGTGAAACGATATTTTGGATGAATCTTAGTATTTATTCTAAAGTTGTTGGAAGTTAGAAAACTTGAATTAGCATAATTTAAATGTCATTAGTAGATATAAAGTTCCAACTTTAGGCTTAAGTGCCAAAGTTGGACTTTGTTTCCTTATTTCCTTCTTATCCCACGACTGAAACCAAAAAGAGAAAATAGAAACAGAAAATGAGAGAAGAGAAAAGAAAGAAGAAACCGAAGGGGTAGAAAGGGGGAAAAGAATGAGTAGCAAAGGAAGATCAAAATCAAAGCTCAAGATTAAAGGTTGATCATCTTGTCTACAAGAGGTAGGAGATTCTAACCTTAAACTTCATCATTTCCCTTCATCTTTTCTATTGTTTGAAGTTAAGTTATTAGATGGAGGAAATGAGTTTTAAAGAGTAAAAATCTGTTTTCTTTGCTTGATTCTTGTTTTCATTGATTGGAATTAGCTATCACAGATTAATGAGAGTATGAGAATTGAATTGGTCTTTAGATATGATTAATTAGTCCCTAGAGTGGGAATTTAAGCAATGAATAAGTAAATATGTGATTTTGAGCATTGATCCAAGTTTGAGTGAATCATTAGGTTGTACAAGTATTACAACATTTTTAGAGATTGTTGGTGATGTTAGAAATCACTTTGGAATCATTTTTGGATGATTAGAAGTTGCTATGTTCCAATGGAATAATAACAACAATCTACAAAATTCTGTAGGTTTTGCTATAAGCGACTAATGCTCAAGCGTTGGAAGCTGAGCGCCTAAGCGCGCATAGCCCATTGTGCTGATGCATGTAGCAGGGCATTGAGCGCCCAGGTGCTCGGTGTTGAGCGTTTAGGCGCCATTCGCAGAGCAAAACAAGGCATATCTTTGCCCAGCCAGTACCCAGGCGCTGGGTAGTGAGCGCTCAATGGCCTAATGAGTGCCCAAGTGCTATAGAATGGGTACCCAAACTCCCAGAGTAGAATTCACTAGAATGCTTATTTTGATGAATTGAGTTTTCCTACTTATTAGGATCCCTTTTATATGCCTTGTAGAGTGTGTTGAGACACTAATAGAGGTATTTCTAAGAGAGAAAGACCATCTTGCATATATGGGAAAGTAAGAGACCTTAGTGCAACCAAGAGTAATGGATTGCCTTAGGTAGGTATCTAGACCCTTAGGCAACACAGAGTTGCATTTAATATCATATATGAGGGGATGATGATAGGGTATACTAGATACAAGTAAGTTAAATTCAGTTGGCAATAGTCACTAGCCATAGTGCATGAGTTGCTCCTAAGAGAGAAAGTGGAGTTAGTGATGCATGAATGGACTTAGTATTGACATAATATAGAAGTTCTAGTCTTTAAGCATTCCAATAGTTAGGAATTGCCTAAAGTAGGTATCTATAACCTTGAGTACACTGGGGTGACATAGTTTACCACTTGTGGTGTGATAGTAAGGCAAGGTAGATACAAGATTCATTATTATGATTTCTTAACTAGAAACATGGTGTGGTAGTTTTGTATGAGTTATACATAATGCTGCATAGTTTCCTGTTACTTGCTAATTTCAAAGTAGAGTAATCTTTAATAATGTATAATCATATGACCAAAGGAGATAGATGGGAAAGTCCAAAAGTCTCTTTGAATGAGGATTTAGCCGTAGCTGCTCATTAGTGCCAGGATTACTAGTTTATATGTAGTGAAAATAGTACTCTCACTAGTGTAAGTAGGAACCAGTCCACTCATTATCTAGTAGTTTGAAGAATCAGTCTTCTTATCTACAAGTTTAAAGAGAACGTGGAATATGCAAGTGACACACATACTCACAACTTTACACTTACACAAATCACATTGCATTTTATATTATTATTTCTGAACATTGCATACATGTGAGCATATGGCATCTATATTCATTTCTTATTCCTTGACAATTGTATGCACAGTTGCCTTGTGTAGATGATATTTTACAATTGTATGGGCTGTTGTTCAATATCATTGATTGTATACATATGAGTTTAAGGTTAGAGATTAGCTTAGTGAACGTTTACATAGAGTAAGAGAATGTAAATGTTCGAGTGGAATGGAGTAAAGACTTCATTACTTGTTGCTAATCCAACATTTCAGAGTTGGTGAGTTTATTCATAGAAAGATGTTATACGTGTAGTACCTATAACAAGTTTATGAATGAACTAGTTGTGATATGTTATAACTATGTAGGTAGTTGTTCTTATCATATGATCAAAGGACTCATATTTATAGATTATGTGTTGTGTTTAATGAACCTTTACATAAAACTGACATGTGAATGTTCTAGTGATATTAAATAGAGATTTAATATCTAGTAACAACCATGATCTATTGTATAATGTCGAGATAGATTAGATTTATATACATTATACAGTTATATGGATGATTGTATAATGTTTATATTGACTAAATTTATATGCAATTTATACTAATGAGATGCCATGAAATACATATGAATATGACTGAGAATTTTCATGTTCTTACCCCTTTCTGTGTTTTCATGGTAAAAGCAGGTCAAGACCCTTCCAGGGGTAAGAAGATAAAGAAACAGAAGAACTAATGTAGTATAGTTTTCTTTGTTTCTTTTATTGACAAAGTTGATGTATTTAATTATTTGCTTTGAGAATGTAAAAGTTATATGTATAACACTTTGCCTTCGAGACTACTGATGTATATGTGTATAAATTTTAATTATGACTCTTCATAATTATTTATAAATGTTATGGATTAGTTGATGTTTAAGTTAGTAGTAGCATAGGTATTACTATTTATCCAGCTGTTTGTTAGTTATACTATGGTAACAATATTAGGATGTTACAGTACATGTTAACACAATTAACTAAAATCATTTAAAAACAATTTTCAATAAGAGCTCAAAACACTTAAGGGAGTCCTCCACTCTTTGGTTCCTTAAGTGTAACACCCTAATACACATTATCATAAAATAAGCAGTATATTTCAGGATAAAGTATATCAAGTATGTCATTTTCTAATATGCATAAAAGATAAATCTATAATAACCTATATATATATACACACACACACACACACACACACACACACACACACAAAATTGGCTAACAAACCATACTGTAATACATAAACTTTTACAAACAAGCCAGCTAAGTAAATATATACAAGCTGATGCAAAAAGAATTAAAGCCACTAAACTAAGTCTTCTGCTTCTTCTTTTTCTTGCCATATCCTTTTGGAGGGTCTTCACTTGGATTTACATGGAACACATAGAGGTGAGAAATCATAATTTCACAGTATACACATACCAAGACTAGCAGTTAATCATTTACAATAAATAAATTAACTATAAATGTACATACACATGATGTAACCAATTATACGATAGTCAACAATATCAAAGAATCGCCCATACAATCTTAAGATACTATTGAACAAGCAAACAATCTATCAAAATATCAAGCAAGACAACTGCCTATACAATTGTCATCAATGCAATGCTTTATGTTATGAGGTATGATTATGATCAAACAACATCCTAATAGAATGATTATGCAATGCTAATGCAAGTTTTGGTTTTGAAAACACATGTCACTTACTTGTTTCCCAGGAACCTCCGTTCCCTTGTATATCCTGAGTAAGTTAGGCCTAAAAGCCTTTAACTTACTTAGTAATAGGTGAGTACTTTTTCCTCGCCAACGTAAGAGTACTATTATCACCCCCATACTGGTAATCCTGACCATATGAGTGTAAATGCAAGGAGAATTCGGATCCAACACCTCATTCCCAAGTCAAATGATTGTGCACACCATTTAAGGTTATAATACATAGGAAAAAGCAAACAACAAGTTTGAAAACTAAATATGCAAATTTGTTAACAAAACATACATACTTATCACAAGGTTTACAAAAACCAAGTGAAAAGCAAAGACTAGTGATTCAAGGCTTTACTCTAACTTAACACGTAAGTAGTAGAACTCATGTCACTAGTGTCCTTATATCTAGCACCTCACACCATCACTTCATAAGTGATTTCAAGGCAACCTCACGTTGCTCAAGGTTCTGGGCACTTCTTAATAGCATTCCATAACTCTTGGATGTCCAAGGGTTTATACATCTCCTATACATACTAAAAATATGCATAAGAGTCTCTATTCAATAATGGGTATTCATTACCTAGCCTAAACAAGCTTTACATGAAGCCCAAGAATGATAAACTTAACCTTCTTAAGTCCTTAACCCTTATCCCTCTTGGAAAGATGATTATGACAAGCTAAATTCTAATTTTTGAAATGTCCATAATCAGTTATGGAACCTTGCTAATCGGTTATGACTTGAAATAACCTAATATAGCCTCTAAAAACACGTTCTGGTTGAACACAATAACCTATTATTCATTTCCAATAACCTGTTATCACTATTCAATAACCTGTTATGTGTTTCTGATAGTCATTTATCACTATTCAATAATCATTTATTCAGAATCACACAGCCCTTTGCCTAGACCCAATAATTGGTTATTGGGATTCAATAATCAGTTATCTAGTGCTAAAATGCACCATAAATCAAGGTATATTGCTGCCTCCATCTATTGTTTCCATCAACTCATAGATTCTAAGTGATTTCCAATCTTAAACATGATCTCTAAACATATTAGAATCATCAAACACAAACTCAATCCAACAAACTTTGATTATGAACAAAACTTAATCATTCAAAACTCATTCCTCAAACTTTGATTCAAACACTCAAGGTAGTGTTTCTAACTCATAAACAACAACCAAGCATAGGTTAAGCTAGAATCAAACTAAACTCGACCATTGACAGTAAGAACTAGCTAAAGAAACCATCTTTACCTCAAATACCCATTCCCCCAAACCATACATACATGTATAAAGCAACTAGAGATGGAGAGGAAATTTGAGCTTAAGGAAGAACACCCCTTCCTTTTGCACAAAGATGATGATGAAGCTTCAAGCTTTAGATTTCCCCTTAGCTTTCCTCTTTCTTCCTTCTTCCTTCCCCTTTTCCTCCTTTCTTTCTCTTTTCTCTGTTTTCTCCCTACTGGTTTCTGTTAGTCTGTGGAGAGAATGATAGAGTGAGTAAGAAAGAATGAAAATATCAAAGGCAAAAGTCAAGGAAAGGGGCCATGCAACCCGTGTAAAGACTTAAGAAACTTAGATATTTTGCAGTATAACTCATATCTTCTAAGAATACTTTGATTTTTCCAAATCCAGTTTTTCAAGTCCTAACAAATTTAAAATAAATACTAAAATTCATTAAAAAATTTGTTTCTCCAGTATCATATTTTTTTTATATCTGTGACTAGTCAATCCAACACTAAAACACACAACCAGTATGCCTAAAATTACGAAATTGACTTCAATTATTCTCAAATTTTAATCACATCACATAATACACATTTGTAACTTAGAAATAAATTATCCACATCTATTTCCATTAGCTAAGCCATTTATGCTAATATCTGGGTCTTTTTAAGCTACTTTTCACCTTTTAGGTTGTAGCAACATGCCTAAACTAACTCAGATTGTCACAAAATTAAACAGGTATGTTAAGTAAGTATTAAGCTACCTCTATAACTATTTATAAGTCTAACATGTTGAAGAGGATGTTACATTTCTCCCCCCTTTTAAAAATTTTGTCCAATACCTCATATAAACAACTGCGGGTAGTCTTGCGGCATGTGAAACTCCAACTCCCAAGTTGCCTCCTCAAAGCCAGCATTATCCCAAAGCACCTTCACTAGAGAAATCCACTTACCTTTAAGCTCTCTGACCCCTCTATCCACGATCCTCATCGGCTGCATAGCATAAGACAAATCATTTCTTAATTGCACAGATTCATTTCTTATGACATATGAAGGATCTAGATTGTACTTCCTAAGTTGTGACACATGGAAGACATCATGAAAGTTTGACAAACTAGGAGGAAGGGCAATTTGGTAGGCTATGAGTCCAATTCTCTTTAGGATATGGTAGGGACCAATGAAACGAGGATTCAACTTCCGCATTCTCAATGCTCTACGAATCCCTTTAATAGGAGTGACTCTCAAGAATACATAATCTCCCTAACTGAACTCTAGAGGTTTTCTCTTTTTATTAGCATAGCTCTTCTGCCTAGTCTGAGCCATAACCAACCTATCCCGAATCATTTTAATCTGATCTGTGGCCTGTTATACTAACTCAAGTCCTAGCATGGTTTTCTTTCCAACCTCATATCAACACAAAAGGGACCTACACTTTCTACCATAAAGTACTTCATACGGTGCCATACCTATGCTGATGTGATAGCTGTTATTGTAGGAAAACTCCACTAAGGGTAAGAACTTATCCCAACTCCTTTTTCGCTCTAGCACACATGTTTTTAGCATATCCTCAAGGGTTTGGATAGTCTTTTCCGATTGACTGTCAGTCTATGGATGATATGTTGTACTTAGACTAAGCTTTGTCCTAAAAGCTTTCTGCAAGGCTCCCCAAAATCTAGATGTAAATCTAGGGTCTCTATCAGAAACTATATTAAGGGGAATATCATGCATCCTAACTATCTCCTAAAGGTATAACTAGGCAAGTCTATCCATGGAGTAGTTAGCTTTAATAGGTATAAAATAGGCAGACTTGGTTAGTTTATCCACTATAACCTATATTGCATCAAATCTTCACTGAGTCTTGGGTAAGCCCATCACAAAATCCATTATGATGTTATCCCATTTTTACTCAGGGATTCCTAAAGATTGAAGAGTTCCAGAGGATTTCTGGTGTTCTATCTTGACTTTCTGACAAGTTAGGCACCTAGACACAAACTCAATTATGTCCCCCTTCATATCAGACCACCAAAATAATTCCTTCAAGTCTTAATACATCTTAGTGGCCCCGAGATGGATAGTGTACTGACTATAGTGAGATTCTTCAAGGATCCTTTCCTTGATTCTGGATTCATGGGAAATGCAAAGTCTAACTCTAAACTTGATCATCCCATCATCCGACATATCAAACTCTCTAGGATTTCCTAAAAAGATATGCTCAATTACATCTCTAAGAGTCTCATCTTCCTTTTGAGCTTCCAAGATCTTAGTCCTAAAGTCACTCACTATGTCCACACGACTCACATTGAGACTACGTGGTAATATAGTTACTGAAAGGCTTATGTCTCTAAAACTCTCAAGAAGTTCACTCTCTTGGATCATCATCTAGGACACATATAGGGATTTTCTACTTAGTGCATTAGCCACCACATTGGCTTTACCCGGATGGTACTTTAACTTAAAGTTGTAGTCTTTCAAAAACTCCATCCATCTCCGTTGTCTCATGTTCAGCTCATTCTGATCAAATAAGTACTTCAAACCCTTGTGATCAATAAACACCTCAAATTGGACTCCATACAAGTAATATCTCCAAACCTTTAGGGCAAACACTACTGCAAATAACTCCAGATCATGAGTAGGGTAGTTCTCCTCATGATGCCTCAACTGCCTTGATGCACAAGCAACAACTCTCCTATAGTGCGTCAAAACACACCCCAAACCCATCTTTGAAGCATCACAGTATATCTCAAAGTTCTCCAAAGGATCCAGAATTACCAACATCGGTGTAGTAGTCAACCTTAACTTTAACTCTTGGAAACTGTCTTCACAAATCCGAGTCTATTCAAAAGAACTACCTTTTCTAATCAATCTGGTCAAAGGTAACGCTAATTGAGGAAAACCTTTATGAATCTTCTATAGTACCCTACTAGGCCTATGAAGCTTCTAATCTCAATTATAATGGTGGGTCTTTCCCACTACAACACTGCATCAACTTTGTTTGGGTCTACAGAAATCCCACCTTGAGCTATCACATGTCCCAAGAACTGCACTTGTGAAAGCCAGAACTCATATTTAGATAGCTTAGAAAACAACCTATTCTCCTTAAGGGTTTCCAACACTATTCTAAGATATTGTTCATGTTCCTCCATAGCCTTAAAATAGATCAAGATATCATCGATAAACACCACAACAAACCGATCCAGGTAGTATCTAAAGATCATGTTCATGCAATCCATGAACACTGCCTGTGCATTCGTCAACCAAAAAGACATCACGAGGTACTTATAATATCCATACCTAGTTTTAAAAGCTGTCTTAGGGATATCATCTTCCCTAACCTGTATCTGATGATAACTAGACTTAAGATTAATCTTTGAGAAAATCGCAACTCCTCTCAATTGATCCATTAAATCATCTATCATTGGTAATGGATACTTATTCTTAATAGTCACCTTGTTCAGCTATTTGTAATCCACACAAAACCTCATGGTACTATCATTTTTCTTCACTAGTAACACAGGTGCTCCCTATGGGGAAATACCCGACCTAATGAATTACTTATCTAACAAATCTTCTATTTGCTTCTTGAGTTTCGCTAACTCTAGTGGCGCCATTCTGTAGGGTGCTATAGAGATAGGTCCCGTCCCAGGCACTAAGTCTATAGAAAACTCTATTTCTCACTTGGGTGGTAACTCCACTATGTCATTTGGGAAACTTCAGGATATTCGCTCACCACAGGTATTTCACCTAAGCTTTGCTCAACCTCAGCACTTAGTAAAACTAAGAGAACATATCCTAGAGATCCTTCCTCCAAATAGAGATTAACCTGATTCGCATTGAGATACATAGACTCCGATGGAATGACTCTAGTAGGTATATCTAACAAGAAAACTAGGGATTTATCTAAACAGTTCAACACTACATGGTTGACGGATAACCAATCCATGCCAAGGATGACATCGATATCTACAAGAGGTAAACAGATAAGGTTTACACGAAAAATCCTATCTTCTACCTTTACACAATAATTAAGATATACTTTGGATGTTGTAATTGGTTTACTAGTAGGAGTAGATACAGATAAGTCATGTGAAAGTTCAGACACAGGTAAATCCAGCTCATTCACATAATCATTAGAAACAAAGGAGTGGGATGCACCCGAATCATACAACACAATTAAAAGGTGATTGTGAATTATGCATTTACCTTCAATAAGATCAGAAGACCGAGTCACCTCTTCACCACCTAGAGTATAAACTCTCCCTCTGGCTTGTGGTTTCTGGATAGGCTCAGCTTCCTTCCTTGATGGACACTCCCTAGTAAAATGCCTTGGTTGCCCACAAACAAAGCACCCCGAGCAAGGCTGGTTTCTCTGCTATTTCCCATACTTGGAACACTTAGGACCCACAAACTCCTTCTAAACTTGCTTACCCTTGTCTTGAGTAAAGCTAGATTTAGAAGCTCCTTTCTTGAAGTTATCATCACATCGCTTCCTCTTTTGAAGGTCTTGTGACTTAGGCTCCACTGAAAGCTTTTCGGCACGCCATTCGATTATCCAACATTTGTTGATCAAAGTTTCGAAATCCCGAATCTCAAATGGTTGGATGGCATTTTGAATGTCTTCCCTCAATCCTTCCTCAAACTTATCACATTTCCATGACTCATCTGGGTTAATTCTGATTCAAGACGAGAACTTAGACAATTCATTGAATTTGGCCACGTATTGGCCAACTAATATGTCCCCATGTTCCAACTTGAGAAATTCCATCTCCTTTGCATTGTGGAGGTTTTGTGGAAAGAATTTTCTCAAAAATGAATTCCTAAAGATCTCTTACGTCACAAGAGTCCTTGACACCTCAAGAGCTCTCTTGGTGTCCACCCACCAAGCCTCTGCCTCACTTTCCAGCATACAAGAAGCAAAAAGCACCTTTTGCTCGTCTAAGCAAAGCATGACAGTGAAAATATTCTCCATCTCTTTGAGCTAACCCTCAGCTCTAATTGGGTTCTACTCCCCCTTGAAGGAATACAGATTAGATATCCTGAACTTCGAGAGGTCTTGGAAAGTCTGATTCCTCCCAACTACCGCATGGTTTGGTTGCCCCTGGTGGTGTGGTGGTGGTGTAGGCGGTTGATGTTAAGTTGTACTCATTCTCTCAAACATCCTTGTTGTCACAACTGCTTGCTCTTTGATAGCTTCAGTTGTTGCGGTTGTTTACTGTTGCATAGTAGTGGCAGTAGCGGCTGTTTGGTCCCTCATGTGAAAATAAGTTTGCCCCAATGGTTTAATATTTTAAGTTTTGATGATGACAAATACAAGACAAAAAGAATGATGCTTATGCTTGATAGATGTGCTTAATAGATAACAAATGCATTACAAAAGAATATTGATCATGTTACATAGATGTGCTTAATGAGATATGTGTAACATTCTTCATACAATATATCCAATAATGCTTTATATGAGTTATAATGAATTAATATTGGATTTGACTCTATTTTAAATAAAAATGTGTAAAGTGTTCTTTGTTGCATCCTTTATAGAGATATCCATTAGTAATTAATAAATATCTTATTTGGATATGTCTATGAAAGTCTTAAATGCATGTTAGACTAACTAGAGTTATACATTTATGAATCATGCATATGAAGATATTGAGTTATGAATTTAGACTAACTATATTTGTTTTAAGTGAGTAATACTTTGTACTTTGTAGGATAGTCCAAGTACCAAGAGTAAACATTGCAACAAGAAAGTAAAAGATCATAATTATGCTCAACTCAAGAAGAATGAGAACGAAAATATGTTCCAAGTATTTGCAAGATTTAAAGAGAAATTTTTTTTTTTGGAAGTTTGGATTACATCAAGAAGCCTAAGGACTAGAATTGATGATGGCAAGATTAAGTCCAAGATCTTCAAGAATTGCTTATAGGACTTAGATCTTATGTAAAAGTAAATGAGAATCACACTAAGCTCAAATATGTTTTTCAATCTTTACAAATGTTTCTTACATTCTAAAATGCCCAACAAACATATTTTGAAAAGTTAGTCTTGGTGGTAATTCAAATCTATAAAAAATAGTCAAGTTTGTATTTTGTAAAACTGACATTTGGTTACTCTTTTGATCATAACTATCAAAATACTTTGAGTTTTCTTTTGAAACATATTTCATATGAAAATAAACTCAAAGATCTTTCCAATTAGTGGTCATTTGCTTTAAACAAATAAAAAACGAAGAAATTATGACTATTTAAAGTCAATTTTCAAAATCAGAGTGCAATAACCGATTATAGATTTTTCATAACCAGTTATTCACCAAGTCAGGAGAGTTTTTCATGTTTTTAAAGCTCCTAACCGATTAGGCCATTCACCTAATCGGTTATTGTGAAAGTTAGGAGCATTTGTCATGTTTTTAAAGCTCTTAACTAATTAGGCAATTCACCTAATTAGTTATTGTGAAAATTAGGAGCATTTTTCATGTTTTTAAAAGCTCCTAACTAGTTAGGCACTTCCTTTAATCGGTTATTGTGAAAGTCAGGAGCCAAATTTTAAAGCTCCTAACCGATTAGGCACTTCCTCTAATCAATTATTATGTAAGTCAGGAACCAATTTATAAAGCTCCTAACCAATTAGGATAATCTCCTAATTGGTTATTTGGGCAACCAAACAACATGCACAACGGCTTTATTTTGAGTATTTAATACTCCTAACCACCACCAATGGCTCTAAAAAGCTTTGGGCTATAAATGAAATATTTGGGCATCAAAGAAATGTTGGAGAACAATATGAAAATCATCTTTGAACATTAAATTTGTGTTTCACTATCTCTTTCTCCAATCCTCTGTTTTTGAGCTATAAGTGTGTGAATCCTTTATATCTATAGAACTTCAATTTGTATTATCCACTCTTGAGAGAGTTTCATTTTATCTACAATTTTTTTAATCTATAAATAGGGTAAGGTATCCCTCTAGACAAAAGGGTGAGGTATTCCTTAGTTGTAAAGAGGGCGAGGTATCCCTCAAAAGTTGTAGAGGGTGAGGTATCTCTATTTGAGGTTCAAGCACAAAGGGTGAGGTATCCCAAGGTATGTTGAGTGCTCCAATTTGCAAAGGTCATTAAGAGCCCATTGAAACTTAAGGATATAGTGAAAAATCTCAAGTGGTTTACTTGAGGACTGGATGTGGGCCACATGTGGTTAGTGGCTGAACTAGGATAAATATTGTGTTTGTTTCTCTCAACTTTATCTCCTTTACATTTGTGCTTTAATTATATATGCTTAAATTAAATTTGATATCTAGCTTATTTGCTTGATTTATCCTATAGCCCAAGTGGTATTTGTGAAATCTCTAATAGTTGCACTTTTGTTAAACTTATTCCACTGCATGTGTTGATTAAAAATATCAAAATGTATAATTTCTCAAAGGTGTTTTAAAAATTTGTAATAACCTAATTCACTCTCCTCTTGGGTGATGGTTGCATGACTAACAAGTGGTATCAAAGTTTCGTATTCTGTTGAAAGCTTAACTGCTTAGAATTAAAGATCCTTATTTGTTCGCAACCATTAAAAGCTTTTCAAAATGGAATGTTTTGAAATTGATAAACCATCATTCTTTGATGGTGTGAATTTTGTTTATTGAAAAGTTAGAATAAAATTTTATATGCCATCTATTGATATTGATTTGTGGGATATTATGCATGATGGATTTACTTGTAAATTAAAACAAACTTGGAATGCCTATGATAAGAAATGATTTTCATTGAACATTAGAGCTATGCAAAATTTGAGAAGTGGTTTAAATAATGATGCTTATACTAAAATGAAGAGTTGCTCTAGTGCTAAAGATATATGGGATGCTCTTGATTCTATCTATTTTACTAATAATGATTTTTTGCCTAAAGTTTTATATAGAGAGCAAAAGCCCCTAGAGGAAGGCAATATTGAAAAATGTCTTCAAGAACATGTTCACAGCAAGAAAATGAGTTCAATGCCTCTTGATGATGATGATGCTTAATTTGAAGAGGTGGCAAAGAAAAATCAAATGGTATATACTCTTGAAGCTTTGATGCACAACAATGAGGAAGATGGTGATTCTCTTAAAGAGCCATATATGCTAGAAATTGAGACTACTTCATATATGACTAAAAAGGACTTTGAGGTAAATAATGCTAAACTAGATTATAGTCCTTCCTATGATGAACTACAATGTACATATGATGAATTGTATGATGACTTGTTGTTTTTAGAAAAGAAAAACTCATCTTATTTGGAAAACATTTTCTCTATTGAAAATAAAATTGAGACTTTGAAAAATGAATATGCTTTTCTTGATGAGGAAATGCCTTTAAAATGTGAAACCTCAACTTCTTATGAAAAGTGCATTGATTTAGAAAATCAAGTTGAGAACTTATCTTTTGATTTTGCCAAAGCTAATGATTCTAATTTCTTACATTTCATTTTTGTTAATAAGAATAAAATTGATGTTATTCCACATAAAAATTCAAGCAGAGCTTATAGCATAAATAGTATAGAATGTAATAATAACAAAAGGCTTAAGTTTTTCAAAGATGATCTTCAAATGACAAAGCCATCATTAAATTCAATTGTTTACAATTTTTGTGGTCATTTAGTACATATTTCTCATTTATGCAATTATAGAATAAATTCTTATATGAGAAATGATATAGTATGGGTTCGTAAAGATCTTGAATGTCTTAGTACTAATATTCAAGGACCCAAGATGAAGTGGGTATCAAAATGCCCTCCTAGTGTTTCAATTATGTAGAAAATTTCTCAAAAGGATGGACTAATTGGTCAAAGGAAAGAGGAATTATCAAGGAGAATGCTTCCAAAGCCTAATGGTAGAAGTTTTTGTCAAAGAAGAAAGATGACTTCAACCGAAGTTTCTCAAGTATAAAATGTGAAACTTGCAAAGTTCAAAACACCAAAAGAGAAGCAATGGGTAAGGAAAAGAGTTTCCTTAATTACCAAGGCTAAGGTATCAAAAGTTTTTACCTCTTATACGCATTCACTTATAAAGTCAATGAATTTGAGATATATTCCCTGTAGGCCTTAAGTGATTGATAGAATCATGTGCACTTAGAAAAATTTAAATATTTTATTTAGCATATGATTATGTTCATTCTTATTGTACCACAGTTCATTAGTTTGTTATATATCTTGATACATAAGGTTCTACAATGCCTAGGTATGCCTTCTATGCTTTAAATTGTCTATATATCATAAAAGTAAGTAAGCTATTGGCTATGTGTTTAATGGTAATTGATTATTTATTTTGTTTTGCTCAATTTACATACTATGAAAAGTTGATCTTTATGAGCGCATAATGAATTAATAATCAATGACTAAACCCTATGGATCCAAAATCGGTGGATACCAAATAAAGTACTATGAATTGTGTTGTAGGGTGATAACTACCTCAAGAAAGTATTTAAACGGAATAAGATTATTCAACTTGAGGTTAGTAAAGCTTAAAAGGACTCAACTTCTAAAAAGGGTGCAAAGAATCTCTATTCTTTCATGAAGACTTGAAGCTTGGAAGTTGGAGTCACCTACAAAAACTCAAAGAGCACACTTTTGGTGATATCAATCTCTTATCCTTACTTATGCTTTAAATTGAATATCATGTGATATTTGGAGAAGTAGAGAGTTTTTTTTATGCTTTAACATGCCTTAAGTTATGCTTTTCTAGTATTGTGTCTTGAAAGTTTCTTTACATATGCTAACATGCTACATATGCACACATCTTGCTTGGAATGACATATTTTATGGTAATATCTTTGTTCTTGAACTTGTGACTAATTCTCTTTGTTCAAATATGAAAATTCACATGCTCACAAGTAGTTTCAATCCTTTCTCTTTGATGCTTAATTATCCTATATACTTACTTGGAGATTGGAAAGCTAAAAGTTATATGTCTTCTTGTTTGAAGTTACTTGATATATTCATATCTTGAAAACAAGAAGTAAAGAATTCATTTTGTGCCTTGAACTTGTCTTTGAACTTCAATGATTCTTACATTGAAGTATATCTTGAAATGAATCATAAATGGTTTAAAATTTACAATTCCATGGTTTTTCAATTCTTGCATTACAATAAAGGACTTTTTGTTCTTGATTGATATGTATGCATACTAGAATTCTCTACTTGATATTACATGCCTTACATAATCATTGTTTACTCCAAAATGCTTATATATGTTTTGATGATGATCAAGTATTTCTTGATAAACTTGAATCATGCCTTAAAATGCTTAAACAATTTTTTTTTTTTGGATTCAAGTGCACATGTCCTTCTTTTGTTCTTATTAGAGCTAACATTGCATGGTTGATAATAAGGCACATGCACAAAGGGTTAGGTATCCCAATGTGTGTTGAGTGCTCCAGTTTATAAAGGTCATCAAGCGCCTGTTGAAGCTTGAGAATATAGTGAAAAATCTCAGGTGGTTTACTTGAGAATTGGACATAGGCCACATATGGTTGGTGGCTAAATCAGGATAAATATTGTGTTTGTTTCTCTCAACTCTACCTCCTTAACATTTGTGACTTAATTATATATGTTTGAGTTGAATTTGATATATAGTTTATTTGCTTGATTTATCCTATAGCCCAAGTGGTATTTGTGAAATCTCTAATAGGTGCACATTTGTTAAACTTATTCCGCTGTATGTGTTGATTGAAAATATCAAAATGTTTAATTTCTCAAAGGTGATTTAAAAATATGTAATCACCCAAATCACCCCCTCTCTTGGGTGATGGTTGCCACGACTAACACCTCATTGCCTCAGCCATTGCCATAAAGGCTCTAACCATGTCAAGGCCTTCATTTCCAGAGTTCCTATTCCCCCGAGGTCATCCTCGTACTATCATAGTTTCTTATAAACACAGAACAATACATATTGAGGTAGCTAATCCCAATATCATGTAACTGTGCAATAGTAGCTAAAATAGTCATACCAAAGACAGGTCATATGATTCAATCAAACATCTCACATAAGAGACAAAGAAATGCACAACACAGAGAGGAACTCCAAAACATGCCTAAGCATAGTCAGTTCACATATTGACTCAATAAGATGAACTGCTCTAATACCATAATGTAATACCCTAATACAAATTATCGTAAAATAAGTAGTATATTTTAGGATAAAATATATTAAGCATGTCACTTTCCAAAATGCATAAAAGATAACTTCATAATAACCTGTATAGTCATTATAGAGAGTCACGAAGATGAAAAAGATCATATATATGTACATCAATGGCTAACAAGTCATACTGTAATACACAAACTTTTACAAACAAGCCAGCTAAGTAAATATATACAAGTTGATGCAAAAAGAATTAAAGCCACTAAACTAAGCCTTCTGCTTCTGCTTTTTCTTTCCATTTCCCTTTGGAGGGTTTTCACCTGGATTTACATGGAACACACAGGGGTGAGAAATCATAATTTCTCAGTATACGCATACCAAGACTAGTAGTTAATCATTTACAATAAATAAATCAACTGTAAACGTACATACACATGTTGTAACCAATTATATGATAATCAACAACATTAAAGAATCGCCCATATAATTCTAAGATACTATCGAACAAGCAACCAATCCATCAAAATATCAAGCAAGACAACTGCCCATACAATTGTCATCAATGCAATGATTTATGTTGAGGTATGATGATGCTCAAACAACATCCTAATAGAATGATTATGCAATGTTAATACAAGTTTTGGTTTTGAAAACACATGTCACTTACTTGTTTCCTAGGAACCTCTGTTCCTTTGTATATCCTGAGTAAGTTAGGCCTAAAAGCCTTTACCTTAGTTGGTAATAGGTGAGTACTTTTCTCTCACCAACGTAAGAGTACTACTATCACCCCCATACCGGTAATCTTGACCATACGAGTGTAAATGCAAGGAGAATTCGGATCCAACACCTCATTCCCAAGTTATATGATTGTGCACACCATTTAAGGGTTATAATACATAGGAAAAAGTAAACAACAAGTTTGAAAACTAAATATGTAGATTTGTTAACAAAACATGCATACTTATCACAAGGTTTACAAAAACCAAGTGAAAAGCAAAGACTAGTGACTCAAGGCTTTACTCTAACTTAACACGTAAGTAGTAGAACTCATGTCACTAGTGTCCTTATATCTAGCACCTCACACCATCACTTCATAAGTGATTTCAAGGTAACCTCACGTTGCTCAAGGTTCTAGACACTTCTTAATAGCATTTCATAACTCTTGGATGTCCAAAGGTTTATTCATCTCCTATACATACTAAAAATATGCAAAAGAGTCTCTATTCAATCATGGGTATTCATTATCTAGCCTAAACAATATTTACATGAAGCCTAAGAATGATAAACTTAACCTTCTTAAGTCCTTAACCCTTATCCCTCTTGGAAAGATGATTATGACAAGCCAAATTCTAACTTTTGAAATGTCCATAATCGGTTATGGAACCTTGCTAATCAGTTATGACTTGAAATAACCAAATATAGCCTCTGAAAACACATTCTGGTTGAACACAATAACTTGTTATTCATTTTCAATAATCTGTTATCACTATTCAATAACCTGTTATGTGTTTCTGATAATCACTTATCAGTATTCAATAATTAGTTATTCAGAATCACACAGCCCTCTGCCAAGACCCAATAATCGGTTATTGAAATTCAATAACTAGTTATCTGGTGTGAAAATGCACCAGAAAGCAGGGTATATTGCTGCCTCCATCCATTCTTTTTATCAACTCATGGATTCTAAGTGATTTCTAATCCTAAACATGATATCTAAACATATTAGAATCATCAAACACTAATTCAATCCATCAAACTTTGATTATGAACAAAACTTAATCATTCAAAACCCATTCCTCCAACTTTGATTCAAACACTCAAGGGAGTTTTTCTAACTCACAATTAACAACCAAGCATAGGTTAAGCTAGAATCAAACTAAACTCGACCATTGAAAGCAAGAACTAGCTAAAGAAACCATCTTTACCTCAAATACCCATTTTCTCAAACCATACATACATGCATAAAGCAACTAGAGATGGAGAGGAAAGTTGAGCTTAAGGAAGAACACCCCTACCTTTTGCACAAAGATGATGATGAAGCCTCAAGCTTTAGATTTCCCCTTGACTTTCCTCTTTCTTCCTTCTTCTTTATCCTTTTCCTCATTTCTTTCTCTTTTTGTTTTCTCCCAACTAGTTTTTGCTAGTCTGTGGAGAGAATGATAGAGTGAGTGAGAAAGAATGAAAATATCAAAGGCCAAAGTCAAGGAAAAGGGCTACGCAGCCCTTGGAAAGACTTAAGAAACTTAGATATTATGCAGTATAACTCATATATGCTAAGAACACTTTGATTTCTCCAAATCTAGTTTTTCAAGTTCCAATAACTTTAAAATAAATACTAAGATTCATTAAAAAAAGTTGTTTCACCAGTGTCATAATTTTTCATATCTGTGACTAGTCAATCCGGCACTAAAACACACAACTAGTATGTCTAAAAATATCAAACTGACTTCAATTATTCTCAAACTTTAACCACATCACAAAATACATATTTGTGACTTAGAAATAAATTATCCATATCTATCTCTATTAGCTAAGCCATTTATACTAATATTCGGGTCATTTTAAGCTACTTTTTACTTTTCAGGTTACAGCAACGTGCATAAACTAACTTAGATTGTCACAAAATTAAACAGGCATGTTAAGTAAATATTAAGCTACCTCTGTAACTATTTACAAGTTTAACATGTTGACGAGGATGTTTCATTAAGAACCATTCTTTGGCTCATATTCGGCTAACTCTTGGTCTTTATGTGCAAATCCTTCTTCCTTTATTTTACTTCATCATTTTTTGTGAGATTTACTTGACACATAGTTATTCGTGGAGTGGCCTTTTCGGTGGCCTCATGTTGCACTATCACTCCTTTTGCTTTGAGTCTAAAACTCGTATAACTTGTAAAATAATTTTTCTAGGCAGTAATACAACACATATACATGATCCAAAGTGATTCATAAGCCATTAAGAACATCAATACATAATGTAAAAATAATAAGCAAGTGGCCAACAGCTCGACCATTTTAAAAATACTAATTCATGGCCAAAGCTTCTTGATGAACCCATAACTGAAATAGTTTTTGAATGGTTAGTTCAAGTTCAAAATAAAAATACTAAAACAACATGTAAAATAGAAATAAACAAGAAGAAACTATGAACACACAACTAGGTTTTTAAAGCTTCCAAGAAAGAGTAGATTTCATTTTCCTACCTACCTTCCTTAGTTCTCACTTCTTAACTCCCTTGGGCGCACTCTTAAGCTCACAAACAGCAAAATGTGTTTTGTTAGGGTGGTGTGTTACGATGGGAAGATGGTGGCTTTTATAGAGAGTTTAGAGTAGTTTCCTAGTGGCTTCTTGGGTGCACTCAAGTGTACCTAATCCAACATATTCCCCTAGGCTTGTTGGCATAGGGTGGTGTGGTGCCATGCATGAGCTATCCTTGTATGGTCATGACCCTTCCTACAGCTTGCCACTCCTTTTCCAAGGCTTCAAATAGGAGAAACCATTTCTCTTGGCAAATAACTCACACGCTACAACTTGTTGTCATAGAATAGATTCTTATTCCCTTCCAATTTTCCTTTTGTCTTATCATTCAACATTCCACATGTCTCTAAACTCCATTCAATTTATGCTTTACCACTAGGCAGCCATGCATGAAGTCTTGGCTTCCATCTTCCTTTAATTTTTACTCCTAGTTATGTAGTATTTCAACTAGTTGTGTTCATCCCAAACTAATTAGCCACCTAAAGCTTGGTCATTATATTGCCTTAAGTAAATACCGATTAAATCAAGTTCGTGGCCTTTTAATTAATTTAAAGCCTTAGAAAATTTGCTATTATTTCTTTAAACTCAAAATGTATGTTCTATCAAGTATATCACACAGGTCCTTTTAAGTTTTATTTAACTAGTTACTCATTCCTAATTATGAGTATGTATGTTTCTATCATTATGTTAGAGGTTACTTGAATTAAATCTGAGTACTAAATTACTTAATTAAAATTCCTAAGGCAATATAACATCTCTAATCACTTAATTAAGTGTTGCTTAGACCAACTCTCTAACTAACTAGCTAATTAGAGTCCTTAGGATTTTCACTACTAGAATTCACTATTCCATCTAAGGTTGGATTATAATATTTTACACCTAGGATCCTACTCTTATTTTTCTATATTCTTCCTACTAATTTGGGGTGTTACAATTTTCTTCAAGTTTTCTAAAGTAAGCCATAATGAACTCCAGCAATGATAATTCTGAGCCTAACAAGGTTCGAGAAACATCATTTTCGTATATTAATGTTATATAAAATGTTAAAGAGGTTTATGATACTTTTTGTTATGAATATTATTGAAAAGTGGATGTCACAAAAGCTATTATAGGAAACTAGTATCTTATCTTCATTTAACAAGGATTTGATTATAAGGAAACTTGTATCTGGCTAGGATTTGGTTATAGGGCGCATCTAATTTAGGATTTAATTTGGTTTTGGTTACCCTACCTTGGATTATAAATACTCCTTTGGTGCCCTATGGAATACACATGTTTGATATTGATTAATTACATTATTATCTTTCTATTCTCTTCTCTATCTCTAGGTTTTCTCTTCTCAAAAATAGAGAGTCAATAATCGATTACTTCGTTCATACAATTGATTACTAGCCCCATGATAAACCCAATAGTCAATTACAATGTCCTATGATATGTTACTACATTCCTACAGCAACCCATAAACATATCTTTTGATCATGTAATCGGTTACTAGAGTCTAGTAATGATTACTAAGTCAACGTATAAAAGTGCATAATAGCTTTTTTTTATAGTATTAATTGCACAATCAACCACCTTTAACATTTTCATTTCATCAGTTGGCTATTAATACAAGGCTTATGACACTTAATGCACTCTCTTGATTACCTAACAACTATTTGCCAAGCATTAATTCATGCATAAATCATTCCAACCTTTTTGCTCTATTTTTCAAGCCTTATTGAGATATCTTTGTGACCTTGAAAGTGCTTCAATTTATATTATCTATGCTTAGAGAGTGTGATTTCAATTCATATATATTGTAAACACTTGACATATTGGTGAATCCCTCTTAGAGAGAAAGAAGCTTCAACTCATAAGGGTAAATGATCTCGAAATTATAAGAATGGCTCAAAACTTGTAAGGATTTGTCAAGTACCTAGAGAAACTTGATCAAAAGTGGGAAAATTTCAAATGGATGATATTGGCGACTGGATGTAAATCATAAGGGTGATTGAACTAGTATAAATCTTATTTGCATTACGTTCTTCCCTTAACTCTTTATTTTCTAGTTCTTTTATTTGCTCTTATATACTTATTGCATCTACTTCTACTCATTCTATTTTCTTGAAAATTTGTGTGAGACTATTTATTGCCATTAATCTGTTCACCTTTAAAGAAAATAGTTTCAACAAAAATCAAAAGGGGTTTAGTTTATGGAAAATTTTGAAAAACTCAATTCAATCCGCCCTTCGTAAGTTTTGAAGCCATCTTGTAATAATTATACTTTATTAAGCATGCGACAAAACTATGGAAATAAATTTTGCTTGTGAAAGGTTTTTGTTAATTTGACCATGGTGCTATTTGTATAATGTATTTTGATATATCTAAGTTTTCTATAGAACAAGTTGATTACTTGATTGGTGATGAGAATTTTAATAGTTGAATTATTTGCTTAAGATTTATATTTGATATTTCACAAGTATTTATTTTATTTTTGATGTGACTTAAAATCATCTCATATGTGTTTTTTCTTCTTTCCTTAGATTTAAGTAATCTAGATAAAATATATATGCTATGATTGTATATAGTTTTTTCTTCTATTGATTGAAGAAAATATGGGTGTTTCAATCCTCCATATATATAGATCAAAAGTAAATTATGATATTTGGTAGTTCAAAATGATTCAAGGCTCCGGAAGAGCTACTATATTTTGTAACCTAGAGGAGAAAAATTTCATACAAATAAAAAAATGCTTATTGAGTTTCAAAAATATATGCTAACCGAAATTGATATCAAATTGAGATTGTATTTAAAGGAAACATTGATCTGCTCTATATTATAGTTATTGTTTCGAGTAATAAAATTATATTATAAAGATTACGCACTTTTCATTTTGGTATGTATTATACTATGAGTGCAATTAAAGCACATGCTATTTTGAACAATAAATTTACTAGTCTAATTAATTTTATTACTTGATATGACTGATTATGACTTAAATTGGTTGTAACACATGAAGTGAGGTTGAATTATATTCTCTTTTTTTCTGAAAAGTTCAACCTTCTTATAACTTTTTCAAGTGGTTCAAACTTAGAGGTGAGAAGGTTCAAAACTTAAAGCAAATAGTTAGTGAGAAAGTTCTACGACTGCACTACTGGTTGAGTAAAACTAACTTTCTCATAGCTTCTAGTGTATTGCAAAAGTTGATTTTTTGAGTCTATACTTAGACAAAAACTGTATAATTTGAAATACTTAGTAGCTAATATGATTAATGAATAACTTAAAAGATCAATCAGCTGTATTTGTTAAAAAGAATTAACTTATGTACCTTCTTTCTGAGTTTTATCAAGCAAGCAAATTTGTGAACCATGAGTTAGATTATTTTGATTGAAAACGCAAACAAATCTAAATATCAGTGATTATAAATCTCAATTATGTTTCAAACTTGGTAAAAAAAACAATAGTAAAAAGTTTAGAAAGCAAGTCTTAAGAAGTAAAGTGAGTGAGATGAAGCAAGTCTTAAGAAACAAAGTGAATGAGATGAAGGAAAAATAATAGTACACTTGAAATTTTATATTGGTTCACCCCAAATTCGTGTGGGCCACTTCCAGTACCTAGCTTTCACTTGGGTTTTCACTAAGATGAATATTCATTGTAACAATATAGCCCCTCTAGGCTTATGATACAACTATTCTTTATCCACGGCCTCTTCAGGCTAAAGTCTCAAAACACAGTGACTTGCACAAACCACAAGCTCACCACAACACTTCACTAATTAAAAAGGAAGAATAAGTGTCTTTCTCAACTGAGTAGCTCTCGAAAACACTCAATGAGTTAATGCACACAGCTTTTCAGAGCTAAAACTACACCTATAAGGATTTTGTACAAAATTGAGTTCAAGTAGGTAAGGATGAGAGAGTTCAGTTCAATTGTTTCTTGTTGAATAGGTGTTCAAATTTCATGACCCCAAAATCTTCAGGTCTGGGTCCTTTTATAATCTTCAAAAATATAGTTGTTGAAGCTTTCTCATGGTAATTGTCCTTTCTTTGGTAGGCAACCGTTATTCTTGTTTTTTATTTGTGATGAGTTAGCATGCATATTTAAGTGTTAGTTAGTGAGAGGGTTCATCTGAACTTTCTCATGAGCAACATTTTCACTAGACTTTCTTAGCTAACTTTCTCATTAGCTGAAGACTTTCAATCTTCTCATCTTCAGAAACACCATCACTTGATAAGAACTTCAGATGACTCGGGTGGTGATTACATCCAAAGAATAATGCGATAATTGTTGCACAACTTTGGGGATGTTGATTCCACAGAGAGACAAATTAAAAAAAAATTACAGAAATAAGGAAACTAAAGAAAAATATCAAATAATTAAAAATAAATAAATATTAATTTAAATTCAAAATTAAGTAAAGCAAATTAAAGCAAATTAAGTTTTGTACCAGATGTAAGATGACTAAGGTTCAGAATCTACCAAGATTAATTTTAACATTAACTATGCCAACTTATTTTACCCACATAATTTAACTCATGCACATCTAGCAAGAAGCATGTGCTCATGGAAAATATATCATTAAAGCATTAAAAATAATAATCACATGTATGATAAAAATTCCCTAATTAATAGTAATTATTAAATTATCAAATGTATCCCTAATAAGAAACCACAATTGATATCTAACAAATGCCACTAACATTCAGACAACACAAATAAATTACAAAGTATAAGAAAAGCATGACGAAACTTATCTTAAAATTCATTCATATAATCTGATAAGAAAATAGAATAAAAAAACATTAATTCTTAAAATTGAGTAAAAATAATTCAACATAGTAATACCAAAATAATCAAGGTTTCATCATCCCTTTAGTATAGAGAATTTAGTAAGACATAATGAAATTAGAACACAATAAAATTATCTCACTAAAATTCTCCATCGTACATAATTTTCTTTTTCTTCCCTGCTATTGCCTGTTGTCATGTTCCTGTACGTCCAAACTCCCCTCAAACGGCGTGCTCCTCAATCTGTAACTTCTTTTCCTTGCTATTGGACGTAACACCTTTCCTTTTATATTTGTGCACCACACCACGGCCCAAAACCAGTTTCTTTTCTATTTGCTTTTCATTCTATTGTTGTGCACGACCTACGATGCAGCTCTCTCCATCTCGTCACTGTAGCTTTGCTTTTAAAGAGCAAATATAGCTAACCACCCACATGTTCAAAGGGCAATCAAGAAATAAGAAATTTTAATTCCTTTCAAATATCTCCACCATCAAGTCAACTCCATCAATTCTATTTTCTTTTTTTTTCTTTATTTATTTGAACTGCTTCCTATTTCCTATTTTGGGCTATGAATCCTCTTTTGAATTTAATTAGGTTTTGAATTGTTTTCTATAAACTCTGAAATTAAACATAAAAATTTATTTTGGAATATTTTAAAGTAAATAGAAATTCAATTTAAAAATACACATTAATTCCAATAATTTCTATTCGTATTTTAGCATTTTAGTCTAATAATAAGGTATTTAAAAAGCACTTTCGTACACTCATCACACCCCAACTTGCTTAATGCTAGTCCCTAGTAATTTTTATGTAAAAGAGATTAAAAAGACCAAGAAGATGATAAAATAGCCCATCAATTCACATTTTTCATATTCACATTTCAAAACAATCTTAGGAATTCAATAACCATATTACAAGCAATCCACCTATAGTAGTCCAAAGAGTGTGTGTGTGTGTGTGTTCCAAACTATATTCATCCAACCAAATGCCCTGACACATGCAACATCAAGAACATCTCAAGAAAAAAGTTCAACTCCATAACTCACGGGTATAAAAGTGTTTTGTGCGAGGATTCACTCTATGGAGTTGGCAATGGGTGTACGCACACTCTCATGGGAAATTAGGCAATTATGTACAAACAACAAGCAAACATTGATCTTATGATAAGAACAATAACAAATGAGACTTCCACCACTTATTCCAAAAGCTTACTTAGGATCAGGACGGTCAATACAAAAGGTTATAACATGGTTTGGGTTTGGGGCTATATGAAAAAAAAATGAAAAAAGATTAAAAAAGACTTCCAAGTATATGCAAATGGAATCTTATTAAATATCTCAGTAGGCCACATTTCTCACTCGATGTACTTTCCAACTTTCTAGATCATTGAATGATAATGTTATTCTTTCTTCTTCCTTTTTTTTTTGAACTATTTGATGAACAAACACACGCCACTTTGATATTCTTTCCATTTCTTCCCAACTTTGAAAGAAAATGAAAGAAAATACAAATTCCACACTTAGCATACACTTGGAAGTAAAAAGGGTAGAAAAATCAGTGTATAGGTTATACTCCAATATGGAGAGACATGGATGATGTGGGCATATGAAAAGAAAAGGCTATATATATATATATATATATTGCTCAAAGTTGACTACTAGGGGTCTATGATAGAAAGGGTTAGCTTGAAATGCTTAAACGTTAATCTTAAGTTGACTTTCTTCATATCCCAAGTATATCCACCATCTTACCCCAAATCATATGATGATGTTTTCAAAAGAAATGCCGAATTTAACAGATTAATGAATGCTTCTCACAATTTACTGCATTTGTAGGCTCTCAATTCTCTCCAAAATTCTCATGAATACTTAAGCAAAAGAATTCTCTAGCTACATATGTTAAACCACCATCTTACCTCAAATCTTGGATAGTGCATTAGAGGTTCTGTGGATGCTTTAGCAAAAATGATTATGGTGGGTTTGGTGAAGTCACAAAGATGGCTATGAATGAAAATGAGTGCACATGTGATAAAGATGCACGTGTGATGCAAATTTTTAAAACAAAATTGACACATAAAAATATGCCACAGAGTTCCAACAAGCAATTTAAATACTGAATTTGCACCACCAACACCCCCCAGCTTAAATGAAACATTGTCCTCAATGTTCAAAATTAAATGCAGACTTTAGAAATAATCACCAATATGCATCAAAGATATTATTGGGACAAAAATAAATAGAGTAATGGGGAGGAGTCACATACCTCAAATACTTAGTGATTAAAAGAGAAGACAAGAGGATAACTACACCCTAACAATGGTTAGCAAGGACAAAAATTAAAAAAACCAAAATAAAGTAAAATAAAATAAAAATTCATGTAAACTATTTTTGTTGGTGTATGTCCTAGAGGTTGATACATTTGTCTGTATTTACATACATTCTATTATGCTAATTTTAATATATGAGGCATTTCATTTATTGTGTTCTTTTTTAATAAACATAATAAAGTCCTTAGAATAATAAGTTTGATGCCATAGGATATCAAGTGGTTGACTTGATCGTGAGATCCTATTGGATAAAATTAGAACACTATTCTTAAATGTCCCTAGTCAAGTATTATTGTTAATTAGGACAACAATAATGCATTGAGACTATTATGTGCATAGACTGATGACTGTAACACCCACTGTAGGGTATCACATTTAAGACTAATCCTAATAGAACTTACCCAAGTTGTAAAAGAATTAATCTTATAAAAATGTCAATTTCAAAATTTTGCTTGCGGAGTAAAATAAAATAAGTAAACTAAATTAAAACATTAGTAAGACTTGCAATAAACACACCAAAATATATTTATACATTATGTTACAAACATTGTCTGAATAATTTACATAATTTCAACCCTACTTCAAAAGTAAAATACAAACCTAACTACTAAGCGGTACACTGTAAACAAACCTAAGGATTTGGTTCCTCGGAAGGATCCTCCTCCTCCTCCTCCTCTACATTATCATCGAAGAACCCAAACGGATACAGACACCTCATAGGGGTTCTTGCCGACGATACTACAGAATTCTCTTGGGGTGTATAGACAGACACAACTCCACCCTAGAGTTCATGAATAGGTATCGTGAATTCCAATTGCACAGTTGCATGTTGAGTTAACATGGAAATCCCATCCAGGGTTCCACTCAAGCTCATAGTCAAGTCCCCGGTGTAAACAAACCTCTTATTGTTATAATCAAATCTCCAAGCGTCAGCTCCACCGTGGAACTAAACCCTAACAAAACCTAAGACTTGTCGTCTTGTCGCCATACTAACAAATAAAGAAAACTGCTACTAAAGATAAACAGGGTCTCTTCTCTCCTCATTCTCTCGGTCTTCAGTAAACATATACAATGAAACAAATACAACATAACAACGAGGTGAAATCCCCTATATCAATACTAGTATGGCAGTAAAGGAAACGACATCAAATAAACAAAGTATAATATCAAAACAATAAATCATGTTATCATATCATGGATAATAAATCAAGTAATCATGAATCAGATAATGTTATTATGCTGACCCACTATACATATGCACACAGACTAATTCCTACTCCATGGAGCTAAACACAATTTCGGAGAGAAGATCCAGAAGATATGTCTGTCACTCGGCTGCCGTAGCCAAAAGTGCTGTAATATATCAATTTTGTCAAAAGTGCACATCAGGCGTTAAACAAGACATTCTACACCAGATCATGATATAGGACAGTGTCTTGGTCCGGATCATCGGTGCGTTTGCATCGGTCTGCCCCACGGACAGAAGAGCTACCAACTGTCCATTGCGAGGTACCCGCACCCGATGCCCCCAAGGTTAACAAGTGACCTACACTTGTCTACTCGCACCCGTACTTAGGTGAAATTCATCTTCTAGGCATACAACCTTACACAAATAAGCGAACACGCTTTTTTATACATGATGTATGATTGAAATACACATACAATTATTATTTTCACAATATTTCATATAATCTCACCATATCTTGGCAGTATAGATATTCAACACAACCAGGCCCACCACAACTGCCTGACAACAAACTGCTATTTACACTTAATCGCGTAGCGCTATTATCACATTTTTGAAATCGCAGAACATATTTCCTACGTTTTTAAATCGCGTAAGGATTTTTCAACATTTTCTAAATCGCGTAAATATTTTATTGCATTTTCTCAATCACGTAGCCTAAAATTACTATTTTTGAGTCGCATAAATATTTTTTGATGTATTTTTAATTACATAAAATGTTTCTACATATTTAAACCAAAAATATTATTTTTCTCAAAAATTTGATTTTATTTTCATTATTTGCATAATAGTCCCTCATTAAATAATATTTACATAATAATCCTTGTTTAAATAATATTTTCATAATAGTACCTTCTAAAATAATATTTGCAAAATAGTCCCTCTTTAGATAATATTTACAATATAGTCCCTCTAAAAATTATTATTTCTACTATTTTTCAAAAAATTGTATTTCTTTAATTTACTTAAGATATTACAGTTCAAATTTTCCTAACGCGCTTCAAAACCCATAGGGTGAGCTATACGTTAGAAAATTTCAAGTGTTGACATTTATTTTTATTTCATAACTTAATTATTTAATTATGTCAATTTTTGTTCTAAAAAGTATATTGCTTTGATTTTAGGTTCAAAACCTACCAAAATAATTTCCTTCTCATTTAAACACCTAAATCTACACTTAGTAAAATAATTTTGGATGTAAGTTATGAAAAATGCCTTGTTGGCCGAAATCCATTTAGGGTTTCATAACCCATCATTTAGTTCTTTTTAGCATTGATTGCTTGCAAAAACACTTAATTTATTTTTCTTGTCATAAAATCATTTACTCCTTGGTTAGGAAAATAATTTAGAACCCTAGATTCCTTTTGAAGTATGGAGGCCGTGTGCCTCATAGGTCCTTTGGGACCTTCATACAATAAATCCTTCATGTGATTCACATCTTATATTACACATAAATTTGCATGCATCCCACATACAAGCATATTATCAAAGTTATAAGCATACAAATACACTTGCAATCATATTTTCAAAGTCAAAAGCATAACTAACACAAACAAAGAAAGCATAGAAGATTTAGTGAATAAATCCTTATGAATTTTTCACCACAAACAACCCATTTCCTCACCACCAACACATAGTTGATGAGATTAATCTCCCTCTTACCTCAAAGGAGACAAAAGCTTCAAGTCCTCATTCCTCTTGAATTCATGAGCTTCAAACAAAAGCCCCTAAAAATCTTAAACAAATTCTAAAGTCATAAACAAAGTTTAAGAATAAAGAACCATGGATCAATCATGGTCTAGAAAATCAAAAATCCATCTTAGGATCAAAGAATCAAAAGATTACCTTTGGAGTAGTAAGCTAAAGCTTAGTTTTTGATGCACTTAGAGTAGGATTTTGATAAAACTTACTAAAAGAAAATGTTTAGAATGAGGTTTAGCTTTAGAAAGTAGGAAGAAATGAAATTTTAGAAGTGGAGAGGTAGGGTTTGGAGTAGTTGGCCGTGAGGTTCAACAAGAAAAAGGAAAGAAAAGTAGTTGGGTGTTCTTGAATGTTCTTGAATATTTGAGAGAGAAAGATGAAGGCTTGTCACAAAGTGAAGTGAAAAATGAAATTGGATAGCTATACTGAAGTGTGCAACCGTATGATTGCATGGATAGCAACTTAATGTGAAAGAAATTCACTCACATGGTCTCACATGGTGCACACATGGCTTAGGTCACACAATAGTCATCAAGTGGTCATTTAGATGACCCTATAACATGGTGGAAAGGCCTTCATAGCGGTGTGGCTCTAGGAGACTTAGTAACTAGGTTTGACTTCAATTAGATTTTAGTTACATCTTAATTAGATAGTAAGCTAATTAGATTAGGTTATTTAGTTACAAATTAAACTATTTAGAGTAACTTCGAGGATTGGAGAGGCACTTGACTACCTTGCCGATGATGATTCTGCCCAAATTCCAACAAACCTTTTTGGATGCCTAGTGATACTCCGCATCTGAAAGTTTTGAACGTGTGCTTGATCAGAATAGAAGGAATGATAACGTATGCTTTGAGACAATTGATGATCACATATTTGATATATTAAAAAGCCTTCATTTTTAGTCATTTACACTCTTCATGTACTTAATTGATTGATTTTGATTATGTTTTGTAAGTTTGGACTCAAATTGGACTTAATTAAATTTTTCAGCATAATTTACGTTTTACGTTATTTCTGTATTTGGGCTATATCTTGGGATGTAGGTGGTCAAATGAAGTGAATCTAATGGCATTTTAAAGATAATAGAGAGATCTATAACTTTCATGAATATTTCAAAGGCCCAATCACACGAGTAGATAACTCAAATTGGGGTTGAAGCAAGAACTAGAGTGCTGTTCCTGACAGCTTGACCTATGTGTACTGTTCATGCAATTTTTCAGGCTAGAGGTTGTCAAATGGGCTGAAATTTTGATGCTGAATAGTTAAGACCTATATCTATAACTTTATGTGGAACACTTTTCCAGAATCGGAGGCCTAATGAGTGATATTGGGCTTGTAAGGTAGAACAGAGGAGCTGTGACTGGGCCTGAGCAGTGTGCAGTAATTTGAATGTATCTGGAGTTATAGAAATGATATTGGACTCAAACCAAAGCCATTTGAAATCTAAGATCCAGGCCTACAACTTTGATGAAGATCATATTCGCTCATTCTGAAGCATTCAATAACTTCAGAACTAAATGATTTTGGAGATAAGGAATCTCCATAATTTTCCATTCACCAAAAGTCATTTGGCATTTTTCACTCATTTTCCACTCATCCACTCACTAATGACTCAGCCTCCTTGTCATTTTGTATCTCTAATCCTCTATAAAAAGGGGGCCTTAGTAGATCATTGAAGGTGTTAGGTGTTAGGTACCAAAATGATGCTAGTTTGTTACTAGATTTTCTTGTAGTAATTTTCCTTTGTTCTAAATTGAAGTCATGTTCTTCTTCTTCTTCTTCTTCTCTCTTTCTTTCTTCTTATCTATGAGTAACTAAGTTTCATTTTTCTTGGGTGAAAAAGTGAAGCCCTTGGTAGTGAAATAAGGTTAGATTAATTTCTCTCTTGTGCTTAAATGATATATTTTCAAGTGATCATTATACTTATTGTATTTTGTTTCCAATCAATTTAGAAACCCTCCTTGTAAAGTGGAGTTCTTGATTTGTTGTAGATAAGAGATTGGCACAATGAATGCTTTAACCCATTTACAAATGGTGGTGTTAGAAACTCTCCTTATAAAGTGGAGTTCTTAATTTGTTGTAGATAAAATATTGGCACAATGAATGCTTTAACCCATTTATAAGTGGTGGTAATATTTTTCGAAAACATAATATAATTACGTATATTATTTTAATTAGACTTTTAACGTTGTATTTTTCGATTGGAACCTCTATTGAGTTATAAAAGAAATTAATCTTATCTTTACTTTATTTACCAAGAGTGGATCTTTTAACCCAAGTAAATAATTTTTACCGTAGTAACAAAATATTTACTTCACCTTAATTAATCTTCAACAATTCCCTGTGGATCGACCTCGGACTCCCGAGAAATTTATTACTTGAGACAACCTGCACTTGGGTTCACAATGCAACAATTAACCCCACATCAAGTTTGTAGACTTGTTTGAAACTTTTAATTTGCATCAAGTTTTTGGCACTGTTGCCGGGGACTTGATTTGAAGAACAAATTTATGGTGTAAATATTTTGTGTATATATTCTACTCTTTTAATTTTTTTTTGTACTTACTAACGTACTAACTTAGTGGTAGAAACTCTCCTTAATTTCTCTGTAATCTTTAATCATTAATGAAATAATCTTTCTTCTTCTCTTCTCTCTCATCGGAGTAAAAAATCAGCTTGCCGATTCTCTGGTTTTCATATTTTAAATTTACTTTTTATACTTTATTTTTTATATTTTATTTTCTGCACTTTATTTTATTTTGTTATTTATTTTTTGTCATTTATTTTTGTTATTTTTTTGTCATTTATTTTTGTTTACTAACTTACTAACTATCTAACATTTTAATTTACTTGCTTCTAACATTTTAATTTATCCGCATACTAACTTTTTAATTTTTATGCTTATTAACTTATTTGGTGGTTGGTTTATACAACACATTTGTTAATATTTAATGGACAGTTTATACTGCTAGCTTGTACATTTTATTTTATATTTTAAGTTACTTGTTTATGCTCAATTGGTTTCGTGATTTAAATTTTGGTCGTTTAGTTAAAGTTAATCCTAATACTTTACATATTGATTTGTCTGAATCACAATCACACACATCAAACACAATGGCTGAAAATGAAAGTGTGCATGATGAACATGAAAATCAACCGTTGCGAACCATGAGTGAGTATTTACAACTATCTCAAAATTCTAGTCCGTCATGTTTTATCTTTCCACTCAATGCTAACAATTTTAGATTCAAGCCAGGTATGATTTCTTTACTTCCTAATTTCTATGGTTTAGAATCTGAAAGCCCATATTTACATCTAAAAGAATTTGAGGAAGTATGTACCACTTTTCATGATCAAACTTGCATTGAAGAGGTTGTTAAGCTTAAATTGTTTCCTTTTTCTTTAAAAGATAAAGCAAAAGCTTAGCTTAACACTTTGAAACCATGATCAATTGGCACATGACAAGAAATGCAAGGTGAGTTTTTAAAGAAATTTCTTCCAACACATAAAACCAATGCTTTGAAAAGACAAATCCAAAATTTTTCTCAAAATTCAAATGAAGCATATTTTCAAAGTTGGGAACGTTTTAAAGAATTGTTGAATTCTTGCTCACATCATAGTTTTGAAAAATGGCGCACTATAAGCTTCTTTTATGAAGGGTTAACACCCGAAACTAAACAATTTATGGAAACAATGTGCAATGGTGAATTTCTTGATAAAGAACCTGAAGACGTTTTAGACTATTTAGACCATTTGACTAAAAATTCTCAATTTTGGCATGATACTAATCCTTCTGAAAATTCAATTAGATCTAACCTTGCAAATGCTAGTAAAGGAAAATATCATCTTAGTCAAGAAGAAGATTTAAATGTTAGGTTTGCTAGTTTGGCTAGAAAGGTTGAAGCCATGGAATCAAGGAAAGTAAAAGAAATCAAATCTGTACAAAATGAAGAAATTTGCAGCATTTGTGATGATCTGGGACACTCAACAAATGAATGTCCAAAAATTTCTATTTTGAAAGAAGTTGTGCATGAGCAAGTAAATACAATGAACAATTTTAAAAAGCCATTCACTTCATCTTTTTCAGATACATACAATCCGGGATGGAGAAATCACCCGAACTTCAGTTGGAGGACCAATAATCAGGCACTATTCATGCAACCACCACCTCCTCAGGCACAACAAGACTCTCAAAATTATCAAGGATATGCACCCTATGTCCCACCATATAGGAAAGACCTTGAAGGAACATTGCATGCATTCATAGAAAAGCAAGAGGCCATTAATAACCAAAACACTCAAGCCATGATTGACATAAAAGACACTCTTGCTAAACTTTCTTCTGCACTTGTCATTCATGAGAAAGGAAAGTTTCCCTTTCAACCTCAACCAAATCCTAAGGGTCAGTACAACCTAAATGAGGGTAGTTCAGAAAGTCAAAAAATAGATCAAGTTAACTCAGTGATAACTCTTAGGAGTGGAAAGGTTATTGAAAAACAAATTCCTGAACCTTGTGAAAAAAATGATGAGTCAAGTCCCAAAGATGAGGAAGGAGTTGATAAGCCACCTAGCCAAAAGGAGATCAAACCCTCATCTTTACCCCCATTTCTTCAAGCATTAAACAATTCAAGTAAAGTGAATCATAACAGTGACATTTTTGAAATCTTTAAACAAGTGAAGGTCAATATTTCTCTGTTAGATGCTATCAAGTAGATTCCTTGTTATGCCAAATTTTTGAAAGACTTGTGCACTATTAAAAGAAAATATAATGTAAAAAAGAATACCTTTTTGACTGAGCAGGTAGCTCCATTATTCAAAACAATAATGAGTTGAAATATAAAGACCCTGGTTGTCCTACAGTTTCATGCATTATTGGTGAACATAAAATTAAACAAGCTTTACTTGATCTTGGTGCTAGTGTTAATTTACTTCCATATTCAGTTTATCAGCAACTCAACCTTGGTGAGTTAAAACCAACTTCTGTAACTCTTCTACTTACTGATAGATCAATTAAAATCCCAAAAAGAATAGTGGAAGATGTGTTGGTACAAGTTGATAAATTCATATATCTTGTGGATTTTATTGTCTTGGAAACTGAACCTTTAGTTGATAGTTCTAAGTCAGTTCCTGTTATTCTAGGTCGCCCATTTTTAGCAATATGTAATGCTTTGATAAATTGTAGAAATGGAGTGGTGAAACTAACTTTTGGAAATATGACACTGGAGCTTAATGTTTTTAACATATGCAAGCAACCACATGAAGTTTATGATGAAAAGGAAGAAGTTGAAGGGATTGAGACCATTATAGATGATCATTTTCAAACCAGGAGTTATTCTGACCCATCAGAAATCTGTTTAATTAATTCATTTGATTCAGCTACACAATTAGATGATGATGTTTCTGAAATATGCTCTTTGCTTAACGGTACATAGGAAATGGAATACAAAGGAAGGAAGCCAAGATTCGAAGAGTTAAAACCTATGAATTATGATACCCATGAAGAAGTACCCACACTGGAATTGAAGCCATTACCTGCTGGGTTGAAGTACATATTTTTGAGAGAAGAACAAAGCTTTCTAGTGGTAATTTCCTTATCCCTGACCAAAGAACAAGAAAGTATGTTGATAGAAGTACTTAAAAGGCATAAAAGTGCAATTGGATGGACATTAAAGGACATAAAAGGCATTAATCCATTAATTTGTACACATAGAATACATTTAGAGGATAATGCTAAAACATCTCAACAACCTCAAAAAAGATTAAATCCACACATGAAAGAGGTAGTTAGAGTTGAAGTTCTTAAATTACTTGATGTTGGAATTATCTATCCTATCTCTGATAGTCAGTGGGTAAGCCCTACACAAGTTGTGCCTAAGAAATCTGGAATAACAGTGGTTGAAAATGAAAAAGGAGAATTAATACCTACCCGAGTCTCATCTAGTTGGCGTATGTGTATTGATTTCAGAAAATTAAATGCAGCCACTATAAAAGATTATTTTCCATTGCCATTTCTTGATTAGATTCTGGAAAGAGTAGCAGGACATCCCTACTATTATTTTCTTGATGGTTATTCAGGGTATAATCAAATACCAATTGCATTGGAGGATCAAGAAAAGACCGCTTTTACTTGCCCCTTTAGCACTTTTGCATATAGAAGAATGACTTTTGGTCTTTGTAATGTTCTGGTAACTTTTCAAAGATGTATGTTAAGTATTTTCAGTGACATGATTGAGTATTATTTAGAGGTTTTCATGGATGATCTGATAGTGTTTGGAAATTCTTTTGAAAATTGTCTTGATAATTTGGAAAAAGTTCTTCAAAGATGCGAAGAAAAAGGATTTGTATTAAATTAGAAAAAATGTCATTACATGGTTACCTCAGGAATAGTGTTAGGTCATGTGATATCTTCTAAGGGAATTGAAGTTGATAAGGCTAAAGTTGAATTAATTGCTCATTTGCCTTCCCCAAAAATAGTCAGAGAAGTTCGTTCCTTTTTAAGACATGCAGAATTTTACAGAAGATTCGTAAAAGACTTTAGTGCCATATCTAGACTTTTATGTAATCTTCTAACAAAAGATATACCATTTGATTGGACCCAAGATTGTCAGAAATCTTTTGAAAAATTAATCGATCTTTTGATTTATGCTTCTATCATGCAATCTCCTGACTGGTCTTTGCCTTTTGAGTTGATGTGTGATGCTAGTGATTTTGCTATTGGTGCTGTTTTAGGACAGAGAAAGGAAGGTAAGCCTCATGTAATTTATTACGCAAGTCGAACTTTGAATAGTGCACAAATGAATTACACCACTACTGAAAAAGAACTACTTGCTATAATTTTTGCGTTGGACAAATTTTGAGCTTATTTAATTAGTTCTTCCATTGTTGTTTTCACTGATCATGCTATTGTTAGATATTTAATGTCTTAGCAGGATGCCAAACTTAGGTTGATACGGTGGATCTTGTTGCTTCAAGAATTCAACATCATAATAAAAGACAAGAAAGGAGCCGAAAATGTTGTTGCAGATCATTTGTCCAGACTTACAACAGGCTCATCTTTTGATAACACACCTATTAATGATTCTTTTCCCAATGAATTTTTATTTTCTGTCAATTCTATGCATTGGTTTGCTAACATTGTCAATTTTCTTGTAACAGGTAATATGCTGTCTCAATGGACGCACCAAGACAGAAAAAAGTTTTTGATTGAGGTGAAAATTTTCTATTGGGATGACCCATATTTGTTCAAATATTGTCCTGATCAAATCTTTCGAAGATGTGTACCCGACAGTGAGGTAAGTAGTGTTATTAAATTTTGTCATTCAGAAGCATGTGGAGGTCATTTTTCTTCAAAGAAAGTAGCTGCAAAAATCTTGCAGTGTGGATTTTATTGGCCCACATTATTTAAGGACAGCTATATTTTTTACAAAAGTTATGAAAGTTGTCAGAAATTGGGTTCCATTTCTAAAAGAGACATGATGCCTTTGAACCCTATCATTGTCATTGAAATTTTTGATTGTTGGGGAATTGATTTCATGGGTCCATTTCCATCATCATTTGGATTTGTGTACATTTTGGTTGCAGTTGATTATGTCTCAAAATGGATTGAGGAGATTCCATGTCAACACAATGATCACAAAACTGTGTTGAAATTTTTAAAAGAAAATGTTTTGAGTTGATTTGGAATCCCTCGAGCTATCATCAGTGATGGGGGAAAATATTTTTGTAATAAACCATTTGAATCTTTAATGAAGAAATATGGCATCACACACAAAATTGCTATCCCTTATCACCCTCAGACAAGTGGACAAGTAGAATTAGCACATAAGAAAATTAAACAAATTTTGGAAAAAACGGTTAACCCGAATCGTAAAGATTGATCTTTAAGACTAAACAATACACTTTGGGCTTACTGTACTGCTTTCAGAACATCTTTAGGCATGTCACCCTATCGGTTAGTCTATGGAAAACTTTGTCACTTGTCTGTAGAATTGGAACATAAAGCATTTTGAGCCATTAAAGCTTTCAACTCAAGTCTTGATGATGCTTTCAAGTTACGCAAATTGCAATTGAATGAACTTGAGAAATTGACAAATGATGCATATGAAAACTCAAAAATTTATAAAGCTAGAACAAAAACTTTTCATGACAAATCAATTTTAAGAAAATCTTTTGAAATTGGTCAAAAAGTTCTGCTTTATAATTCTTGTCTTCACCTATTCCCTGAAAAATTGAGATCTAGGTGGATTGGTCCCTTTATTGTCAAACATGTGTATCCTTATGGGGCCATAGACATTATCCTAGGAATGGTAATGTTTTAAAGGTCAATGGACAAAGACTCAAACCATTTCTGGAATATCAAGTTGATGAGGTAGAATTCATCTCCATTTCTAATCCTTGTTATGAGTAGAATTTATTTTAAGTTTTTTTTTCTTTTTGCAGTTCCCAGTTAAATGGCAGATAACGGTACTCCATGACTCTCGGTTTGTCTTTCAGTTTCCCATAATAACTAATTTCTTCTCCTTTTAAAATGGATGTCATTCTCTCAAATCTATGAAAGCATTTCCCTTCTGTTCCTAAAAATGCTCTAACCAAAATCTACAAAGCTATGTGTGAAAGACTGAGACTGTTAATGTACAAGGGCATCCCAGAAGATATACGCTGGATAATCGAAGCAAAGGTTTGTTTAGCTAGTGAATATTCAGATTCATTTGTCCCATATATGTCTGGTCTCGGTAAAAGTTCATTTTCAAAAAGAAGAAGAGCAAAAAGGATGAAAGTTTGTTACAAGTGTGCACGATGGAATTGCAACACGCAATGTCGCTCTTTGGGGATGGTTTCCGTAAACAGAGAAGATAAAATATTCTTCATTAAGAATGGACTGAGTAAAGAGTCATTAGATAATATCTTATTGACTCTTGAAACGCATTCTTGTGGAGTTGTGTAGCGTGAACTTCTTAGTTTGTAGAATCTCTTCAGGGACGAGCAAGAGCATTATAGTCTTGGGAATCTGACTCAAAAAGACCCTGTTTGCCAATTTATAAGAAAATTGGATGGGAAGCTTATCCTTGACTCATAAAAACGTTTAAGCCGTTTCTGGACGTGAAACAAGAGGAAGATATGAGCCACAATCACAACAACATGTATATATTATCTTATACATCTTCAAAAAAAAAAAAAGATAAAAGAAAAAAAAAAAAAAAAAAAAAAGAAGAAGAAAAAAAAATGAAATAAAAAAGAATAAAATAAGTGCGAAACTTCGGTTGTACTTGGTCTTTAAATAGATTAGGAGCCCTCACACGCCGTGCAACCCATCATTGACTCGGGTGGACCATCGCACGCCGGTCCATAAATAAGGTTCGTGTGCCATGCTCTGTAGAGAGCCGCGCAAGTATTCCTTGGTTTTAACCGTAGGCTCTACTTGTTGATAGACAGAAAGAAACGTCCCATGTTCGCATTCTCACGTGACAATGCCTCTGAGCTGGATCCTGTGATTTAATGACATGGGCTCTTCAGTGACCTCTCACTGGCTGTGGTCACTGGTCGTCGTATTTATATTTTCTCTCTTTAACTAGAGGGACGATGCATAGGCTAGGATATCCCACAAGCGGGAAGGAGAAGAATACCCAGATTGGCTGAGCCGTCTTGGTATTACTGCACTCATGACGAGCAGTATAAAGATACGCTATGAATCCTATACATAAAGGTATGTCATCATTTGTTATTATTATTTTATCTTTGTATAAATTTGTTGTATTTTGGTTTTGGACAGACGATCCTTTGGATGAGATCCTTCAGGGGTTTCTAGACTTTTTTACCCTGATGGTTTTCTTGAAGTAAAAAAAAAGTAAAAAAAAAACAAAATAAAAAAATAATAAAAAATTATATTTCTTAATTTCAAAGTTTTCTGACAATAGCCAACCTACCCATATAGGAGCTATTATTACTTTTTCTATTCTCTTTCCTATTTAAACACTCCATTTTCTTCACTTTTATGCAACTCATAATCATTCAAAGAGAGTGTGAGTGTAGAAATGGAGGGAGCTTCTTCTTCTATTCGTAGATTTGCCAGTATCTGTGTATTTTGTGGGACAAATTATGGGAAGAGTTTAGAGTTTGTAAACGCAACAAGCACTGTTGGTAGAACACTTGCTGCGAGGAACATTCGTGTAGTATATGGGGGAGGTTGCCTTGGGTTAATGGGGGCTATATCACTTTCTACATTTGTAAGAGGTGGTCAAGTTTTAGGTGTCATTCCTGAACCTTTAACTCGAAGGAACATCGTTGGAAAGACAATTGGACTGGAAATTCAAGTATCATCTATGCATGGACGAATGAAGGCAATGCTTGAAAACTCTGATGCATTCATTGCCTTACCTGGTGGTTTTGGTACTTTGGAAGAAATCTTTCAAATTGTCTCTTGGGCCTAACTGAACATCCACCATAAACCCATAGGTTTGTTGAATGTTAATAATTTCTTTGATAATTTGTTATCTTTTAATGACTATACTGTGGAACAGAAATTTGTCACACCTTCTGCAAGACGACTCCTTATCTCTGCTTCTACTATTGATGAGTTGATTGATAAATTAGAAGCTTTTGTTTATGAACCTGATCCAGTAACAGCTCAGATAGATTAGTTCGAAGGAAGCCGTGAGGGAAGCAGAATGAAAAGAAAGCCTGCCAAGATACTCCAACTATTTAAATAATTACAAGTTTTGGTTTTATTTATCGTACTTTGTTTCTGTTTAAATTTGTGTGAGGTTTCTCTTTTCAGTAATTACAACAACAGGTACTATCTTCTATCATTTACCTATCTATCTTTGACATTGAGGACAATGTTGTGATCTAGTTGGGGGGAAGGATAGTTGTGTAAAAAAAATCAAAAAAAAAATTTAGGAAGTGTGTGTATTAATATGTTTGTTGTGTTTATATGTTTGTCAGTAACTTACTAAACCAGTTAAGGATGGCAGAGTAAGGAGTAAATTTTACTCTTGAGATGCATCTTAGTTGGGGTAGACAACTAGTTTGTGTGGAAGTAGCAATTCAAATTCAGGGAAATTTGCATGATTGAGTTAATTGTCTTCTTTCTTAAAAATCATATGCTTGGTTATGGATGTTGAATTGGTGGACTGAGATTGATAGAATTATACTTTGTGAGATTTTGAGCCTATTGATGAATGGATTGAACATTTGTACCATTCTCTTCTTTCTTGTGTGAATTTCACTCATGAAATTATTGCTCTAGAACTTGCTTTGATTCTTTTTGAGACTACATTTTCATATGCATACATGAATATGATTGAGGCATTTTTCTTGAAATAGCTACTTTAATCAAATAGCCAGCCTTGCTTAGCAGCATATTGTCTCAATATGATATCAAACACTCTTATGACTTCTTAGAAATTCTCTGATTCCTGCCAACGTAAAGCATTGGAAATGGCCTATTTCCCCTTGCTTAACCCCTTTGAGCTTATTTGACCATTCTTTGTTTCGAACTCATTATGTGCCTTAAATGAAAAATCATGTTCTTACCTAACCTTAGGGAATAAGAGAACATTAGTTTTGTCATTCGATGAGTTCTTGAACAAGTGTGGGGGTGTATGTGCAAAATGGTTAAAAAAATGTATATATGATGTTCTTTTTGTAAAAAAATAAAAAAATCAATAAAATAAAATAAAAATCAAAATCAAAAATCAAAAATAAAAAAATAAAAAAAAATGTAAAAAGAAAAAGAGTGTCAACAAGGCAATAAAGGAAAGAAAAAAAATATGTAAAGAGAATTTGTATTAGGTGGAGTTGGGATAAACTTTCATGCTTGTTAATTGAACTCAGCTTTCATGCTCTTTTATTCTCTTTGGTATTTAACTTGTCATATCCATATTACCTTCTCCTTTACCTTGACCCTATTACAACCTTGAATAAAGTCCTCATAATTTGTGTGTGCATGTGTTCTGAGTAGTGGAGAAGTAGAAGATAAGCAAGCTTATGGTAGTAATAAGCAGGGACTGTAAAAAAATCATGTCATCATGATAGCAAACCTGAAAGTCGGACAAGGTTACCAATGGCCTTGGTAGTAGCCTAACCAATCCCCTTATGTTGTTCAATGGAAGTGTAATATGAACTGTAAAATGTCACTTGGCAAATTATCTGGTATCTGCAACTAATATATTTAAGATAAGTGAGATTAATGTCATTTGTAAATTATAAAAATGAACATCACAGATACAGTAATTGCAAAGGAGAATAAATATGAAAATAAACAATTATCAGTTAAACTTCAACATATATTGGTTAGACTAAAGGCATTTGAACGTAATGTACCTTTTAATTAAATCATTTGCTTCTTTTGATCTAATCCCAAATTATTCCCAACATCAGATTTTACGAATCTGACAATAATATATTAATGTTTCTTTTTGACAGTTAATGGTAAATATATTAATGTTACTGTGTTATAATCTATAAAACTATGCTATTTTTTTATACGCAATGATGCAATTGCATATGCGGTTTTATATTAAATGTTAGATTCATATGCTTTGAATGGGCGATTTTCACTATTTTAGAGGTTCCTTCCAGTATGGACCAATCATGCAAACATTCTTGTGCTCCATCCCTGTTCTCTTTTGTGCTTATATCTAAAAGGAAGACCACTAGTCTTGGCAACAAACGTGAGCTAGCAATCAGAGTTTTCAAATTGACTCATACATTATAATGTTTGACAAAAGCAGAGCAGAAACCAGGCAAGTAGAGTCTTGATTGCCAATAAAACCAGCATATTATACCAAAAGTTCATGATAGTCTTTCAGAATATTCAACGCAGTCATCAATTGGATTTGGTTATTATAACCGTAAATCAAGAACTGGAGTATCTATAAAACATGACAGTATCCGCAATAGAGGTTAAGAGAATGCACTTTCACCTCTGTTCAAAACACAAAACTCACAAAAATTCAAATTCAAGAACTTACAATTACCTCAAAGAAAGAATATAAAAAAACCCTTACAGAAGAAAAGCCTCAGTGGTGAAGAGAGTGAGGAGTTACAAGAGAGATAGAAGGCAGAGAACACAGATCTTCAAATGCGAAAGCAGGGAACACAAATCTTCTAAGCTTTGAACACAGATCTTCTGCGCCACCACCGGATCCGCAGCGCTATTGCTGGATCTGCAAAGTTTGGGTTTTTTTTTAAAAAAATGGCATAGGTGTGTCGCAGAGGCTTAGGTTTCAAATGGAGAACACTTAGAAAAATCAGAACAGGAAAGTGAGAGTGATAGGGAGAGTGAGAGGGAGTGAGAGGGAGTGAGGGGGAAATGAAATCAGAAGTGAGAGGGAGAGTGAGAGGGAGAGTGGGAGTGAGGGGGAAACGAAAACCAGAGGTAAAGGAAAAAATAATAGCATCAGCGTTTTTAAATTTGTGGGGGTTAATAACCTCCACTGAAAGAAAAAAAAAACCCCCACAATATGTATTGATTTGTGGCGTTTGATAACTTCTGCAAAAAAATCACCACAATTTAGCGCATTTTTGGTAGTGTTTTTATGGGTTGAATTGAGTGAAATACCTACCTTTTAAACACTTGAGGGATTGAGAGTGAATCTTATGAAGATCTATCATTCTTGACTCATGCTTTTCAATTGAAGTTTCCTTACTTATTGGTTTGAGATGTGAAGATATGTTACCTCATGAATGTTTTGATTACTTGAATGATTAGTTGCTCTTCATTTTTAAATATTATTAGAAATTAAGTCTTTTAGAGTCTTTAACTTTTGAGTCTTTTTTTTTTTTTTTTTTAGTTTTGGTTTTGTGTGTTTTGCCCAGGAGTGCAAAAAGCTAAGTGTGGGGGAATTTGATGATCACATATTTGATACATTAATAAGCTTTCATTTTTAGTTATTTACACTCTCCATGTACTTAATTGATTGATTTTGATTATGTTTTGTAAGTTTGGACTCAAATTGGACTTAATTGAATTTTTCAGCATAATTTACGTCTTACGTTGTTTATGTATTTGAGCTATATCTTAGGATGTAGGTGGTCAAATGAGGTGGATCTAATGGAATTTTAAAGATAAGTGAGAGATCTATAACTTTCATGAAGACCTCAAAGGCCTAATCATACTAGTAGATAACTCAAATTGGAGTTGATAGCTTGACCTATGTGTACTGTTCATGTCATTTTGCAGGCTATATATTGTCAAATGGGCTGAAATTTTGATGCTAAATAGTTGAGACCTATATCTACAACTTTTATGTTGAACACTTTTCCAGAATCGGAGGCCTAATGGGTGATATTGGGATTGCAAGTCAGAATAGAGGAGCTATGACTGGGCCTGAGCAGTGTGCAGTAATTTGAACGTATCTGGAGTTATAGAAATCATATTGGACTCAAACTAAGCCATTTGAAATCTAAGATCCAGGCCTACAACTTTGATGAAGATCATATTTGCTTATTTTGATGCATTCAATGACTTCAGAGCTAAATGATTTCGGAGACAAGGAATCTCCATAATTTTCCACTCACCAAAAGTCATTTGGCATTTTCCACTCATCCACTCACTAATGACTCAGCCCCCATGTCATTTCGTATCTCTAATCCTCTATAAAAGGGGGCCTTGGCAGATCATTGAAGGTGTTAGGTGTTAGGTACCAAAATGATGCTAGTTTATTACTAGGTTTTCTTATAGTAATTTTTCTTTGTTCTAAATTGAAGTCATGTTCTTCTTCTTCTTCTTCTTCTCTCTTTCTTTCTTCTTATCTATGAGTAACTAAGTTTCATTTTGCTTGGGTGAAAGAGTGAAGCTCTTGGTAATGAAATAAGGTTATATTAATTTCTCTCTTGTGCTTAAATGATATATTTTCAAGTGGTCATTATACGTATTGTATTTTGTTTCCAATCAATTTAGAAACCCTCCTTGTAAAGTGGAGTTCTTGATTTGTTGTAGACAAGTGATTGGCACAATGAATGCTTTAACCCATTTATAAGTGGTGGTGTTAGAAACTCTCCTTATAAAGTGGAGTTCTTGATTTGTTGTAGACAAAATATTGGCACAATGAATGCTTTAACCCATTTATAAGTGGTGGTAATATTTTTCAAAAACATAATATAATTACGTATATTATTTTAATTGGACTTTTAATGTTGTATTTTTCAATTGGAACCTCCATGTTGCAAGGATTCTAATTGAGTTATAAAAAAAATTAATCTTACCTTTACTTTATTTACCAAGAGTAGATCTTTTAACCAAAGTAAATAATTTTTACAGTAGTAACAAAATATTTACTTCACCTTAATTAATTTTCAACAATTTCCTATGGATCGACCTCGGACTCCCAAGAAATTTTTTACTTAAGACAACTTGCACTTGAGTTCGCAATGCAACAATTAATCCCACATCAAGTTTATAGACTTGTTTGAAACTTTTAATTTGCATCAACAATCGAGAGCACATGAGAAGGATTACCTTATACGAACTTGGAGTTAGCCTTTGTAGTTGCATCAAAGATCTGGGGACATTTTCTACAAAGAAAAATTTCCAATGTCTATAGTAATCTCAAGAGTCAGAGGTATTTTGTCAGATCGGAATAAGTTGAATATGAGGCAGAGACGATGATTAGAAGTTCCAAAATATTTCGATTTTTCATTTTAGTATAATCCCAGAAGAGGTGAATGTCATAGTGGACGCCTTAAGAAGAAAATAAGCTTAGTTTGTCTACTACGGTGATAAGGAGAATAAGTTCGATAGAGCCACTCAGCGATGTAGAGTTGTTTGGGGAGTTGGCTGTTGGATGGCTGAAGACTCAAGGGCGTAGGATCTTTTATTGATCGGCCTACGATGTCATCACGCTTTTGCCCGTAAATATAAGATACTCGATGGAAGGAAGCAACCTTAGTATCGGTGATTTGGATTGATGCAGCTAGAGATGCAGCATGAGAACTAGAAGACAAAATGAAAGAAACATAGTCGCGCTTGTTCTAAACTATGATAAATTTCGAGGATAAAATTCCTTTTAGAAGGGGAGAGTTGTAACATCCCGAAAATTATTTATTTTATTATAAATAATCATTTTCTAATATTTATGGTTTTTGAAAATTTTTTAGACTTTTTTCGAATACGTTAAATATTTTAATATATTCCTCATTTTATGTGCATACTGAGTTGAGTCAGTGTAACATCTCAGAAATTATTTGTTTCATGATAAATAGTTATTTTCCAATATTTGTGATGTTGGAGAATTTTTCTGAATTGTTTGATTATTTTAATATTTTTCTCAATTTGTGTGCGCACTGAGTGAGGCCAGAAAAATGAAATATTTTTCCTAAGGGCAGAAAACTTTGAACTATAGAGACGTCAACGGGGGATTACTAAACTTGAGGTTGGACACAGTTTACGAAGTTTTATTTTTCAAGATTTTATCTGATAAATAAAATTACAGTATATATTATTATCTGTGGGACAATAAAATATTATTTCTGCTAACTGTAACTTTTGTCCCCTGAGTAATAGCTCTAGTAGATTATTTTTATCTAGTTACTTTTATGACATCATCTAAGTGACCTCACACTTCATTTTATGGAGAAGCGTGCGAAGCTTCTCAAGGAAGCCTCAAGGAAGTTTCAAGGAAGCTTCCTCCCAAACTTCTCAAAGAAGCTTCATCTTCTCTCTTCTCCCACACGGCCACACTTCACCATTGGTGGCCATCCACCATTTCTTGCCAAACCAACCTTGTTTCTTACATCATCTCCTCATCCTAAGACTTTTCTCCTTGGTGGTCATTCCCTAAATCCATCTTCATCTTCTTCCACCATTGAAGCTCAAAGCTTGAAGCTTTTGAGGGATTTTCTTATAGGTGTTGGATGAATTTCAAGAGGCATCAAGGAGTTTGTTCTCTTGTTTTATCTTAAAGTAAGAGGGAGATAATCCTCTTCACCCAATCTTTGTGGTGAGGAAGTGTCTTTGGTGTTAATGGTGAGGAATCCATTGTGGATTTCTCACTTTGTTGTGATTTTTAATAATATTAAGATTTGATTGTGATTGCATGATTTTATATGCTTAATATTGTGAATCTTGATGGATATGAAAGTATATAAATGCTTGGATAGTGTTTGGGAAGCAAGGGATTTATACCCATTCGATTTGGAGGCTTGGGAGAGCATTTTTTCAAGTTTCTAGTGTTAGATTCACAGGGCAGAGGCATACACGACCGTGTAATCGAGCAGCGCAAAAAGGGACATTCTTCTAGAGGTGTACACGACCTAGGCCATGTAATTTGGCATGGCCGTGTACTCCAGGTCATGTATTTTGGCACGGCCATGTATTTTGGGTAATGAATAATGGTTGGTTCTTTTCTAGTCCCTTAGAGGCTCACAATCTCATTGGGAACTCATTGTGAGGCTTTATAACAAGTTAGAACTTAGTTAATTAAATGAATATACACTTACTTAGGAAATCATAACGTGGAACAGATAAAGAACCTGACCTTATCATAAAACTTAGAGTGATGTTTGGACAGAGAAAGAACATGAGTGTGAGGAGGGTTGTGAGGAACTTAAATTAAATATTCTAAGAGAGTTAATGTAAGAACATAATGGAATTAAAACATAACTTTCGTAGTAACTTTGAATAAGTTATGCTATCATTGTGATTCTATATACATGTACGTATCTATATGTATGCATTGAAATCCATATGCATTGAGGCATAATTGATACAGTCTGACATGACGAGCATGATTGAAGCATGCATTGACATTGTGATTATAGAACTAAAGTACCGGACCAAGAAACATTGGATGGACGATTTAGTTAGATGTGGTTCGCCTTTATAACCGGAAACGTCAGATAGACGAGCAAGTCAGAGGGGGCTGGTTATTAGAGGAAACCCATATAACAGTGGTACTATGTAGTCATAAGAACGGTTATATAATATCACTAATTAAAATGGTATTGAACAATTGTATGGACGGTTGCTTCAATGCCATTAGGAATGGTACAACAGTGATTGAACTATTGTTAAGGTCATGTCGCCTAGGAGTTGAATCACACCTTAGTGCGGGTGCGAATAGACTAGTATAGGTCCTGTATTTAACCTTGGGGGCGTCGGGGAACGGGCATCTCACAGCGGACAGTTGGTAGCCCCTCTAGACCGTGGGACAACCGATGCAAACATACCGACGATCCTGACATGAGACACTGTCTTATATTGCAATCTTGTGGGAATGCCGCTGTATAAAGCCTTACTGTGCAAAATGATTGATTATTTTCTGGAAAGCACTTGATTTTATGATTGACGCGATACTGGCATGTCCCCCTGATCACTCTCTCCGAATGTCTTTGTCTAGCTCCATGGAGTAGGAAGTGAGTACATTGTACATGAGGATGGTCAGCATACGCATTATGCATATGCATGGTCAGTTCACATATTGTCATGGCACAATCAATATACATATTGTGGAGACATAAATATTTGTTATATATCTATAGTGGATACTTGTTGTTATAGTGCTGTTGATATTTATATTATTATGGAATATGCTTTCTGATGATATCTATACAAATGTTAACTTGAATGTATTGGTAATCTGTATGTATGGAATGACTACATCATTCGTGTTATGTTCCTTTGCTGCCATGTTGGTAATGACATAGGATATCTCATCTCTTCATTGTATTGTCCTGCTTTATTTTGTGTTCGATAAAGGCTGTGGAGGGGATATGGTTGAATTGGCTGGCTGTGGTTGAGTTGACTTTCTAGTTGCTGTGATGGCATTGAGACGGGATTTCCTTGGCAATGTGTGAATGTAGCTTCATGGGGGCATTGATGCCTAGCGGGTCAAACGAGACACTGAACGTTTCATTGTATATAGGGGTAGTGGCTCTGTCCATAGGTAGTACCTATCCTGGGGTTACTACTTACCTTTTAGTGTTTTGGTACATGTCTTTTGTTATTTGGCATGTAAGTGTTACATTTTCATGTTAATAGTACCTTGTAATCATTATATATATATATATTTAATGTACTTCACTCTATAATTGTACTTTTGGGAGCTATGCGATAAATATATTTCATTCGTGGCTCATAATTTCTTTATATGCAAAATAGTTAAATATGGAAAACTTGTTATTTGAGTTGCAGCACGCCGAAATTTAGTGACCATGGTATAATGACGATTGTGTTGTGATTATTAAATCGAGGGGTGTTACATTAGGTGGTATCAGAGCGCAGTTCATCTTCTTGAGCCGGGGTATGGACTGACTATGCTTAGATATGTTAGAAGTTTCTTTGTATGTTGTGCACTTCTATGTCTATTGATTGAGATGTTTGGGAAAGGAAGGCATGGCTTGCCATAGGTTGAATGTTAGTAGCTACTATTGTACAGTTACATGATATTGAATATTGGCCTACTCAATGTGTATTGTTCTGTGTCTACGGGAAACTATGACTTCACCTAGGTGTATTAAGGTAATAGGAGTTCTTTAGAAAGAAGCTCAGCTGGTCTGACTGAACTTGCTTAAGAATTTGATTGCATTTACTCTCTTGCCGTGTTACCTCTAGAATTGTTTAGGCCAATAGGTTAGAAAAAAGGTAGTTAAATAGGACTTGCAAGGTTTATGGACCGAGGCATCCAAGAGGTTTTGGAGAATCGATTTCCTTGGAAAAAAAATATCTAGCGTAAGTATAGTTCGAGGAGCTGCTTAGAAGTTAAAGACTTGTAGGAGATCGCGCCATAGAAGGCAGAATGGAGGAACTCAATTTAGAGTCCTTTGGGTTTGGGGGTTTGGTTTGTCTTACTGTGTTGTGTGACTCTTTGTGTTTGGTTTCCAAAAGGAGACAATATTGTTTGAACTGATTGCTTTTGATCTTCCTTATGTTCGATTCGTTTATCCTTGGAGACAGGCAATGGCTCAGGGTAGACGTAAATGTGTGAATGCGGGGAGTGATGATGATGATGATATAACTGTGGCAGTGGAAGAAATGCAAAGAATGGTTAATGTAACAACGTGCCAGGATCAGAGGGCCACACAACAGCAGGAATTAGAAGTCGAGGTTCAGAATTTGTTGGAAGAAAGTCAGCTTTGGGGTAGCTCTGGGCTACCTAAGTTCCAGAGGAGGAATAATAGAAAGATTAATCAATTTAAGCAGAAACTGTATACACGACGATCGAAGGAGCAACAACGACAATAAACGCATGAAGGAGGTGCGAATGGTAGTAAATCCAATCCGACCGTGGTATCTTCACCAAAATGTAAGAAGTGCAGAAAGGGCCACTTAATAAGGCACTTTACGATTAAAGAAATAATTTGTTTCAAGTGCGGAAAGCTAGGACATATGGCTAGAAATTGTACTTTGCATAGGACGAAGCCTTCCATTAGAGATGTATGTACTTCAAAATCACATGAAGGAGGGAGAGTTAATTTCTCAAGTGGAGTAGAAACATCCAAGACCGAAGACCTAAACGAGGGAGCTTGTACTGTGATAGATGACCCTGTGATTTTACTGTATAATTCTGGGGGTAACCCATTCCTTTATGACATATGACTGTATGAGTCTATTAAGGTCATTTGTATCTTCATCATCTTTTGGCTAAGTTATTCTACTTCTGCTACTAAGAACTTGTTGATGGTAGCCAAGTTGTTCAAATTATCCTATGACCTGTTATTAACAGAATCTTTTCTATTGATCTGATTTGTTTACTTCTTTCACAAATTAGATGTAGTATTGAAAATGGATTGGTTATTTTCCAACCATATCCTGCTAAATTATCCCAATTGAACTTTAGTGTTTCTTGAGACAGAGATTTCTGGATTTGAATCCATGAAGCTCATTCCAAAATTTTGTTGAACCATGTCAAAATTCTTCATCAGATAAATTTGTGAATGCTTATGTCTCTAAGGCATGTCGAAAGGTTTTTGATGATAACAAAAGCAAAAGAGAAGATCAAGCACAAAAGGAAAAATCAAGATCAAAGAAAGAAGACAGAAGGTTTAAATAGTCATTAGGACATTAATGTTAAATGCTCTCAAGATTTCTCAAATGGTTTTTCAATATATATGATTTCAAAATAAATGGGAAATTTCAAAGATAAACATGGCTTTCAATAAAACCTGAGTTTCAATTTTAAATCTAACACTCTTAAAAGGATTTATGTTTAAACAAGTACCTTGAGGTGTTGGAAATGACTTACAAGAGTTATTGGACTTGAAAAATGTGTTCAAAGGCAAATGTAATCGATTACACAATGTTTGTAATCGATTACACATCAAACAGAAAGCATGTAATCGATTACATGAACAATGTAATCGATTACAAAAAAGTCGAGGTTATGTAATCGATTACACAAGATATGTAATCGATTACACAAAGCCCGAAAAGGCAAAGAACACGTTCGACAAGAAATGTAATCGATTACACAATATATGTAATCGATTACACAAAACCCAGAAACTCAAAGAACATGTTCGACGAGACATATAATCGATTACAAAGATATTGTAATCGATTACACAACAAGTCAGAAGTCATGTAATCGATTACATGAGCATTGTAATCGATTACAAGCAAAGTCAGAAGCCATGTAATCGATTACCTCAAGAATGTAATCGATTACACAGAGCCCAGAAAGTTCAGAAAACGTTGGAACAATAATGTAATCGATTACCTGAGATATGTAATCGATTACACACATCGACAACGTCCAACGGCTATATTAAATGCATTAAATGCATGCCCAACTACCTCCAACGGCTCTATTAATTGAGAAACTTATAAATACCCAAGTTGGGTCTTTGTTTACGGTTGACCTTGAACCAAAAACTGATCATTATACTTCAAAACGTGAATCAATTCTTAAAATCATTTCTTGCTCTGTTTTCTGACTAAAAACGTGAAAAATCCTTGAGAGCATATTAGAGCTTCAATTTGTAAACACTTGCTCTAGAGAGAGCTTCTTCTATTTCAATCTTATACTTTCTGATTAGTGAGGGTGAGGTATCCCTCAAGTATTGTAAGGGTGAGGTATCCCTTGGAAAATAGAGGCTCAAGCTTTTGGGTGAGGTATCCCATACTGTTGAGTGCTCAAGGTTGTAGTGGTTTTTCAAGCACCCATTGAAGCTTGAAGATATAGTGGAAAATCTCAAGGTGTTGCTTGGGACTTTGGACGTAGATCACAAGTGGAGTAGTGATTGAACCAGGGATAAACGATGTGTTTGTTTCTCTAAACTCTCCTCTGTTTATCTTTGTGCAATCGTTTCATTGTTTTATTTGGATATTGTCTCCTTGACTATTACGTTCATTAGTAAAAGTGCTTAACTCATCTATTCAATTATCTCGATCATTCAATAGCTTCAACGAAAATTGATTGTCAAACGATTTGCGAAAGATTTGTTAACTTATTTTTAACTACTCAATTCACCCCCTCTTGAGTATTGAGGCCACTTGGTAACAAGTGGTATCAGAGCTAGACTCTTGTATAAAGAGCTTAGCAGCTTCAAGAGAAGTGATGGCTTCAAATGGTTTTTCAAATGAAGGTTCTTCTATAAATAGACCTCCTTATTTCAATGGGGATGGCTATGCCTATTGGAAAGAAAGGATGAAAATTTTTATTGAAGCTATTGACTTAGATGTGTGGGACGCAGTTGAAAATGGTGCTTTTGTCCCTACACAAACTAAGGATGGTGTGACAATTAATACACCTAGAAGTGATTGGACCGATGATGATAAAAAGAGGGTTCAATATAATTTGAAGGCCAAGAACATCATCACCACATCTTTGGGATATGATGAATTCTTTAGGGTGTCAAATTGTAAGACCGCAAAAGAAATGTGGGATACCCTACAAGTAACTCATGAAGGTACTAGTGAGGTAAAAAGATCTCGAATAAACACTCTTACTCATGAATATGAATTGTTTAGAATGAATAAAGGTGAGAGTATTCAAGATATACAAAAGAGATTTACTCATATTGTTAATCATCTCATCTCATTGGGAAAGACATTTCCTAATGAGGATCTTATTAACAAAGTCTTGAGATGTCTAAGCAGGAATTGGCAACCCAAGGTAACTGCGATTGCGGAATCAAGAGATTTATCAACCATGTCTCTAGCCACCCTATTCGGAAAACTTCAAGAGCATGAGCTGGAACTAAGTAGGCTCAATCAAAATGAAGAACATGACAAAAAGAAGAAGGGAATTGCACTCAAGGCCACCTCTCCCATACTTGAAGATGATGATGAAGATGGTGAAGAGGATGCTGAAAATATTGAGCTAAGTGAGGAGAATCTTAGTCTCCTTGTGAGAAAATTCAGAAGATTCTTGAAGAAAAAGGGATTTCAAAGAAGACCACCGTTTCCTCAAAAGAAAGCATATCACAAAGGAGAAGGATCCTCCACTCCTCCAAAATGCTATGAATGTGGAAAACCGGGGCACATGAAAATGGAGTGTCCTATATATCTCAAGAAGACGGAGAAGTTTGAGAAAAGACCCTCCAAAGAAAAGAAAGGAAGAAGAGCATATATAGCTTGGGAGGACAATGACTTAAGCTCTTCCGATGATTCTGAAAATGAGGAAGCCCATCTTTGCCTCATGGCTCAAGGAGAAGAAAGTGGAGAAAGCGACACCGAGGTAACCTCTTCTAACCTAGAACCTCCACCTTCTTATGATGAATTGCAAGATGCCTTTCAAGAATTGCATGATGAATCTTTGAGGCTCACAAAAATGATTTTGTCTTCCAATAAAACAATCTCCCTATTGACAAAGAAAGTCTCTACTTTAACCAAGGAGATAAATGAACTTAAAATTGAAAATGAGACTTTAGGACTCATAGATGCTAATTCATCATGCATGATTTGTTCCTCACATGAAAATGCATCCATATCATTACCTTGTTTATCATGCAAAGCTTTTGAAAAAGAAATTGAAGACTTGAACAACACTCTTGCAAAATTCACTTTTGGAAGAGACAACTTGAATGTGTTGTTAGGAGACAAAAATGTGTTTTCCAAAAAGCCGGTTTAGGATTTAATCCAAATAACCATCAAAAATCTTATAAGAACTTCTTTGTTTCCTCAAAAACTTCAAGTAGCCCCTTTGTTAAATGTTTTCATTGTGGTAGGAAAGGGCATAGTGCATCCACTTGCAATGTTAGAAAGAACATAAACACCAAGGTTGGAATCAAAGGGTTTGGGTCCCTAAAGGCACCATACCTAATTCTAACACACAAGGACCCAAAACAATTTGGGTACCAAAAGTTAAATCTTGAATGTGTGTTGTAGGTGTGCTTGAAGACCAAGAGCTCAAGTTGGTATCTTGATAGTGGTTGCTCCAAGCACATGACCGGAGATGGCTCCAAGTTTTCCTCCCTTACACACAAGAAACATGGTCATGTCACATATGGTGACAACAACAAAGGGAAGATTCTTGGAATTGGCAAAGTTGGTAAGATCCCTTCATCATCTATTGATAATGTCTTACTTGTTGAAGGACTTAAACATAATTTACTTAGTATTAGTCAATTGTGTGATAAAGGAAATAGAGTTATATTTGATTCCTCTTGTTGTATAATTGAGGAAAGGATGACAAGCAAGTTAAGTTTGTTGGTCATAGGGTCAATAACATATATATGATTAGTCTTGATGACATTTCCTCAAATGATGCTAAATGCTTTATGAGTAGAGAAAATGATTCATGGTTATGGCATAGAAGAATTGCTCACATTCACATGGATCACTTAAACAAATTGGTTTCTAAAGAACTAGTAATTGGTCTTCCAAAGCTCAAATTTGAAAAAGACAAACTTTGTGATGCATGTCAAAAGGGAAAACAAGTAAAGGTCTCTTTCAAGGCTAAAAACATAGTTTCAACTTCTAGACCTTTACAACTTTTGCACATGGATCTTTTTGGACCCTCTAGAACTATGAGCTTTGGTGGGAATTACTATGCATTAGTAATTGTGGATGATTTTTCTAGATTTACATGGACATTATTCTTAGCTCACAAAAATGATGCTTTTCAATCATTTAGAAAACTTGCCAAAGTTATTCAAAACGAAAAAGGTTTTTGTATTGCATCCATAAGAAGTGATCATGGTGGTGAATTTGAAAATCATGAATTTGAAACTTTTTGTGATGAACATGGCATTGAGCATAATTTTTCTGCCCCTAGAACACCACAACAAAATGGTGTTGTAGAAAGGAAAAATCGATCTTTAGAAGAAATGGCAAGAACTATGCTCAATGAGGCCAACCTTCCTAAGTACTTTTGGGCTGATGCGGTTAACACCGCTTGTTATGTTATGAATAGAGCCCTAATAAGGCCAATTTTAAAGAAAACCCCATATGAATTGTACAAAGGAAGGAAACCTAATGTGTCACATTTTCATGTCTTTGGATGTAAATGCTTTGTTTTGAATAATGGAAAGGATAACTTGGGGAAGTTTGATGCAAAATCTGATGAGGGAATATTCATTGGTTATTCTATCCATAGCAAGGCCTTTAGAGTCTATAATAAACGAACTATGACCATAGAAGAATCCATACATGTTGCATTTGATGAAACTAACCCAAATGTGCCGAGAAAGGAACTTGTTGATGATGTTGCAGAAATCTTGGCTAAGACGCACTTGGAAAATCAAGAGATAGAGTCCAAGAAGAAAGAAGAGAGACTCCTTGATCACTCATGGCAAGAAAATTCTAAAATCTCGGATCTACCCAAGGAATGGAGGACTTCAAGGTATCATCCTCTTGACAAGGTGATAGGTGATGTATCAAAAGGGGTAATCACTCGAAACTCACTTAGAGATGCATGTAATCATCTAGCCTTTGTCTCTCAAGTTGAACCTAAAGACATAAATGAGGCCATTAATGATGAGCATTGGATCTTGGCCATGCAAGAAGAACTAAACCAATTTGAGAGGAATCAAGTTTGGGAATTAGTTCCAAGGCCCAATGATCATCCTATAATTGGCACCAAATGGGTCTTTAGGAACAAACTTGATGAAACGGGTTTAATAATAAGAAATAAAGCTAGGCTTGTAGCTAAGGGATATAATCAAGAAGAAGGCATAGATTATGAAGAAACTTATGCTCCCGTAGCTAGATTAGAGGCCATTAGAATGCTACTTGCATATGCTTGCATCATGGATTTCAAACTCTATCAAATGGATGTCAAAAGTGCCTTTTTAAATGGTTTTATACAAGAAGAGGTGTATGTAGAACAACCTCCTGGTTTTGAGGACTTTGAAATGCCCAACCATGTTTTTAAATTGAAAAAGGCTTTGTATGGCTTGAAACAAGCTCCTAGAGCTTGGTATGAAAGGTTGAGCAAATTTCTTTTAGAAAAAGGCTTTTCTAGAGGTAAAGTTGACACCACTCTTTTCATAAAACACAAAATGCATGACATTCTTCTAGTTCAAATCTATGTTGATGACATTATATTTGGAGCTACTAACAACTCTCTTTGTAAAGAATTTTCAAATATTATGCAAAGTGAGTTTGAGATGTCCATGATGGGTGAGCTCAACTTCTTCCTTGGTCTACAAATCAAGCAAACAAGAGAAGGAACATTTATAAGCCAATCCAAGTATTGCAAGGAGCTGCTCAAAAAGTTTGGAATGGACAATGCCAAGCATATGGTTACTCCTATGGGCACCTCTTGCTATTTGGACAAGGATGAAGGAGGTAAATCGGAGAAATTACAAAATATAGAGGTATGATTGGCTCACTCCTTTATCTCACCGCAAGTAGGCCCGATATAATGTTTAGTGTATGCATGTGTGCTAGATATCAAGCTAATCCTAAGGAATCACACCTAAGTGTTTGTTAAGAGAATAATGAAATATCTAATAGGCACATCACAAATGGGTTTATGGTACCTTAAGGGTGCCTCATGTAGTCTTATTGGATATTCCGATTCTGATTTTACTGGATGCAAAATGGATCGAAAGAGCACTAGTGGGACATGCCACTTGCTAGAAGCTCACTAGTTTCTTGGCACAAAGAAGAAACAAAATAGTGTGGCATTGTCCACACCGAAGTAATATGTTGTTGCGGGAGTTGTTGTGCTCAAGTCCTTTGGATGAAACAAAGAAACTCTTGGACTATGGTCTTGAGCTTGATCACATTCCCATAAAATGTGATAATACTAGTGCAATTAACTTGTCAAAAAATCCCATTTTGCATTCTAGAACTAAGCATATTGAAATAAGACATCATTTCATTAGAGATCATGTTCAAAGAGGTGATTGCATACATGAATTTGTTGAAACAACTAAGCAATTAGCTGATATTTTCACCAAACCTCTTGCAAAAGAAGCATTTTTCTACATTAGAAACGAACTGGGTATATTGGACCATTCATGCATAAATTAAATATTTGCTGCATAATCCTAAAACAAAAGCCTAAGCCTGCGTTTTTCTGCATAATTATGCCACACTGCTGCACAATCTCTGAATTTTCATTATATATATTTGAATCCCATACTAACTTGAGCGTCGGAGGTTTCCCCTAAATTATTTTGCAGGTGCTCCCTCGTGTCCAACTTTGACAAGAAATTCAACAACCTCAAATTTCACCAAAAAGGGTGAAATTCTTGATAAAAAATGATAATTTTGATCAATTATATGAGTTGAATCATAATGTGATTAGTCTATATACTTGGATGATGATTTGAATTGATTTAAGTTGCTTTAAAACTGTTTTGGGTGGATTAAAATTGATTATATGCTGTTTGGAACGCAAAATCTGAGTTAAAGAGTGCTGGTAATCGATTACAATGCCTTTGTAATCGATTACACAGGTTCTGTCACGCATGTAATCGATTACACACATTTTGTAATCGATTACAATCAACTCAGAACTTAGGTAATCGATTACATCATCTATGTAATCGACAAGGTTCCTGAGAAAGCATGTAATCGATTACACTAAAAATGTAATCGATTACATACCCACTGAATGCATGTAATCGATTACACACTAAATGTAATCGATTACACACAGGGTTTTTTAAAAGGCTCTGACGCGCGTTGTGGTCATTTCTGTTTGGCCCGTTCATCTTCCTCGTTCTCTCCTCTGCACCCACGCACCTCGGATCTCAAAACCTCTCATTTCTCACTCAAATTTCCATCAAAACTCATCATTTCGCCTCTCTCAATCTCGAAATCCCCTCTCCACATAACCCACCGATCAAATCTCCTCAAATCCCTCATCCAAAATCTCCCCATCTTCTCTCACGAACACCCTCTCCACTTTTCTAACCTAATTTCGTCCCTCTCTCTCTCCTTACTCATCCCCAACCATTTACCACTCAACCCGTGCTTCTCTCTCTCATCAATGGCCGAATCCTCCCATCGCTCGAAGCGCCCAAGAACAGGGGCTGCTTTGTTGGAAGTTCCTCCGGTGGCTCTACACGCAATATCTCCGGGTTGGACCTCACGAGGCACTTCTCCACCGTGAAGAAAGCCGAGTTGTTCAGAAGAACTTCCAGCCTTCGCAAGATCATCTCTCCTGTGTATCTACCCATCACCTTCGTGAGAGTGAACCCTTAGTGAGCTTTAGGACAATAGAACACTTAGGCTTGCTTTGGGATTCCTAAGTATAGAGAAGGCCATCTACCCTAACCTTGTCCGAGTGTTTTATGCTAACCTTTGCATCATTTCGAGGTGAAAAAGCAACAAATCAAAGTTAACCATGACAGAATGGTATAGGCTCACCAAGCTCACTCTGATGGAGCCCGTTACGTGGGAATGCCAAAGTCCTGGGGCATGAGTTTGAGCACAAGGCTGCTCTTCTCTCCTTGATTAGGACTGGCTACCACCTCCCCAGTGATCCTAGACGCAAATAATGGCCACTGGCCTCACTATGGAAAACAGGGTCCTCCACTACCTCTTGGTTCGTGGATTGATTCCCAGAGGAGGGAATTACTCCCAAGTCCTCAAGGACGATGTAGTGGCATTATGGGCAATGACCACAGGGCACCCAATAAACTGGGGATACTACATTCTACAGCATATGCTTGACATCAAGAAAAAGAAGAACTCTGCTCTCCCCTTCGCCATGTTAGTCACCACAATCCTTGAGTATTGTCGCATTTCGCTGACTGAAGAGTCCAAGGACACCAGTTCCAAGGGACCCCAATCAATTGGGCTGCATACTCAAGAAGCTTCACTTACAAGATGGAGGATAGGTGGCATTACATTACTCATGGCACATTTGGCCATATCCATCACGATCCGGACAGTGATGATGAGGGGCTCGATATCCTCGCCTCTGCTCCCGCTCCAGCCTTCTCTTGATCTTCGCTCCAAGAGATGCGCAACCCGAGTGCCAACGTCAACACGCGCATGGATCATATAGAGCAAAAGATCGACCACCTTGAGCCGAGGATGGACTACTCGGACCAGAGCTTGCCTCCATTCGATCCCTCTTACGTGGACCTCCCGTTCTCGAGAGTCCCGCCGCTGCTGCCCCCCCACATCCTCTCGCCCCTCCGGATCCCATTTCCTTCGCTGGTCCATCTGGGAGTTCCTGCTGATGATGAGGAGCTTCTGGATTCTGACGACGATCTTATGCCCAGCGATGATGACATTGGTCTAGGAGACTCTGCTGCGGATCCAGAGGGTGATGTCTTTTGTGACAGCGAGGACACTGATAGTGATCCTGGCCTTATGCCTTGATTTGTTTTTCCACCTTGTACTTTTTTTTAACTCTGATTATATAAAATTGGTATACCTTTATGGTTATCTTTTGATTATTGCCTACTGGTTGTGACATGGTTATTTGTACATGCTGATTCTTAATACATAAACGTGTTTTCACTTTGAATGGTTGGCTGTTGGAATATTGCTTGACCGATCTCTCGTGGCTTTTCTGTTATGGCAAACAATTGGGAATCATGAACTATAACCGTCATGTCATGTCCATTTTTTTTTTAAATGCTTATGTCTTTTGATAATGCCAACTAGGGAGAAAATAAGGAAAAATGAAATGTAATTAAAGGTTGCATGAGTACGGGGAGTTATTGAACTTTTAAGTTATTAAGCTTTTCATATGCAAAATCTAACCCAATATCATGCAGTCTCCTAGACACATTGTAACTAAATGACTATGATATACAAATGCAAAAACTCTTTCTTTTTCCTATGATCAGTTTGTCATCATCAAAAAGGGGGAGAATGTGAATGCTTATGTCTCTAAGGCATGTCGAAAGGTTTTTGATGATAACAAAAGCAAAGAAGATCAAGCACAAAAGGAAAAATCAAGATCAAAGAAAGAAGACAAAGGTTTAAATAGTCATTAGGACATTAATGTTAAATGCTCTCAAGATTTCTCAAATGGTTTTTCAATATATATGATTTCAAAATAAATGGGAAATTTCAAAGATAAACATGGCTTTCAATAAAACCTGAGTTTCAATTTTAAATCTAACACTCTTAAAAGGATTTATGTTTAAACAAGTACCTTGAGGTGTTGGAAATGACTTACAAGAGTTATTGGACTTGAAAAATGTGTTCAGGCAAATGTAATCGATTACACAATGTTTGTAATCGATTACACATCAAACAAAGCATGTAATCGATTACATGAACAATGTAATCGATTACAAAGAAAGTCGAGGTTATGTAATCGATTACACAAGATATGTAATCGATTACACAAAGCCCAGAAAGGCAAAGAACACGTTCGACAAGAAATGTAATCGATTACACAATATATGTAATCGATTACAAAACCCGAAACTCAAAGAACATGTTCGACGAGACATATAATCGATTACAAAGATATTGTAATCGATTACACAACAAGTCGAAGTCATGTAATCGATTACATGAGCATTGTAATCGATTACAAGCAAAGTCGAAGTTATGTAATCGATTACCTCAAGAATGTAATCGATTACACAGAGCCCGAAAAGTTCGAAAAACGTTGGAACAATAATGTAATCGATTACCGAGATATGTAATCGATTACACACATCCCGACAACGTCCAACGGCTATATTAAATGCATTAAATGCATGCCCAACTACCTCCAACGGCTCTATTAATTGAGAAACTTATAAATACCCAAGTTGGGTCTTTGTTTACTATTGACCTTGAACCAAAAACTGATCATTATACTTCAAAACGTGAATCAATTCTTAAAATCATTTCTTGCTCTGTTTTCTGACTAAAAACGTGAAAAATCCTTGAGAGCATATTAGAGCTTCAATTTGTAAACACTTGCTCTAGAGAGAGCTTCTTCTATTTCAATCTTATACTTTCGATTAGTGAGGGTGAGGTATCCCTCAAGTATTGTAAGGGTGAGGTATCCCTTGGAAAATAGAGGCTCAAGCTTTTGGGTGAGGTATCCCATACTATTGAGTGCTCAAGGTTGTAGTGGTTTTTCAAGCACCCATTGAAGCTTGAAGATATAGTGGAAAATCTCAAGGTGTTGCTTGGGGACTGGACGTAGATCACAAGTGGAGTAGTGATTGAACCAGATAAACGACCGTGTTTGTTTCTCTAAACTCTCCTCTGTTTATCTTTGTGCACTGTTTCATTGTTTTATTTGGATATTGTCTCCTTGACTATTACGTTCATTAGTAAAAGTGCTTAACTCATCTATTCAATTATCTCTGATCATTCAATAGCTTCAACGAAAATTGATTGTCAAACGATTTGCGAAAGATTTGTTAACTTATTTTTAACTACTCAATTCACCCCCCCTCTTGAGTATTGAGGCCACTTGGTAACAAAATTCATGCCGAATGTAGTACAATTAGAAAAGAACATACCCTGAGACATTTTCTGTTAAGATCAAGGATAGATGGCTTAATGAATCAATTGAAGGAAGACGCTGTTTTCTTTAAGATCATCTTGTGTTCTGGACTATCATCAAGTTAGCTCAAAGGTAGGAGACTTTTCCAAAACAACTTTTTTTGACGCATTATGGGCACTATGAGTATTTCGTAATGTCATTCCGTGTAACGAACTCTTCGGTAGCATTCATCAATTATATGAATAGGATCTTCTTCTTTGTTGAAACAGATTTGTCAATGTCTTTGTTGGTGATATTCTGATCTATTCTTAACGTTCGGAGGAACAATTGATCCTCTCGTTGTGATTCATCAAATCCAGAAGAAAGAGAAGGTATGTGTGAAGTTGGCTAAGTACGAATTCTGGTTAGAGGCAATTCAACTTTCGGGTCACATGATCTCAAAGGAAGGAGTTGCTATGGATCTGTCGAAAGTTGAAGCGGTTCTTCAATGAGAAAGACCGACAACCGCAACGGAGATTTGTATCTTTATAGGATTAGCTAGTTAACATGGGAGACTCATCGCAGAACTCTCCAAAATGGCGAGACTTCTCATCTAACTCGTACGAGAGAGTCATGTTTGTAGGATTAATGCATATAAGGAAAGATTTTCGAGGATTGGAGAGGCACTTGACTACCTTGTCGACGATGATTCTGCCTAAATTCCAATAAACCTTTTTGGGATGCCTAGTGATACTTCGCATCTGAAAGTTTTGAACGTGTGCTTGATCGGAATAGAAGGAATGGTAACGTATGCTTCGAGACAATCGAGAGCACATAAGAAGGATTACCTTACACCAACTTGGAGTTAGCCTTTGTAGTTGCATTGAAGATTTGGAGACATTTTCTACAAAGAGAAATTTCCAATATCTATAGTAATCTCAAGAGTCAGAGGTATTTTGTCAGATCAGAATGAGTTGAATATGAGGCAGAGACGATGATTAGAAGTTCCAAAAGATTTTGATTTTCCATTTTAGTATAATCCCAGAAGAGGCGAATGTCGTAGCGAATGCCTTAAGAAGAAAACAAGCTTAGTTTGTCTACTACGGTGACAAGGAGAATAAGTTCGATAGAGCCACTCAGTGATATACAGTTGTTTGGGGAGTTGGCTGTTGGATGGCTGAAGACTCAAAGGGCGTAGGATCTTTTATTGATCGGCCTACGACGTCAACACGCTTTTCACCGTAAATATAAGATACTCGATGGAAGGAAGCAACCTTAGTATTGGTGATTTGGATTGATGCAGCTGGAGATGTAGCATGAGAACTAGAAGACAAAATGAAAGAAACACAGTCGCGTTTGTTCTAAGCTATGATAAATTTCAAGGACGAAATTCTTTTTAGAAGGGAAGAGTTGTAACATCCCAAAAATTATTTATTTCATTATAAATAATTATTTTATAATATTTATATTTTTGAGAATTTTTTAGATTTTTTTTAATACGTCGAATATTTTAATATATTCCTCATTTTATGTGCATACTGAGCTGAGTCAGTGTAACATCTCAGAAATTATTTGTTTTATGATAAATAGTTGTTTTCTAATATTTGTGATTTTTGATAATTTTTCTGGAATTTTCTAAATTGTTTGATTATTTTTAATATTTTTCTCGATTTACGTGTACATTGAGTGAGGCCGGGAAAATGAAATATTTTCTCTGAGGGCGAAAAACTTTGAACTGTAGAGACGTCGACGGGAGATCTTACTAAACTCGAGGTTGGACACAGTTTATGAGATTTTTATTTTTCAAGATTTTATCTAATAAATAAAATTACAGTATATTTTATTATCTGTGGGACAATAAAATATTATTTCTGCTAACTGTAACTTTTGTCCCCTAAGTAATAGCTCTAGTAGATTATTTCTATCTAGTTGCTTTTATGACATCATCGAAGTGACCTCACACTTTATTTTATGGAGAAACGTGCGAAGCTTCTCAAGGAAGCTTCAAGGAATCTTCCTCCCAAACTTCTTAAAGAAGCTTAATCTTCTCTCTCCTTTCTTCCTCCCTTCTCCCACACGGCCACACATCACCATTGGTGGCCATCCACCATTTCTTGCCAAACCAACCTTGTTTCTTACATCCTCTCCTCATCCTAAGACTTTTCTCCTTGGTGGTCATCCCCTAAATCCATCTTCATCTTCTTCCACTATTGAAGCTCAAAGCTTGAAGCTTTTGAGGGATTTTCTTGGAGGTGTTGGACGAATTTCAAGAGGCATCAAGGAGTTTATTCTCTTGTTTTATCTTAAGGTAAGAGGGAGATAATCCTCTTCACCCAATCTTCGTGGTGAGGAAGTGTCTTTGGTGTTGATGGTGGGGAATCCATTATAGGTTTCTCACTTTGTTGTGATTTTTAATAATGTTAAGATTTGATTGTGATTGCATGATTTTATATGCTTAATATTTTGAATCTTGATGGATATGAAAGTATATAAATGCTTGCATATGTGTTTGGGAAGCGAGGGATTTATACCCATTCGATTTGGAGGCTTGGGGGAACATTTTTTCAAGTTTCTGGTGTTAGATCCACAGGACAGAGGCATACACGGCCTAGGCCGTGCAATATTGCACTGCCGTGTAATCGAGCAATGCAAAAAGGGACGTTCTTCCAGAGGCGTACATAGCCTAGGCCGTGTAATTTAGCACGGCCGTGTACTCCAGGCCGTGTATTTTGGCACGACCTTGTATTTTGGGTAATGAAGAATGATTGGTTCTTTTCTAGTCCCTTAGAGGCTCACAGTCTCATTGGGCACTCATTGTGAGGCTTTATAACAAGTTAGAACTTAGTTAATTAAAGGAATATACACTTACTTAGGAAATCATAACGTGGAACGGATAAAGAACCTAACCTTATCATAAAACTTAGAGTGAGGTTTGGACAAAGAAAGAACATGAGTGTGAGGAGGGTTGTGAGGAACTTAAATTAAATATTCTAAGAGAGTTAATGCAAGAACATAATGGAATTAACACATAACTTTCGTAGTAACTTTGAATAAGTTATGCTATCATTGAGATTCTATATACATGTATATATCTATATGTATGCATTGAAATCTATATGCATTGAGGCATGATTGATACAGTTTGACATGACGAGCATGATTGAAGCATGCATTGACATTGTGATTATGGAACCGGAGTACCGGACCAAGAAACATTGGATGGACGATTTAGTCAGATATGGTTCACCTTTATAACCAGAAACGTCAAATAGACGAGCGAATCAGAGGTGGTTAGTTATTGGGGGAAACCCAAATAATAGTGGTATTATGTAGTCATAAGGACGGTTATATAATATCACTGATAAAAATGGTATTGAACAATTGTATGGACGGTTGCTTCAATGCCATTGGGAATGGTACAATGGTGATTGAATTATTGTTAAGGCCATATTGCCTAGGAGTTGAATCACACCTTAGTGCGGGTGCGAATAGACTAGTGTAGGTCCTGCAGTTGACCTTGGGAGCATCGGGGTGCGGGCGTCTCATAGCGAACAGTTGGTAGCCCCTCTAGACCATGGGACAAACTGATGCAAATGAACCGACAATCTTGACGTGAGACACTGTCCTATATCGCGATCTTGTGGGAATGCCACTGTATAAAGCCTTACTGCGCAAAATGATTGATTATTTTCTGGAAAGTACTTGATTTTACGGCTGACGAGATACTGACATGTCCCCCTGATCATTCTCTCCGAATGTTTTTGTCTAGCTCCATGGAGTAGGAAATGAGTACATTGTACATAAGGATGATCAGCATATGCATTGTGCATATGCATGGTCAGTTCACATATTGTCATGGCATGGTCAATATACATATTGTGGAGACATAAATATTTCTTATATATCTATAGTAGATACTTGTTGTTATAGTGCTATTGATATTTATATTATTGTGGAATATGCTTTCTGATGATATCTATGCAAATGTTAACTTGAATGTATTTGTAATATCTGTATGTATGGAATGACTACGTCATTCATGTTATGTTCCTTTGCTGCCATGTTGGTAATGACTTAGGATATCTCACCTCTTCATTGTATTGTCTCACTTTATTTTGTGTTCGATAAAGGCTGTGGAGGGGACACGGTTGAATTGGGTGGCTGTGGTTGAGTTGACTTTCTAGTTCCTGTGATGGCGTTGAGACGGGATTTCCTTGGCAACGTGCGAATGTAGCTTCATAGGGGCATTGATGCCTAGCGGGTCAAATGAGACACTGAACGTTTTATTGTATATAGGGGTAGTGGCTCTATCCACAGGTAGTACCTATCCCGGGGTTACTACTTACCCTTTAGTGTTTTGGTACATGTCTTTTGTTATTTGGGCATGTAAGTGTTACGTTTTCATGTTAATAGTACCTTGTAATCATTATATATATATATATATATATATATATATATATATATATATATATATATATATATATATTTAATGTACTTCACTCTGTAATTGTACTTTTGGGAGCTATGTGACAAATATATTTCATTTGTAGCTCATAATTTCTTTATATGCAAAATAGTTAAATACGGAAAACTTGTTATGTGAGTTGTAACTTACCGAAATTTCGTAACCGCGGTATAATAACGATTGTGCCGTGTTTATTAAATCGAGGGGTGTTGCAGTTCCCTCATTTTCTCCTCCATTTCCCAAGTAGCATCTCCGGTTGTCTCGTTCCAGATCATTTTCACCAAAAGAATTACTTTACCTCTTAATTGCTTCACTTTCCTGTCTTCGATCTTAACAGGAAGTGCCTCATACGTCAAATTTTCTTTCAATTGCACTTCATCGGGCTGTATAATATGTGAAGGACCGGGGATATCTTTCTCAATTGGGATACATGGAAAACATTATGAAGGTTTGAAAGAAAAGGTGGTAAAGCTATTTGGTATGCGACTGAACCTATCCGACGAAGAATTTGATAAGGTCCAATGAATTTAGGAGTGAGTTTTCTGGACTTTATAACCTTGCCAACATCAGTCGTAGGTGTTACTCATAAAAACACATGCTCACCTTCCTCAAATTCAAGAGGTCTTCTTCGTTTATTAGCATAGCTTTTCTGTCTGCTCTGAGTTGCCCACATTTTCTCTTGAATCATCTTTATCTTCTCTATTGTTTGCTGCGCCATTTCAGGTCTGATAGTCATGCTTTTCCCATCTTGATACTAACATAAAGGTGTTTGGCATCGTCATCCATAAAGAGCCTTATAGGGTGCCATCCCTATGCTTAAGTGAAAACTGTTATTATAGGTGAATTCTACTAAAGGTAAGAATTCATCCCAACTCCCTCGTTGTTCTAACACATAAGCCCTCAGCAGATCCTCTAGAGATTGTATAGTCCTCTCCGTTTGCCCATCTGTCTGTGGATGGTAAGCTGAACTCAAACGTAGTTTAGTCCCCATTGCTTCATGTAAGCTTTGCCAAAACCTTGATGTAAACCTCGGATCTCTATTGGATATGATACTAATAGGTGCACTGTGAAGTCTAACTATTTCACCAATGTACAATTGAGTCAACTTCTCCATTGGATACTTAATATTGATTGGCAAGAAGTGAGCAGACTTCGTAAACTAATCAACAATGACCCAAATAGAATCATAACCTTTCCTAGTCTTTGGCAAACTAGTAACAAAATCCATTGCAATACTATCCTATTTCCATTCAGGAATAGTGAGGGGTTGTAACATACCTGCCGGTCTTTGATGCTCAACCTTTGCTTTTTGGCATACTAAACAAGATGCCACATACTCAGCAACATCTCTCTTCATTCCAGGCCACCAAAACAAACATTTTAGATCTTGATACATCTTGGTCATCCCAGGATGTATACTCAATCTGCTAGTATGAGCTTCACCAAGAATTGCTTTCTTAAGATTGAAATCATCGAGTATACAAATTCTGCCCTTAAACCTTAAGACTCCGTCAGATCCTTCCTTAACAGTTGCCTTATGGCCTTGCTTCAAAAATTCTCTCTCATTCTGCAAAAACTAGTCATCCTCCTATTTCTCTCGAATTTCTTCCAATAGATCATTCAGAATAGTGACCGTATTCAGATGCATCCTTCCAGGTGACAATTCCACTGACAACTATATATCTCTAAATTGTTCAATCAATTTTTCCTCTTCGATCATCATAGCAGAAACATTGAGCATCTTCCGACTCAAAGCATCTACTACAGCGTTTACTTTTCCAGGGTGATACTGGAGTTAAAAATCATAATCCTTTAAGAATTCTAACCATCTTCTCTGCCTCATGTTCAATTCCTTTTTATCAAACAAGTACTTTAAACTTTTGTGGTCACTGAAGACGTTGAACGTAGCCCTATACAAAAAGTGTCTCCAAATCTTCAGTGCAAAAACAACTGCGGTCAATTCCAAATCATGTGTTGGATAATTTCTTTCATGAACCTTCAATTGTCTTGAAGCATACGCTACAACGTTTCTATTCTGCATCAGCACGCATCCTAACCCTTGATAAGAAGCATCGCAATACACCTCAAAAGAATCATTGGGATCTGGTAGAATCAACACTGGTGCAGTAGTTAACTTCTTCTTCAACTATTAGAAACTTTCTTCACATTTATCCGTCCAATCAAAAACTTGGTTCTTCCTTGTAAGTTGTGTAAGAGGTTTGACGATCTTAGAAAAACCTTCAATAAACCTTTGATAATATTTGGCTAGTCCAACAAAACTCTGGATTTCTGTCATAGTCTTTGGTCTTTCCCATTGAAGAATCATCTCCACCTTGGCTACATCCACTCCAATTCCATCCTTAGAAATTACATGACCCAGAAACTAAACTTCATCTAACCAAAATTCACATTTTGACAATTTTGCGTACAGTTTCTTTTCTTTAAAAATCTGAAGAACTATATTGAGATGTTCAGCATGCTATTCCTGATTTTGAGAGTAGATTAGAATGTCATCGATAAAAACAATGACAAACTGGTCTAGGTATGGATGAAAGATCCTATTCATGTAATCCATGAATATAGTAGGAGCATTCGTCACACCGAACGGTATTACAAGATACTCATAATGACTATAACGCATCCGAAAAGCTGTTTTAGGTATATCCTCTACCTTAACGCGAATCTTGTGATATCTTGATCGTAAATCTATCTTTGAGAAAACAGCTGCTCCCTTCAGTTGGTCCATCAGATCATCAATTCTCGGAAGTGGATATTTATTCTTTATTGTGACTTTGTTCAGCTGGCAATAATCGACACATAAATGAGAAGTCTCATCATTCTTCTTGACTAGCAACACTAGAGCTCCCCAGGGTGAAACACTAGGTCTCACAAACTATTTTTCCAATAACTCTTCTAACTACTTTTTCAACTCTACTAACTTTGATGGTGACATACGGTACGGTGCAATTGATATGGGACCCGTTCCTGGTACAAGATCGATAGAAAACTCTATCTCTCTTTCTGGTGGTAATCCAAGTACGTCATTAGGGAAAACCTCAGGAAACTCGTTCACGACAGAAATAGCGTTCACATCCTTCTCACTCTTAACTTCTAAAGAAGATAGCAACATGTATCCTTGAGCTCCATCCCTCAATAAAGATTTGACTTGTTTGGTAGTTACAAATCCAGAAACCTCATCAGGAAATACTAAGGTCTTTTTAGAACAATCTAATAGGATATGGTTAGAAGATAACCAATCCATTCCTAAGATTATATCAATATCAACAAGAGGTAAACAAATCAAATTAACAGAAAAGACTCAATTTTTGAGTAAGACAACAATTCAGGCATATTTTTGTAGGTCTAACTGGTTTGGCAGTAGGAGTGGAAACAATTAATTGGAAGTTTAAAGAAGACACAAGCAATCCCAAACGATCCACACAGTCATATGCAATAAATGAATGAGTTGCACTCGAATCATATAGTACAGTTAAAAGATTACCTGAGATGACACCTTCTCCCTGAATAAGATTCTCAGACTGGGAGGCCTCAGCTCCATTCATTATATAAACTCTTCCTCCAGCTTGCGGCTTCACAGCATGAACATTGCTCACCGAAGGCTCCATCTTCGCTTGATCACAATCTTTAGAGACAAGACTAGGCTTTTTGCATATGAAATAAATTATACCTCTAATCGAACAATCTCTCGTCATGTGACCCTTCCCGCACTTTAGGCATTTTATTAGTGGTGCTGCAGTTTGATTGAACCTATTTCCACTTGGACCACCTCCACGAGGTTACTGATGTTTTTGTTGTTGCTGACTTCCCGAAGGTTGAAAATATGGTTTTCGTTGAAACCGATTGTTATTATTGTTGCCTCCTCTTTGGAACCTAGTCGGTCCAAAGTTGCGGTTCCTGTTATCACGTGCACGCTCCAACCCTTCCAGCCTATAACACATGTCCATCAGTGTTGAAAACTGATTCACACGCATTGATATCACTCCTCTCTTTAGCTCGATTCTCAAACCTTCTTCGAATTTGCGACACTTCCAAAACTCGTCTGGCTGAATTTAGTGATACATTGAGAACTTAGACAAGCTCTCAAATTTTGCAGCATATTCACTGACAGTCATTCCACCTTGACGTAAACCAAGAAATTCCATCTCCTTAGCATGTCTCGCATTTTTCAAAAAATATTTCTCTAGAAATACTTCGCAAAATAGCTCCCACGTGATTTCTTTCCCTTCACCTATTAACATCCTTCGAGTGGCTTTCCAACAATTCTCGCCATCACCCATTAGCATGAACGTAGCATACATCACTCTATGATCATCTGCACATCCTATCGCTTCAAAGATTTTCTCCGGTTCTTGGATCCATAAATCTGCTTTCTCAAGGTCAAACTCTCCTCTAAAACGTGGCAGATTATTCCGATGAAATTCTGACAAATGCTGAACTTCTGCATTAGCTTCTTGCTGTTGCACAGCTCGTTGATTTTGTTGTGCCATCACTTCATCCATTCGCTGCATTGCTTCAACAACAGCAGTCATTGGGTCGTTGTCACGGTCCATATTTGCACGTACACTTCTACCACGAGACATAATTTTCTTCACAAACAATTAAACAAGGTCCAATGAAAGTCAGATGTCATCTTTTGAAAATCAAGTGCAGAGAATCACACAACGCAAGCTAAAATAGACCTAACCACAAAAACTCAAAAGACTCTAACCGGGGCTCTGATACTAACTAATGTAACACCCACTGTAGGGTATCACATTTAAGACTAATCCTAATGGAACTTACCCAAGTTGTAAAAGAATTAATCTTGTAAAAACGTCAATTTCAAAATTTTGCTTGTGGAATAAAATAAAATAAGTAAACTAAATTAAAACATTAGTAAGACTTGTAATAAACACACCAAAATATATTTATACATTATGTTACAAACATTGTCTGAATAATTTACATAATTTCGACCCTGCTTCAAAAGTAAAATATAAACCTAACTACTAAGCGATACACTGTAAACAAACCTAAGGATTTGGTTCCTCAGAAGGATCCTTCTCCCCTTTACATTATCATCGAAGAACCTAGACGGATACAGACGCCTCATAGGGGTTCTTGCCGATGATACTACAGAATTCTCTTGGGGTGTATAGACAGACACAATTCCATCCCAGAGTTCACGAATAGGTATCGTGAATTCCAAATGCATAATTGCATGTTGAGTTAACATGAAAATCCCATCTAGGGTTCCACTCAAGCTCATAGTCAAGTCCCTAGTGTAAACAAACCTCTCATTGTTATATTCAAATCTCCAGGCGCCAGCTCTGCTGTGGAACTGAACCCTAACAAAACCTAAGACTTGTCATCTTGTCGTCATACTAACAAATAAAGAAAACTGCTATTGAAGATAAATAAGGTCCCTTGCCTCCTCGTTCTCTCGGTCTTCAGTAAACATATACAATGAAACAGATACAACATAACAACGAGGTGAGATCGCTTACATCAATATTAGTATGGCAGTAAAGGAAATGACAACAAATAAACAAAGTATAATATCAAAACAATAAATTATGTTATCATATCACGGACAATAAATCAAGTAATCATGAATCAGATAATGTTATTATACTGACCCACTATACATATGCACACAGACTAATTCCTACTCCATAGAGCTAAGCATAATTTCGGAGAAAAGATCCAGAAGACATGTCTGTCACTCGGCTGCCGTGGCCAAAAGTGCTATAATATATCAATTTTGTCAAAAGTGCACATCAGACATTGAACAAGACATTCTACACCAGATCACGATATAGGACAGTGTCTCAGTCGATCATTGGTGCGTTTGCATCGGTCTGCCCCACGGATAGAAGAGCTACCAATTGTCTAGTGCGAGGTACCCGCATCCCGATGCCCCCAAGGTCAACAAGTGACCTACACTTGTCTACTCGCACCTGCACTTAGGTGTAATTCATCTCCTAGGCATATAGCCTTACTCAAATAAGCGAACACACTTTTCTATGCATGATGTATGATTCAAACACACATACAATTATTATTTTCACAATATTTCATATAATCTCACCATATCTTGGCAGTATAGATATTCAACATAACCAGGCCCACCACAACTGCCTGACAGCAAACTGCTATTTACATTTAATCGCGTAGCGCTATTATCACATTTTTTAAATCGCAGAACATATTTGCTACGTTTTTAAATTGCGTAAGGATTTTTCAACGTTTTCTAAATCGCATAAATATTTTATTGTGTTTTCTTAATCGCGCAGCCTAAAATTACTATTTTTGAGTCATGTAAATATTTTTTGACGTATTCTTAATTCCATAAAATGTTTTAAACATATTTAAACCAAAAATATTATTTTTCTCAAAAAATTGATTTCATTTCCATCATTTGCATAATAGTCCCTCATTAAACAATATTTACATAGTATCCTTGTTTAAATAATATTTTCATAACAATACCTTCTAAAATAATATTTACAAAATAGTCCCTCTTTAGATAATATTTGCAATATAGTCCCTCTAAAAATTAGTATTTCTACTGTTTCCCAAAAAATTGTGTTTCTTTAATTTACTTAAGATATTACAGCTCAAATTTTTTTAACGCGCTTCAAAACCCATAGGGTGAGCTATACGTTAGAAAATTTCAAGTATTGACATTGATTTTTATTTCATAACTTAATTATTTAATTATGTCAATTTTTGTTCTAAAAAGTATATTGCTTTGATTTTAGGTTCAAAACCTATCAAAATAATTTCCTTCTCATTTAAACACCTAAATCTACACCTAGTAAAATAATTTTGGATCTAAGTTATGAAAAATGGCTTGTTGGCCGAAATCCATTTAGGATTTCATAACCCGTCATGTAGTTCTTTTTAGCACTGATTCCTTGCAAAAACACTTAATTTATTTTTCTTGTCATAAAATCATTTACTCCTTGGTTAGTAAAATAATTTAGAACCCTAGATTCCTTTTGAAGTGTGGAGGCCATGTGCCTTATAGGTCCTTTGGGACCTTCATACAATAAATCTTTCATGTGATTCACATATTATATTACACATAAATTTGCATGCATCCCACATACAAGCATATTATCAAAGCTCTAAGCATACAAATACACATGCAATCATATTTTCAAAGCCAAAAGCATAACTAACACAAACAAAGAAAGCATAGAAGATTTAGTGAATAAATCCTTATTGATTTTTCACCACAAACAACCCATTTCTTCACCACCAACACATAGTTGATGAGGTTAATCTCCCTCTTACCTCAAGGGAGACAAAAACTTCAAGTCCACCTTCTTCTTGAATTCGTGAGCTTCAAACAAAACCCCCTAAAAATATTAAACAAATTCTAAAGTCATAAACAAAGCTTAAGAACAAAGAACCATGGATCAATCATGGTCTAGAAAATCAAAAATCCATCTTAGGATCAAAGAATCAAAAGATTACCTTTGGAGTAGTAAGCTAAAGCTTAGTTTTTGATGCACTTAGAGTAGGATTTTAATAAAACTTACTAAAAGAAAAGTGTTTAGAATGAGGTTTAGCTTTAGGAAGTAAGAAGAAATGAAATTTTAGAATTGGAGAGGTAGGGTTTGGAGTAGTTGGTTGTGGGGTTCAACAAGAAAAAGGAAAGAAAAGTAGTTGGGTGTTCTTGAGTGTTCTTGAATATTTGAGAGAGAAAGATGAACGCTTGTCACAAAGTGAAGTGAAAAATGACATTGGATAGCTATATTGAAGTGTGCAGCCGTATGATTGCATGGATAGCAACTTAATGTGATAGAAATTCACTCACATGGTCTCACACGGTGCACACATGGCTTAGGTCACACAATAGTCATCAAGTGGTCATTTAGATGAACCTAGAACATGGTGGAAAGGCCTTCATGGCCGTGTGGCTCTAGGAGACTTAGTAACTAGGTTTGACTTCAATTAGATTTTAGTTACATCTTAATTAGATAGTAAGCTAATTAGATTTGGTTATTTAGTTACAGATTAAACTATTTAGAGTAACTTAGTTAGTTATCCTAGTTACTTAGCAACTAGTCCAACCATTTATATTGACCATTTTCTATTGGTCTAGAAAAAGTCTAACCACTAATATTGACTCACTTCAATTGGTTCATTTTAAAATAAGTTATAAAAATTATTCTTAATTTATTTTCTAACAAATAAAATATACTGGGTCCATTACTTGGTAACAGAAATTGTTGTTCATAAAATAGCGGATATTTTTCTGTGAAATATTTTTATTTCACAGATAAATTTTAAAAATTAAAAGATTAGATTTCGTGTCTTTCAGATTCAGGTTTAGTAAGACCCCCCCATCTCCGAATAAATCAATAAAAATTTTCCCCAACCCAAAAATTATTATTTTCCTGACTCAGAGCAAATCTCCCACAACGATCAAAAATAGCCTCAGAATAGTCAAAATAATTTTCTGTAACACAGAAAACACAAAACAACATAATTTAGTCATTACTGTAAAATAACCAAAATTTGGGATGTTACAATGACCACATCTCACGGGTCATGGATATGAGATATCAAGTCTTCACATGAGTACATATTAGAGTAATGATGTACTGGACTAACCCGCCATGAGAACGCTACATGGATCATTACATGAGTGTCATAAGCGATTCTCATAGTGACAATGGTGTCTGTGGTCCTTTGACCTGAAATCACTACGATTCCTACATGAGGAGTTGTGTGTTTTAATGCCATCAAACGCCATCTGTAATAAGGTATTTATAAAGTTAGTTATTGGACATACCGCGAATCATGCAGAGGGATGTGAGTGACCTAGATGGGATTTATCACTCCTACATAACAGGAGCGATATCTTCGGGGGCCCCTGATTGAGTGAGACTGCAAAATGCATGGCCATGCTTAAATGAGTCAATATGAGATATTGATTTAATTTGTTATTACAAAGTCTACTTGAGTATCAGGAAACAAAGGATTAGACTATATAAGCGTGACATATTCAATGCCTTGTGTTCAATCTAGATATTTTGACAAAAGGACTAAACGACACGGAAACATTAGTCATAGAAAGGTTATGTCAAATCACTGACATTCTCATTACTTAGGTAACAGCGATGTATTGCTAGATACCGTTCACTGCTTATAATATTAAAAATAGGATTTTAATATTACTGCCAACGTTATGAGAACCTGCAGGGTCACACACATAGAGTAGACTAAAATTGGAGCAATAGAACCAAGTTGGACTCGGATTCAAATGTGGGCCAAACTCATAACAGATGAATCTAGGGTTACACAGCTTACCTTGCTGCTGCTCACACTCGCTTAAGGCAATTACTATTATAAATAGTAATGCTAAGAGGGCTGCTAAGACACGCATTACAGAACCCTAGCTGCACCTACAGAAAAGTGAGTGAGAGAGTGACATGTTTCTTCTTTTCTCTTCACAGTTAGCATTGTGTGAGAGACGCGAGGCTCCTTTTTGTGAATGTTGGACGTTCATGAGTCTGTTCGCATGGATACCGTAGAGACATCATCGCTATCACGTTGTTGGTGATTCACATAACTTCCTTTGATCATGCTTCGAGAGGTAAACAATTTTAAAAACTTGAATTATGACTTTTTCGCATGGATCCTTGGTGGGAATTCTATTTTTCGTTGTGTGATGTATTTGCGATTCCCAATAGTGGTATCAAAGTGTATTGTGAAACCATGATTCAGTTTTCTATTTTTGTTTTGCATGAGATATCATGATTGTTGTTCTTCTTTTTGATAAAAAGATATAAGCTTTAATATGTTATTTCAAAAAAATGAATGAAACCCTTTGCGTAAACATATTCTATTTTATGTGTTGTATGCAAAACTGTGATGTTTTTCAAAAACCCATGAAGTTGTTCATATGTTCTGTGAAAAACATTTTGTATTGAGATGTATATTTTTGTGAAGCTTTCTGGTATGTATGTGATATGTACAACGTTATGGAATCCTTGTTCTTAATGCGCGACACAAGGATTTAGGAAACCTTGTTCTTGGTTTATGGCAGCAAGGGTTATGGAATCCTTATTTTTGCACAAGTGGTGCAACACAAGGGGTTTTGGAAACCCTATTCCTATTTTGCGGCAGCAGCATCAAGTGTTGATGTCAAGCCGTCAAGGAGACGCAAGGGTTCAAGTGTTGAACAATGGCACAAGGGTTCCCCGTGGCGCATAAAGTGTTCATATGTTTTTCGGTTTAGGGTTCAAGTGTTGACCGAGCAGCGGGACCCCCGTGGTCAGGGCGCTGCCTCGATCCCCATTGCGTAGCGTGTGTTATTCAAAAGCACAATTTTCTATTTTGTTTTATGACTCACAAAATAATAACATATTATTGTTTTGAGTTTGTATATTCTTTGTGATGCATGGTGCATGGTTATGGCCTTAGTCCTCCTTTTATGCTATTTTGGTTATTTTAAATACGACCTGCGTGTTATGCCTTTCTCTCTATCTTCTGATTGTACATTCTCTTCTCACCTAACTCCCCTCGAATGTAAAAGAGGTTTCTATATAATGTTATCTTGATGTGGAGATAAGAAGATGGCATTATATAAGGACGTTGTTGAGAGATGCTTGGTGAAGCTGGCTTAGTTAATGCTACTCTCTTAGGGGGCCATAATCATGTCACTTTTATTATATGCTTTATATGTATGAGATGCATGGATGATGTTTATGGTATGATAAATAGTTTAATAAATGATGAGATCTAATAATAATAAAAAAATTCCCTCAAAGCAAATATTAAGTCATTATGTGATGCCTTCCAATGCGTGGCACTCGTCAAGACTAGTATCGATCAAGTGTAGGTCTGCTAAAGTAGGATGCCTTTATCTATATTAGTAAGACGCGATGGGATAAGGGTAATATCCAATTGCCAATCATTAGGTCTGACTTAACTAGGCCATTTCGATAGAATTGAAAGCTTAGAGGCATGGAGTTGGGTTTTGGTCCATTAGATGGATTGGAATAAGTGTTATGCACCCAACTATCCAAGAGTTACATGTGATATAATTGGAAAGTCTTGATAGATTAATATGGCAACAAACACATCAAGTAACTTATCACTGCGATCCATCTTTGAGAAGGACAAATTATCTGGAATGAATTTTCTAGATTGGTATAAGAATTTGAGGATTGTCCTCAAGTAAGAGAAAAATCTGTATGTTTTAGAATAGCCTATTCCTGAGTCACCTGCTGCTAATGCCCCTAGAACTGAAAAGGATGCTTACAAGAAGCATCAAGATGATGCCTTGGATGTTGGATGTCTAATGCTAGCCACTATGAACTCTGAGCTCCAAAAGCAACACAAGAACATGGATGCCTATGATATGATCGTACACCTTAAGAAGCTCTATCAAGAGCAGGCCAGGCATGAAAGATACGAGGTCTCTAGAGCACTATTTCAGTGCAAGCTGGTAGAAGGAAGCCCTGTTGATGCTCATGTACTCAAGATGATTGGGTACATTGAAAACCTGAAGAGACTTGGTTTTTCATTGGGCTAAGAGTTGGCCACTGACTTAGTCTTGCAATCGTTGTCGGAAAGTTTTAGTCAATTTGTCATGAACTACAACTTGAATGAAATTGACAAATCACTACCAGAGCTGCTAGACATGTTGACAACTACTAAACAGAACATAAACAAAGGCAAAGGAAAGGTCATAATGATGGTCCAAAAGAATAAAGGCAAGAAACAACAGAAAAAGCCCAAGGACAAGTGGAAGGGCAAGGGCAAGGATAAGTCCAAGCCTAACACTTCTGGCTCAAAAAAATGGGCGTAGTGGCTAAGGAAGGTACATGCTTCCACTGTGGTCAGACCGGATATTGGAAGAGGAACTGTGCCAAGTACTTAGAGGAGCTCAAGAAAAAAAAAGGGAAGTGAGACTTCCATTTCAGGTATTTTTGTTATAGAAGTAAATTTATCTACTTCTGCATCGTGGGTATTATATACTGGATGTGGATCTCACATTTGTGTAAATGTGTAGGATCTAAAGAGCAATAGACCATTGGCGAAGGGTAAAATCAACCTACGAGTGGGAAATGGAGCAAAGGTTGCTGCATTAGTTGTAGGAACTTACTTGTTATCTTTGCCCACTGGGCTTGTAATAGAGTTAGAGAACTGCTATTTGTACCTGCTATTAGTAGGAATATCATTTCTATTTATTGTTTGGACAAGAAAGGATTTTCTTTTATTATAAAGGACAAATGTTGTTCCATTTATATGAATGATATTTTTTATTGTAGTGCACAATTGAGTAATGGACTTTATGTCCTTGATCTCGAAACGCCTGTTTATAACATAAATACAAAGAGGTTTAAATCAAATGATCTGAACCCAACTTTTCTCTAGCATTGTCATTTGGGCCACATAAATGAGAAACGCATCTCCAAACTCCATAAACATGGATTCTTGGACTTGTTTGATTTCGAATCATAAGAAATATATGAATCTTGTTTATTGGGGAAGATGATCAAGGCCTCGTTCATTGGACAAGGTGAAAGGGCTATTGATCTTTTAGGCCTTATACATAGTGATGTATGTGGGCCACTAAACACATTGGCTAGAGGCAATTTTTAATACTTCATTACATTTACTAATGATTTCAGAAGATATGGATTTGTATATCTTATGAAGCACAAATCAGAATCCTTTTAAAAGTTCAAGAGTTCAAGAATGAAGTACAAAACTAACTTGAAAAGAGTATTAAAATCCTTCGATCAGATCGAGGAGGTGAATACTTAAACCAACAGTTTGATGGTCATCTGAAAGAGTGTGGGATAATAGCTTAACTCACTAATCCAGGAACACCACAATGAAATAGAGTATCTGAAAGGAGGAACCGAACATTGTTGGACATGGTCCGATCCATGATGAGTCATGCAGACCTTCCAGGCTCCTTCTGGGGACATGCTCTGTTAACAACAACTTTCACACTTAACCTTGTTCTATTTAAGATGGTTCAAAAGACACCACATGAGATATGGACTGGGAGACGGCCCAGTATATCTTTCATGAAGATTTGGGGCTGCAAAGCTTATGTGAAACGTCAAGTTTTTGATAAGCTTGGACTTAAATCAGATAAATGCTTCTTTGTGGTTTATCCCAAGGAAACTAAGGAATGCTATTTCTACAATCCTACCGATGGCAAAGTGCTTGTCGCACAGACTGTTGTGTCTCTAGAAAGGGAGTTTATCTCCAAAGGAACCAGTGGGAGGAAAGTAGAACTTGAAGAAGTTCAAGGTTCATAGAGTAGTAACGAACCAATGATGGAAATAGAGCAGCTTCCACAAAATGTTGTGGAACAGTAACCTGCTCCAGTAGCACAAGACCTTCGTAGGTCTAACAGGATACGTCATCAACTAGAGAGATATGGATTCCTCATGATCCAACAAGGTGACATATTGCTCATGGATCAAGATGAGCCTGTGACTTACCAGGAAGCCATTATTGGCCCAGAATCTGAGAAATGACTTAAGGCCATGAGATCTGAAATAGAATCCATGTATACCAACCAGGTATGGACCTTGGTTGACCCACCTGAAGGGGTAAAACCTATTGAGTGCAAGTGGGTTTTCAAGAAGAAAATTGACATGGATCGTAATGTGCATACCTTTAAGGCGCGATTGGTGGCTAAAGGTTTCAAAAAAATTCATGATGTAGACTATGATGAGACTTTTTCCCCAGTTGCGATGCTTAAATCCATTCGGATCTTGCTTGCTATTGCAGCATACCATGATTATAAAATCTGGAAAATGGATGTCAAAACTGATTTCCTTAATGGAAATCTTCTTGAGGAAGTGTACATGACACAACCTGAGGGTTTTGCCACTCCAGAAGATGCTGGAAAGGTGTGCAAGTTGTAATGATCTATTTATGGATTGAAGTAAGCTTCCAGAAGCTAGAATCTTGGTTTTGATGATACAATAAAATTATTTGGTTTCATCAAGAATGAAGAAGAATCTTGTGTTTACAAGAAGGTTAGTGGGAGCACTATTTTCTTTTTAGTGTTGTATATAGATGACATACTAATCATCAAAAATGACATCCTTACTCTACAGTCTGTAAAGACTTGGTTAGGGAACTGCTTCTCTATGAAGGACTTGGGTGAAGCCACCTATGTGTTAGGTATCAGGATCTATAGAGATAGATCACTGAGACTGCTTGGCGTAAGTCAGAGTACATATATAGATAAAGTGTTAAGACAGTTTAACATGCATGAATCCAAGAAAGGACTCTTGCCTGTGTCACATTGTGTAAGCCTATCTAAGGCCCAATCCCCTTCCACCCAAGATGAGAGGGATAGCATGAACGAGATTCTGTATACATCTGCAATTGGATCTATCATGTATGCCATGTTATATACTCAACCAGACATCTCGTATGCTTTGAGCATGACGAGCAGGTACCAGTCTGATCCCGGTTAGAGTCACTGAACTGCGGTCAAGAACATCCTTAAGTACTTGAGAAGGACTAAGGATTCGTTCTTGGTATATGGAGCCGAGGAAGAGCTAGTTGTAAAGGGTTACACTGATGCTATTTCCAAACCGATAAGGACTCCAAATCATAATCGGGTTATGTTTTTTTCCTAAATGGTGGGGCTGTGAGCTGGAAGAGTTCAAAGCAAGAGACAGTCACCAATTCTACCACAAAAGCTGAGTATATTGCTGCCTCCAATGCAGCAAAAGAGGCCGTTTAGATTAGAAAATTCATTGCTAAACTTGGCATTTTTCCTAGCATTATGGACCTAGTGGACCTCTATTATGATAATAATGGAGTCATTGCACAAGCTAAGGAGCCTAGATCTCACCAGCGATCCAAACATATACGTAGGCGCTTCCATCTCATTCGAGAGATCATCGATAGAGGAGATGTGAAGATATGCAGAGTACCAACAAATGATAACATTGTTGATCCACTAACGAAGCCTCTTGCACAGCAGAAGCATGAGGGTCACACTAGGTCTTTAGGCATTAGACATATGCCGGATTGGCTCTAGTGCAAGTGGGAGGTTGCTAGTGTATGCTGTAGAGGTTGATACATTTGTCTGTATTTACATACATTCTATTATGCTTATTTTAATATATAAGGCATTTCATTTATTATGTTATTTTTTAATAAACATAATAGAGTCCTTAGAATTGTAAGTTTGATGCCATAGGATATCAAGTGGTTGACTTGATCGTGAGATCCTATTGGATAAAATTAGAACACTATTCTTAAATGTCCCTAGTCAAGTATTATTGTTAATTAGGACGACAATAATGCATTGAGACTAGTATGTGTGTAGATTGATGACCACATCTCACGAGTCATGGATATAAGATATCAAGTCTTCACATGAGTACATATTAGAGTAAAGATGTACTGGACTAACCCGTCATGAGAATGTTACATGGATCGTTATGTGAGTGTCATAAGCGATTCTCATAGTGACAATGGTATCTGTGGTCATTTGACCTGAAATCACTATGATTCCTACATAAGGAGTTGTGTGTTTTAGTGCCATCAAATGTCATCTATAACATAGATATATCGCGAATCATGCAGAGGGATGTGAGTGACCAAGATGGGATTTGTCACTCCTACATAACAGGAGCGATATCTTTGAGCCCTCTGATTGAGTGAGACTGCGAAATGCATGGCCATGCTCAAATGAGTCAATATGAGATATGGATTGTTACAAAGTCTACTCGAGTATCAGGAAATGAAGGATTGGACTATACAAGAGTGATACATTCCATGCCTTGTGTTCAATCTAGATATCTTGACAAATGGACTAAATGACACGGAAACATTGGTTACAGAAAAGTTATGTCAAATCACTGACATTCTCATTACTTGGGTAGCAGCGATATGTTGCTAGATACTACTCACTGCTTGTAATATTAGAAATGGGATTTTAATATTACTGCCAATGTTATGAGAACCTGTAGGGTCACACACATAGAGCAGACTAAAATTTGAGCAATAAATCCAAGTTGGACTCAGATTCAAATGTGGGCCAGACTCATAATAGATGAGTCTAGGGTTAGGGTCACAGGTAATTTTATTAGAACAAATCGTGGGATGAACACCTTTTTATATCACTCAACCTTTTCTTAGGCAACTCCTCAAACTTTGGTTTCCATTTTCAAGTGCCACATCCTGCAGGGGATCACTTACCTTCTTCTTTGCTCACACTTACTTAAGGCAGTCACTATTATAAATTGTACTACTAAGGGGGCTGCTAAGACACGCATTACAAAACCCTAGCCGCACCTATAGAAAAGTGAGTGAGAGAGTGACAAGTATCTTCTCTTCTCTTCGTAGCTAGCACTGTGTGAGAGACATGAGGCTCTTTTTTGTGAACGTTGGACGTTCGTGAGTCTGTTTGTGTGGATACCACAGAGACATCGTCACTATCACGATGTTGGTGATTCACATCTCTTCTTTTGATCACGCTTCAAGAGGTAAACAATTTTAAAAACTCGGATTATGGCTTTTTTGCATGAATCCTTGGTGGGAATTCTATTTTCCGCTGTGTGATGTATCCACGATTCCTAACATTTTTTTTTTGGTTTTGAATTTCTTTAAAAAAATTTTGTTAGCCAACACTATTTTCATCCTTATACAAAGGCTCTGAAATCTAGGAGGCATTTAAACTGGCTCAATAAAAACACAAATGAAATACTAAAAACTTACCTCAGCTTTAGTAGACAGGATCATCTACCAAAGTCTCTTCTACATTTAGATCCTTTAACTTAAGTTACAGCTTCAACCGCTGACCATTTACCTTCCTCCAAATTAATTTTATTAGAACAAATCAGGGGATGAACACCTTTTATATCAGCAATGCTCCAACCTTTCTTAGGCAACTCCTCAAACTTTGGTTTCCATTTTCAAGTGCCATGATCCTGCATTTCAAGGGGATCAAAATCATGGGTTGTAGAAACTCCACAATCCATGAGTGAGTCAATCATGTATATCTGGTAGCCCTCGTCATCATCTTCTGGCTGTTTTGCAACATAGAAGATATTCACCTCGAGAGTCATGTTTCCAAAAGACAGTTTCATAAGCGCATTCCTGCATTTAATAAGAGCATTAACAGTGGCAAGAAAAATCCTACCTAAAATGAAAGGAGTTTTTGAAGTAGCATCAACATCAGATCTAGTGTCGAGGATTAGATAATCAACAAGATAATAAAATATGTCAATTTGAATTAGAACATCCTCTACCACACCCCAAGATACTCTTATTGAATGGTTAGCTAACTGCAATACCACAGTTGGTGGTTTGAGTTCTCCCAACCCCAACTGCAAATAAATAGAATATGACTTTAGATTTATGTTAGCTCCTAAATCTTGCAAAGCTTGCCCAAACTCATGATTTTCGATGCTGCATGCAATGGTTGGACAACCAGGATCTTTGTACTTGGGAGGAATCCGCTACTCAATTTTAGCATAAACTTGTTTTGTGAAGAACATTGTCTTCTTCACATAGTGCTTCCTCTTAACTGTACACAAATCCTTGATAACCTTTGCTTAAGTAGGAACTTATTTAATTACATAAAGAAGTGGAAGATTGATTTTTACCTGCCTTATATTCTCAAGGGTTTCATTGTTAGGATCCAGAATTCACTTGATTGATTTTAAAGCTTGAAGGAATGATAACTTAATAGGACTCTTTGTCACCTTAGGTTCCTTGGGCAACTCGGCATTACTGTTATTCTGATTCTTGCCCACATCCTTTGAGTTGTTCATTGTTGGGATGTGTAATGATGCATTACTTTGTGTCACAATGGCATTCACATTCTTCAAATTCTCTTGCATCATGTGTTGACCATGGGGTGCGGACTGAGCTTGAGAAGGGAAATTACCTTGCTTATTCACACTCAAGGAGCTCATCAATTTGGATACTTGGCTCTTTATCTCCTTGTTTTCTTCAATAACTTGCGTAATCAAAAATTCAATCTTTTGGTTAATCTTACCTTGTGCCTCAATAAAAGAATGCAAAATGTCTTCTAAAGGACTCCTAGAAGGTGAAGGTGCATGATATGTTGGCGACTATTTTCAGACTTCTAGCTAAAATTAGGGTTATTGCGCCACCCTGAATTATATATATATATATATATATATATATATATATATATATATATATATATATATATATATCAGAGAAAGGTGTAAAATGCTTCATGTACATACCTAGGGCATTACATTATTCCTTGTACATCCCTCTCATCTCAGCAAATATGGGACAATCTTGGGCAAGGTGATCTACCCTTACACACACAAAACATGGGGTGATTGAATCTACACGATTAACCACATGTGCTGGCTTTAAGTCCTTAGTCTTTAACACCTCTAGCTTTTTAGAGAGCATCTCAACCTTAGCCTTTAGGTTATCCTCTTCCCTAAGATGGTAGGTTCCACCTCCATTTGGGTTTCCTGTAAATTATGACTTGTTTTTACTCTCAGTAGCAATAGGTCCAATCCAAGTATAAGATTTTTCAGCAAGCTCATTGAGGTAATCCATGGCCTCATTAGAATCTTTCTGTAAGAACTCGCCATTGCACATCATCTCCATAAATTGGCGCTCTCTAGGTGTTAGTCCCTCATAAAAATAGCTCACCAAACGCCAATTCGCATACCCATGGTGAGGACACATACTCAGCAGCTCCTCAAATCTCTCCCAAGATTGATACAAAGTCTCATTGTCCTTTTACGAAAATGTGGAGATTTGCCTTTTTAAAGCATTTGTCTTATGATGGAAAAGTGTTTATGAAAGAAAGCTCGAGTCATCTCAGTCCATAATCCAATAGATTATGGTCTCAACAAGTATAGCCAACTCTTAGCTCTATCCTTCAAAGAGAAAAAAAAAAGAACTTAAGTCTCACAACACTATCAGTTGCATTTTGACTATTAAAAGTCACAACTACTTCCTCAAAATCCCTAATGTGCAAATATGGATTTTCATTTTCCAAGCCATGAAAAGTAAGGAGTAACTGTATAATTCCTATTTTAAAATCTAGTCAGGGAGTATTAGCTAGAAACATGATGCATGATGGTGTGGCTATGCGTGTAGGGTGGATGTAATCTTGAAGAGTCCTAATGGGTTGATCTCTATGTTCATTCATTTTATCAGAATCAAAAGTATCAAATAAATGAATAAAAAAATCAAACTCTGACTCTGACACATGTTTGCAAGTAAACCGACCCAAGGAGTCTTTATAGATGTGCATACAAGGTAGAGAAAAAATGCAACACACAAAAATAAATTGCAAAACAAAAGAAAATAAAATAAAGATGCAGCAAATAAAAGAGCAAATGAAGTTACTGCCTTTAAAAACTACTGAAAAGAAAAATTTGATTAGCAATTCTTCTACCGTCTCCCCAGTAACGGCGCCAAAGTTTGATTATGCCCAAAGAATAACACGATAATTGTAGCACAACTTTGGGGTGTCAATTCTACAGAGAGACAAATTAAAAGTATAACTAAAGAAACAAAGAAACTAAAGAAAAATATCATGTTACCAAGTGGCCTTAAACTCAAGAGGGGGGTGAATTGAGTTTATAAAATATTTTCACAAATCTTTCGTAAAACGTTTGTTTATCAATTTTTGTTGAAGCTATTGGATGATTGAAGTGAACAGATAAATGAGATTGAATACTTCGCTCACAAATTTAAACAAGCCAAGATGAATAACATTCAAGCAAGCATATAAAATAAATGCACAAGTATAAAGAGATGAGTTTAGAAGATCAAACACAAGGTTTGTCCTAGTCCAGCCACCAATCCACTTGTGGCCTACGTTCAGTCCTCAAGCAAACGCTAGAGATTTTCCACTATATCTTCAAGCTTCAACAGGTACTTGACAACATTTACAATTAAGAGCACTCAACACACCTTGGGATACCTCACCCTTATGCTTGAGCCTCAAACTGGGATACCTCACCCTTTCCAACTTTTGAGGGATGCCTCACCCTCAAGGGATACCTCATCCTTTTCTCTAGAAGGATACCTCACCCTCTATCCAACTAAGGGATACCTCACCCTTTTCTCTAGAGAGATACCTCACCCTCATTTTCACAAATTATACAAAGAAGTAGATGAATAGAAACTCTCTCAAAGATTGGATAATACAAATTAAAGCACTATGGGCATTAAGGATTCACATACTTATAACTCAAAACAGAAATTTGGAGAAAAAGCTGATAAAACTCATTTTCAATGCTTAAGAATGATTTTTAGATTGTTCTCCAATCTTTCTTTGATGCCCAAACATTTTCATTTATAGCCCATTAATATTTAGAGCCGTTGGGGAAAGTTTAGAGACGTTGGAATGTGTTTTCTGGTTGCCCAGATAACCGGTTAGGACATTGTCCTAATCGGTTAGGAGCTTCAAAACTTTGCTCCTAACATTCAGAATAACCAGTTAGGCAATTGACCTAATCGGTTAAGCCTTTAGGAAAAGCCTTCTCACGTGTGTTTTAAAAACACTACTAACCGGTTAGGAAAACTTCCTAATTAGTTAGGAGGTATTATAAAAGCATGAAAAATGCTTCTTTCTTTTATGCTAACCAATTAGGTGAATTGCCAAATCGGTTAGGAGCTTCAGAAACTTGAAAAATGCTACTGAAATTCATAATAATAGGTTAGGCCAATTGCCTAATCAGTTAGGAGCATTTAGAATGTGAAAATGGCTCTTGATAAGGTGAATAATCGGTTAGGGAAAATCCCTAATCAGTTATTGTACTCTAATTTTGAAAACTGATTTTAAAAAGTCATAACTTATTCATTTCTTATTCGTTTTAAGTGAATGACCACTCATTGGAAAGATCTTTGAGTCTATTTTCAATGAAATAAGTTTCAGAACAAAAGTCAAAGTATTTTGAAAGATATGATAAAAAAAATGACCAAAGGTCAGTTTTACAAAACACAAACTTGACTATTTTTCAAAGATTTGAACTACCACCAAGACTAGCTTTACAAAAATAATTTGTTGGGCATTTTAAACATTTTACAAACACTTATAAAGATGTTTAAAACTTATTTGAGCTTAATATGATTCCTTTTTACCTTTACACAATATCTAAGTCCTATAAGCTAAGATTGAAGAGTCTTGGGACTTGATCTTTGCACTTCCATTCCTTTCTTATTTGTTATTATCAAAATCATTGCTTTAGTCAATGCCAATTACATTCTTCCCTTTTTGATGATGACAAACATTCATTGAGAAAAGATTTAGTTCAAATAAATTAGAATTCACAAAAGGTGTATTAGAGACTTACTCCTCCTCTATTTTTCAAGAGGTGATTATATCAGAGATTGCACAGCTCCCCCTTAATTTTGGAATTCCAAGGTCATTGAATTTGCACCCTTTTCTATTTATCTTTTCTCAAAGACTCAAACTTCTCCCCCTTATGTCATAATAAAAAAGATATGCAATAGATAGATTTTGACAAAGAGAAGTTACACAAAAATCATTGCCACATAACAAATATGCAATCAATATTGTAGCAGCAAGACAACCAAACTAGTATTTTATTCATGTTAACTTGTTAGCCATTACAAAATATTCATTTTAAGATTTATTTCAATGTAAGAATCATTGAAGTTCAAAGGCAAGTTCAGGGCACAAAAATGAATCATTTACTTCTTGTTTTCAAGATATGAACATATCAAACAATTTCAAACAAGAAGACATATAACTTTCAACAATCCAAACTCCAAGTAAGTGTATAGGAAAATTAAGCATCAAAGAGAAAGGATTAAAACTACTCATGAGTATGTGAATTTTCATATTTAAACAAAGAGAAACGGTCACAAGCTCAAGAATAAAGATATTACCATAACATGTCATTCCAAGCAAAATGTGTGCATATCTAGCATGTTAGCATATATAAAAATATTTTTAAAACATAATGCTAGAAAAGCACAACTTAAGGCATGATAATGCATAAAAACAAATCTCTACTTATCCAAATATCACATGATATTCAATTTAAAGTATAAGTAAGGATAAGAGATTGATATCACCAAAAGTGTACTCTTTGAGTTTTTGTAGGTGACTCCAACTTCTATGATTCAAGACTTCATGAGGAAGAAGATGATCATGGAGTTTTGGATTTGTGAATGGTGAGGAAAGGTCATGTTTTTTGTGTTTTAAAGGGCGTAATAATCTGTTATACCTTTGTGGTAACCGATTATTTTAGTGAGGAATGAAAAGGGGAGGCCACGGTTTTGAGAAATAATAGATTAGGGGGTAGAGCTAACCGATTACCTCATATGAAATTAAGAAAGTGAGGTCCCGATTAGAAGGTGAGGCTAATCAATTATTTTCATTTTGGAACAGAAATTAGAGGTCTCTATGTGTTGGATTAATTAGTTAGAGAGGAGTGGTAATCGATTATGTGAGCATTGGAACAGAAATGGAAGCTTGTGTATATTGGAATAATCGGTAAGGAAGCAAGCTAATTGATTAGTTGAGCATAGATATCAGAATGTGTGGCCTCTAGTATGATGAAATAACTAATTAGGGAGTTAAGTTAATAAGTTATTTTTGTGTTGCAAAAGTCACATAACCTCTGTTTGTGATAAATAATCGATTAGATAATTGAGGTAATTGATTAGATTGGTATTTCCAAAAACACCATGGCCTTTGTTTGCCTTGAATAACAGATTAGAGACATCAAATAACTAGTTATTTGCTTTCCATAATAGATTATATCTTCACCAGAAACAAAAAAAAAATATCTTCAAGAATTTAGTTCTTAAATCACCAACTCATGCCATCTTGAGGGTGGTCTTTACTTTCCCTTATTTTCATCAGATCAAAGATTGCAAGTTCAAGCTTCTTGGAGATAAGGAAGAGAGCTTAAAGAATTTTTTTGGTCTTGTGCTTGTAGTAGCCAAAGTCAACTTTTGGCCTTCAAGCATACCTACAACATACTTCAATTTTTGGCTTTTGGTACCTAAATTTTCTTGGGTCTTTGTATATTAGTTTTTGAATATTAATCCATTGCACTCTCATAACAATCAATTTTTCATAGTATATAAATTGAGTTCAATAAATCAAATAATCAATTACCGTTAAGCACATAGCTAATAGCATGCTTACTTTCATGATATATAGATAATTCAAAACATAGTAAGGATACCTAGGCATTGTAGAACCTTATGTACTAAGATATATAACAAATTAAAGAGCTATGGTACAATGAGAATGAATATAATCATGTGCTAAACAAAATATTCAGATTTTACTAAGTGCACATGATTCTATCCTTAACCTAAGGTCTACAAGGAATATACCTCATATTCATTGTCTTTTTAAATGAATTCTCATAAGAGGTAAAGACTTTTGATACCTTGGCCTTGGTAATCAAGGAAACTCTTTTCCTTACCCATTGCTTCTCTTTTGGTGTTTTGAATATTACAAGTTCCACATTTTGTACTTGATAAGCTTTGGTTGAAACCATCTTCCTTCTTTGACAAAAATTTCTACCATTGGATTTTGGAAGCATTCCCCTTGATGATTCCTTTTTCACTTGACAAATTTGTCCATCCTTTTGAGAAATTTTCTACATAATTGAAACACTAGGAGAACATTTTGGTACCCACTTCATCTTGGGTCCTTGAATGTTAGTGTTTGACTCTTTAAGACTTTTAGGAACCCATATCATATAATTTCTCATATAAGGATTTCTTCTATACTTGCACAAATGAGAAATATCTCCTAGATGACCACAAAAATTGCAAATAAGTGAATTCAATGATGGCTTGGTCCTTTGAAAATCATATTTGGAAAACTTAAGCCTTTTGTTGTTATTACATTTTAAACTATTTTTGCCACAAGCTTTACTTGAAATTCTATGTGGAATAACATCAATTTCTTTCTTATTAACAACTATGGAATGTAAGCAATTAGAATCATTAGCTTTGAAAAATTCAAAATATAAGTCCTCAACTTGATTTTCTAAATCAATACACTTTTCACAAGAAGTTGAGGTTTCACATTTCAAAAGCATTTCCTCATCAAGAAAAGCATATTCATTTTTGAAAATCTCAATTTCATTTTCAGTGGAGGAAATGTTTTCCAAACAAGATGAGTTTTTGTTTTCTAAAAGTAACAAGTTATCATATAATTCATCATATGCATATTTTAGCTCATCATAGGAAGGACTATAATATATTTTAGCATTATTTACCTCAAAGTCCTTTTTAAGGAAATCACTATTTTTCTCATTGTTGTCCATCAAGAATTTGAGAATATCTTCCTTCTTAAATTTTTTTTGCTTTGCCTCTTCTTCAAATTGAGCACCATCATCACCAAGAGGCATTGAGCTCATTTTCCTGCTTTGAACATATTCTTGAGGACATTTTTCAATGTTGTCTTCCTCTAGAGGCTTCTGCTCTTCTTGCTCTCTATATACAACTTTATGCAAGAAATCATTGTTAGCAAGATCTTTAGCACTAGAACAACTCTTAATTTTAGCATAAACATCATCATTTAAACTACTTCTCAAGATTTGCATTGCTCTAATGTTCAACAAAAAACATTTCTTATCATAAGCATTACAAGAATGTTTTAATTTGCAAGTAAATCCATCAAGCACAATATCCCACATATCAAGATCAATAGATTGCATATAAATTTCCATTCTAGCTTTCTAATAAATGAAATTCACACCATCAAAGAATGGTGGTCTATCATTTTCAAAACCTTGCATTTTGAAAAGTTTTCAATGGTTGTCAAACAAACAAGGATATTTAACTCTAAGCGGTTAAGCTTTCACTAGAGCACGAAACTCTGATACCACTTGTTACCAAGTGGCCTCAAACTCAAGAGGGGGGTGAATTGAGTTTATAAAATATTTTCGCAAATCTTTCGTAAAACGTTTGTTTATCAATTTTCGTTGAAGCTATTGGATGATTGAACTGAATAGATAAATGAGATTGAACATTTCACTCATAAATTTAAACAAGCCAAGATGAATAACATTCAAGCAAACATATAAAATAAATGCACAGATGTAAAGAGATGAGTTTAGAAGATCAAACACAAGGTTTATCCTGATTTAGCCACCAATCCACTTGTGGCCTACGTCCAGTCCTCAAGCAACCGCTAGAGATTTTTCACTATATCTTCAAGATTCAACAGGTGCTTGACAACCTTTACAATTGAGAGCACTCAACACAACTTGGGATACCTCACCCTTTTGCTTGAGCCTCAAACTGGGATATCTCACCCTTTATAACTTTTGAGGGATGCCTCACCCTCAAGGGATACATCACCCTTTTCTCTAGAAGGATACCACACCCTCTATCCATCTAAGCGATACCTCACCCTTTTCTCTAGAGGAATACCTCACCCTCTCTTTTACAGATTATACAAAGAAGTAGATGAATAGAAACTCTATCAAAGAGTGGAAAATACAAATTGAAGCACTATGGGTATTAAGGATTCATATACTTATAGCTCAAAACAGAAATTTAGAGAAAAAGATGATAAAACTCATTTTCAATGCTCAAGAATGATTTTTAGATTATTCTCCAACCTTTCTTTAAAGTCCAAACATTTTCATTTATAGCCCATTAATATTTAGAGCCGTTGGGTAAAGTTTAGAGCCATTGGGGAAAGTTTAGAGCTGTTGGAATGTGTTTTCTGGTTGCCCAGATAACCAGTTAGGACATTGTCCTAATCGGTTAGGAGCTTCAAAACTTTGCTCTTGACATTCAGAATAATCGGTTAGGCAATTGGCCTAATTGGTTAGGCCTTCAAGAAAAGCCTTCTCATGTGTGTTTTAAAAACACTACTATCTGGTTAGGAAAACTTCCTAATCGGTAAGGAGGTCTTATAAAAGCATGAAAAATGCTTCTTTCTTTTATGCTAACTGATTAGGTGAATTGCCTAGGTTAAGAGTTTCAGAAACTTGAAAAATGCTCCTGATATTCATAATAATCGGTTAGGCCAATTGCCTAATTGGTTAAGAGCATTTAGAATGTGAAAATGGCTCTTAACAGTGAATAATCGGTTAGGGAAAATCCCTAATCGGTTATTGCACTCTGGTTTTGAAAACTGACTTTAAAATGTCATAACTTCTTCGTTTCTTATCCGTTTTAAGTGAATGACCACTCAATGGAAAGATATTTGAGTCTATTTTCATATGAAATAATTTTCGGAACAAAACTCATAGTATTTGAAATATATGATCAAAATAGTATCCAAAGGTCAGTTTTACAAAACACAAACTTGGCTATTTTTCAAAGGTTTGAACTGCCACCAAGACTAGCTTTACAAAAATAATTTGTTGGGTATTTTAAACATTTTAGAAACACTTATATAAAGATGTTTAAAACTTGTTTGAACTTAGTATGATTTCTTTTTACCTTTACACAAGATCTATGTCCTATAAGCTAAACTGAAAGAGTCTTGGGACTTGATCTTTGCACTTCCATTCATTTCTTATTTGTTATCATCAAAACTATTGCTTTAGTCAATGCCAATTACGTATCAAATGATTAAAAATAAATAAATATTAATTTAAATACAAAATTAAGTAAAGCAAAATAAAGCAAATTGGGTTTTATACCAAATGTAAAATGACTAAGGTTCAGAATCTACCAAAATTAATTTTAACATTAACTATGCCAAATTATTTTACCCACATAATTTAACTCATGAACATCAATTGGAAAGTATGTGCTCACAAAAAATATATCATTAAAGCATTAAAATAATAACCATATGTATCTAAAATTTCCCTAATTAATAGTAATTATAAAATCATCAAATGTATGCCTAATAAGAAACCACAATTGATATCTAACAATTACTACTAATATTTAGACAACACAAATAAATTATAAAGCATTAGCAAAACATGACTAAACTTATCTTAAAATTCATTCATATAATCTGATAGGAAAATAGAATTAATAAATATTAAATCTTAAAATTGGGTAAAGTAATTCAATATAGTAATATCAAAATAATCAAGGTTTTATATCTCGTTAGTATAGAGAATTTAGCAATACATAATGAGATTAGAACATGATAAAATTATCTCATTAAAAATCTCCATTATACACAATTTTCTTTTCCCTCCCTGCTATTGCTTGTCGTCACATTCTTATACATCCAAATTCCCCTCGAACGGCGTGCTCCTCAATTTGTTACTTTTTTTTTCCTTTTTTCTTGCTATTTGATGGAACACAATTCCTTTTATTTTTGTGCACCACGCCACGGCCCAACACTTGTTTCTTTTCTATTTGCTTTTTTTTCTATTGTTGTACACGGCCCACGACGCAACTCTCTAACTATTCACTATAGCTTTGCTTTTAAAGAGCAAATATAGGTAACTACCCACACGTTCAAAGGGCAATCAAGAATAAGGAATTTTAATTCATTTCAAATATCTCCACCATCAAGTCAACTCCTTCAATTCTGTTTTCTTTTCTTTATTCTTTATTTATTTGAATTGCATCCTTTTTCTTATTTTTGGCTTTGAATACTCTTTTGAATTTAATTGGGCTTTGACTTGCTCGCTGTAAACTCTGAAATTAAACATAAAAATCTATTTAGGAATATTTTAAAGTAAATAGAAATTCAATTTAAAAATACACATTAAATTCAATAATTTCTATTCACATTTTAACATTTTAGTCTAATAATAAGGTATTTAGAGAGCACTTTCGTACACAGATCACATCCCAAGTTGTTTAATGTTAGTCCCTAGCAATTTTATGCAAAAGAGATTAAAGAGACTAAGAAAATGATAAAATAGCCCATCAATTCACATTTTGCATATTCACATTTCAAAACAATCTTAGGAATAATCATATCACAAGCAATCCACTTGTAGCACTTCACAGAGTGTGTGTGTGTTCTAAACTATATATATCTAACCAGAAGTCCTGACACATGTAACATCAAGAACTTCTTAAGCAAAAGGTTCAACTCCATAACTCATGGGTATAAAAGTGTTTTATGCGAGAATTCACTCAATGGAGTTGACAATGGGTGTACACACACTCTCATGAGAAACTAGTCAATTATGTACAAGCAACAAATAAACATTGATCTTATGATAGGAACACCAACAAATGAGACTTCCACCACTCTTTCCAAAAGCTTACTTAGGATCAGAACATTCAACACAAAAGGTTGTAACGTGCTTTCGGTTTGGGGCTATATGATAAAAATGAAAAAAGATTCAAAAAGACTTCCAAGTACATGCATAGAGAATCTTATTAAATATCTCAGTAGACCACATTTTTCACTCAATGTACTTTTTAACTTTTCAAATCATTGAATGATAATGCTCTTCTTTCTTCTTCCCTTTTTTTGTTTTGAACTATTTGATGAATAAATACACGCCACTTTGATATTCTTGCCATTTCTTCCCAACTTTGACTTTTATTTTTCTTCTTTTTTTTCTATTTTTTTTACTAAACTTAAATGAAAGAAAATGCAAATTCCACACTTAGCATACACTTGGAAGTAAAAAGGGTAGAAAAATCAGTGTATAGACTATACTCCAATGTGGAGAGGCATGGATGATGTGGGTATATGAAAAGAAAAGGCTATATGTTTTTTTTAGCTCAAAGTTGGCTACTAGGGGTCTATGATGGAAGCAGTTAGCTTGAAAGGCTCAGACGTTAATCCTAAGTTGACCTTCTTCATATCCTAAGTATATCCACCTTCTTACCATAAACCATATGATGATGTTCTCAAAAGAAATGCCTAATTCAATAGATCAATGAACGCTTATCACAATTTACTGCATTTGTAGGCTCTCAATTCTCTCTAAAACTCTCATGAATACTTAAATCAAAGAATTCTCTAGCTATATGTGTCAAACCACCATCTTACCTCAAAGCTTGGATGAGTGCATTAGAGGTTCTGTGGATGCTTAAGCAAAAATGATTATGTTGGGTTTTGTGAATTCACAAAGATGGCTATGAATGAAAATAAGTACACATGTGATAAAGATGCACGTGTGATGCAAATTTTTGGAAAAAAAATTTGACACATGAAAATATGTCACAAAGTTTCAACAAACATTTTAAATATTGAATTTGCACCACCAACACCCCTAACTTAAATTAAACATTGTTCTCAACGTTCAAAATTAAATCTAGACTTGAGAAATAACCACCAATATGCATCAAAGAAACTATTGGCATAAAAATAAATAGAGTAATGGGGAGGAGTCACATACCTCAAATGCTTAGTAATTAAAAAGAGAAGACAAGAGGATAACTGCACCCTAACAATGGTTAGTAATGACAAAAATAAAAAAATAAAGTAAAATAAAATAAACGAGCATGTAAATTTTTTTTTTTGAGTTTTGATTTTTTTTAATTTTTTTTTGTTAGTTGACACTATTTACATCCCTATACAAATGCTTCAAAATCTGGGAGGCACTTAAGTCGACTCAATAAAAACACAAATGAAATACTAAAAACTTACCTCAGTTTTGGTAGATAGGATCCCTACTAAAGTCTCTTCTACATCTAAATCCTTTAACTTAAGTTATGTCTTCAACTGCGGACCATTTACCTTCCTCCAAATTAATTTTATGAGAACAAGTCAGGGAGACGAACACCTTTTATATCAGCAATGCTCCAACCTTTCTTAGGAAACTCCTCAAACTTTGGTTGCCATTTTCGAGTGCCATGATCCTAAGTTTCAAGGGGATCAAAATCACGGGCTATAGAAACTCCACTATCCATGAGTGAGTCAATCATATATATCTGGTAGCCCTCATCATCATCTTCTGGCTATTTTGCAATATGGGAGATATTCACCTCAAAAGTCATGTTTCCAAAAGACAGTTTCATGAGCTCATTCCTACAATTAATAAGAGCATTAGTAGTGGCAAGGAAAGCTCTACCTAAAATCAAAGGAATTTTTGAAGTAGCATCAATAGCAAAGCTAGTGTCAAGGATTAGAAAATCAACAAGATAATAAAATTTTTTAATTTGAATTAGAACATCCTCTAGCACACCCCGAGATACTCTGAGTGAATGTTCAGCCAACTATAATACCATAGTGGTTGGTTTGAGTTCCCCCTACCCCAACTGCAAATAAATAGAATATAACATTAGATTTATGCTAGCTCCTAAATCTAGCAAAGCTTGCCCAAACTCATGATTTCTGATGCTACATGCAATGGTTGGACAACCAGGATCTTTGTACTTGGGAGAAATTTATTGCTCAATTAAAGCAGTAACTTATTCTGTCAAGAACGCTGTCTTCTACACATAGTGTTTCCTCTTAACTATGCAAAAATCCTTGATAACCTTTGCATAAGTAGGAACTTGTTTAATTACATACAGAAGTGGAAGATTGATTTTTACCTACCTTAGATTCTCAAGGATTTCATTGTTAGGATCCAGAATTCGCTTGCGTGATTTTAAAGCTTAAAGGAATGGTACCTTAATAGGACTCTTTGTCACCTCAGGTTCCTTGGGCAACTCAGCATTACTACTATCCTGATTCTTGTCCACATCCTCTGAGTTATTCATTGTTGGGATGTGTAATGATGTATCACTTTGTGTCACAATGGCATTCACATCTTTCAAATTCTCTTGCACCATGTATTGACCATGGAATGCAGACTGAGCTTGAGAAGGGAACTTACCTCGTTCATTCACACTCGAAGAGCTCATCAATTTGGACACTTGGTTCTTTATCTCCTTATTTTCTTCAACAACCTACGTAATCAAAGATTCAATCTTTTGGTTAATCTTACCTTGTGCCTCAATAAAAGAATGCAAAGTGTCTTCTAAAGGACTCCTAGAAGGTGAAGGTGCATGATATGATGGCGGCTGATTTTTAGACTTCCAACTAAACTTTGGATGATTACGCCACCTCGGATTATATGTATCAGAGAAAGGTATAAAAGCCTTCATCTACATACCTAAAGCATTACATTGTTCCTCATACATCCCTCTCATCTCATCAAATATAGGACAATCTTGGGCAAGGTGATCTACCCCGCCACACACAAAACATAGACCAAAAGACTCTTCACAATTAACCACATGTGCTGGCTTTAAGTCCTTAGTCTTTAACACCTTTGGCTCCCTAGCGAGCATCTCAACCTTAGCCTTTAGGTTATCCTCTTCCCTAAGATGGTAGATTCCGCCTCTATTTGGCTTTCTTGCAAGTCGTGATCTGTTTGTGCTCTCAATAGCACTAAGTCTAGTCCAAGTATGAGCTTTTTCAATAAGCTCGTTGAGGTATTCTATGGTATCATTAGGATCTTTCTATAAGAACTCACCATTGCATATCATCTCCATAAATTGGCGCTCTCTAGGTGTTTGTCCTTATTTATGGTTTAAATTGAATATCATGTGATATTTGGAGAAGTAAAGAGTTGTTTTTATGCCTTAACATGATAGATATGTACACACTTTACTTGGAATGACATATTTTATGGTAATATCTTTATTCTTGAGCTTGTGACCAATTCTCTTTGTTCAAATATGGAAGCTCACATGCTCTTAAGTGGTTCTAATTATTAGTGTATGCCCTAGAGGCTGATATATTTCTTCTATAATTACATACACTGTATTATGCTATTTTTATATATGAGACATTTCATTTATTGTGTTATTTATGATAAACATAATAAATTCCTTAGAATAGTAAGTTTCATGCCATAGGACATCAAGTGGATGACTTGATCGTGAGATCCTATTGGATAAAATTAGAATACTATTCTTAAATGTCCCTCGTCAAGTATTATTGTTAATTAGGACAACAATAATGCATTGAAACTAGTATGTTGATAACTCCATGAAATGTTGTTATTTATGCCCCATATTTGTGCTTCATGGCATGCTTAGTCCTTGTTCTTATGCATATTTGAAAAGTTTTATGCTTATATTTGTGGAATTCTATTTTGATACCTTCCTATATGTTTTTGAGCAATTTGTACATATTTGTTGATTGGTTAAGTAGATTTACAATTATATTTAACTTGGTGCTTTCTCTAATGCAGGAAGGGCTTAAAAGAGACAAATTGATGCAAGCCAAGGCCCAACATTAGAGAAAAGAAGCTAGAGATGCATTCCAGAGAGCTTCATGCCGAGGCGTGAGAATGTTCACGTCGCGATGCACAACGTTTCAGCCAGCCAAGTCAGAGAGGAACATGGCCTGGCCGTGTTTTTGCACACGAGCTCCACACCGCAGCGTGGTCATGTTTACACCACAGCGCACATCAGTGAGCTGAGCCTATTTATTCTATTTTTCACGCTCTTTTCTCACTCTCTCTCAGTTCTCTCTTAGGGTTTTTATGTTTTTAGCTTTTTAGGGTTAGTGGTTACGATTGGGTCCTCCATTGGAGGTGGAGATGGAGCTTGGGGAGCTAAGGATGGAAGCCCTCTTTCCATTGGAGGAGGATCTGAGCTTCAATGGCGAAATCCATAAGCTTTCTCTTTCCCCCTTTGCTCTTTTCTCTTCCTCATTTCTTGAACATGTATTTTGATTTGTATTTTCGTGTTCAATGATGTAGCAGCTGTATTTAGGGATGACTTTGGATCCTTTTATTAATATTAATGATTTATTCTTCTTTGAGTTTGTGTGGATATTTGATTTTGTTCAATCATATTGATCTTAATATTCTTGAGTGTTTGGCCGACATTTAAGTTGATTTGATAAAATCTAATGAACCTAGACATAGGGATTTGAGTTTGAGATCGTATGTATGATTGATGCATGTTCAATTCTATTCCAATGGCAAGATGAGTTGATTTGCTAATGGGATAGAAATATACCTCTTAGCCATGCATAACACGTGTTTGAGAATAGAACTTAAAGAGTGGATTTTGTGTTAGCTCTCAATGACACTAAGTGAGTTGGGCAAATGAAACTATGGTTAGATGACCTAGACATAGGCGTTTAGCTAATGTAGATTCTCAAGCTAACCTAATCATTGCATTCATATTTATGAAGAGGATTGCATGTTATTGGTTGAAGTAAAGGGAGAAGAGGGATTTCCCTAATCTCTAACCGTTTATCCGTAGTGCTTTTTATCTTTTCTTTCTTTACTTTTATCCATTTTTATATTCTTGAATAGAATTAGGTAAGCTATCGGTTAATACTTGGCATTGGAAATAAACTTATCCTCGTGGGAACTATATCTGTACTCATCATTTTATTATTTGTACGACCCGTGCACTTACGATTAGTAAATGGGCAAACATTATTTTGGCCTTAACATATGTGCGTAGACTGATGGCCACTTCTCACGGGTCATGGATATGAGATATCAAGTCTTCACATGAGTATATATATTAAGAGTAATGATGTACTGGACTGACTTGCCATGAGAACGCTACGTGGATCGTTACGTGAGTATCATAAGTGATTCTCATAGTGATAATGGTGTATGTGGTCCTTTGACTTGAAATCACTATGATTCCTACATGAGGAGTTGTATGTTTTGATGCCATCAAATGTCATCTATAACAAGGTGATTATAAAATTGGTTATTGGACATACTGCGAATCATGTGGAGGGATATGAGTGACCTAGACGGGATTTGTCCCTCCTACATACCGGAATGATATCTTCGGGCCCCCTGATTGAGTGAGACTACGAAATGCATGACCATGTTCAAATGAGTCAATATGAGATATTGATCTCATTTACTACATCTACTCGAGTATCAAGAAACGAAAGATTGAACTATATAAGGGTGACACGTTCCATGCCTTGTGTTCAATCTAGATATCTAGACAAAGGGACCAAACTACACGGAAACATTGATCACGAAAATGTTATGTCAAATCACTGACATTCTCATTACTTGGGTAGCAGCAATGTGTTACTAGATATCGCTCACTGCTTGTAATATTAAAATGAGATTTTAATATTACTGCCAACGTCATGAGAACCTATAGGATCACACACTTATAACAGATTAATTTGGAGTAAATAGAATCCAAGTTGGACTAGGAATTCTATCGTGGGCCAAAACTCATAATAGATGAGCCCAAGGCTTCACATTAACCCTACTACTGCTCTTTCACTCAAGGATTCTAAAAGAAGCTGTTAGAGGTTTCTCAGAGAAGGTAATGGAAAGCCTTCTCAGAGAAGCTAATGCAAAGCTTCTTGGAGAAGCTAGTTCAAGGCTTATTGCAAAAGCTAATACAAAGCTTCTTGGAGAAGCAAATGCAAGGCTTCTTGGAGAAACTAATGCAAGGCTTCTTGGAGAAGCTAATGCAAGGCTTCTTGGAGAAGCTAGTTCAAGGCTTCTTGGAGAAGCTAGTTCAAGGCTTCTTGGAGAAGCTAATGCAATGCTTCTTGGAGAAGCTAATTCAAGGCTTCTTGGAGAAGTTAATGGAAGGCTTCATGGATAAGCTATTAAAGGCTTCTGCTATAAAAAGGGCATAAGGGCATGGATTGTAACCCTTGATGCACACACATAGTGAAAGAGGGTGACAGGTTTCCTTCTCTTCACAGCTAGCACTGTGTTAGGGAGGCGGGACTCCAAGCGGACGCTAGACATTCGTGGATATGTTTGTGTGGACTACGTAGAGACATCGTCGCTGTTACGGTATTAGTGGTTTGCATTGATCATCTTTCTCTTGGTTTCAAGAGGTATACTCGAAAATCACGTTTCATGGTCCCCTTTTCACATGGACCCTTGGTGGGAATTCCCTCTTTTTGCTACCTTTTTTATGTTGGAATTCCCAACAGTGGTATCAGACCCACTTGCGAAACCATGATTTGATTTTTTGTTCTTTATGTTGTATGAAATAACATGTTTAGTTATTCTATTTTTGCGAAGTGTTCTGGTATATATGTGATATATGCAGTGTTCTGGAAATGTTGTTTCTAGTTTGCGACGGCATCAAGTATTGATGTCAAGCAAACCTTTTTATGACTTGTGAACACCCAATTTTGTCCGGACCAAAAATAATAGTAAAAATAAAAAATATAATTATGAATGACCAATAAGAAAAATTAGGTAATTCTGCTTTTATAAAAATAAATAAAAATAAATAAGACATGCAAAAAAAAAAAGAGAGAAGGGTTTGGGCTTGGATCCATTGGGCTTACTCACTTACCCAGATCCACCTCGTGACCCATATCCACTCACTTATCATGATCCAACCCGTCACCTCTCTCTCTCTAGCCTTTGTGATCCCAGCAGTAGCACTCAGCAACTCCAAGGACAAGAACAACCACCAAACGGTCCTTCCCCCCCATGGATTCACTTTAACCCGCGAACCTCCGAGCTTCACACTCCTCTGCACAAAGCAAGCAACCATCACTCCTCTCCTGACAGAGCTCAAGGCGCGAGGATGCCATTTTTGGGTAGATTACAGGGATTAGAAACCTGATTTTGCGTGGAGCAGAGTAAATATGCACAAAAATGGAAGATTTGAGAAGATGGGAGCTCGCAACACGGAACCACAAGCAACCGCCACCCCTGTGCTGACAGAGCTCAAGGCGCGAGGATGCGATTCTTGGAGATGTGAGAAGACTCGGGCTCAGCAACCGGGGAAGCCTCCATTTTCCCCTGATCCAGGCTTCTATAAAGGATGAAAATCAGAGAAAAATAGGGGCTTTTTTTTTGGGAGGAGTTGGGGTTTTTTTGTTGGTTCCAGTTTTTTGAGAGAGAAATTTTTCTTGGTTTACGCTTGTTCTTCTTAGTTAAAAATCTGGAACTCACTGGCAGCTACTGTTTGCTACTGGTGAGAAAACTGGATATTGAGAAAGAGTGAGAAGTGAGATTGTAAAAAGAAAGATTTGAATAGAAAGAAACTCAGTTTGTTTTTGAGACTCAGAGGTATATTGTTCGCTCTTTCCTTATGCATCTTGACTTTTGTCATTATTGCCTGCATCTGAATGGGCAGGATTGTTGATCTTATTTATCTTGTTCTTGCTTTTGTTCTCGTGCTGGTTCTCATACCTTCATAAGCACATACGTTCACACCCTCATCCTCTTAAAAGACCCATCAGAAACCACCACTTTTCCCCTTATCATCTGCATACTCAAAACCGACACCCCCCTCCATCCTCATCATTCCGACACTATTTTCATTTTCAACCTCCCATCACCTATCAAAACTATCATACGTACCACCCTCCATCAACTCCCGACAAACCACTCATCCATCCATTCCTTCATCTTACTATCCATTATCTCCTACCCTTCACCGTGTAACCACAAAATCCCAGATCAAAACCGACCGTCGGACCTCAAGAGACCAAATCTCTCCTTTCGACCGACCGTCGAGCCCAATACCAGATCTCTCCTCAGCCGACCGTCGAACCCAACACCAAACATCTCCTTTCAACCGACCGTCGGACCTCAAGAGACCAAATCTCTCCTTTCGACCGACCGTCGAGCCCAATACCAGATCTCTCCTCAGCCGACCGTCGAACCCAACACCAAACATCTCCTTTCAACCGACCGTCGAGCCTAACAAATCTCTCCCTTCAACCGACCGTCGAAACCAACACCCAACCTCTCCCTTCAACCGACTGTCGAACCCAACACCAAATTTCTCTCTTCAACCGACCGTCGAGCCTAACAAATCTCTCCTTTCAACCGACCGTCGAGCCTAACAAATCTCTCCCTTCAACCGACCGTCGAACCCACCACCAAATCTCTCCCTCGACCGACCGTCGAACCCAACGCCCAATCTCTCCCTTCAACCTCCAAAATATCTACCTTCCGAATCACCATTCTAACCAACTATTTCCGTGCCCCCACGTAAACCCACATCAACCTTCACCACTCTCTTAACAATCAAATCCATCTCAACCGACCGTCGAACCCAACCAGTCCCTCTCGATCCGACCGTCGGACGATAGAAACCGGAACCCCCCTGCACTGACCGTCGGATCATAGAATCAGAACACCCAACCGACCGTCGGACCTCCCCAAATCCTTCCCAATACGACACGACGCCCTTTTCTTTCCTTTTTTCCTTATCGAGGCTACGCGCCTTTTTTCTATTTTCTCCTTTTCTAGAAAGGTAACATGTATGTTTTAAGAAAAAGAGTTTATAACGAGAAAAAGGTTTCTGCTGGGTTGGGCTTCATGGTTATTTTGTCTTTTTGTGACCCAAGGCTTTCTTTTGAGTTTGGGTAGAATAGATAAATAACAATAACACGTTGGTTATTTTTTTCGGGTTAACTTTGTTTATCTTTTTTCTTCTACTCTTCCTTTTTTAGCTGTTTGGTTTTGTTAAAAAATAAAAAATAAAATAAAAAATAAAATAATTAAACGTTGTTGAAAAAATATAAAATGAGATTAGGTTGAGTACAACTTGTTAATTTCATCTTTTGATTTGGAATCATTTAAGTTGCGACGACTGATGATTCATAAAATCTTCTTTTCCTTCCTTTTATTTATCTATTTTTTTTTAAAATGATAAAACAAACATTTTCAAAAGTTATAAAGTTCCGCACAATCAATTTAAGGTATCGTTTTTAGAACGGGTGTGTTAAGGGTGCTGTGGGATTAAGTTCCTGCCCTTCCTTATCCATAACCGACTCCCGAATCCAATCTGGTTCCAAAGACCATTTCCAAGAAAGGTTTTCCAATTTTTCCAAATTTAAATAAAATTGGTGGCGACTCTACTTCTTTTTTTAAAAAAACCTTATGAGTTGTTGCGTTCGCCGCGATCCCGGTCGCGACATGACTCACAAAATAATAATGTATTATTGTTTTGAGTTTTTATGTACTTTGTGGTGCTTGGTGAATGGTTATGGCCTTAGTTCTTTTATTTTTGCTTCTTTGGTTATCTTAAAATATGGCCTGCGTGTCGTGCCTTACTCTCTACATTCTGGTTGTACATTCTTTTCTCACCTAACTCCCCTCGTATGTAAAATGGGGTTTCTATGTAATGTAATTTGGATGTGGAGACAAGAAGACAACATCAAATGAGGATGTTGGTGGGAGACGCTTGGTGAAGCTAATTCGCTCTCTAAGTTTAGTTAATGATACTCTCATTGGCTTGGGAGAATCATTGCATTAGGGGCTATAATCATGTCACATTTATTATATGCTTTATATGTACGAGATGCATGGATGATGTTTATGGTATGTTAAATAGTTTAACAAATGGTGAGATCAAATAATAATAATAAAAATCCCTCAAAGTAAATATTAAGTCATTGTGTGATGCCTTCCAATGCCTGGCACTCGTCAAGACTAGTATCGATTAAGTGTAGATCTGCCAAAGCAAGTTGCCTTTATCTATATTAATAAGGTGCGATAGGATAAAGTAATATCCAACTGTCAACTATTGGGTCTGACTTAACTAAGCCATTTCAATAGGATTGAAGGCCTAGAGGCATGGAGTTAGGCTTTAGTCCATTAGATGAATTAGAATAAGTGTTATTCACCTAACTATCCAAGAGTTGCATGTGATGTAATTGGAAAGTGTTTCCTACCTAAATAACCGAATTTTGGGTGATCAGCCAAAGCTAACATAAAGCTAGGTGAAATATGGATCTTGGCCCACTAAGAAATCTTTTGATGGGATTTTCTGAGTCAATGCTAAAGGTCATTGATTTGAATAAAATAATGGGAGACATATTTAATTAAAGACCTTGTTAAATATGTTTATGGCATGATACATATATTTTTCATATTTCTGTTGATAGATTACCATAGCAATAAATACCTCGAGTAACTTATCATTGTGATCCGTCCTTGATAAGGACAAGTTATCTGGAACAAATTTTCTAGACTGGTACAAGAATTTGAGGATTGTCCTCAAACAAGACAAAAAGCTATATAATCTAGAACATTCTATTCCTAAGTTACCTGCTATGGACAAGTGGAAAGGCAAGGGCAAGGATAAATCTAAGCCCAGCACTTCTGGCTTGAAACCAGTGGGTGGAGTGGATAAGAAAGGTATGTGCTTCCACTGTGGTCAGACCGAACATTGGAAGATGAACTGTGGCAGATACCTGGAAGAGCTTAAGAAGAAGAATGGAAGTGAGACTTCCACTTCAGGTATTTTTGTTATAGAAGTTACTTTATCTACTTCTGCATCTTAGGTATTAGATACTGGATGTAGGTATCACATATGTGTAAATGTGCATGATCTAAAGAATAGTAGACCATTGGCTAAAGGTAATGTTGACCTACGAGTTGGAAATGGTGCAAAGGTTACTGCTTTAGCTGTAGGGACTTATCTTTTATCTTTGCCCACTGGGCTTGTAATTGAGTTGGAGAACTATTATTTTGTGCTTGCTATCAGTAAGAATATCATTTTTGTTTCTTGTTTGGACAAGAAAGGTTTTACTTTTATAATAAAAGACCAAAGTTGTTCTATTTATTTGAATGATATCTTTTATGGTAGTGTACAACTAAGCAATGGACTTTATATCTTTGATCTCGAAATGCCCGTCTAAAACATAAATACTAAGAAGTTCAAATCTAATGATATGAACCCAACTTGTCTCTAGCATTGTCGGTTGGGCCACATAAATGAGAAAAGCATCTCCAAATTCCATAAGGATGGATTCTTGGACTCATTTGATTTTGAATTATATGAGATATGTGAGCATTGTTTATTGGGGAAGATGACTAAAGCCCCATTCACTGGATAAAGTGAAAGAGCTAGTGATCTTTTGAGCCTCATATATAGTGATGTATGTGGATCCCTAAACACACTGGCTAGAGGTGGTTTTCAATACTTCATTATATTTATTGATGATTTCAGTAGATATGAGTTTGTATATCTTATGAAATACAAATCAGAATCCTTTGAAAAGTTCAAGGAATTCAAGAATGAAGTATAAAACCAACTTGGCAAGAGTATTAAAGTCCTTCGATCAAATTGAGGTGGTGAATACTTAAACCAACAATTTGATGATCATCTGAAAGAGTGTGGGATAATATCTCAACTCACTCCTCTAGGAACACCACAATGGAATAATGTTTCTGAAAGGAGGAACCGGACCCTGTTGGACATGGTCTGATACATGATGAGTCATGCTTCTGGGGACATGCTCTATTAACAGCAGCTTTCACACTTAACCATGATCTATCTAAAGCGATTCAAGAGACACTATATGAGATATGGACAGGAAAATAGCCCAATATGTCTTTCATAAAGATTTGTGGTTGCGAAGCTTATGTGAAATATCAAGTTTTTGATAAGCTTGGACCTAAATCAGATAAATGCTTCTTTGTGGGGTATCCTAAGGAAACCAAGGGATTTTTTTTTCTATAATCCTACCAAAGGCAAATTGTTTGTCGCATAGACTGCTGTATTTCTAGAAAAGGAGTTTATCTCAAAAGGAATCAGTGGGAGAAAAGTAGAACTTGAAGAAATTCAAGTTTCATAGAGATGCAACGAACCAATGGTGGAAATAGAGCAACCTCTGTGGAACAATAACCCGTTCTAGTAGCACAAGACCTGCGTAGGTCTAACAAGATACGTCATCAACTAGAGAGATATGGATTTCTCATGACCCAGCAAGGTGACGTATTGCTCATGGATCAAGATACCAGGAAGCCATTATTGGCCCAGAATATGAGAAATGGCTTGAGGCCATGAAATTTGAAATGGAATCCATGTATGCCAACCAGGTATGGACCTTAGTTGACCCACCTGAAGGGGTAAAGCCCATTGGGTGCAAGTGGGTTTTCAAGAAGAAAACTAACATAGATGGTAATGTGCATACCTTTAAGGCGCGATTGGTGGCTAAAGGTTTCAAGCAAATTCATAGTGTAGACTATGATGAGACTTTTTCCCAAGTTGCGATGCTTAAATCCGTTCGGATCTTGCTTGCTATTGCAGCATACCATGATTATAAAACCTAGCAAATGGATGTCAAAACTATTTTCCTGAATGGAAATCTCCTCAAGGATGTGTATATGACACAACCTGAGGATTTTGCCACTCCAGAGGATGCTGGAAAGGTGTGCAAGTTGTAACGATCTATTTATGGATTGAAGCAAGCTTCCAGAAGCTAGAATCTTTGTTTTGATGATACAATAAATTAATTTGATTTCATTAAGAATGAAGAAGAATCTTGTGTCTACAAGATGGTTAGTGGGAGCACAATTGTCTTTTTGATGTTGTATGTAGATGACATACTACTCATCGAAAATGATATCCCTACCCTATAGTCTGTAAAGACTTTGTTAGGGAACTACTTTTCTATGAAGGACTTAGGCAAAGCCACCTATGTGTTAGGTATTAGGTGTTGGAAATTACGGTTACATCACGCAGCGGAAAAAAAAGATTCCTACCAAGGTTCCATGTGAAAAGCCATAATCCTAGTTTTAAAATATTTACCTCTTGAAGCGTGATCAAAAGGAAAGACGTGAATCACCAACACCATAATAGAAATGATGTCTCTTCGGTATCCACACGAACAGACTTATGAACGTCCAACGTCCTCAAATAGGAGTCTCACGTCTCTCACACAGTGCTAGCTGCGAAGAGAAGATAAGAAACTTGTTGCTCTTTCACTCACTTTTCTGTAAGTGCGGCTAGGGTTTTGAAAATTGTGTATCTTAGCAACCCCTTAGCAGTACTATTTATAATAGTGACTACCTTAAGTGAGTGTGAGCAGTAGCAAGGTAAGCTGTGCAACCCTAGACTCATCTGTTATGAGTCTGGCCCATATTTGAATCCGAGTCCAACTTGGATCCATTGCTCCAATTTTAGTCTGCTCTATATGTGTGACCCTGCAGGTTCTCATTACGTTGGCATTAATATTAAAATCTCATTTTAATATTACAAGCAGTGAGCGGTATCTAGCAACACATCGCTGCTACCCAAGTAATAAGAATGTCAGTGATTTGACATAACCTTTCCTTGACTAATGTTTTCGTGTCGTTTAGTCCCTTTGTCAAGATATCTAGATTGAACATAAGGCATGGAATGCATCACCCTTGTATAGTCTAATCATTTGTTTCCTGATACTCGAGTAGACTTTATAACAACAAATGAAATCAATATCTCATATTGACTCATTTGAGCATGGCCATGCATTTCACAACCTCACTCAATTAGGGGGCTCGAAGATATCGCTCCTGTTATGTAGGAGTGACAAATCCCATCTAGGTCACTCACATCTCTCTGCATGATTTGTGGTATGTCCAATAATCAACTTTATAATCACCTTGTTACATATGACGTTTGATGGTATTAAAACACACAACTCCTCATGTAGGAATCGTAGTGATTTCAGGTCAAAGGACCACAGACACCATTGTCACTATGAGAATGGCTTATGACACTCACGTAACGATCCATGTAACGTTCGCATGGTGGGTCAGTCTAATACATCATTACTCTAATATGTACCCATATGAAACTTGATATCTCATATCCATGACCCGTGAGATGTGGTCATCAGTCTATGCACATACTAGTCTCAATGTACTATTGTTGTCCTAATTAACAATAATACTTGACTAGGGACATTTAAGAATAGTGTTATAACCAAAAGGATCTCATGATCAAGTCATTCACTCGATAACCTATGGCATCAAACTTACTATTCTAACGACTTTATTACGTTTATAAAAAAGAACACAATAAATAAAATGCCTCATATATTAAAATAAGCATAATAGTATGTAAATACAGATAACCTCTAGGGCATACACTAACATCAAGATCTATAAAGATAGATCACAGAGATTGTTTAGCCTAAGTCAGAGTATATACATAGATAAAGTATTAAAACAATTTAACATGTATGAATCCAAGAAAAGACTCTTGCCAATGTCACATGATGTAAGCCTATCTAAGGCTCAATCCCTTTCCACCCAAGATGAAAGGGATTTCATGAGCAAGATTCCATATACATCTGTAATTTGATCGATCATGTATGCCATGTTATGTACTCGACCAGACATCTCATATGCTTTAAGCATGGTGAGCAGGTACCAGTCTGATCCTGGTGAGAGTCACTAGGCTGCTATCAAGAACATCCTTAAGTACTTAAGAAGGACTAAGGATTCATTCTTGGTATATGGAGCCGAGGAAGAGCTAGTTATAAAGGGTTGCACTGATGCTAGCTTCCAAATCGATAAAGACGACTCCAGATCACAATTGGGTTATGTTTTTTGCCTAAGTGGTGGGACTTTGAGCTGGAAGAGTTCAAAGCAGGAGACAGTCGCATATTCTACCAGAAAGGCTAAGTATATTACTGCCTCCAATGCAACAAAGGAGGCTGTTCGGATCAGGAAGTTCATTGTTGAACTTGGTACTATTCCAAGCATTGTGGACCTAGTGGACCTCTATTGTGATAATAATGGAGCTATTGCACAAGCTAAGGAGCCTAGATCTCACCAGCGATCCAAACATATACTTAGGCGCTTCCATCTCATTCCAAAGACCATCGATAGAAGAGATGTGAAGATATGCAAAGTACCAACAAATGATAACATTGTCGATCCACTGACGAAACCTCTTGCACGGCAAAAGCATGACGTCACACTAGATCTTTAGGCATTAGACATATGCCTGATTGGCTCTAATGCAAGTGGGAGATTGTTAGTATATGTCCTAGAGGCCAATATATTTCGTCTATAATTATATACATTGTATTATGCTATTTTTATATATAAGGCATTTCATTTATTGTGTTATTTATGATAAACATAAAAAAGTCCTTAAAATAGTAAGTTTGATGTCATAGGACATTAAGTAGATGACTTGATCATGAGATCCTATTGGATAAAATTAGAACACTATTCTTAAATGTCCCTAGTTAAGTATTATTGTTAAATAGGACAACAATAATGCATTGAGACTAGTATGTACGTAGACTGATGGCCACATCTCACGGGTCATGGATATGAGATATCAAGTCTTCACATGGGTACATATATTAAAAGTAATGATGTACTGGACTGACCCACCATGAGAACGCTACGTGGATCGTTACGTGAGTGTCATAAGTGATTCAAATAGTGATAATGGTCTATATAGTCATTTGACCTGAAATCACTATGATTCTTACATGAGGAGTTGTATGTTTTGATGCCATCAAACGTCATCTGTAACAAGGTGATTATAAAGTTAGTTATTGGACATACTGCGAATCATGTGGAGGGATGTGAGTGACCTAGACGGGATTTGTCCCTCCTACATAACCGGAGTGATATCTTCGGGCCCCCTGATTCAGTGAGACAACGAAATGCATGGCTATGCTCAAATGAGTCAATTTGAGATATTGATCTCATTTACTATGTCTACTCGAGTATCAGAAAATGAAAGATTGAACTATACAAGGGTGACACGTTTCATGCCTTGTGTTCAATCTAGATATCTGGACAAAGGGACTAGACTACACGGAAACATTGATCATAAAAAGGTTATGTCAAATCACTGACATTCTCATTACTTAGGTAGTAGTGATGTGTTCCTAGATACCGCTTACTGCTTGTAATATTAAAATGGGATTTTAATATTACTGCCAACGTCATGAGAACCTATAGGGTCACACACTTAGAATAGATTAAATTGGAGTAAATAGAATCCAAGTTGGACTAGGAATTCTATCATGGACCAAAACTCATAACAGATGAGCCCAAGGCTTCACATTAACCCTACTACTGCTCTTTCACTCAAGGATTCTAAAAGAAGTTGTTAGAGGCTTCTCAAAGGAGGTAATGGAAAGGTTTTTCGGAGAAACTAATGCAAAGTTTGTTGGAGAAGCTAGTTCATGGCTTCTTGCAGAAGCTAATGCAAAACTTCTTGGAGAAGCTAATGCAAGGCTTTTTAGAGAAGCTAATTCAAGGCTTCTTGGAGAAGCTAATGCAAGGCTTCTTGGAAAGCTAATGCAAGACTTCTTGGAGAAGCTAATGCAAGGCTTCTTGGAGAAGCTAGTTTAAGGCTACTTGGAGAAGCTAATGCAAGGTTTCTTGGAGAAGCTAATGTAAGACTTCTTGGAGAAGCTAATTCAAGTCTTCTTGGAGAAGCTAATAGAAGGCTTCTTGGAGAAGCTATTAGAGGCTTCTTGAAAAAGCAAATAGAAGGCTTCTTAAGGAAGCTATTGGATACTTTTTCTATAAAAAGGGCATAAGGACATGGATTGTAACCTTTGATGGACACATATAGTGAAAGAGGGTGACAGGTTTCTTTCTCTTTACAGCTAGGACTGTGTTAAGGAGGCGAGACTCCAAGCGGACATTAGACATTTGTGGGTCAGTTCGTGTGGACTATGTAGAGACATCGTCGCTATTACGGTGTTAGTGGTTTGCGTTGATCATCTTTCTTTTGGCTTCGAGAGGTATACTTGAAAATCACGTTTCATGGTCCCCTTTTCACATGGATCCTTGATGGGAATTCTCTTTTTTCACTGCATTTTTTATGTTGTAATTCCCAATACTAATCCTTTCTCTTTGATGCCTAATTGTCTTATATACTTACTTGGAGATGGAAAGTTAAAAGTTATATGTCTTCTTGTTTGAAATTGCTTGATATGTTCATATCTTGAAAACAATAAGTAAATAATTCATCTTGTGCCTTGAACTTGTCTTTGAACTTCAATGATTCTTACATTGAAGTATATCTTGAAATGAATCATAAATAGTTTTAAAATTTATAATTCCATGGCTTTTCAATTCTTGCATTCCAATGAGGGACTTTTTGTTTTTTATTATCATATGTGCATACTAGAATTTCTTACTTGATATAACATGTCTAACATGATCAATATTTGCCTAAAATTCCTATATAAGTTTTGATGATGATCATGTGTTTCTTGATAAACTTGAGTCATGCGTTAAAATGCTTAAACAATATTTTTGGATTCAAGTGCATATGTGCTTCATGCATTCTTGTTACAGCTAAAATCGCATGGTTGATAATGTAGTACATGTTTTACATTATATATCAACCTAAACTATTCTTTCAAGATTTGAAGAGAATAATTTTTTGGAAGCTTGGATTACTTCAACAAGCCTAAGGACTAGAATTGATGATGGCAAGATCAACTTCAAGTTCTTCAAGTTTAGCTTATAGGAGTTAGATCTTGTGTAAAGATAAAAAGGAATCACACTAAGCTCAAATATATTTTTAAAATATTTACAAATGTTTCTTACATTCTAAACTGCCCAACAAACATGTTTTGAAAAGGTAGTTATGGTGATAGTTCAAAACTATGAAAAATAGTCAAGTTTGTGTTTTGTAAAACTAACCTTTGGTTACTCTTTAGATCATATCTTTCAATATTTCAATTTTTATTCTGAAACTTATTTCATATGAAAATAAACTCAAATATCTTTCCAATGAATGGTCATTTGTTTTAAACGGATATGAAATGAAGAAGTTATGACCATTTAAAGTCAGTTTTTGAAACCAGAGTGCAATAACTGATTATGGAATATCTATAACCAGTTATTCACCAAGTCAGGAGCATTTTTATGTTTTTAAAGCTCCTAATCGGTTATGACATCTCAATAACCTATTATTTGCACGCTACAGTGTTTCCTAATGAAACCAATAACTAATTATTCAAAACCAATAATTGGTTATGGGAAACCAATAACCTACTATTGAACAGTAATAATTGGTTATTTGGGGTAGTAGAAAACGTGTTTTAATAGCTCTTTTGGAGCATTTAATGCATCCAACCACCTCCAATGGCTCTAAAATGCTTTAGGCAATAAATGAAAGTGTTTGGGCATCAAAGAAAAGTTGGGAAACAATTTGAAAATCATTCTTGAAGCATTAAATACGAGTTTTACTATCATTTCACATAAACCCCTGCTTTGAGCTTTAAGTGTGTGATTCTTTGATACCCATTGAGCTTCAATTTGTATTATCCACTCTTGTGAGAGTTTTCTTTCATCTATACTTTGATTATTATGTAAAAAGAGTAAGGTATCCCTCAAAGGATTATAAAGGTGAGGTATCCCTTGTTGTTGAGGCTCAAGCACAAAGGGTGAGGTATCCCAAGGTGTGTTGAGTGCTCTTGGTTGTAAAGGTTTTCAAGCACCTATTCAAGCTTGAAAGTTTAGTGAAAAATCTCGGGTAGTTCACTTGAGGACTGGACGTAGGTCACAAGGGGTGACTGAACTAGGATAAATCCTTGTGTTTGCTTTTTCAACTCTATCTCTTTACATTTGTGCTTTAATTATACATGTTTGAGTTCAACTTGATATCTAGCTTATTTGTTTGATTTATCCTATATCTCAAGTTGTATTTGAGTAATCTATAATAGTTGTACCTTTGTTATGCATGTTCCACTGCGTTTATTAATTAAGTGCTTCAAAATGGTTAATTTCTTAATGTTGTTATAAAAATTTGTAATCACCCAATTCAGCCCTATCTTGGGTGATGGTTGCCATAGCTAACAATACAGAGTCTCACTGTCCTTTTGCGCAAAGGTGAAGATTTTCCTTTTTAAAGTGTTTTGTCTTATGTTGGGGAAAATGTTTATTAAAGAAAGCTTGAGTCATCTTTTTCCATGATCCAATAGATTGTGGTCTCAACGAATATAGCTAACTCTTAGCTCTATCCTTCAAAAAGAAAGGAAAGAACTTAAGTCTCATACCATCATCAATTGCATTTTGATTATGAAAATTCGCAACTACTTCCCCAAACTCCCTAATGTGCAAATATGGATTTTCATTTTCCAAGCAATGAAAAGTAAGGAGTTACTGTATCATCTCTGTTTTAAAATCTAATTGGGGAGTATTAGCTGGAAACATGATGCATGACGGTGTGGTTGTGCATGTAGGGTGGAGATAATCCTAAAGGATCCTAGTGGGTTGATCTCTGTGTTCACTCATTTTCTCAAAATCAGAAGTATCAAATAAATGAATAGAAAAAATAGACTTTGACTCTGACATAGGTTTACGGGCAAACTAACCCAAGGAGTCTCTATACATGTGCATGCAAGGTAGAGAAAAAAAATGCAACAAACAAAAAAAAACTACAAAAGAAAAGAAAAGAAAAGAAAGATGCAGCAAATAAAAGAGAGAACAAAGTTATTGCTTTTACAAACTTCTAAAAAAAATTAATTAACAATTCTTCTATCATCTACCCGACAACAGCACCAAAATTTGATTACGCCCATAATTGTAGCATAACTTTAGGGTGTTGATTCCATAGAGAGACAAATGATTAAAAATAAATAAATATTAATTTAAATGCAAAATTAAGTAAAGCAAAGTAAAGCAAATTGGGTTTTATTCCAGATATAAGATGACTAAGGTTCAGAATCTACTAAGATTAATTTTAACATTAACTATGCCAAATTATTTTACCCACATAATTTAAATCATGAACATCAAGCGGGAAGCATGCGCTCACGGAAAATATATCATTAAAGCATTATAATTATATATCAAAATATTTGAAAGTATATACAAGTAGTTACAATCATTGTTGAACTTAGCACGGTTTCTTGCATGTCAGCAGTTGCTGCCCATGGGTAGCATGCCAAAATGAGGCATTGGAGGCATCCCCAATCCACCCATTGGAGGGGAAGGGGCAAAGCCTCCTGCCATTCCAGGCATTGGTGGTGCAGGCAAAGCAAGAGGCAACAATTGAGCATACATATTCTACAACAAAAAACATATTTCATTCCATCAATATTCAGTACTATAAAGTCCAATATGTGAAGAATGATGGATGAGAAAGAGATAGAAATTATCAACCAAGTTATTAGAGGGTAGCATAAAATGGCCAAACTAAATTACCTGTTGTGCAATTACTTTCTTTTCTTCTTTTTCTTTAGCCTTCACTTTGTTATGTGCTTCAATTTTGTCCTTCACCAATTCATCAACTTTGCCAGTGTACTCACAGATAAACTACAATAGCAAAGAGAAGACAACAAAAGAAAGGACTACATAAGAAGATGAAAAAGACATGTATGCCAACTGTATTATTATCTATTTATATGATACAAGAAAGCAGCATAGAAGAAATATAAACCTATAAGAGATATGAGAAGGCAAAGTCAATCATATTGTTCATACCCACAAAGCGGACTATGGTCTTGAAAGTTTCTCCTCCATATCATTTTGAGGTATAGTCAGTGCTGGATTCTGCAAATTCCTTACTCAATGATTCTATATTTTTTCCAAGAACTGACAGGTGGTTATATCAACCATAGGATCGAAGGACTAAGGGTTCTACCATATTCTCAAACATCCTAAAACATGCATATGAACATTAGTTTTGGCATAAGAAGAAGCAAGAAACCCTGTTGTGACTGGAACAAATATATATTGCAAAGTAGAGGATATTTACAATTAATTGAGTGTCCATAATATATGTTAGATTTTTTTATTTTCACTTTTCTTGAAGCTTGGGGCTTGAAGAAATATTTAATCAGTCTTGTACAAGTTCAAACATAAATAAATATACTTATATATGCACTTTTCCCCCCTCTCTCACACACACGCTTTATTTTGATTTGAAAGACATAGTTTTTCATTAATCAAATTTTTAAAATTTGACTTTGACTTTCATTTTGGATTCATATATTTTTCACTCATGAAAAGGGAGGGAAAATGAAAAGGACAAAGCGCATTTTAGGAATATTGTGTTCTTAAAATGAGGATTATAGAGCTTAGAAAAAGGGGCAATGCAACATTGTTATACTAATTCAACAGAACATGAACAATGAACAATATAACCAATAAACAGCAACAAAAACAGAGACTCCACTCACAAAAGACCCAAACTTTTTGACCCTGGAATCCCCTGTACAATAGCCATCTCCACCACCCTTGAACCACTGCACAAGTCGTCAACTTAGATATTTTCATATGTTTTCCTAATCTATTTGCCATTTTGGAAATCTGAATCACTCTACCTACTTACAGATTTTTATTTTTTAAAAAAAAGAAAAAGTGATTACCTCCGAAGAATAAGCTGAGTATGAGGACTCTAGAAAGAGCAAAATGAAGAGGTTTGGAGTGAATTTTGGTAAGCATAGTGTTGCACGGCTGGGTGAGAATAGTGAGGGCACAGACCCATGGTGACTTACCCAGATTTGAGAAAAATGGTGGTCGATGGCAAGGGTGGCGAGAATGGTGGTACACGACTAGGTGAGAACAGTGAAGGTTGACGGTGACTTACTCAGATCTAAGAAAAATGATGTCTGGTGGCAATGATGGTGAGAATGGTGGTGCACGGCTGGGTGAGCATGTAACACCCCTTGATTTAATAACCAATGCACAATAGGAGCCACGAATGAGTAATTACATATATAACCAGTTAAATTACGAATTATAATATATACTCAAATTACAGCATGTAATACTGGATAATCATCTTAAAACATATATATATCCAAAATACACTTTATATAGGTAATGCAAAATAAAATATAAACTACCCATAATATATTTACGACTAAGGAGTTGGGCACTCCATCGAATCCCGAATGCGTGAGGCAACTCCGGGCTCACCGGAGTAGTGAGAAATACAGGATAAGGTCTTCAATCGCAATCCTCTTCATGGTCAAGGTCAGATCCCCAGCATGTTAAATATATCTTGTCGGTCCAATCGACTCACCGCGCGTTAACACCACAAGTGAACATAATTCGAACGAACCCAATAGAACTCCCTTTGCGACGACATCACCGGATACAGTGGGTCACACCAAGAAAATCCAAAAGAATCCAACCTCGTTCCCACTTACAGTCTTTAACCAAAAATTGACATAGAGCAAGAAAAGTACAAGAAAGAGGTAAGACATCCTACCATCATTACCAATCATAGCATCAAGAAACCAAACGACACAAAGCGCCCATGTAGCATTTATGACAGCAATAATGGTAATAAACATTTAGTAGCAGTTACAATCAACCAAACAGTTCCAGGCAGTCATATATATATATAGACATATCAAAAGTACAACAGTTCTAATTATAATAACAATGTATGCCAGATAATTCACGGACCCACTATGCATATGCATACAAAATCAAAATCTTACTCCATGGAGCTAGACACAAACGGTCGGAGAGAAAGATCAGGCGACATGTCTGTAACTAGGCTGCCGAGGCCAAAGTGCTATAATTCCGAATTTACCCACGTGCACATCGTGGCATTATACAGACAGTCTGCACTAGATCGCGATATAGGACAGTGTCTCGGTCCGGATCGTCAGTGTGTTTGCATCGGTCTGCCCCATGGACAGAGAGCTACCAACTGCCCATTGCGAGGTACCCGCACCCTGATGCCCCCAAGGTCAACCGATGACCTACACTTGTCTATTCGCACCCGCACTAAGGTGTGTTTAACTCCTAGGCAAGTAGGCCTTACGACAGTCCAACGGACATTCACAATGCATACAGACTCTATGCATAATCATGTATGATCATTATTACATACTATTCCATCATATGTCACAATTTGCCAAAGTAAGAATTAACACAGTCAATGGTCACCCACATGGACCCACAATAGCATAATATTGTTGTTAAATAAATTAATATATTTTAAAGCGTATTATGAATTCTTGCTTAGGTTTAGCTTTACTTACAGAGTTTGTCTCTAAAGGAATTCTCTTAGTTAATTTAAATCCTCTTAGGTAATTTATTCATATACACATAGAAGGTTATTCTAAGATCTCAAAATCTCACACTCTCATGTTCTTACCCTAATTAAAATTATCCAAAGTCTTATGAAAATTTCATTCTTGGTTCTTTAAAATTTATGAATCTCAGTATATTTAAATTTCCCAATTTGCTAATTATTGCATCCTGTTACCACTAATTAAATCACTAAGTGTTAAACGATAATTATAATTTTTTGATTCGACGAAGAAGTGTCTCTAGTGTACTATTGAGGCTGCCTTTCGACGGAAAATGACCTGACAGAAACAACATTGGTAGAAAGATATTGGTCAGAAGTCTAAACTCGACAGATTTTGACATTGTGTTTGGTGGTCAGAGATCTAAACTCGACGGATTTTGACATTCGACGGAAATGGTCAGAAGTCTAAACTCAACGGATTTTGACATTGTGTTTGGTGGTCAGAAATCTAAACTCGACGGATTTTGACATTCGACGGAAATGGTGAGAAGTCTGAACTCAATGGATTTTGACATTGTGTTTGGTGGTCAGAAATCTAAACTCGACATATTTTGACATTCAATGGAAATGGTCAGAAGTCTACACTCGACAGATTTTGACATTCGACGGAAATGGTCAGAAGTCTAAACTTGACTGATTTTGACATTCGACGAAAATGGTCAGAAGTCTAAACTCGACGGATTTTGACATTGTGTTTGGTGGTCAGAAATCTAAACTCAACGGATTTTGACATTCGACGGAAATGGTCAGAAGTCTACACTCAACTGATTTTGACATTCCACGGAAATGGTTAGAAGTCTAAACTTGACGGATCTTGACATTCAACGAAAATGGTCAGAAGTCTAAACTCGACGGATTTTGACATTCGACGAAAATGGTCAGAAGTCTAAACTCGACGGATTTTGACATTGTGTTTGGTGGTCAGAAATCTAAACTCGACAGATTTTGACATTCGATGAAAATAGTCAGAAGTCCACTCGACAAATTTTGACATTGTGTTTGGTGGTCAGAAATCTAAAATCGACGGATTTTGACATTCGACGGAAATGGTCAGAAGTCTAAACTTGACGGATTTTGACATTCGACGGAAATGGTCAGAAGTCTAAACTCGACAGATTTTAACATTTCACTAAATGATCAGGATATCATACTCGACGAGTTTGGCCAGGGGTTCATACTGGTACTAGTTTTCACATGAAATTTCTAAATTTCTGGGCTCAACACCGTGACCATCCGAGAACCAATCGGAAGTCATTCCTTTCCATATTACACGTTCCAATACATCTAGATATATATCAAAACAAACAAACAATCAAATAGCACACATACAATACAAACATCATGCAAAAACAGAATGACCCTCAACACCAATCACAGACGTTCCTAAATGCTAAAATAGGTTGAGGAGGAGTGTCTTCCTCTTACCTTAGAGAAGAACAAGGAAAGCAAGCTCCTTTTTGTCCTTGAAATCCGGTTCTTCACCACCACCAAACCTTGGTGTTCAAATCCATAAAAATCAAGAGCAACGATTGGAAATGGCATCCATAGTCACTAATGTGACCATGGAACACGAAAATGGGGAGAAAGGAGAAGAAAGTTGAGAGATTACCTTAAAGCTTCAACCTTTAAGCTTCAAAGTAGAAGAGAAGGAAGATGAAGAGAATGCAGAACTTTGAAGATGATTTCCTCAATGATGGTGGTCCTCTAACACAGAATGGTGCTAGGATTGTGACGGTTTGAAGAACAAAATGGAGGTGTGGGTGGGTGGTGTTGCTACTGTGGGGTGAAAGAGAAGAGAGAAAGATGAGTGAATAGTGAGCTGCGTACAGGGAGGAGGGGAAAAGGTGAGAAAGAAAATGAATTAGACCCCTAAATAGCCAAACGTGCAGCACCCAAGAAAAGGAGGAGAGAGAAAAAATATAAAATGGTTGGAGAAAGCTTCCTTGAGAAGCTTCGCACGCTCCTCGATAAAGTGTATAGTAAGCTTGTCTCCAAATTAAATACATCTGACAGATGATTAATTACACTGTTAAAATTATTTTCTCAGTGAATAAAAGTTACAACTGATGAAAATAATATTTTATTATTCATCAAATAATTTTATGATACAGTGATTTTATCTAACAGGTAAAACCTCAAAAAATGCAAACCTCGCAAACTGTGCCCGGCCTCGGGTTTAGTAAGATCCCCCGTCGACACGTTGACAGTTCAAGGTTTACCAGCCTCAGGGAAAACGTTTCGTTATCCCGGCTCCGCTCAGTGCATACGTAAAATGAGAAATATATTAAAATATTCATCATTTGTAGAAAAATCCACAAAAATTCCTAAAAAATCATAAATATTATAAAATGATTATTTAAAATGAAATAAATAATTTTCGGGATGTTACAATACTCCCCTTCTAAAAATGAATTTCGTCCTCGAAATTCATCATATCTTAGAACAAACGTGACTGTGTTTCTTTCATTATGTCTCCTAGTTCTCGTGTTGTATCTTCAACTGCATCAATCCAAATCATTGGCAATAAGGTTGCTCCCTTCCACTGAGTATCTTATATTAACGACAAAAATGTGTTGACGTCATAGGCCGATCAATAAAAGATTCTACGCCCTTTGAGTCTTCAGCCATCCAACAGCCAACTCTCCAAACAACTGTTCATCACTGGGTGGCCCTATCGAGCTTATTCTCCTTGCTTATTGTAGTAGACAACTAAGCTTATCTTCTTCTTAAGGCATCCGCTACGACATTCGCCTCCTTTGGGACTATACCAAAATGGAAAAATCAAAATCTTTTGGAACTTCTAATCATCGTCTCTGTCTCATATCCAACTCATTCCAATAAGACAAAATACCTTTGGCTCCTAAGATTACCATAGGCATTGAGAATTTCTATTTGTAAAAAATGCTTCTAGACCTTCAATGCAACTACAAAGCTAACTCTGGTCAAGCGTACGTTCTCAACTTCTAATGCGAAGCATCACTAGGCATCCCAAAGAGTCCATTAGGATTTGGGCAGAATCATCTTTGGCGAAGAAATCAAATGTCTCTTCAATTTTTGAAAATTTCCCTCATATACATCAGTCCATACAAAACTTGACCCTCATACATGAGTTAGATGAGAAGTCTTGCCACTTCAAAAATTCTGCGACGAGTCTCCCGTATTAACTGGCTACCCCTATATAGCTACGAATCTTCGTTACGATTGTCCGTCCTTCCCAAAAATTGTTTCGAGTTACGATGGGTTCACAACAATTCCTTCCCTTGAGATCGCGTAACCCAAAGGTTGAATTGCCTCCGACTAGAATTCGTACTTAGATATGTTTGCGCATAACTTCTTCTTCTTCTTCTTCAGGATTTTATGAATCACTCCGAGAGATTTGGTACGTCCCTCTAAACGTCAAGAATAGATCAGAATGTCGCCAACAAGGACAATGACAAATCTTTGAGTGAACTCGATGATAGTCCAGAATACAAGTTGATCTTGGAGGAAATAGCGGCGTCCTTCAATTGATTTGCCAAACCATCTTTCCTTGATTCGAACAAATGTCTCATAGGGTAAGTTCTCACCTAATTGTACTACACTTGGTGCATTGTTATGGTTCAGATTCGGGAATACATCTACTCAATCGAAGCATACTAGAAACGTTATAAAGGTTAGAAAGAAAAATAGGGAAGTCACTTGATTTACCATTGGACCCGCCTAACGAAGAGTATGATACGATACAATAAAACTTAGGAGTGAGTTTCATTGATTCATATCTAGGAAATTTCTGCCTCAGGAAACACTAAGTTTCCATTGGAATTGAATGACGAGACCCGTTTAGAAAACAATTAATCTCCTTCCTGAGATCAAGCCTATTCATGAAGAGAGTAGATGATTAAATTGAAAAAAGGGTTCCAATTTCTAACAATAATAGGATAGTTTTTAAATAAACTAGTTGTAACAAGAGCAGGCTTACAAACGAGAATAGTATCATTCGGATCGAAAGGAAGTAAATACACAGATAACCCAATTCCAGAAACGTACTCTTAGAATTTCATTGGAATATTTCAACAAGATATGGTTGAAAGATAACCAATCCTTTCGTTAACATTATATCTAATTTGCAAAAGAAGTAAACGAATCAGATCACTAAAAGATTCAGTCTTCAACAGGTCATAGGACAATTTTAAACAACTTGGCTACCATCAACAAGTTCTTAGCAGCCAAAATAGAAATAACTTAGTCAAAAAAATAACGAAGGTACGAACATCCCTACTGGATTCCTACATTCATACATCATAAAGAAACGGGTTACCCCCGGAATTATATAGTACAATCACAGGGTCATCCATCGTAGTACAAGCTCCTTCATTCAGGTCTTCAGTCTTAGATGTTTCTACTCCACTAGAGAAATTTACTCTCCTTTCTTCGTGAGATTGTGAAGTGCGCGCATCACCAACAAAAGGCTTCATCCTTTGCGAAGTACAGTTCTTAGCCACATGTCCTAGCTCTCTGCATTTGAAACAAATTATCCTTTCGATCGTACAATCCTCGGTTAAATGGTCCTTTCCACACTTGAAGCAGATTACCCTTTTGATTACATGTGGAGGCTTTGTCTCATGTAAAGCACAATCCCTCCACACATGTCCTTGCTTTCCGCACTTGAAATAAATTCTTCCTTCGATCTTACAGTCCCTCGTGAAGTGGTCCTTTCCACACTTCTTACACATTGATAACGGTACCACAATTAGATCGAATTTACTACCACTCGCACTCCCTTTCAACGCTTGTTGTTGCTGTTGTCCCCTTGGCCGTAGTGTATATGATTTATGTTCAAACCGATTGGCCTTCCTATGGTTCCTCCTTTGGAACTTTGGTAACCCAGAGTTACCCCAAAGTCGACTTTTTTCCTTCAAACTCGGAACCTCAACTTCCAATTCCTGTTGTTGTGCGGTTCCCTGATCTTGGCGCATAGTTATATTAACCATTCTTTGTATTTCCTCAGTTGCCGCAGTCGTGCCATCATTGTCATTCCCCGTGTTCACGCGCTTACCTTTACCTCGAGTCATTGTCTTCCTTCAAGAACAAACAAATCAAATCATAAGAAAATCAAAAGCATTCAGTCCAAACAATAGTCTCCTTTCGGAAACCAAACACAAAGAGTCACACAACCCAACAAGACAAACCCAAATGACGCTAGCTTAAGCTCGTTCATTCTGCCTCCTGCGACGCAATCCCCTGTAAGTTTTTGACTTTTCCGTAGCTCCTCGAACCAACACTCACGCCAAATACTCTTTTCCAAATAGTATTAATTTTTGAAAACCTCTTGGACACCTCGGTCCACAAACCTTGCAAGTCTTATTCAACTACCCTTTTTCTAACCCATAGGCTCAAACAATTCTAGAGGTAACACAACAAGGGTGTAAATACAAACAAGTCCTAAGCGAGTTCAGTCATCTTAGCTGAGCTTCTTTCTAAAGAACTCCTATTACCTTAATACGCCTAGGTGAAGTCATAGTTTCCTGTAGATACAGAATATTACACATTGAGTGGACCAGTACTCAATATCACGTAACCGTGTAACAGTAGCTACCAACACTCAACCTATGGCAAGCTATGCGTTCCTTTCCCAACATCTCAATCAAGAGACAAGGAAGTACACAACGTACAAAAACTTCTAACATGTCTAAACATAGTCAGTCTATACCCCGGCTCAACAGGATGAACTGAGCTCTGATACCACCTTAATGTAACACCCCCCGATTTAATAACCAATGCACAATCGTCATTATGTCATGGTCACTAAATTTCGGCGTGCTAACATTGTCAAATAACAAACTTTACAAAAATATTAATTATTTCGCATATGAGGAAAATAGGAGCCACGAATGAGTAGTTACATATATAACCAGTTAAATTATGAATTATAATATGTACTCGAATTACAGCATGTAATACTGGATAATCATCTTAAAACATACATATATCCAAAATACACTTTATATAGGTAATGCAAAATAAAATATAAACTACCCATAATATATTTACGACTAAGGAGTTGGGCACTCCATCGAATCCCGAATGCGTGAGGCAACTCTGGGCTCACCGGAGTAGTGAGAAATACAGGATAAGGTCTTCAATCGCAGTCCTCCTCATGGTCAAGGTCAGATCTCCAGTATGTTAAATACGTCTTGTCGGTCCAATTGACTCGTCGCACGTTAACACCACAAGTGAACACAATTCGAACGAACCCAATAGAACTCCCTTTGCGATGACATCACCGGATACAGTGGGTCAAACCAAGAAAATCCAAAAGAATCCAACCTCGTTCCCACTTACAGTCTTTAACCAAAAATTGACATAGAGTAAGAAAAGTACAAGAAAGAGGTAAGACATCCTACCATCATTACCAATCATAGCATCAAGAAACCAAACGGCGCAAAGCACCCACGTAGCATTTATGACAGCAATAATGGTAATAAACATTTAGTAGCAGTTACAATCAACCAAACAGGTTCCAGGTAGTCATATATATATATATATATATATATATATATATATACAGACATATCAGAAGTACAACAGTTCTAATTATAATAACAATGTATGCCAGATAATTCACGGACCCACTATGCATATGCATACAAAATCAAAATCCTACTCCATGGAGCTAGACACAAACGGTCGGAGAGAAAGATCAGGCGACATGTCTGTAACTAGGCTGCCGAGGCCAAAGTGCTATAATTCTGAATTTACCCACGTGCACATCATGGCATTATACAGACAGTCTGCACTAGATCGCGATATAGGACAGTGTCTCGGTGTGGATCGTCAGTGTGTTTGCATTGGTCTGCCCCACGGACAAAGAGCTACCAACTGCCCATTGCAAGGTACCTGCACCCTGACGCCCCCAAGGTCAACCGACGACCTACACTTGTCTATTCGCACCCGCACTAAGGTGTGTTCAACTACTAGGCAAGTAGGCCTTACGACAGTCCAACAGATATTCACAATGCATACAGACTCTATGCATAATCATGTATGATCATTATTACATACTATTCCATCATATGTCACAATTTGCCAAAGTAAGAATTAACACAAATAATGGTCACCCACATGGACCCACAATAGCATAATATTGTTGTTAAATAAATTAATACATTTTAAAGCGTATTATGAATTCTTGCTTAGGTTTAGCTTTACTTACGAGTTTGTCTCTAAAGGAATTCTCTTAGTTAATTTAATAAATCCTCTTAGGTAATTTATTCATATACACTTAGAAGGTTATTCTAAGATCTCAAAATCTCACACTCTCATGTTCTTACCCTAATTAAAATTATCCAAAGTCTTATGAAAATTTCATTCTTGGTTCTTTAAAATTTATGAATCTCAGTATATTTTAATTTCCCAATTTGCTAATTATTGCATCCTGTTACCACTAATTAAATCACTAAGTGTTAGACGATAATTATAATTTTTGGATTCGACGAAGAAGTGTCTCTAGTGTAATATTGAAGCTGCCTTTCGACGAAAAATGACCTGACAGAAACAACATTAGTAGAAAGATATTGGTCAGAAGTCTAAACTCGATGGATTTTGACATTGTGTTTAGTGGTCAGAGATCTAAACTCGACGGATTTTGACATTGTGTTTGGTGGTCAGAAATCTAAACTCGACGAATTTTGACATTCGACGGAAATGGTCAGAAGTCTAAACTCGACAGATTTTGACATTGTGTTTGGTGGTCAGAAATCTAAACTCGACGGATTTTGACATTCGACGGAAATGGTCAGAAGTCTACACTCGACGGATTTTGACATTCGACGAAAATGGTCAGAAGTCTAAACTTGACGAATTTTGACATTCGACGGAAATGGTCAGAAGTCTAAACTCGACGGATTTTGACATTGTGTTTGGTGGTCAAAAATCTAAACTTGACGGATTTTGACATTCGACGAAAATGGTCAGAAGTCTACACTCGACGGATTTTGACATTCGATGAAAATGGTCAGAAGTCTAAACTCGACGGATTTTGACATTCGACGGAAATGGTCAGAAGTCTACACTCGACGAATTTTGACATTGTGTTTGGTGGTCAGAAATCTAAACTCGACGGATTTTGACATTCGACGGAAATGGTCAGAAGTCTAAACTTGACGGATTTTGACATTCGACGGAAATGATCAGAAGTCTAAACTCGATGGATTTTAACATTTCACTAAATGATCAGGATATCATATTCGACGAGTTTGGCCAGGGGTTCATACTGTTACTGGTTTTCACATGAAATTTCTAAATTTCTGGGCTCAACACCTTGACCATCCGAGAACCAATCAGAAGTCATTCCCTTCCATATTACACATTCCAATACATCCAGATATATATCAAAACACACAAACAATCAAATAGCACACATATAATACAAACAACATGCAAAAACAGAATGACCCTCAACACCAATCACAGACGTTCCTAAATGCTAAAATAGGTTGAGGAGGAGTGTCTTCCTCTTACCTTAGAGAAGAACAAGGAAAGCAAGCTCCTTTTTGTCCTTGAAATTCGGTTCTTCACCACCACCAAACCTTGGTGTTCAAATCCATAAAAATCAAGAGCAACGATTGGAAATGGCATCCATAGTCACTAATGTGACCATGGAACACGAAGATGGGGAGAAAGGAGAAGAAAGTTGAGAGCTTTACCTTAAAGCTTCAACCTTTAAGCTTCAAAGTAGAAGAGAATGAAGATGAAGAGAATGCAGAACTTTGAAGATGATTTCCTCAATGATGGTGGTCCTCCAACACAGAATGGTGCTAGGATTGTGACGGTTTGAAGAACAAAATGGAGGTGTGGGTGGGTGGTGTTGCTGCTGTGGGGTGAAAGAGAAGAGAGAAAGATGAGTGAATAGTGAGCTGCGTACAGGGAGGAGGGGAAAAGGTGAGAAAGAAAATGAATTAGACCCCCAAATAGCCAAATGTGTAGCACCCAAGAAAAGGAGGAGAGAGAAAAAATATAAAATGGTTGGAGGAAGCTTCCTTGAGAAGTTTCGCGCGTTCCTCGATAAAGTGTATAGTTAGCTTGTCTCCAAATTAAATACATCTGACAGATGATTAATTACACTGTTAAAATTATTTTCTCAGTGAATAAAAGTTACAACTGATGAAAATAATATTTTATTATTCATCAGATAATTTTATGATACAGTAATTTTATTTAGCAGATAAAACCTCAAAAAATGCAAACCTCGCAAACTGTGCCTGGCCTCAGGTTTAGTAAGATCCCCCGTCGACACGTTGACAGTTCAAGGTTTACCAGCCTCAGGGAAAACGTTTCGTTATCCCGGCTCCGCTCAGTGCATACGCAAAACGAGAAATATATTAAAATATTTATCATTTCTAGAAAAATCCACAAAAAATCCTAAAAAATCATAAATATTATAAAATAATTATTTAAAATGAAATAAATAATTTTTGGGATGTTACAGAGCACGGTGAGGGCACGGCTAGGTGATAACGGTGAGGGCGCGGCTCGGTGAGAAGGAAACAGATGCTCGGGGAGAAGGAAATAGGTTCATAAATTGTGTTGTAATTTCTGAATAGGGGTTTTTGAAACTAAGTTTAATCATTTTATTTTGAAGACATTAGAGACAAAAACAATACGTCTCTATCTTATATAAATAATAATAATTTTATTAATTAAATTATATAAATTGGTTAGAGATGGAAAAGAAAGGTAATTAGAGACGGACTATTCAGAGATGATAAATTTCATCTCTAAATTTCATCTGTAAAATAGTTTGACTTTTTAAAACTCAAGATTGATCGTGTATAGATGAAATTAGAGATGAAAAAATCTGAGACGGATAAATTTTGTCTCTAAATTTCATCTCTAAGCATATTTGATTTTAAATTGACCTAGTAGAGATGGAATTAGAGACAAAAAATTTTGAGATGGATCAATTCCGTCTCTAAATTCTGTCTCTAAGTTTTAAATTTTACTCTCCCTCTCTAAATCATCAAATCTGTCTCTGTTTCCATCTCTATTAGAGAAAGAATTTTGTCCATCTCTAAATTCCATCTCTAAATCATAATTTTCTAGTTATGACACCTATTTTTTTTCTATTTTCTTTTCTTTCTATTGTTGTGCACAGCCCACGATGCAGCTCTCTCCATCTCTTCACTGTAGCTTTGCTTTTAAAGAGCAAATATAGCTAACTGCCTACATGTTCAACGGGCAATCAAGGAATAAGGAATTTTAATTCCTTTTAAATATCTCCACCATCAAGTCAATTCCTTCAATTCTTTTTTCTTTTCTTTTCTTTTTTCTTTATTTTTGAACTACTTTCTTTTTCTTATTTTGGGCTTTGAATCCTCTTTTGAATTTAATTGGGCTTTGACTTGCTCTCTATAAACTCTAAAATTAAACATAAAAATCTATTTAAGAATATTTTAAAGTAAATAGAAATTTAAAAACACACATTAATTCCAATAATTTCCATTTGTAACACCTGTGAAAATATGATAGACTTGTATATGGTTACGGATGTAGCCTAATACCTGAATACCATGACTATTAAGTTTTGTGGCTTTTTGAGCACGTTTAGTCACTTTACTATAACACTATGTGTGAAATATAGCTGTTATTGGCCTTGGTTTTGACTTAAACTGCTTAGTTAGTGGAGATAAATGTGGAGAGTTCATTTCTAGGTCACAAATGTTTGAATTGTGTTACAGTTAATTTTTTAGGATAATCGAAGTTAGTTTGACATTTTTAAGCATACTAGTTGAATGTTTTAATGTTGGATTAACCCCCAAAAGATATGGAAAAATGTGGAAATGGTGAAACAAGATTTTTATTGAATTCTAAGATTTATTTTCAACTTGTTGGAAGTTAGAAAACTGAATTTGAATAAATCTAAATGTTCTTAACAGATCTTATATAACAGTATAGCCATTTAAGCGACTAAGTGATTGATCTGTTGATTATTCCTATATTTTAGTTGCCTTATAATTGATTCATTGAACTCCATTTATGCTTAATCGTCATCATTTAGCTTAGTTTCTGATATCAAACCCGAATTGGATCATTATTGTGAAACTTTGCTTAAATATGTTCATTTGCACTCATAATTGAATTATGCTTTTCAGTCACTGGGCTTCTTAAGGTTCAATTAGGTTTAATTAAGTTGGTGTTGACATATTTTATGATATTGAGCCTAATTGGATCATTGAAGGAATTATTGCATGAATTAGCCTCAATTTATCCCTTTGACAATGTTCAGTAAACTAGCTATAATTTGAGTTTCAAATATCTGATTGATGTGATTTTAGTCTTGTAGGAAAGCTAGGACAATTCCTTACTACTTTCATGAAGACCTCAAAGGTCCAATCACATGTTTGGATAACTCAAATTGGAGTTGAAACAAGAACTAGGGTGCTGATTCTGACAGCTTAACCTTTATGTACTGTTCATGGCATATTTCGAGCTACAAGTTGTCAAATGAGCTGAAATTTTGATGGTTGATAGTTAAGATCCAAATCTACAACTTTCATGTTGAACACTTTTCCCGATTTAGAGGTTTAAGGGGTCATATTGAGCTTGGAAGTCAGGTTATAGGACCAGAGTCAGAATACAGGGCCTGCGTCAAAATACACGGTCGTGTATGACCACTAGAACTCAATTATTGCAAACTTCTGTGCGAAGTTTGTGTTGGGGGCCTATATATTGACACTCTTGGCACGTTTTGAAGAGAGTTCTGACCTAGGAGAGCAGCTACAACTCCTTGGAGAAGGAGAGGGGAGTCTTAGATCAAAGATTGGAGTCTCGGGTTCGAGCAATTGGAGATCCATCTTCCTCAATCCTCAGAAACTCATTTGCTTTAGTTTTTCTTCTGCACTTTGTTTTTCATGTTTTTCTTTCTCAGTTTTTGTTGTGATTTCCTTCTAGCTATGTGTAACTAAACCTCCCTTGGTTAAGGAGGTGATGAAACCACTAGTATTGATGTTGTGAATCTTGCATATTTGATTATTTCAACACATTTATGTCTTTATTCATATATTTCTGAATCTATTATTGGTATGAAGGTTTTTGTACTTGTTCCCACTTTCAAAGTGGTAGATTTGGGTTTATTATGCGCAGTTGCCGTAATAGATCTAGAGAAATATTTGTTCTAAGTAATTTAATCTCGGTGTGTGATTAGATCTTAGTGTGATTGGTTTTCTAAATCTTAATGCAATTATTGGATAGTTGTAAGAGCGGTTGCTTTATGACTAATCAATGATTAGGAGTTGATTTGAGCAGTTGCTAAATTGGCCAACACTTATGGAAAATAGAGATTTTACTCTCACAATTGCATAAAAACATAATTGAACATGTTGGAATAAAAGGATATGTGGGTTTACATCATCATATAAATCTAGTGGTGGATTCAATCTCTTAACTAATTTTCTTATATTGTTGATTCCAGTTCATTTATTGTTATTACCTTTGAAACTGTTCATTGTTCATCAAAACTCTAAAAACCCCCTATTTACTGTTTATTGTCAATCATAGTCTAAATTGGGAATTGTTTAAAAGTGTTAATTGAATTGGTTCTCTGTGGATCGACCCTTACTAACTACAACTAGTTGTAAGGTTTTTATTTTTTGGTGGGCCTGAAAACTGATTTCTATCTGAATTTTAATCACTATATCCTCACGCATCAGAAATTTGGCGCCGTTGCCGGGGAGCCAATTTATCAATGACACTATTAATTTATTTCCTATTTTTACTCTATTTTTTGTTTTTGTTTTTATATTTGATTCTTTATTTCTTAGTGTCTTGTAGGTGTTGATGTCCATTAATCATGAATGCTTGTGGGATTTGCTTATCACCTAGACATATCTCTGATTTGTGTCCCACTTTCCTAGTGGACACAAATAAGGAAGTAGAGGCAGTATGGGGATATTCTGAACCTTCCAACAACTACAACCCCTACTCCAATACATATTATCCAGAGTGGTCGGAATATCCTAACTTGAGTTATGGACAGCAGCCTCAGAATCAACCTTCAGCCTATGAACTTCCAGAATTTCAGCAGAGGCAAACACTTTTTCTTCCAGGACAGCAGCAAGTTCAAAATCCTTGGCAACCTGAACCTTCATTGGAGGAACTAATAAGACATATTGCCATTGATACTATACAGTTCCAACAAGAAACAAGGGCCGCAATCAATAACATGCAAAACTCTTTGGAGCAGTTAGCCATAGAACTCAGCAATATGCAGAGCCTAAATTCTGAAGGACTTCCCTCACAACCCGAAGAGGATGTGATGGAAGATCCTAGTGCTGTCACATTGCAAAGTGGAAAGACGTTGGATGAACCCACCTCTCCTCCACAAACCACTACAGAGAAAGACCAAGAGCCTAAACAGGTAAATGACGAAGGGAAAAACTTTGAAGCCCCCAAGGTAAGTAATCCTGAACCCCTTCTTAATGTAGTGGAGGAGCAACATGATGAGTTGTGTGATGAATTTCTTGATTTTATTGGTTTCAATAATTATATTCATTGCTACTCATGTACTGATATCATATGTGCTAGTCATGCTGAGATCTCTGCAGAGTTGAAAGTTGATGATTCTGTTTACAAAGCAGAATCTAAGACCCAAAAGGAGGAGGAATTGCAGGCCATGGAAGAATTTTTAGAAAAGGAAGAAGAGCACCCGATGACGGTCACTACTAAAGTGAACTTTGTTTTTGGGCCATCATTAAGTAAAAACAATGCACATGAAGCTGATAAAGTGCACATATTACTTTTCAGTGGTGAAGCCAAGGAAAATAAGGGCCAATGGGATCCTGGTGGAAGCCCTTATGCTGCAAGCTTACTTTGTTCATCACACTTCAACCAATGGGATCCTGGTGAAAGCTATCATATTATTTCAACTACAGCTTGGTCATCACACTTCAACCAATAAGACCCCGGTGAAAGCTATCATGTTGTCTTAACTATAGCTTGGTCATCATGTTTTAATAAATGGGATCCTGGTGGAGTCTTTTCACCTACCTCACTTGATAAAGCCAATAAACACTGTCTCAAGTCTTTTTATGAGCTTCTGGAAAGTGTGGAAGTGAAAGTGTTGACCTTTTACCATCCACATTATAAAGATCAATGAGGGTCATAACGTCGGGCTAAGGACAATAAACTAAGCGCTCATTGGGAGGCAACCCAACCAGATTTGCTTTCTTTATCCTTTTTATTTTGTGTTTTTATTAGTTTTTTATTTTATGTTTTTATCTATTTGTTGAGTGTGAGCATGTGAATCTTTGGAGAACCTTGTGTTTGGTTTGATTAATTGTGTGTTTGAATGCATTGATTATTTGAATGTTAATTGTGTGGACTGAATTTAATGGAAATCAAGCAAAACTTTAGGAATTACTTCCTTTGTGGTGTTGTTGTTTTGTTCTTCTAAATGCTGAATCATGTTCTTTGGGAATGATTTCATTCAATTGAGAAGTTAAATTTTAAGTTCAAGATGAATGGATTGAGTAAAGAGTTTTACTCTTGAGATGCATTCTTATGAATATGTGCCTTATGAACTTCGTCGATTTTTGGGATCCCCTCAAGCATGATGAGTTTTAGTCTTGGGAATCTGACTTTAAAAGACCTTGACTTGTGTTTTTGAACTGATTTCTTATTGTTTTTCAAAGAACATCATCATCCATAAGAATTTTCCTATCATCTCAGTGTTAATCGAGTCATGTAGATTTCCCCTCATTTCCCCATTAATGTACCCCCCTTAGTTTCCATTGTATTTTCATTCTCTTGTATTGTGTACATTTGGGATTTGATTTGCACTATTGATTTGCTAGTTTCATTCATAGTTGATTTGTTTATGCTTTCGGTTGTGATATAGCTGTTTTTGCTTATTTTCCTTTTCTGGATGTGTGTAGCATTCTCTTTGTCATTGTTTCTCCTTTTCTGGATGTGTGTAGCATTGAGGACAATGCTTGTTTTAAGTGTGGGGGTGTGGATACTTCTCCATTGTTCTATTGTGAATACTGTTGATTTCTGAATTGTTCTCCTGGGATTTGAATGACTGATTGAACTTTCTTGGGGTGAGTGTATTTGATCTTGATGATGTTGTTCTTCTTGTGATACTTTCCATTGGGCTTTTAAAGTTTCTGATAAGCTTTCAAGTGATGTGATTATTGAGCAATTGACCCAAATTTTTGAAGAAAAAAAAAACCTTTGAGCATGATTGAATGAACTTTCTGGTTAGTGATCTTGTCGGGTGAAATTCTAAAAAATTAAAGGGGTTTAATTGAAAATGATGAATCGAAACCTAGTGAGTTTTTGGGATTTGTTGTAAATGGCTAACTTTAGGCCATTTTGGATCCTTGATTGTGTGATTCCACTCATGGTTATTGTGCTTTTCAGAACTTGTCTTGGTTCTCTTTTAAGCTGCTAATGACCACCGCATGCATTTGAAATGATAAAGGCAATTTTCTTTTAAATAACTACTGGCCAAATAGCCATCCTTGCATTTTTTCCATTGATTAACCCTTTTGAGCCTAATTGACTAAATTTCCTTCTATCTAAGCTCAATTTAAACCTAAAAGTGAAAAATTATTTTACTACCCTACCTTAGGGAGTAGAAGAGCTTTATGATTATGATGGAAATTGGTTCTTGAATAAGTGTGGGGGTATTTGAATTAATGATGTATTTGCCTAGCTATGTTTATATATAAAAGTCTCATGCTGGCAAAATATCATTGTGAATAGGACGTAAGGTGTGTATATATATATATGTAATTAAAGTTAAAAAAAAGTCAGGAAAAAGGATAAGGTACATAATAGGAATTCGAATTTGAAGACTATTGGGAAATTCTGTGTAATGATTGAATATCTCTCCATTTTGCTCTTCTAGTTCCTGTGGTCTAACTTTGTCTATCTTTGATGTATCCTACCTTAACCCTGACCCCATTACAACCTGAATAAAGTCCTTTTGATCTCTGTTTGCATGTGGTCTGAGTAGTGGAGAAGTAGAGGCTTGACAAGCCTATGGTAAAGCATATTCTTATGAGTTGGTTGAGTGAAAACACAAGCTTGAAACACTTGAGTGAGAGAGCATATTAGTGAGGATTTATCATGATTGATTGAACCCTGAAATTTGATTGATTTTGCTTGTCAACTTGGATTGCTAAGAAAGGGAATTATGAATTGTTTAAATGCTTTGAAAACTAAAAGCATAAAGGTCTTTGCTCATTATTCTGCATTTGCTTGGCTTATTGTGAAACTATGTTGAACTGTATATTTTTGCCCAGGAGTGCAAAAGGCTAAGTGTGGGGGTAATTGATCTATTGATTATTCCTATATTTTAGTTGCCTTATAATTGATTCATAGAAACTCCATTTGTGCTTAATCGTCATCATTTAGCTTAGTTTCTGATATCAAACCCGAATTGGATCATTACTATGAAACTTTACTTAAATATGTTCATTTGCACTCATAATTGAATTATGCTTTTCAGTCACTGGGCTTCTTAAGGTTCAATTAGGTTTAATTAAGTTAGTTTTGACATATTTTATGATATTGAGCCTAATTGGATCATTGAAGGAATTATTGCATGAATTAGCCTCAATTTATCCCTTTGACAATGTTCAGTAAACTAGCTATAATTTGAGTTTCAAATATCTGATTGATGTGATTTTGATCTTGTAGGAAATCTAAGACAATTTCGTACTACTTTCATGAAGACCTTAAAGGCTCAATCACACGTTTGGATAACTCAAATTGGAGTTGAAGCAAGAACTAGGGTGCTGATCCTGACAGCTTAACCTTTATGTACTGTTCATGGCATATCTTGAGCTACAAGTTGTTAAATGAGCTGAAATTTTGATCGTTGATAATTAAGATCCAAATCTACAACTTTCATGTTGAACACTCTTTCAGATTTGGAGGTCTAAGGGGTCATATTGAGCTTGGAAGTCAGATTATAGGACCAGAGTCAGAATACAGGGCCTACGTCAGAATACACGGCCGTGTATGACCACCAGAACTCAATTATTGCAAACTTCTGCGTGAAGTTTGTGTTGGAGGCCTATATATTGACACTCTTGGCATGTTTTGAAGAGAGTTCTGACCTAGGAGAGCAGCTACAACTCCTTGGAGAAGGAGAGGGGAGTCTTGGATCAAAGATTGGAGTCTCGGGTTCGAGCAATCGGAGATCCATCTTCCTCAATCCTCAGAAACTCGTTTGCTTTTGTTTTTCTTCTGCACTTTATTTTTCATGTTATTCTTTCTCAGTTTTTCTTGTGATTTCCTTCTAGCTATGTGTAACTAAACCTCCCTTGGTTAAGGAGGTGATGAAACCACTAGTATTAATGTTGTGAATCTTGCATATTTGATTATTTCAATAAAGTTATGTCTTTATTCATATATTTCTGAATCTATTGTTGGTATGGAGATTTTTGTACTTGTTCCCACTTTCAAAGTGATAGATCTGGGTTTATTATGCGCGATTGCGGTAGTAGATCTAGCGGAATATATGATGTTCATGTGGGTATAATTATCTTTATACTATTTACCAGTTATAAAAGTGGTAGATCTGGGTTTATTATGCGCGGTTGCGGTAATAGATTTAGAGAAATATATGCTCTACGTAATTTAATCCCGGTGTGTGATTAGATCTTAGTGTGATTGGTTTTCTAAATCTTAATGTAATTGTTGGATAGTTGTAAGAGCGGTTGCTTTATGACTAATCAGTGATTAGGAGTTGATTTGAGCGGTTGCTAAATTGGCCAACACTTAAGGAAAACAAAGATTTTACTCTCACAATTGCATAAAAACATAATTGAACATGTTGGAATAAAAGGATATGTGGGTTTACATCATCATATAAATCTAGTGATGGATTCAATCTCTTAACTAATTTTCTTATATTGTTGATTCCAGTTCATTTATTGTTATTACCTTTGAAACTGTTCATTGTTCATCAAAACTCTAAAAACCCCCCTATTTACTGTTTACTGTCAATCATAGTCTAAATTGGGAATTGTTTAAAAGTGTTAATTGAATTGGTTCTCTGTGGATCGACCCTTACTAACTACAACTAGTTGTAAGGTTTTTATTTTCTAGTGGGCCTGACAACTGATTTCTATCTGATGTGTGAGGATATAGTGATTAAAATTCAGATAGAAATCAGTTGTTAGGCCCACCAGAAAATAAAAACCTTACAACTAGTTGTAGTTAGTAAAGGTCGATCCACAGAGAACCAATTCAATTAACACTTTTAAACAATTCCCAATTTAGACTATGATTGACAGTAAACAGTAAATAGGGGGTTTTTGGAGTTTTGATGAACAATGAACAGTTTCAAAGGTAATAACAATAAATGAACTGAAATCAACAATATAAGAAAATTGGTTAAGAGATTGAATCCACCACTAGATTTATATAATGATGTAAACCCACATATCCTTTTATTCCAACATGTTCAATTATGTTTTTATGCAATTATGAGAGTAAAGTCTCTATTTTCCTTAAGTGTTGGCCAATTTAGCAACCGCTCAAATCAACTCCTAATCACTGATTAGTCATAAAGCAACCGCTCTTACAACTATCCAACAATTGCATTAAGATTTAGAAAACCAATCACACTAAGATCTAATCACACACCGGGATTAAATTACTTAGAACATATATTTCTCTAGATCTATTACCGCAACCGCGCATAATAAACCCAGATCTACCACTTTTATAACTGGTAAATAGTATAAAGATAATTATACCCACATGAACATCATATATTCTGCTAGATCTACTACCCCAATCACGCATAATAAACCTAGATCTACTACTTTGAAAGTGGAAACAAGTACAAAAACCTTCATACCAACAATAGATTCAGAAATATATGAATAAAGACATAACTGTGTTGAAATAATCAAATATGCAAGATTCACAACATCAATACTAGTGGTTTCATCACCTCCTTAACCAAGGGAGGTTTAGTTACATATAGTGCAGAAGGAAAACTAAAGCAAACGAGTTTCTGAGGATTGAGGAAGATGGATCTCCGATTGCTCGAACCCGAGACTCCAATCTTTGATCCAAGACTCCCCTCTCCTTCTCCAAGGAGTTGTAGCTGCTCTCCTAGGTCAGAACTCTCTTCAAAACATGCCAAGAGTGTCAATATATAGGCCCCCAACACAAACTTCGCGCAGAAGTTTGCAATAATTGAGTTCTGCTGGTCATACATGGCCGTGTATTCTGATGCAGGCCCTGTATTCTAACTCTGGTCCTATAATCTGACTTCCAAGCTCAATATGACCCCTTAAACCTCTAAATCTGGAAAAGTGTTCAAAATGAAAGTTGTATATTTGGATCTTAACTATCAACCATAAAAATTTTAGCTCATTTGACAACTTGTAGCTCGAGATATGCCATGAACAGTACATAAAGGTTAAGCTATCAGGATCAGCATCCTAGTTCTTGCTTCAACTCCAATTTGAGTTATCCAAACGTGTGATTGGGCCTTTGAGGTCTTCATGAAAGTAGTAGGGAATTGTCTTAGCTTTCCTACAAGACCAAAATCACATCAATCAGATATTTGAAACTCAAATTATAGCTAGTTTACTGAACATTGTCAAAGGGATAAATTGAGGCTAATTCATGCAATAATTCCTTCAATGATCTAATTAGGCTCAATATCATAAAATATGTCAAAACCAACTTAATTAAACCTAATTGAACCTTTAGAAGCCCAGTGACTGAAAATCATAATTCAATTATGAGTGCAAATGAATATATTTAAGCAAAGTTTCACAGTAATGATCCAATTCGGGTTTGATATCAGAAACTAAGCTAAATGATGATGATTAAGTACAAATGGAGTTCAATGAATCAATTATAAGGCAACTAAAATATAGGAATAATCAACAGATCAGTGACCATACGGTTCTCATAGCTTCTACCTTGATTTAAAGGCTCAAACATGATATATTTTCTTATGTTCTCTTTTCGCTTCTACTACTGCAATTAGGGAGACCAAGAGGAAGACAAAGCAAGGAGGTTAAGCATTAACTAAGGAAAAAGGAAGATGAGGCAAGGAGTTGCTGAGTCACTTCTTTTCTGGCCATTAGAGGTAGGGAAAAATCTTGTTCTAACACTCTTTTTTCATCTCCTTCATTTTATCCATGGGTGGTTTGATGAGGGAAATGGATTTTTAGTATTGTTCTTTGATGATTTATGCTAGAATCTTGTTGTGAACTTTAGGATAACATGATTTTAGGTTGTTTGATGCTTGATGATGAGATTTCATCACTTAAACACCTAGGTTTTCTGTTGAGATAGAAGATGAGTTTAGGGTTCAAGATGGATGATTTGATTCCATGATTTATGGTTTTGAATGGAATTAAAGTGGTATAAGAGTTGTAATGTGTTAATGGATCCTTTGTGATGTGGAAAATCATGTGGGATTGATGTTCGTATTATTTGAGCACCTTTGTTCCTTAATGGAATAGTGTTTTCATCTGCAGAATTCTGCAGTTTCTACATCAGGTAACAAGCGCTTAGGCGCTGGGGAGATGGGCGTCTGAGCACACAATGTCCAAAAAAGCTTATGTGTGTTGCTATGCAACGAGCACCTAAACTCCCGTGTGGACGTGCCTGAGCCCATGTTGAGTGCCTAAGCACTCTTATGTGAGCGTCTGAGCACCCTTTGCTAGGAAAAATAGGGGAGACGCTCTGCCTCCCAAGCGCCTAAGTGCCCTAGGGGAAGCGCCTGAGCGCCATTCGCTAGAAAGAACATAACAGAGCCCTTATTTGAGGGAAATGAAGGGGCTCACTTGTGTGATGCTTTCTTTTATGCTTCTTAATGAGTAATGAGACTCTAATAGGAGTATTTAATGAAGTGTGAATGTGTTGAATCAAACGGATTTGTAATGCTAATTATATAGGATAATTAGACATGGCTATATATACATAATTTGTGTATTATGATGAATTGAGGAAATGAGTTTCCCTAAGTGTGAGAATTACTCATGTTTGCTCTTTTAAGAGTGTTAAAATACTTTTAGAAGTATTTGATGAAGTGTTTGTAAAATAAACTTGATATGCATATAAATCAGTTGTGGGGCTAATTATGGGAAGTAATTAGTAATTGTATTGCATGATATGATGAACATAGTTGAGGTGAGAGGTATCCTCTTTATGTTTGTTGTGATATTAAGGATGGATTTCCTTATGGTTTTGAGGATGGATTTCCTTGTTAATTATTTATAATCGTGTAATTGATGGAATTCACTACCCGGGGAGGATAGATTTTCTCTGTGATAATGATGACCGCGTAGTTGATGGACTTCACTACTCAGAGTGATGACTGCTGGATGTGATTTCCAGTACTTGTTCAAGGTTATGGATGTGATTTCCATTATTTTATTCAGGATTCATGCAGATCATGACATTGCCATGGACTTAATATCATAACATTATTTATTTCATGCTTAGGATATTGCATAGGAATAAACACTAGACATAATTTGGCATAGCATGATTGTATAGGCAGTTGCTATCATGACATGAACACATGACATTGCAATTGTATGGGCGATTGCGTATCTCTGAGATGGAGATGTTGTTTGCTTCTGTGATTGAAGTGTTAATATGATAATTAGGAATTTTATTTTAATGTGTGTGTATATATATATATATATATATATATATATATATATATATATATATATATATATATATATATATATATCTTGGTTTTAGAATACTTCTACTTGAGATATGTGATTTCTCACCCGATTGTGTTGCCATGTAAATCTAGGTGCAAGTTCTTCGAAAGGGAAGAAGAAGATGTATGAAGATTAGTATAGTTATAGGCTTGATGCTGACAAAGCTTGTATATTATGCTAGATCTTATTGTTTTGAAAGTTTATGTATTACAATGTGCCATTTGAGGTAATGATGTATATATATAACTTTTGTTATCGTGACTCTCCACAATTATTTATATAAATGTTATGGGCTTATTTGTTGTATGTTAGAAGTAGCATCACCAGTATTGATTATTCTTTTATATGATGATATATCTGGATGACAAATATTGGGATGTTATACTATTCACATTTTAACATTTTAGTCTAATAATAAGGTATTTAGAGAGCACTTTTGTACACTCATTAGGTGGTTATAACTGTTCTTCATATACTGATTTGAATTAGAGTATGATTATGTGGAGATTCTTCACTTTTCTTTTCTTCTAATGAACTTTCTCAGTACTTTCTCAAGACCTTCTAAGGTTGCACTTTTTCATGTTCATCATGAAACTTCTTAATTATTCCTTGAACTTTCTCAAATTAAAAAAGATGACCTTCTTATTTATCTCCAATCACCCATAATTGTTTTATACTTAATTCAGTCTTATATATGTTAAAATAATATAGAAGAACTCTACAAAGAACATGTTAAGCCATTCAAATCATTAAGCATAGTTGCATTTAATTTTTTGACATAGTTTGTTATCATTAAAACATAATATGCACAACTAAGCACAAAAGTGTTTTAAAGCTCATAATGACATTATGGATCAAAATGATATGAAAGTTTGCTAAAGAACCATAAGACTCTTTAATCTAATGAGTTTTCATATGTTGCTTATTCGCAATATAAAATATAAAGCCATCACCAGCTAAATTTAGAGTTGAATTTCCTAGATTTCTGGAAAACATTCAAGGTGATATTTTTGAATAATTATTCTACCATGTGGAATGGACCCTTTATGGTTTAATAAATGTAGACATAAGGCAGTCACATGTGTGCTTGTTATCACTCACAATCTAGCATTTGTGAGATTACTTGTACAAGTTATTCAATTAAAAACCCAATTTCTAGATAATGTAATTAATACATTTTGTCTTGATAATGCTAATGAGTATGCACCTCGAGTTTTTAGTGATTATTATGTGGCCATTGGAATAAATATTGAACACCCTATTGCTTGTATTCATATGCCTCCAATTGATAGCTATATAATAGTTCATGGAGAACAAAATTCCAAATTATGCTTGGGAGGATGCTATTTCAAACGTTGCAGCACTTGTTGGTATAAGGCTAACAAATTATCATAGATTTTTCGCTCTACAAATAGATTTTGGCTTGAAGCCAAATATTTCACATATAAAAATTTTCAAATGTGTGATATAGTTATGATTGCATCTTCTTATAACACCATAATGGGTCCCAAAAGAAAATTTGAGATTATATGTTATATATGAATGTTTCTAGCATTAGAGGGAGAGAATATGTAGATGGAAAAAGGGAATTATTTGAAATCTTTATAGCATTTAGATCCTCGAACTAGGCAATGTTAAAGATAATACATTTGCAAGGGATATCAAGTGAGTTATTAAATGCATTTTCTTTTGTATAGAAGGGATAACTAAATCCTATACCAGCTGTAAGTGCCCATTAGCCAAAGGTACGCCAAAAGCATGGTTGATCAATTGGTTCCAAAGATAACAAAACCTAGAAAAAGAAAGAGAGAAAATAATAATTCTAAGGAGACAAATAATCCTAAATAAGATACTCTTGATGAATAGGTTAGAGGCATAATCTGGACTATAGAATTTGTTCGAGTTTATGAAATAGTTCAGATGCCAAAAAATGTTTAGGTATTTAAAAAAATAATGAAATCTCAATAAATTATGTATCTATGAGGGAAAGAGAGAATCAAAAGGAAATTATTGTCAACAATATATTTAAATACAATGTAGCGTACAATATTATGAGAATGAGGATATTGAAATTAAAATAATTGAAGAATGATGACGTTTGAATAATTGGCCAAAATAGAAAAACGCTTTATAGGCAAAGTTGAACTCACTTGCAAATTTAAGCTTTAGAACAGGTTTTAAAATGGACCTGAAGTCCAATCCTCACAAAATGTAAAATTTGTTGTATACAAATTGGTGCTTGTGGGAAAAAAAATAAGGTCATTAGATATGAAGTAAAATTCATAGCACAAGATTTCTCAAAGAGACTAGATATTGACTATGAAAGACTTTATTTCTCATTGGTAAGTGCAATTAAATTTTGATAAATGATAAGGTTAGTTGCACTTGAAAAGCTAAATATATATGTAGGGGGTGTTGTATTATCTTGTATTTCACTTAAGAAGGATTTACATATGCTAATGATTTATCATATTGAACATTTCTTATTGTTTTAGCATTTGTATTTAAACTTCATTAGTTATTGAGTCAAGGTCAGTTAGTTGTACATGTCAGCAAGATTAGTTATGCAGTGTCAGCAAGTTAGTTGCTGTTAGAATTAGTTATGCAGCAAATAGTTGTGCAGCAAAGTTAGTTAGTTCATAGTTAGTTGTTAGTTAGTTGTACAACTATATAAAAACATATTCTATTTCAGTTTCTTCTTGATCTAATACAATTGAGTTTTCTTCAGTTCATTCTTAAAATAGTATTAGTAGGTAACAAATTCCCTACAAACTCTTCGTTCTTCCGCAAACTCTTTATTTTTTTCCAAACTCTTCATTCTTCTATTCTTTCTTGCGGAATTTTTTGTTTCTTGTATGATCCTCATGGCACGTTTTCAATCTTCCATTGATGATTCTTCAAATCCTTTCTTTATTCATCCTTCTGATTCTCCTGGCTTGATCTTGGTTTCTCAACCACTTACAAGAGATAATTACAATTAATGGAGCAAATCCATAAAAATGGCATTGAATGCCAAGAACAAGTTTGGTTTTGTTGATGGCACAATTTCTAAGCCTACAGATGAGGATTTGCAGCTTCTTTCTTCTTGGGAGCATAACAACAACATTGTTAGCTCTTGGCTGCTCAATTCATTTTCAAAGGAAATTATGGCAAGCATTATATATATTGATTCTGCAGTAGAGATTTGGCTGGAATTCTTAATATATTGAGCAATAATTTTTGGTTTATATCCATTATGTTATGTTATGCAATTGTTGATACATGTATTACAATTGTTTAACAATATTTTATTTATTTATATGCCTTTATAAAGGAATTTGTATTGAGTTCACTATAATTGCTATGAATGTTGATGATTTAAATATTATTGGTGATCTTACCCAAAAGTGGTTGATCACAATGGAAGTGGAATGCAACCCCAAGGTGAACTTTACTTGCAATGTTAAGGGTTCGAATCCTAGAGTCGTCACTTTGAGAGGGCTTTATCTAACCACTACCCCTGATCTGAAATTGCGAGAGCAATTTTTTACACAAAAAAAATTATGATCAAAAGTTCTTCTAAAACTACAGAAATAAAGAAAGATCTTTAAATGAAATATCTATGAAGGAAAGAGTTTTGTTCTAGATTATGGATTGAGCATTTGCCATTGAAATCGTTGTCCATTAACCTTGTTATATAACAAGAATCTTGATAGATCTTATATGTATAAATTACATCCATTGAATACATGCACTGATGATTGTTAGACTATTGGATGTGACAAAAGGATCCTTTTTTGACCTTGAGAAGATAACAAAGAAGCTATTGGTCTTGAAGTACCATTTTTTTAGTGCTATAGAAGCACTTATTCATATTGCTGTAGAAATGTGTTTGCCCTAATGATTTAGTGTGTTAAGTTTTGTAGATGACAAATACTATAAAAATATAATAAACATGCTACACACATGTGCTTAATTGAATATACTGTATCATGCATGATTATGTTACTTCATCTAGTTATATTTCACTTAATAATCATGCAATAAGATATGTGTAACATTCTTTATTAATATATCTAATAATTCTTTATATGTGTTGTAGTGGATAAATATTCAAGTTACTCTATGTGAACGAATATATGCATGATGCATTTCTAATGTTATATGCTAAGAAATTCATGCATATTGGGCATATAGTTTTATGTTGCATCCTTTATCGAACACACTAAGTAATTGATAGATGTCTTAATTGAATATGCTTAATTTGATAAGAATCTTCTATGCATGTTGGACATACTAGAGTTATATAATTGAAACATGTGCTAAATTATGAATTTGGACTAACTATGTTTTTCAAGTGAGTTATGCTTTGTAGGATAGTTCAAGTACTAAGAGTAAGCATTAAACAAGAAAGTGAAAGATCCTAATTATGCTCAACTCAATAAGAAGGAGAATGAAAATATGATCCAAGCTTTTGGAATATTTGAAGAGAATAATTTTTGAAAGTTTGGATTACATTAAGAAGCCTATGGACTCTTTTGGGTATATTATCTCTTATAGACTTTTTTCCAATGTAAAGATAGAAGTTTTGCATGATGAGAGCTCAAATAAGTTTTTCAATCTTTATAAATCATTTTTAACTTGATAAAATGTCCAACAAACATATTTTGAAAAGTTAGTTATGGTGGTATTTCAAAATTATAAAAAGTAGTTAAGTTTGAGTTTTGGAACTACAATCGTTATTTTTATCACAACTTTTAAAGTACCATGTGTTTGGACTTAAAACTTATTTCATATGAAAATAACTCAAAGAGCTTTTCAACAACTGGTCATTTGCTTAAAATAGATAAAAAATGAAGAAGATATTACTTTACGGTTAACTTTTGAAAATAATGTGCAGTAATCGATTATCCATAAGAAATAATTGATTATTTTATTTATCAAAAAGCTGAAAAAGTGTGAAGAACAAAATAATCAATTATGTCATGTAATAATCAATTATTACATGGCAAATAGTGGATCATCCACTTCAATAACTGATTATTCTCGATGTCAGAAACATTATAATGGCTAATAATGATGAGTTTTCACAGAAAATTATTTTTTTAATATTGCAAATGCCTATTTTATCACTTTGGTTATAAATATAAGTGAAGATTGAATCATTTAGCAATAATGAACTCATATTTCCAAATCATTACACTTGTTTAATCCATTTTCCATCAAAATTAGGTTTTGAGCTCTTCATTGTCAAAATCCTTATATTTTATTAGAACTTCAAGTTGTATATCTATTCTTTAAGAGAGTTTATCTTATAATATTTATTGTAAACACTTTGTTGAACACCTTATTTTGATTGTGTCTATTTTTAAATAATTTGATTTTTAAAAAAATTAAGAAAATGGGAAGTTAAAAAAATAAAATAAAAAGCTAAATTTTTTAAAAATTTGAAGATTATGAAAAGAAAAATAAAATGACCCACTTCACAGGTTGAAAGTCATTGGCCCAATTCTTGCAAAAATTAAAAATAAAGAAAAAATATAAATGATAAGAAATAATGTTGAATTTAAATGTGTCATGATGGTGATTTGGAGGTATTCAAACCATGAGAGTCTTGATTAGGCATTTATTGGTCTTGATTGCACAAATTGGTCGTAACTAATCTTGATTATGAAAAATTGACGCTGTTTGAATAATTGGATCTAACTGTTGAGAAAGAATTTAATTAATTTTAATGCTGGAATAAAAAAGAATGGGGGCTGATTTTTACGTTCATGCATAATTCCCCTTTTTGAGGCACAATACATAAACAACAACTTCTCCTGCACCCTCGTCAAAAAGCCACATAACACACACAATTTAGGGACATTCATTCGAACCATTTTTTATAAGAAAGAACACTTCCTCACACTCATCTTCACCCACGCTAAAGCACACATCACAGAGGACTTCATCTTCAACAACAAAGCCACCGCACCACATTGTCAACCCACTGCCCACCTTTCTAGCAACACATAGTGTTGAAAGAATATTTTTAAATATTATTATTGTTTGAATATTTTAATTGTACAAGTATGATTTATATTATATAAACTTTTGTCAATAATTACTTGCCTATAATATAGTTAAATTACAAAAAATAAAATTATTTTAATACAAGAATCAAATATATCCTAATAACAGAAATAAGGAAATAAATCAAATATGTCCTAATTAAATAAGGAAACAAATCAAGAAATATAATAAATAAGAAATAAAATCCTAAGAGATCATCTATGATACTCTAAAATATTTCAAGATACAATAAAGATACAATGATTGATAATGGCGGGGGTGTCAACTTAGTTGGGATGTCTGTCATTAGAGTGATGCTTTTGCATACCATTTTGCTTAAAAAAAATGAAGATATCTCAAAATATTTTTCAGATATTCTAACACTCCCCCTCAAGATAAAGTTTCCTAAGCTTGAGCTTGTAACAATTAAATAATTTGATTGTGTGATAGTGGCTGGGACGAAAACAGAGACGAGACCAGTGCATTTGGATAGACAAAGACATGGTCAGTGCATCTGGGACAAAGAGTCAGGCTAGTGTGAGTCATAACTAACATAAGTTACTATCGGAATGATCGTCGATGGGAAGAGAAGTCACCACTAATATGATTCATCCATAAGAGATGAGTCACTACCGGAATGATCGTCGGTGGGAAGAGAAGCCACTAGTATGATCTATTAGTGAGAAAAGAATGATATGACAAACACTGGCATTGAAGTATATGTAGAGATTGGTTTATTCTTAGTTCTCCCCCTTAATTAGGGAAGCGACATCGATGAAGGCTGATTGAAACCTAGCGATGAAGGCTGGTCTAATCAGCAATGAAAGCTGATTGAAATCCAACGATGAAGGCTAGTCTGATCAACAATGAAGGCTAACAAAAACAACAGAGGCTCCGAGATCACGAGCAATAAAACTAAATCTTAGTATGATGATAGTGAATAATGCTAAAGAATTCTAAGAACTCTATACCGCGAAAAGGAGAAATTCTTTTTAAGGTGGATACCATAGCTCTGATATCATGTTGAAAGAATATTTTTTACTATTGTTATTACTTGAATTTTTTAATTGTACAAGTATGATTTACATTATATAGACTTATGTTAATAACTACTTGTTTATAATAGAGCTAAATTATAGGAAATAAATATGTCCTAATACAAAAATCAAATATGTCTTAATAACGGAAATAAAGAAATAAATCAAATTTGTCCTAATTAAATAAGAAAACAAATCGGAAATATAATAAATAAGAAATAAATTCTAAAAGATCATCTATTATACTCTAAAATATTTCAAAATATAATTAAAATATTTTAAAATATTTTTCAAATATTCTAACATTTTTAGTAAAGCCACCAAGTGATCAAAATTTAGCACCCAAGTTACACACCCAGGACCAACAGTTAGATACACAAGCAGTCAATTGTGTGGCCTAAGCCAGCATACATGCAAGTCTCCATTAGCGATGCTTCTACATCCTCGCAAGCCAGTAGCTGGACCAGCACCTCCCAGCAACCTAGAAGCAACCTCTATCTTCCTAGTCGTCCACCAGCATCGTTCAAGCACCACAAAACCAAAACCACTCCGTCATGACCCAAGTGTCACCATTGACAGTGCTCATGCTCACGGTCCTAGAAGAATTCTCACGGTGTCACCACCAACACCTCGTTCTGGCATCCTTGCGAGCCAGCAGCCTACACAAGCTAGCATCAGTTGGCAATTTATCGCAGCTCAGACATACCTCGACATAGTCATCGAACTAGCCTAAGAATGTTAGGATATTAAATAAAGGAATTAGTTGAGCAGTCTATCAAATCTCAGAGAATGACAATCGTGGGAATTTTGAAGAGGGACTTTTAATTAGATGAAGAAGGATACAACTATTTGATAATGGATACAATAGTGATTAGCTACTTGGCTTGTCTTCTTCCTAATAGGATTAGGATAATGTCAATATGTTTTTGTTTGACATTCTGGTGTTCATACTGATAAGGATAGATTTTTGAGTCTGTTAGTGTGAGGCGTTGTTAGCTATTAGCTCTATTTTTTATCAGATTATGTATATCAAGTAGTTAGAGAGGCTTGTATATATAGGTGACCATGTAACCAAACTACATTAGCAGTAATACAAAATATTTCATTATAGTATCAGAGTAGGATGATTCAGATACTGAGAAAAAGTTGGAGAAGAAGGGCAATACCTCCGATGATAGCAAATCCCCATCTGTCATCATGCCTGTCTCACCCTACTATCTTAGTTCCTCGGATAATCCAAGAACACCTCTTGTAGCTGCACCTCTCAAGGGCAATAACTATCACACTTGGGCACGTTCGATGAAGACAACTCTACATGCGAAGACAAAGTTGGGCTTCATTAATGGAAGCATAAAGAAACCAACATTTCGTAGTCCAGATTATCAGAACTGGAAAAAGGCAGACTCAGTGGTGATAGGTTGGATCATAAACTCCACTGATCTAAGTTTGCACAGGAGCATTTCACATGCAACCATTGCAAGGGACGTCTAGTTGGATTTAGAGGAATAGTTTACTCATACTATTGCATTAAGGATTCATCAACTATGGCATACTCTTTGTCTGATGGAGCAGGAATTAGAAACAAACGTGATAAAATTTTATACCAAGTTCAAGAATCTCCTTGATGAACTGAACAAATTGCAGCCACTCGGAGAATGTACATGTGGAGCCTCAAAAGAATTGATGCAGAGAGAAGAAGATCATTGTGTTCACTTGTTCCTTGGCAGCCTTAATAATGAGCGATTTGATCACATTAAGACCACCATCCTTAACAAGAAGCCATTACATTCTCTCCAATGTGTGTTTAATCACATTCTAAGGGAAGAAGCTCATTTCACTGCAGAAAAGGATAGAATAATCAAACCTGAATCAGGTGCAGCCTTTTACACACCTAATGGAAGTAAGCAAAGGAAACGAGATGGACCCAAGCCGAAATGTGATCACTGTAACACCCTTGTGGGGATGTCACATTTATGAATGCAATAAAATAAAATAAAATAAAATAAAACTCTTACCCAAGTTGTAAAACATTTGTTACTTAAATAATATTTGTGGTAAATATTTTTTCCTTTTATACTTATAACATTAAATAAAATAATACGAAACACGAAATATAACAAAACATAGTCACACCATAATATACATATGAGTTTTTCTTTAGTACACACATAATTTACATCTACGATTATCTAACAAAGCAGTAAAAAGACAACATAAAACTAACACATAGTATTGCCCAAGTGCATATCGAAAGATTTCTAACCCTCCGATGGATCATCTTCAGAAAGATCATCGTAGTTTAGAATTCCTAGAGATCTCACAGCGCTACGGATACGAGTCCGGGCTGTTGACTCACTACTGAGCTCGCTAGGCGCATGGAATATTCCTTGCCAGTAACGCCTAAGAGTTAGAGGTAACTCTAGATGTAAATAGAACATAGTAGTAAATATAACATCTCCATCATATTCTCTACATAGGGACACAGTCAAACGTCCCACGTAGACAACTGTTCCTCTATCCACTCTCATACGCCAGGCTTCCGAACCTCCGTGAAACTCTAGTCTCACAAAATCGAAGAATCCCGGCAATGCCATGATCTGAAGATCAGTCTTGAAGATAAGGGTGGTCTATCTGTTCACCGTCCTCGTACAGCTCGCCCGGCTGTTGCTCGTCCAAATACTGTATCTCGAGAGGCTGTTCCTCCTCTTCCTCAAACTCTTTACAGAAATAATATAATAATACAGAGAAAAGCAAATAGAGAGGTGAGACAATTTACACCATTACCCGCATGGCAATAAAGAAAACGATAATACAACACATGACAATACAATACATATTAAAATAACATATACCATTATATCATGCATAATATATCAAAGCAATAGATCATACATTTTATCACAGATTATGGTAAACAGTAAAATGCAGATAATGCATGAACACACACTGACTCGTTCCTACTCCATGGAGCTAAACACGGATATCTGAGAGAATGATCCGAATAGAACTAATAATACTTTATGGCTACCCAACCAAACTATTGCACTATCTAACGTTGTGTCTATAACCCACAGTCCAATCATTGTGTAGTAGTACACAGTCCATACATCGTGCACTACAGGTATAGTACGTAGTAGTCCCTCAAGATCTCGATTAAGAATAGTGCTTATCAAGGCCATTAGTGTGTTGCCCGTTACCACGGCCTAGAGGAGCAACCCACTGTCCCCATGTGGAATTCTCCGCACACTAATGCCTCCAAGTTCATATAATGAACCACACTACGCCTATCATACCAAAATACGGTGTAATTTATCTCATCAATCAATCACCAATTATCAACCAAATTGGCACAACACTCTAAGTGTGATCTAAAATTACAAAAATACCCTTAATATCCATATTTTACCATAATTATGAAAATACCCTTAGTAACAATACTCCAAAATATAGCCTGTCCCACCTGACAGTACTATCTCACAACATGTCCGGGTCCACAACTTTGACCCGACAGTAAAACTCACTGTATCGTTTAATCGCGTAAAAATTTTATTGCATTTTCACAATCGCGTCATTTTCATAAACGTTTTTAAATCGCGTAAATATATTTTAACATTTTTGAATATTGCGTAATATTTTTAAATCATTTTCTCAATCGCGAAAGATTTTTAATTCATTTTCTTAACCGAATAGCTTAAAATCATCATTTTAAATATGTGTAGACTATGTCTAGTACATTTAAAATACGTAGAGTATTTTTCTTGTGTTACAACTATTTTTCTTGCCTATAAAATCAGTATAAGGTATTTTTAACGTTTTCCTCTAAATTCTGTTTATTTTGATTCTACCCATCAGTTACACTTTGAAATTTGCTAACGCGCTTTAAAACTTAGAGAGTGAGCTCTACGTTAGTATTTTTCAAGCGTTTACTTTAATTCTTACTCATAATAAATTATGTTAAATTTAGAATTCTAAACTAAATTTATTTATTTCATCTCTCAAAGATTCATTGGGAATCAGTTTCTTTTGCAAATCAATTACCTAACCTATCTTGGAAAATAAAATGGCATTCAAATTATACGTTGAATGGCATGTTGGCCATAATTAACCTAAATCATTCTTAAATTTATTTATTTACCTAGATTCTTTAAATCATTGATTTAGAAAATGGTTGAAAACATTTTGGTTCTCTATTTGATGATAAGGCCGTGAGCCTCATAGTGTTCTTTGGAACACTCATGCAAATCGTTATATGTTATTCACATCCTACTTTAATAATTACACAATTATAAACACATACAACTATAAACACATACAATATACATACAATATATTTTAAAGCTAAGGACATGAGTCAAAATAAATCACAAATAGGAAAGCATTTAAACAATCACACAATTAATAAAAATAATAAACAACCACACAAATGAATCCTTATGGATTCTTTATACACAAATAATCCATTTTCCCATCACCACTTAGGGTTGATGAGATTAAATCTCTCTCTTACCTCTTGAAGACAATAATTGGTTAGTCTCCTCCTTCTCTTTAAAATTTCGTATATCCTCTAAACAAATTCCTAAAATTCTTAAACAATTAGTAAAAACACATACAATGATCAATATTGAAAAACCATGGAACAATCATGGATAGGAAAATTAAAAATCAAACTTTGAACCAAAGAATCAAAACTTACCCTTAGGGAAGTAAACAAAAGCTTCGATTTTGGACGAGATAGAGTAGGTTTTTGGCAAAACCTTGTTAAGGAAAAGTATTTAGAATATGATTTTGGTTTAAGAAATATGAAGAGGTAAAATTATGGAGGATTAGTGGTGTGGGTTTGGGTGTTGGCCGAATATAGAGAGAGAAAGTGGAAGAGAAAGTTTGCTTGGGTTCTTGGTGTTTTTGCAGAGAATGGATAGCTTTGATTAGAATAAGTGTAAAATGTAAATATTGAGTGTGTAAAATGATGGGCTGCCGTGAGGTGAGTGTGTTGGGAATTGCGGATCAAAATATCTCGCAGCGGAATAATAGGATTCCCACACAGGATCCATGCGAAAAGTCCATAATCCGAGTTTTTAAAATTTACCTCTTGAAGCGTGATAAACACAAGCGAGGTGAATCACCAACACCGTAATAGCGACGATGTTTCTGCAGTATCCACACGAACAGACTTGCAAAATGAGTCACGCCTCTGTTTCGCGGTGCTAGCTACGAATAGAAGAGAAGAACCTTTCACTGTCTCTCACTCACTTTCTTAGGTGCGGCTAGGGTTGTGATGTAACCTCTATAGCAGCCCCTTAATAGTACTATTTATAATAGTGGCTGCCTTAAGTGAGTGTGAGCGGTAGCAAGGTAAGTCAGTGCAACCCTAAAACCCATCTGTCATGAGTTAGGCCCACAATTGAATCCGAGTCCAACTTGGATCCTTATTGCTCAATTTAGTCTGTTCTAAGTGTGCGACCTGCGGTTCTCATGACGTTGGTAGTAATATTAAAATCTCATTTTAATATTACAAACAAGATGAATGTGATCTAGCAACACATCATCAATTTGCTACCCAAGTAATGAGAATGTCGGTGATTTGACATAACCTATCCATGATCAATGTTTCCGTGTAGTTTAGTCACTTTGTCAAGATATCTAGATTGAACACAAGGCATGGAATCGTCACCCTTGTATAGTCCAATCATTCGTTTCACGATACTTGAGTAGACTTTGTAACAATAAATGAGATCAATATCTCATATTGACTCATTTGAGCATGGCCATGCATTTCGCATCTCACTCAATCGGGGACCCGAAGATATCGCTCTGTTATGTAGGAGTGACAAATTCCATCTAGGTCACTCACATCCCTCTCGCATGATTTGCGGTATGTCCAATAACCAACTTTATAATCACCTTGTTACGAGATGACGTTTGATGGCATTAAAACACACAACTCCTCATGTAGGAATCGTAGTGATTTCGGTCAAAGGACCACAAACACCATTATCACTATGAGAATCGCTTATGACACCACGTAACGATCCATGTAGCGTTCTCATGGTGGGTCATCCAATACATCATTACTCTAATATGTACCAATGTGAAGACTTGATATCTCATATCTATGACCCGTGAGATGCGGTCATCAGTCTCTACACATACTAGTCTCAATGTATTATTGTTGTCCTAATTAACAATAATACTTGACTAGGGACATTTAAGAATAGTGTTGTAACCAAAAGGATCTCACGATCAAGTCATCCACTTGATGTCCTATGGCATCAAACTTACTATTCTAAGGACTTTATTATGTTTATAAAAAGAACACAATAAATGAAATGCCTTATATATAAAATAGCATAATGTAAAAACAGAAAAATGTATTAGCCTCTAGGGCATACACCAACAATCTCCCACTTGCACTAGAGCCAATCGGCATATATCTAATGCCTAAAGACCTAGTGTGACCCTCATGCTTAACTGCATGTGCAAGAGGCTTCGTCGATGGATCAAGAATGTTATCATCATTTGGTATCTGCATATCTTCACATCTCCTCATCGATGATCTCTCGAATGAGATGGAAGCGCCTAAGTATATGTTTGGACCGCTTGGTGAGATCTAGGCTCCTTAGCTTGTGCAATGGCTCCATTATTATCACAATAGAGGTCCACTGGATCCACAATGCTAGGAATAGTGCCAAGTTCAGTAATGAACTTCTTGATCCAAACGACCTCCTTTGCTGCATTGGAGGCAGGAATATACTCACCTCTGTGGTAGAATCGGCGACTGTCTCCTGCTTTGAACTCTTCCACTCACAAATTTCCACCATTTAGGCAAAAAACATAACCTGATTGCGATCTGGAGTCGTCCTTATCGGTTTGGAAGCTAGCATCAGTGTAACCTTTTACGACTAGCTCTTCTTCGCCTCCATATACCAAGAACGAATCCTTAGTCCTTCTTAAGTACTTAAGGATGTTCTTGATAGCAGTCCAGTGACTTTCACCGGGATCAGACTGGTACCTACTCATCATGCTCAAAGCATACGAGATGTCTGGTCGAGTACATAACATGGCATACATGATAGATCCAATTGCAGATGCATATGGAATCTTGCTCATGCGATCCCTCTCATCCTGGGTGGAAGGGAATTGAGCCTTAGATAGGCTTACACCATGTGACATAGGCAAGAGTCCTTTCTTGGATTCATGCATGTTAAATCGTCTTAATACTTTGTCTATGTATGTACTATGACTTAGGCCAAAGGTCTCAGTGATCTATCTCTATAGATCCCGATACCTAATACATAGGTGGCTTCACCCAAGTCCTTCATAGAGAAGCGGTTCCCTAACCAAGTCTTTACAGACATAGGGTAGGGATGTCATTTCCAATAAGTAGTATGTCATCTACATACAATACTAGAAAGACAAGCTGTGCTCCCACTAACCTTCTTGTAGACACAAGATTCTTCTTCATTCTTGATGAAACCAAACTGTTTGATTGTATCATCAAGAATGAAGATTCCAAATTTCTGAAGCTTGCTTCAATCCATAAATAGATCGTTGCAACTTGCATACCTTTCTAGCATCCTGTGGAGTGGCAAAACCCTCGGTTGTGTCATGTACACATCTTCGAGAAGATTTCCATTAAGGAAAGCAGTTTTTTAACATCCATTTGCCGATTTCATAATCATGGTATCTTTTAGCAATAAGTAGAAGCAAGATCCGAACGGATTTAAGCATCGCAACTGGGAAAAAGTCTCATCATAGTCTACACCATGAATTTGTTTGAAACCTTTAGCCACCAATCGTGCCTTAAAGGTATGCACATTACCATCCATGTCGGTTTTCTTCTTGAAAACCCACTTGCACCCAATGGGTTTTACCCTTCGGTGGGTCAACCAAGGTCCATACCGGTTGGCATACATGGAATCCATTTCGAGATCTCATGGCCTCAAGCCATTTCTCGGATCAGGGTCAATAATGGCTTCCTGGTAAGTCACAGAGCTCATCTTGATCCATGAGCAATACGTCACCTTGTTGGGTCATGAGAAATCCATATCTCTCGGTTGATGACGTATCCCGTTAGACCTACGCAGTCTTGTGCTACTAGAAGCAGTTGTTGTTCCACAACATTTTGTGGAGGCTGCTTTATTTCCACCAATGGTTCATTCTTTGCTTTGTGAAACTTGAACTTCTTCAAGTTCTACTTTTCTCCCACTGGTTCCTTTGGAGATAAACTCCCTTTCTAGAAACACAACTGTCCGTGCGACAAACACTTTGCCCTCGGTAGGATTATAGAAAAAGTATCCCTTGGTTTCCTTTGGATACCCCACAAAGAAGCATTTATCTGATTTAGGTCCAAACTTATCAGAAACTTGACGTTTTACGTAAGCTTCGCAGCCCCAAATCTTCAAGAAAGACATACTAGGCCGTCTCCCAGTCCATATCTCATATGGTGTCTTTTGAACCGTCTTAGATGGAACACGGTTAAGTGTGAAAGCTGCTGTTAACAGAGCATGTCCCCAGAAGGAGCCTGGAAGGTCTGCATGACTCATCATGGATCGGACCATGTCCAATAAAGTCCGGTTCCTCCTTTCAGAAACACCATTCCATTGTGGTGTTCCTGGTGGAGTGAGTTGAGATATTATCCCACACTCTTTCAGATGATCATCAAACTGTTGGCTTAAGTATTCTCCTCCTCGATCTGATCGAAGGATTTTAATACTCTTGCCAAGTTGGTTTTGTACTTCATTCTTGAACTCTTTGAACTTTTCAAAGAATTCGATTTGTGCTTCATAAGATATACAAATCCATATCTACTTAAATCATCAATAAATGTAATGAAGTATTGAAAACCGCCTCTAGCGATGTGTTTAGTGGCCCACATACATCACTATGTATAAGGCCTAAAGATCACTAGCCCTTTCACCTTGTCCAAAATGAGGCCTTTGTCATCTTCCCCAATAAACAAGATTCACATATCTCATATGGTTCAAAATCAAATGAGTCCAAGAATCCATCTTTATGGAGTTTGGAGATGCGTTTCTCATTTATGTGGCCCAAATGACAATGCCGAGAGAAAAGTTGGGTTCGATCGTTTGATTTAAACCTCTTTGTATTTATGTTATAAATGGGCGTTTCGAGATCAAGTACATAAAGTCCATTACTCAATTGTGCACTACCATAAAAAATATCATTCATATAAATAGAACAACACTTGTCCTTTATTATAAAAGAAAAACCTTTCTTGTCCAAACAAGAAATAGAAATGATATTCCTACTAATAGCAGAGCACAAAATAGCAGTTCTCTAACTCTATTACAAGCCCAAATGGGCAAAGATAATAAATAAGTCCCTACAGCTAATGCACAACCTTTGCTCCATTTCCAACTCGTAGGTCGACTTCGCCCTTCGTCAATGGTCTCTTTTCTTTAGATCCTGCACATTTACACAAATGTGAAATCCACATCCAATGATCTAATACCCATGATGCGAAGTAGATAAATTGACTTCAATAACAAAAATACACAAGTGGAAGTCTCACTTCCTTCTTCTTTTTGAGCTCCTCCAGGAACTTGGCACGAGTTCCTCTTCCAATGTCCTGGTCGACCGCAATGGAAGCATGTACCTTCCTTAGCCACTCCACCCACTGGTTTCAAGCTAGAAGTGCTAGGCTTGGACTTGTCCTTGCCCTTGCCCTTGCCCTTCCAGTTGTCCTTGGGCTTTTTCTGCTGTTTCTTGCCCTTATTCTTTTGGACCATCATTATGACCTTCCCTTTACCTTTGTTGATGTTACTTCGCGATTCTCAACATGCCTAACAACTTGGTAGTGATTTGTCAATCTCATTCATGTTGTAGTTCATGACAAATTGATCGAAACTTTCCTAAGAACGATTGCGGGACTAAGTCGATGGCCAACTCTTGGCCCAAAGGAAAACCCAGTCTCTCTAGGTTTTCAATGTACCCAATCATCTTGAGTACATGAGCACCAACAGGGGCTTCCTTCTTCTACCGGCTTGCCTTTGAAAACAAGGTTTTTAGAGACCTCGAATCTCTCATGCCCTTTTTGCTGCTCTTGATAGAGCTTCTTAAGGTGTACGATCATATCGTATGCATCCATGTTCTCATGTTGCTTTTGGAGCTCGAGTTCATGGTGGCCATCCAATGTCCAAGGCATCATCTTGATGCTTCTTATAAGCATCTCTTTCGGTTCTAGGGGCATTAGCAAGGGTGGCTCAAGAATAGTTCCAAAACATACGCTTTTTTCTCTTGCTTGAGGACAATCCTCAAATTCTGTACTCAGTCTAGAAAATTTGTTCCAGACAACTTGTCCTTCTCAAGGACGGATCGCAATGATAAAGTACCCGATGTGTTTGTTGCCATGGTTATCTATTAACGAAACATACAAAATATAAGTATCATGCCATAAACATATTTAATGAGGTCTTTTAATTAAATATGCCTCCCACTATTTTATTCAAGTCAATGACCCTCGGCATTGACTCGAGAAAATCCCATCGAAAGATTTCCTAGTGGGCCAAGATCCATATTTTACCTAGCTTTGAGTCAGCTTTGGTGATCGCCCAAAATCGGTTATTTAGGTAGGAAACTCTTTCTAATTACATCACATGCAACTCTTGGATAGTTGGGTGAATAACACTTATTCTAATCCATCTAATGGACTAAAGCCCAACTTCATGCCTCTAAGCCTTCAATCCTATTGAAATGGCCTAGTTAAGTCGACCCAATGGTTGGCATTTGGATATTACTCTTATCCCATCGCATCTTACTAATATAGATAAAGGCACCCCTTTTGTGCACCTACACTTAATCGATATTAGTCTTGATGAGTGCCACGCATTGGAAGGCATCACATAATGACTTAATATTTTCTTTGAGGGAATTTTATTATTAGATCTCACCATTTATTAAACTTGTTTAACATACCATAAACATCATCCATGCATCTCATACATATAAAGCATATAATAAATGTGACATGGTTATGGCCTCTAAGAGATTAGCATTAAAATGCCAGCTTCACCAAGCGTCTCCCACCAACGTCCTCACTTGATGCCATTTCCTTGTCTCCTCATGATGATTACATTATAGAAACCTCTTTTACATTCGAGGGGAGTTAGATGAGAAGAGAATGTACAATCAGAATGTAGAGAGAAAGGCACGACACGCAGGTCATATTTAAAATAACCAAAATAGCATAAAATAAAGACTAAGGCCATAACCATGCACCATGCATCTCTAAGAATACATAAACACAAAGAAATAACACATTATTATTTTGTGAATTATAAAAAACAAAGATTTGAATATCGCGCTTTCGAATATCACACACCATGCAACGGGGTTCGGGGCAGCGCCCCGACGGGGGTCCCGTTGCCCGGTCAGTGGGCGGGGGTCAAGGGGAGGAATAATAGGATTCCCACACAGGATCCATGCGAAAAGTCTATAATCCGAGTTTTTTAAAATTTACCTCTTGAAGCGTGATAAACACAAGCGAGGTGAATCACCAACACCGTAATAGCGATGATGTTTCTGCGGTATCCACACGAACAGACTTGCAAAAGGAGTCACGCCTCTGTTTCGCGGTGCTAGCTGCGAATAGAAGAGAAGAACCTTTCACTGTCTCTCACTCACTTTCTTAGGTGCGGCTAGGGTTGTGATGTAACCTCTATAGCAGCCCCCTTAACAGTACTATTTATAATAGTGGCTGCCTTAAGTGAGTGTGAGCAGTAGCAAGGTAAGCTATGCAACCCTAAAACCCATCTATCATGAGTTAGGCCCACAATTGAATCCGAGTCCAACTTGGATCCTTATTGCTCCAATTTAGTCTGTTCTAAGTGTGCGACCTATGAGTTCTCATGACGTTGGTAGTAATATTAAAATCTCATTTTAATATTACAAATAGTGAGCGGTATCTAGCAACACATCACTGCTACCCAAGTAATGAGAATGTCAGTGATTTGACATAACCTATCCATGATCAATGTTTTCGTGTAGTTTAGTCACTTTGTCAAGATATCTAGATTGAACACAAGGCATGGAATGCGTCACCCTTGTATAGTCCAATCATTCGTTTCCTGATACTTGAGTAGACTTTGTAACAATAAATGAGATCAATATCTCATATTAACTCATTTGAGCATGGCCATGCATTTCGCAGTCTCACTCAATCAGGGGACCCGAAGATATCGCTCCTGTTATGTAGGAGTGACAAATTCCATCTAGGTCACTCACATCCCTCTGCATGATTTGCGGTATGTCCAATAACCAACTTTATAATCACCTTGTTACAGATGACGTTTGATGGCATTAAAACACACAACTCCTCATGTAGGAATCGTAGTGATTTCAGGTCAAAGGACCACAAACACCATTATCACTATGAGAATCGCTTATGACACTCACGTAACGATCCATGTAGCGTTCTCATGGTGGGTCATCCAAAGACATCATTACTCTAATATGTACCAATGTGAAGACTTGATATCTCATATCTATGACCCGTGAGATGCGGTCATCAGTCTCTACACATACTAGTCTCAATGTATTATTGTTGTCCTAATTAACAATAATACTTGACTAGGGACATTTAAGAATAGTGTTGTAACCAAAAGGATCTCACGATCAAGTCATCCACTTGATGTCCTATGGCATCAAACTTACTATTCTAAAGACTTTATTATGTTTATCAAAAAGAACACAATAAATGAAATGCCTCATATATAAAATAGCATAATGTAAAAAATAGAAAATGTATTAGCCTTTAGGGCATACACCAACAGAGTGTAGGTGAGGTTGAGTGTCTAAATTGGATAGTAAATATCTAATAGTGTTCACATTATGGTGCACATGGCTTATGTCATTTAGGTTGTTCAAGAACCATGCAGAACTTGGCCATCTAGCTTGGCCGTGGGGTTCATTGGGTTTAGGGGGGTTTAATTTGTTTCAATTAAAGATTAATTCAATTCTAATTAAATAGGTAATTAGTTAGGTTAAATATCCTATTAACACTTAATTAACATTCTAACTTTATAACTAATTAGTTTAATATATATTAGCATATATTATAACCTTTAAACAATATTAAGATATCTAATTAATATTTAGATTATAACTAATTAATAACTAAGTTAGTTTACTTAGTTTGCTAATTAGGTAATTAGATTAACCAAATTAGGCTTAATTAGCTACTAATCAAATTCAAGTCATTATGTTTGACTTAATCCTAACCATTGATTTCAACTTTAATTCCTAGCCCTAGATGTAATCTAAGGTGGATATTGATTAGTCATAAAACTTGAATTCTAATCTCACCATTGGTTTGATCAACAGTTAAAATTAAAGGCTTCCTAACTAAGTCTTCATCCAACGATCCATATCAAAGTCCATGCTCCTTTTGTTGACCTATTCCTATTGGTTCAAAATAGTCAAGCCACTTTCGTTGACTCGCTCCCATTGGTTTAGAATTTGTCAAGTCAGAATCGTTGACTGCTTTTCCTAAACGCGGGTCCCACAGACTTTTAAGAATTCGTGGTCATTTTGAAGCAGATTTCTACTATTTTTGAGACAGTGGGTACTGTAATATAAAATAATATTATAATAATATAAAATTATTTTATTACACAGTTAAATCCTAAAAATTACGAGATTAATATATATATCAATCAAAATTAGGTTTAGTAAGATCCCCCAGCTCCAATTAATTAAAATAAGATTTTTTCTGCCAAAAAATTATTATTTCCTTGGCTCAGAGCAAATCACATACAACAGTCAAATACACTCTCGAAACAGTCAAATTCATTTTACTACTCACAGAATTCACAAAACAGTACATTTCAAGACTATATTGTAATTATCCCAAAAGTTGGGGTGTTACAACTCTCCCCTACCAATAAGAATTTCGTCCCCGAAATTCATCATACATCAAAACAAATGAGGGTATTGCTCCCTAATCCTATCCTCTAGTTCCCATGTAGCATCTCCCGTTACATCATTCCATATGACCTTCACCAGCTCAATCATCTTCCCTCGAAGTTGTTTCACTCTCCTGTCCTCGATCTTAATAGGAAGTGTTTCATACGTCAAATTATCCTTCAGCTGCACTTCATCTGGCTGTATAACATGAGTTGGATCAGGAATGTATTTCCTCAGCTGAGACACATGCAATACATTATGTAGATTGGATAGAAAAGGCAGTAAAGCTATTTGGTAAGCTACAGGACCAATCCGACGAATAATTTGATAAGGCCCTATGAATTTAGGTGTAAGCTTTCTAGACTTGATAACTCTTCTGACACCAGTCATAGGCGTTACACTTAAGAACACATGATCGCCTTCTTCAAATTCCAAAGGTCGTCTTCACTTATCAGCATAACTCTTCTGTCGGCTCTGAGTCGTTCGCATCTTCTCCTGAATCATTTTCACCTTTTCCATAGTCTGTTGCACAATATCAGGCCCAATAGTCATACTTTCCCCATCTTGATACCAACACAAAGATGTTCGGCATCGTCGTCCATAAAGAGCTTCATAGGGTGTCATCCCTATGCTCAGTGAAAACTATTGTTGTAGGTGAATTCTATCAAAGACAGAAATTCATCTCAACTCCCTTGTTATTCTAACACACAAGCACGCAACAAATCCTCCAACGACTGAATCGTTCTCTCCATCTGACCATCAGTCTGCGGATGATATGCAGAACTCAATCGCAGTTTAGTTCCCATGGCTTCTTGCAAACTTTGCCAGAGTCTCGATGTAAACCTCGAATCTCTATCAGAAACTATACTTACAAGTACACCATGAAGTCTAACAACTTCGTCGATGTATATTTGGGTAAGCGTTCCAACGAATACTTAATATTGATCGGTAAGAAGTGTGCTGACTTCGTAAGCCTATCAACTATAACCCATATAGAATCATGACCCTTCGTCGTCCTTGGCAATCCAGTAACAAAATCCATTGAGATACTATCCCACTTCCACTTTGGAATAGTCAAAGGTTGTAACATACCGACAGGTCGTTGATGTTCCACTGTTCCTTCTAACAGACAAGACAAGATGTCACACGTTCTGCTACATCTCTCTTCATTCTTGGCCACCAAAACATCCGCTTCAAGTCTTGATACATCTTTGTCATCCCCAGATGCATACTCAAATTACTAGTATGAGCTTCATCCAAAATTGCTTTCTTGAGATCGGAATCATCAGGTATACAAACTCGTCCTTCAAATCTTAAGATTCCATCAGATCCTTCCTCCACTGTCGCTTTATGACCTTGCTTCAACAATTCCTTTTCATTCTGTAAAAACAAATCATCATCTTGTTTTTCTCGGATCACTTCTAGCAAGTCATTCAAAACTACAACTTTACTTAAATGAATCTTTCCAGGTACCAATTCCACGGATAACCATAGATCTTTAAATTGATTAATCAGCTCCTCCTCCTTTATCATCATGGTAGAAACACTAACCACCTTTCTGCTCAAAGCATCTGCCACCACATTCGCTTTTCTTGGATGGTATTGAAGTTGAAAATCATAGTCCTTCAAAAATTCCAACCATCGCCTTTGTCTCATATTCAATTTGTTTTATCAAACAAGTATTTTAAGCTCTTGTGATCGCTAAAGACATTGAACATAGCTCCATACAGAAAATGCCTCCACACTTTCAACACAAAAACAACTGCAGCTAGCTCCAAGTAGTGCGTTGGGTAGTTCCTCTCATGAACCTTCAACTGTCTTGAAGCATAAGCTACTACATTCCGATTCTGCATCAACACACATCCTAACCCTTGGTAAGAAGCATCACAATACACCTCAAAAGATTTGTTAGGATCCGGCAAAATTAACACTGGTGCAATCGTCAATATCTTCTTCAGCTCTTGGAAACTCGCTTCACGTTCCTCCGTCCAATCAAAAGCTTGGCTCTTCCTCGTGAGTTATGTAAGTGCTCCAGCTATTTTGGAAAAACCTTTAATAAACCTTCAGTAATATCCAGCTAATCCAATAAAACTTCGGATCTCAGTCACTGTCTTAGGCCTTTCCCACTGCAAAACAGTCTCCACCTTTGATGGGTCTACCGCAATACCTTCCTTAGAAATTACATGACCTAGAAATTGAACTTCTTCCAACCAAAACTCGTATTTTTCCAACTTCGCATACATCTTCTTCTCTTCCAAAATCTAGAGAACTATACTGAGATATTCAACATGCTCTTCTTGACTTTGAGAGTAAATCAGAATGTCATCGATAAAGACAACGACAAATCTGTCTAGATACGGATGAAAAATCCTATTCATATAATCCATGAATATTTTAGGAGCATTCGTCACTCCAAACAGCATCACTTGATATTCATAGTGCCCATAACGAGTTCGGAAAGCTGTTTTAGGTACATCATCGACCTTAACACGAATCTGATGATAACCTGATCGCAAATCTATCTTAGAGAATACAGCGGCTCCCTTCAACTGATCCATCAAATCATCAATCCTCGGTAATAAATACTTATTCTTTATAGTAACCTTGTTCAATTGACGATAATCAACACAAAGACGCGAAGTTCCATCCTTCTTCTTGACTAGTAGTACTGGTGCTCCCCATGGCGAAACACTAGGTCGCACAATCTGCTTCTCCAACAGTTTCTCCAATTGCTTTTTCAACTCTGCTAACTCTGTAGGCGACATTCGGTATGGTGCAATCGAAATAGGACCTGCTCCCGGCACTAAGTCAATAGAGAATTCGATCTCCCTTTCCAGTGGCAAACCGGGTACATCATCAGGAAAAATCTCTGGAAACTCATTGACGATAGGAATAGCGCTCACATCTTTCTCGTTCTTGACTTCTAAAGAAGATAGCAACATAAACCCATGAGCTCCATCCCTCAACAATGACTTGAATTTAACAGCAGTCAAGAATCCAGAATTTTCTTCCTTAGGAAAAACTATGGTTTTGCTTGCACAATCTATCAGGATATGGTTAGAAGATAACCAATCCATTCCTAATATTATGTCTATCTCAACAAGAGGTAAACAAATCAAATTGACCAAAAACATACGATCCTTTATAACAATAGGACAGTTCATACATATTTTGGATGTAACAATAGGCTTGGCAGTTGGTGTAGAAACAATCAATTGAAAATTCAGAGAAGACACAGGCAGTTTCAATCGTTCTACACAATCATATGCAATAAATGAGTGTGTTGCACCCGAATCATATAGCAAAGTCAGGTGATTACCTTCAATGACACCTTCTCCTTGAATAAGATCTTCAAATTAAGAAGCTTCAGTTCCAGTCACCGTATATACTCGCCCTCCTGATCGCGGCTGAGTAGCACAAACATTTCTCATAGCAGGCTTCCTTTCCGGCTGAGTGCAATCCCTAGAAACATGTTCAGGTTTTCTGCAGTTGAAACAGATCATTCCTTTGATCGGGCAATCTGTAGATATATAGCCACTCTTTCCACACTTAAAACATGTCGGCGTAAATGCCACATTTTGACCAGCTCGATTTCTGCTAGAACTTCCCCCAACAGACGGACGTTGAGGCTGACTCCCTGATGGTCTCGCATAAGGCTTGCGCTAAAATCGGTTATTACTGCTATTACATCCCCTTTGGAACCTAGTCGGTCCAAAGTTACGATTCCTCGAATCTCAAAACAGCTCCAACTCCTCGAGTCGTCGACAAGTATCCATCAAATCAGGAAACTCCCTCATTCTCATAGGTAGCACTGCTCGCCTCAGTTCTACCCTCAATCCATCTTCAAACTTTTAGCACTTCCATACCTCATCTGGTCAGATTTGGAAATACCTTGAGAACTACGACAAGCTTTCAAATTTAGCAGCATATTCTCCAACAGTCATATTCCCCTGACGTAAACTAAGAAATTCCATCTCCTTGGCATGTCGAGCAATACCAGGAAAGTACTTCTCCAGAAATACTTCACTGAACACTTCCTAAGTGATTTTTGTTCCTTTAGCTCGCAATAATTGGCGGGTTCCTCTCCACCAATTCTCAGCATCTCCACTCAACATAAAAGCAGCATATGTTACCTTCCTATTCTCTGCGCACCCCATTCCTTCGAATACTCTTTCCAAGTCTTGAATCCATAGACTCGCCTTCTCGGGGTCAAACTCGCCTCTAAATTGTGACGGGTTGTTGCGCCTAAACTCAGACAAATTCAGAGCATCAGCAGTCGCATCTTGCTGTTGAGTTGCTCGTTGATTTTGCTGGGTAATCACTTCCGCCATTCGCTGCATAGCTTCAGCAGCTGCAATCATTGGATCCACATCACGTTCCACTTTCGCACGCGTTCGCCTTCCTCCAGACATCCTCTTTCTTCAACAAGGCAAAACAATGTCGGATGTCACCTTTTGGAAACAAATAACAAAGAATCACACAACACAGGCAGAAACAGACCTAACCACAACCCCAAAAGACTCTAACTTGGGTTCTGATACCAACTAATGTAACACCCTTGTAGGGATGTCACATTTATGAATGCAATAAAACAAAATAAAATAAAATAAAACTCTTACCCAAGTTGTAAAACATTTGTTACTTAAATAATATTTGTGGTAATTTTTTTTCCTTTTATACTTATAACATTAAATAAAATAACACGAAACACGAAATATAACAAAACATAGTCACACCATAATATACATATGAGTTTTTCTTTAGTACACACACAATTTACATCTACGATCGTCTAACAAAGCAGTAAAAAGACAACATAAAACTAAAATATAGTATTGCCCAAGTGCATCTCGAAAGATTTCTAACCCTTCGATGGATCATCTTCAGAGAGATCATCATAGTTCAGAGTTCCTGGAGATCTCATAGCGCTACGGATACGAGTCTGGGCTGTTGACTCACTATTGAGCTCACTAGGTGCATGGAATATTCTTTGCCAGTAACGCCTAAGAGTCAGAGGTAAAAATAGAACATAGTAGTAAATATAACATCTCTAGCGTATTCTCTACATAGGGACACAGTCAAACGTCCCACGTAGACAACTGTTCCTCTATCCACTCGCATACGCCAGGCTTCCGAACCTCCGTGAAACTCTAGTCTCACAAAATCGAAGAATCCCAGCAATGCCATGATCTCAAGATCAATCTTAATGATAAGGGTGGTCTATTGGTTCACCGTCCTCGTACAGCTCACCCGGCTGTTGCTCGTCCGGATACTGTATCTCGAGAGACTGTTCCTCCTCTTCCTCAAACTATTTACGGAAATAATATAATAATATAGAGAAAAGCATATAGAGAGGTGAGACAATCTTCACCATTACCCGCATGGCAATAAAGAAAATGACAATACAACACATGACAATACAATACATATTAAAATAACACATACCATTATATCATGCATAATATATCAAAGCAATAGATCATACATTTTATCACAGATTATGGTAAACAGTAAAATACAGATAATGCATGAACACACACCGACTCGTTCCTACTCCATGGAGCTAAACACGGATATCTGAGAGAATGATCCGAATAGAACTAATAATACTTTATGGCTGCCCAACCAAACTATTGCGCTATCTAACGTTCTGTCTATAGCCCACAGTCCAAACATCGTGTAGTAGTACATAGTCCATACATCGTGCACTACAGGCATAGTACGTAGTAATCCCTCAAGATCTCGATTAAGAATAGTGCTTATCAAGGTCATTAGTGTGTTGCCCGTTACCACGGCCCAGAGGAGCAACCCACTGTCCCCATGTGGAATTCTCCGCACATTAATGCCTCCAAGTTCTTATAATGAACCACACTACGCCTATCACACCAAAATACGGTGTAATTCGTCTCGTCAATCAATCACCAATTATCAACCAAATTAGCCCAACACTCTAAGCATGATCTAAAATTATAAAAATACCTTTAATATCCATATTTTACCATAATTATGAAAATACCCTTAGTAACAATACTCCAAAATATAGTCTGTCCCACCTGACAGTACTATCTCACAACATGTCCGGGTCCACCACTTTGGCCCGACAGTAAAACTCACTATCATTTAATCGCATAGAAATTTTATCGCATTTTCACAATCGCGTCATTTTCACAAATGTTTTTAAATCGCATGAATATATTTTAACATTTTTGAACATCGCGTAATGTTTTTAAATCATTTTCTCAATCGCGTAAGATTTTTAATTCATTTTCTTAACCGAATAGCTTAAAATCATCATTTTAAATATGTGTAGACTATGTCTAGTACATTTAAAATACGTAGAGTATTTTCCTTGTGTTACAACTATAGTATGGAATCTTTTCATTTTATTCATCTGATTTTAGTAAATTTTAATAGCATTTTGCCTATAAAATCAGTATAAGGTATTTTTACGTTTTTATCTAAATTCTATTTATTTTAATTCTACCCATCAGTTACACTTTGAAACTTGCTAACGCGCTTCAAAATTTAGAGAGTGAGCTCTATGTTAGTATTTTTCAAGCGTTTACTTTAATTCTTACTCATAATAAATTATGTTAAATTTAGAATTCTAAACTAAATTTATTTATTTCATCTCTCAAAGATTCATTGGGAATCAGTTTCTTTTGCAAATCAATTACCTAACCTATCTTGGAAAATAAAATGGCATTCAAATTATACGTTGAATGGCATGTTGGCCATAATTATCCTAAATCATTCTTAAATTTATTTATTTACCTAGATTCTTTAAATCATTGATTTAGAAAATGGTTGAGAACATTTTGGTTCTCTATTTGATGATAAGGCCATGAGCCTCATAGTGTTCTTTGGAACACTCATGCAAATCGTTACATGTTATTCACATCCTACTTTAATAATTACACAATTATAAACACATACAACTATAAACACATACAACATACATACAATATATTTTAAAGCTAAGGACATGCATAGTCAAAATAAATCACAAATAGGAAAGCATTTAAATAATCACACAATTAATAAAAATAATAAACAACCACACAAATGAATCCTTATGGATTCTTTGTACACAAATAATCCATTTCTTCATCACCACTTAGGGTTGATAAGATTAAATCTCCCTCTTACCTCTTGAAGACAATAATCGGTTAGTCTCCTCCTTCTCTTTAAAATTTCGTATATCCTCTAAACAAATCCTTAAAATTCTTAAACAATTAGTAAAAATACATACAATGATCAATATTGAAAAACCATGGAACAATCATGGTTAGGAAAATTAAAAATCAAACTTTGAACTAAAGAATCAAAACTTACCCTTAGGGAAGTAAACAAAAGCTTTGATTTTGGACCATATAGAGTAGGTTTTTGGCAAAACCTTGTGAAGGAAAAGTGTTTAGAATATGATTTTGGTTTAAGAAATATGAAAAGGTAAAATTATGGAGGATTGGTGGTGTGGGTTTGGGTGTTGACCGAATATATAGAGAGAAAGTGGAAGAGAAAGTTTTCTTGGGTTCTTGGTGTTTTTGGAGAGAATGGATAGCTTTGATTAGAATAAGTGTAAAAAGCAAATATTGAGTGTGTAAAATGATGGGCTGCCCTGAGGTGAGTGTGGGTGAGGTTGAGTGTCTAAATTGGATAGTAAATATCTAATAGTGTTCACATTATGGTGCACATGGCTTATGTCATTTAGGTTGTTCAAGAACCATGTAGAACTTGGCCATCTAGCCTCCTTGGCAGTGGGGTTCATTAGGTGTAGGCGGGTTTAATTTGTTTCAATTAAAGATTAATTCAATTCTAATTAAATAGGTAATTAGTTAGGTTAAATATCCTATTAACACTTAATTAACATTCTAACTTTATAACTAATTAGTTTAATATATATTAGCATATATTATAACCTTTAAACAATATTAAGATATCTAATTAGTATTTAGATTATAACTAATTAACAACTAAGTTAGTTTACTTAGTTTGCTAATTAGGTAATTAGATTAACCAAATTAGGCTTAATTAGCTACTAATCAAATTCAAGCCACTATGTTTGCTTAATCCTAACCATTGATTTCAACTTTAATTCCTAGCCCTAGATGTAATCTAAGGTGGATATTGATTAGTCATAAAACTTGAATTCTAATCTCACCATTGGTTTGATCAACAATTAAAATCAAAGGCTTCCTAACTAAGTCTTCATCCAACGGTCCATATCAAAGTCCATGCTCCTTTTGTTGACCTATTCCTATTGGTTCAAAATAGTCAAGCCACTTTCGTTGACTCGCTTCCATTGGTTTAGAATTTGTCCAGTCAGAATCGTTGAATGCTTTTCCTAAATGCGGGTCCCACAGACTTTTAAGGATCCGTGGTCATTTTAAAGCCGATTTCTACTATTTTTGAGACAGTAGGTATTGTAATATAAAATAATATTATAATAATATAAAGTTATTTTATTGCACAATTAAATCCTAAAAATTACAATATTAATATATATATCAATCAATTGGGTTTAGTAAGATCCCCCAGACTCCAATTAATTAAAATAAGATTTTTTCGGCCAGAAAATTATTATTTCGTGGCTCGGAGCAAATCACATACAACAGTCAAATACACTCTCGAAACAGTCAAATTCATTTTACTACTCACAGAATTCACAAAACAGTACATTTCAGGACTATATTATAATTATCCCAAAAGTTGGGGTATTACAATCACTGTGGCAAGATTGGTCATGTCAAGTCAAAGTGTTTCGAAATAGTTAGATATCCAGACAACTGGGACACATAAAGCGCACAACGTGGCCCCAACAAGGCTGGGGGGCAATCTGGTGCACATCATATCCGTACAGATGAAGGCCAGAAAGAATAAAATATAGAAGGAACAACACAAGGTCATGCACTATGTGGAATAAGAAGAAATGCTGGACAACATGAAACCATGGCTAGTAATAACAAGTCATACGGAAATCAAAAATGGGTCTTGGACAATGGTGCTTCTCACCACATGACTCCTTTATTTTCTCTCTTGGAAGGAGTATGCAGGCTCGAGAAACATTTCTACATTACTGTACCCACAAGGGATATGGTGCTAGTAGAGAATATGGGAGTCATTAATCTCAATAAGAATATTAAATTGCATAATGTTTTGTTTGTGCCCAATTTTAGTTGTAACCTGATTTCCATTCATAAACTGACATAAGATTTAAGCTATACGGTGACTTACCATTTTAATCATTGTGTGATACAAGACTAGACCACGAGGAGGATGATTGGATTAGGTGACTTGCATGATGGGGTTTATGTGTTAAAATATCAAATACAAGGATCATCGTTAGTTGTAATTCGAGAGGATACAATAACTATCTGGCATACAAGGATGGGACATCCCTCAGCCCAAGTTTTATAGAATCTTTCTCATTTTCTCAAATGTAAATTTGATTTGAGTAAAGTCCATTGTTGTGATGTTTGCCATAAGTCAAAACAATGTAGATTACTTTTTACTCTTAGTGATAATAAAGCTAAGGAATCTTTTGGTCTCATACATTGTGATTTGTAGGGGAGATATCATATTGCTTCTCATAATGGCTCGCACTATTTTTTTACTATTATTGACGATTTCACTTGTGGAACATGGGTATATTTAATGAAGGATAAAATTGAAACTACGGGCATTTTAACAAATTTTTGCAATATAGTAAAGACATAATTCAACACAAAGATTAAGAGACCGAAGCGACAATGGATTTGAATTCACCAATTCTGCAGTTCAAGCACTTCTTCGGAAAGAATGAATTATTCATGAAACATCTTGTGTAGGGACGCCTAGCAGAATGGGCGTGTGGAGCGAAAGCATAGACACATACTCAATGTAGTGCGGGCTCTAAGATTTCAAGCCAACTTGTCTATTTTTTTCTGGGGAGAATGTGTGCTAACAGCCACTTATATCATTAATAGGACACCCATTGTGGCTAATGGGGGAGTCACTGCATATGAGGTATTATTTGGATAGCCATCTTCATATGATCTTTTAAATATATTTGGATGTTTGTGTTATGTGAAGAACCCATCCAAGCAGCGAGATAAGTTTGCTCCCAGGGATGAAAGATGCATGTTCGTGGGGTACTCTCAAGGCCAAAAAGGTTAGAAGGTTTACAATTTAAAGACATGGGAATTCTTTGTGTCACGTGATATAGTCTTCTATGAGCATATTTTTCCTTATGCAATGCAAGAATGAGGCACAACAGCAGAGCCACCTGCAACTATTTTTCACGACACTCCTCACTAACCTGACGATGAATGTTCATTAAGTGGTGAGAACGAGCAAGAAGAAGCAGGTTCATTGGACTGGCAAAATGAAAGTCATGAGAATTGTGAAGTGAATTTAAATGACATTAGCCAGAGAAGGGAAGCTCAGAATGAGGGGGAGACACATGCATCTACTGAAGTGCTAGAATTGGGACCAAAGGTAAGACAGTCACCAAGTTATCTCAAAGAGTACTACTGTCACACAGCCACTAAAACCCATGCATGCACGCCGCTAAATCCATCAACCTCTTTAGGTGCAGTCTATCCTATCTCAAATTATATGAATTATGATCAATTTTCACAAAGGCACCAAGCTTATCTTGCAGCTATTGAATGCCATGAGAGCCAAAATCCTATCTACAGGCTACGCAGAAACCAGAATGGCAAGAAGCCATGACACGAGAGCTCAAGGCACTGGAAGAAAATAAAACTTGGGAGCTTGCATTACTACCAAAAGGAAAGAAAGCAGTAGGGTGCAGGTGGGTGTATAAGATCAAGTACAAAGCCTCTGATGAAGTTGAAAAATACAAGGCGCAACTTGTGGCGAAAGGTTACACACAGGTTAAAGGGGAGGACTTCAACGAAACTTTCGCTCTACTGGCAAAGATGACCATAGTCAGTTACAGTAGCTAAAAGATGGGAACTCCACCAAATAGACATCAGTAATGCCTTCTTGCATGGGGAACTAAATGAAGAAGTCTACACAGAGGTTCCACAGGGTTATGAGGTCCTTAAGGAGGGCATGGTTTGTCGTCTAAGAAAGTCACTGTACGGTCTATGATAGGCTTCTTGTAATTGGTATTCTAAATGTTGGTTGTGGCTTCTAATTACTCAAGAAAGGGGGGTTGAATTGAGTACTATAGGTTTTTGAATTTTTCCCCTTTTTGCAAAAATTGATTCTTTTCTTTAATTAAAGAAAGAGATTTTGTCAACTAACAAACCAAAATGTGTTTTTGCAAGATGTATTGCAATCAAGAATTGAAACTTATAAAGAAATATTAACAGTAAGATAGATTTCAGATAAGATCATTAACAAATCAGATCATAAAACATTCCTAACACATTGCTTAATTCATACATTCAATAATAAAGCAAATAAAGAGTTAAGGGATAGAGAAAATTACAAACCGAGATTTATCCTGGTTCAGCTACCTCCTCTAGTAACCTACATCCAGTCCTTACACCACTATGAGATTTATCCACTATAGAAAATCAATATACAAAATTATTTTACAAAAGCTCCACTTATGAGTTCCTTCTACCCAAATGACAGCTTTTCAGTCAAAGAAATCTTGCAAAACCCACAAGAATTCCTTCTATTCCTGCATAGCACCAAAAGTCCCTTCTACTCTTGATCTAAACAACAAGAGAACCTTCTCTCTTATCTCTCTTTTACAAAATTTGAAAAGAGCGAATCAGATTCTAAGAAATTAGAAATTACAAATTGAAACTCTAAAGAAAAATACTCTATTTTTCCTCAAACGAAAAAGCTCTCTGAATTTGAGTGTTTGATTTCGTATATTGAATCAATTGTTATTGAAAAAGTGTTTACCAATGTCTTTATAGAGGTATATCTCAAAATAGATCCATTGGTTACACTTTACAAGTCAGTTGAGATCATAACAGACTAAAAAGAAAAAATTTGTTATTGGTCAATCGATGTGTACACAGATGTATTAATCAAGATTTCACTTTTATTCCATGTGTATATCAATTGCCTAATCGATTGTTATCTTAGATGTTCTTGATCTTAAAGATACACACATGAGTACATTGATGTTGTTCTTCAAAAACACTTTAAATTTCAGCCCAGAAGATTATACATCGATTAAGTAATCAATTGTATAGTTATTTTAAAACGTTCTTTCTTCTGTTATGGCTTATACATCGATGTATCAATAGATGTATTAAAGTAAAATGCTTCTATTTTGACTTATACATAGATGTACTAATCGATGTATAAACTTATACATAGATGTACTAATCAATGTATATATATGTCAAATGCATTCTAGCTTCTGTTTTATTTATACATCGATGTACCAATCGATGTATAAATACAAATGTGCATATTGATCAAGTAAGTTCAGAATCAATCGACGTATACATAGATGTATAACATTTATACATAGATGTACACATAGGTTTTCATCAAAAGTTAGTTAATTAACTGAAAGTACATTGATGTACACATAGATGTACAAACTTATTAATTAACCTTGTTCATTCTAGATTCATTCATACTTTTGAAAAACCATTTTACTTATTTGTGAGAGCTTAATCAAGGAATTAAATTGAGTACTTTTTTTTACAACATGTTCCTAATGATCTTTATTGTATTTGCTTCTTCTTCAAGTAATCCTTCTTGATCCTTGCATTGACTTTACTTGCTCCTTTAAATCTCATTGAAAAATTCAAGTTTGGCAAGCAGTTAGTGACTCAAAATAATAATCATATTAAGTTTAGTCATTAATCAAAACATACTAGGGTCATTTATCCATAAACTCCTCCTTTTTGATTGATGATAAACTTACCATACATATCATGTTTAATATTCAATATATCAGAGTAATTAAAATGTATATCAGAGTAATATTAACATTTACTCCCCCTGTCTAATTGACAGTTCTTTAATATGTAAACATGTATAGGATCATTGCATTATTATTTATATTTTAGATCATTAGTGTAAGTTGATTTAGTATGTATGTAGTATATCTGTATGGTATGTACCTATTTCTCCCCTTTGTCATTATCAAAATATATATATATATATATATATATATATATATATATATATATATATATATATATATATATATAAGGGAGAATCAAAGTACAAAAGTATATAAAACAAAGTACATTCTTAAAATTCAATCATTCATTTATATCCATCATTCATTTAGTCATATTAATATGATCAAAACAAGTCATTCAGTCATTTATCATCATCATTGTTCAAAACAGAATTGAAAATAGTTTAGGTAATATCAAAAAACAACATTACAGACACACTTAAGAACATCCTAAGACCTAAATTTCTTCATTAGTTCTAGGTTCTTCTGTGTGCTGTGTAGCTTGACTTGCTTGCCCTTCAGGATTAACTTCCTCTTTAGGTACAGCAGCAGCAACAGTAGCATCTTTAGCTATGTTCACAACATCTGCAGAAGTAGGATAAACTTCAGGAGGTGCAGTGATAGAAATGCCTAGGTGTTGATGTAGAGTGGCCATTTGGCCTTCTAAGGTACTGAGTCTAATACTCAAGTAGTCAATAGATTGTTTTTGCATCATATGATGTTTTGTTTGCTTAGCCTCAAAGCCTGCAAACATTTGTATTAACTTGTCCATTTTGTTATTCAGTTCTAAATTTTCCTCAGTAGCTCTTAGTGGTTCTTCACCAGCTATTCTGATCCATTCTCCATCTACTTTGGCAAGTTTCATCTTGCTAATTGTGCCTTCACCAAATTTGTGAATTACCCTTGTGGCATCAAATTTTTCTTCATTTTCCAATGAAACACCAAAATGTTCCAGCAAACACATCACCAAACCAGGGTATGGTAGGGTAGCTCCACTGATTTTACAGTCCAACATGTGTCTAGCAATTATGTAGTTCCAACTTAGTTGCTTCTTTTGTAGCATAGCCCAGAGCATTAAAATGTCATTGTTCTGCACCACAACATGATTTCCTGATGTTGGTAGCAGTATCCTGGTTAGCACATATTGCAGGAGCCTATGTTGAATATGCATTGAACTGATATTTATCAGTCTTCCTTTTGGTGCATTTTCAATTAGAAGCACCTTCTTTGATACTTCTCTATCAAAGGTCTTTATCCAAATACTATTTGTTCCAGTACCAGTAAAATTATTTCCTTTGTAATCTAATCCAGTAAATTGAGCAAATTCTTCAAAAGTCATCTCAATTTTAGTGTTCTTTACTTCAGCAGAGAATCCCACATTGTCCATTTCATATGTGCAATAAAATGCTTTGATCAATGTAGGGTAAATATCACCCTTAATCTGCAGAAATTGACTCAGATTGTACTCTTCTAAAATTTTGTGAAAAGTAAATTCATGAGCTTCAAAATAGTTGAAATCTACAATTCTAGCTTCATAAGTATCTCTATGCTTAAAATTGTTCTTATAAAGCATAATGTGCTCTTCATCAGAGAAATACCTCCTGAGAAGTTCAATCTCAGTAACTCTTTCATCATCATCTTCTTCTTCCTCTGTTCTCTTTCTTTTTTTTTGAACATTTTTCTTTTTGGGTGTGTCCTTCACCACATTCTTCTTCCTTTCTTGTTTCATAGGTGTTGATCTTGAAGATTCAACAACCTTCATTCCTTTGTCCTGTGTTTTCTTCTTCAAGCTTTTGATTTGAAGCTTGTCAATTCTTTGAGAAGGCTGAGCTTTCTCAGTCCCTTTTCTTTTAGGACGAGCAGGGGTTGCTGTGGGTGATATATGTTGAGGTGAGGAGGATTGAGTTGAGGAGGAAGATGTAGAGTTAGAGGGAACAGGTGTAGAGGGTTTAGGATGCTTCACACGAGCCATTGGAGAAGATTTTGAGTTATGCTAGGGTTTAGAATCTCTGAGATTTGGTTTAGACGAGTGAAGATTTTGGAGGGAAGATGAAACTAATAAACCCAGTCTAGTCAATCAATTTTCCAATCGATGTATTAAGAGGTTTTTACCTCCAATACCCATGCTCTGATACCACTTGTTGGTTGTGGCTTCTAATTATTTTAAGAATTTAATGCTTATATCAATCGATTGTGCAATCGGTGTATAACATCAAACATCAAAATATCATGCATTCAATCATTTAAAACATCAAGCATAGGTAGGATCAATTATCCCTAACTCTCTTCTTATGTAGAAAAAGCTTTCTTTAGCCAATGGTTTAGTGAAAATATCAGCTAATTGTTTAGATGTATCAATATATTCAATGATTATATCTCCACTTTGAATGTGATCCCTTATGAAATGATGTCTTATCTCAATATGTTTGGTTCTTGAATGCATTATAGGATTCTTAGTGAGATTTATAGCACTAGTATTATCACATTTGATTGGTACTTTCTCTAAGAGAACACCATAATCAATAAGTTGTTGTTTCATCCATAGAATTTGTGCACAATAACTTCCTACTGCAACATATTCTGCTTCAGTAGTTGATAAAGCCACACTTGTTTATTTCTTACTAAACCAAGAAACTAATGAGTTTCCTAAAAGGTGACAAGTTCCACTAGTACTTTTCCTATCTAACTTGCATCCAGCAAAATCAGAATCAGAATATCCTACTAAATTATATGTTAATCCTTTAGGATACCATAATCCTATTTCTTTAGTTCCTAACAAGTATTTCATGATTCTTTTTAAAGTAGTTAGATGTGATTCCTTAGGATAGGATTGATATCTAGCATGCATACAAACACTGAACATTATATCAGGTCTACTAGCAGTTAAATAAAGTAAGGAACCAATCATACCTCTATACTTGGAAACATCTACTGATTTACCTTTCTCATCTTTATCCAAGTAACATGATGGACTCATTAGAGTAGCCATTTCCTTTGCATTCTCCATTCCAAACTTCTTCAATAGTTCTTTGCAGTACTTAGTTTGGCTTATGAAAGTCCCATCATCACATTGTTTGATTTGTAGTCTAAGGAAGTTTGTAAGCTCTCCCATCATAGACATTTCAAACTCATTTTGCATTAATTTGGCAAATTCCTTACATAAGGACTCATTAGTAACACCAAATATAATATCATCAACATAAATTTGAACAAGTAGTATGTTTTGTTCTTTTCTTTTTGTAAATAGTATTGTGTCAACTTTTCTTCTTATGAATCCCTTCTGAAGTAAGAAATTACTTAGCCTTTCATACCAACCTCTTGGAGCTTGTTTAAGTCCATACAAGACTTTAGTGAGTTTATACACATGATTAGGAAATTCATTTATTTCAAATCTAGGGGGTTGACCAACATATACTTCTTCTTGTATATATCCATTTAGGAATGCACTCTTAACATCCATTTGATACAATTTAAAATCCATAATACATGCATATGCTAACAACATTCTAATAGCCTCTAATCTAGCCACAGGTGCATATGTTTTATCATAGTCAATTCCTTCTTCTTGATTATAACCTTTGGCTACTAATCTTGCTTTATTTCTTATTATGATACCATTTCATCAAGCTTATTCCTAAACACTCATTTTGTACTAATTATTTGTTTGTCCTTGGGTTTAGGAACAAGTTTCCAAACCTTATTTCTTTCAAACTGATTAAGTTCTTCTTGCATTGTCATTATCTAGTTTTCATCAATAATTGCTTTATTTATAGTTTTAGGTTCAATTTGTGATACAAAAGCCATATTATTGCATGCAGTTCTTAAGGAATGTCTAGTGGTTACCCCTTTGGATATTTCACCAATTATGTTGTCCAGAGGGTGATTCCTTGCAGTTTTCCATTCTTTAGGTAGATCTTCATGTTGAGCATCTTCTGGAATTTTCACTGCTTCATCCACTTTGGCATTGTCCTGATTTTCTTCAGGTTGAATCTCTTCTAAAACTTTTGCAATATCATCAACAGATTCCTTTCCTAACCTTTTGGGGTTAGTTTCATCAAATATAACATGTACAAATTCTTCAATTGTTTGTGTTCTTTTATTTAAAATTCTAAAAGCTTTACTAGATGATGAATAGCCTAGAAATATCTCTTCATCAGCTTTAGGATCAAACTTTCCTAGATTGTCTTTTCCATTATTTAGTACAAAATATTTACAACCAAAAACATGGAAATGTGAAACATTTGGTTTTCTGCCTTTATAGAGTTCATATGGAGTCTTTTTCAAAATTGGTCTAATCAAGACTCTATTCATTAAATAGCAAGCTGTGTTTATAGCATCTGCCCAAAAATATTTTGGCAAATTTGAGTCATTCAACATAGTTCTTGCTATTTCTTCTAAGGATCTATTTTTCCTTTCTACAACTCCATTTTGTTGTGGAGTTCTTGGAACAGAGAAATTATGTTGAATTCCCAACTCTTCACAGAAATTATCAAATTCTTCATTTTGAAATTCTCCACCATGATCACTCCTTATAGTAGTTATTTTCATGTCTTTTTCATTTTGTACTAACTTAGCCATTTTCTTAAAGGTTGTAAAAGCTTCATTCTTATGTGCTAAGAAGAAGGTCCATGTAAATCTAGAGTAATCATCAACTATAACTAATGCATACAAGTTTCCTCTAAAACTTTTGGTCCTAGAGGGTCCAAATAAATCCATGTGCAGTAGTTGTAATGGTCTTTCAGTTGAAACTATATTTTTAGCTTTAAAAGATACTTTTGTTTGTTTGTCCTTTTGGCATGCATCACATAAACCATCTTTTGAGAATTTGGTTTTAGGAAGTCCAATTACCAATTCTTTAGAAATAAGTTTGTTCAGATGATCCATGTGAATATGTCCTATTCTTCTATGCCATAGCCAATTTTCCTCTCCTTAGATATCAAACAACATACATCATTAGCAGAAATACTTTCTAAATCTATCATATATATGTTATTCAATCTATTACCTATCAGTTTTGCATTACTATCATGTTTGTTTTCTATAATGCAACTACTAGAGTTAAAGAATACATTATAACCTTTATCACATAGTTAGCTGATGCTTAGTAGATTGTGCTTGAGCCCTTCAACATATAGTACACCTTCTATCTTGGTAGTTGTGTTTCTTCCAATTGTTCCAATTCCTAGAATCTTTCCTTTATTGTTATCACCATAGTTGACACTTCCACTTTGTTTAGGAGTGAAGGATGAAAACTTAGTGATATCTAATGATCACATATTTGATACATTAATAAGCCTTCATTTTTAGTCATTTACACTCTTCATGCACTTAATTGATTGAGTTTGGTTATGTTTTGTAAGTTTGGACTCAAATTGAACTTAATTGAATTTTTTAGCATAATTTACGTCTTACATTATTTCTGTATTTGGGCTATATCTTGGGATGTAGATGGTCAAATGAGGTGAACATGATGGCATTTTAAAGATAAGAGAGAGCTCTATAACTTTCATGAAGACCTCAAAGGCCCAATCACACGAGTAGATAATTCAAATTGGGGTTGAAGCAAGAACTAGAGTGCTGTTCCTGACAGCTTGATCTATATGTACTGTTCATGCCATATTTCGAGCTATAGGTTGTAAAATGGGCTAAAATTTTGTTGCTGAATAGTTGAGACCTATATCTACAACTTTTATGTTGAACACCTTTCTAGAATCTAAGTTCTAATGGGTGATATTGGGCTTGCAAGTTAGAATAGAGGAGCTATGACTAGGCCTGAGAGTGTACAGTAATTTGAACGTATTTAAAGTTATAGAAATGATATTGGACTTAAACTAAAGCCATTTGAAAGTCAATATCAATCCCTATAACTTTGATGAAGATCATATTTGCTCATTCTGATGCATTCAATGACTTCAGAGCTAAATGATTTTGGAGACAAGGAATCTCCATAATTTTTCACTCACCAAAAGTCATTTGGCATTTTCCAATCATTTTCCACTCATCCACTCACTAATGACTCAGCTCCCTTGTCATTTTGTATCTCTAATCCTCTATAAAAGGGGGTCTTGGCAGATCATTGAAGGTGTTAGGTGTTAGGTACCAAAATGATCTAGTTTGTTACTAAGTTTTCTTGTAGTAATTTTCCTTTGTTCTAAATTAAAGTCATGTTCTTCTTCTTCTTCTTCTCTCTTTCTTTCTTCTTATCTATGAGTAAATAAGTTTCATTTTGTTTGGGTGAAAGAGTGAAGCTCTTGGTAATGAAATAAGGTTAGATTAATTTCTTTCTTGTGCTTAAATGATATATTTTCAAGTGGTCATTATACGTATTGTATTTTGTTTCTAATCAATTTAGCAACCCTCCTTGTAAAGTGGAGTTCTTGATTTGTTGTAGACAAGAGATTGGCACAATGAATGCTTTAACCCATTTACAAGTGGTGGTGTTAGAAACTCTCCTTATAAAGTGGAGTTCTTGATTTGTTATAGACAAAATATTGGCACAATGAATGCTTTAACCTATTTATAAGTAGTGGTAATACTTTTTGGAAACATAATATAATTATGTATATTATTTTAATTGGACTTTTAATGTTGTATTTTCCGATTGGAATCTCCATGTTGTGAGGATTCTAATTGAGTTATAAAAGAAATTAATCTTACCTTTACTTTATTTACCAAGAGTAGATCTTTTAACCCAAGTAAATAATTTTTACCGTAATAACAAAATATTTACTTCACCTTAATTAATTTTCAACAATTCCCTATGGATCGACCTCGGACTCCCGAGAAATTTATTACTTGAGACAACCTACACTTGGGTTCGCAATGCAACAATTAATCCCGCATCAAGTTTGTAAACTTGTTTGAAACTAAAAATTGTGCATCAAGTTTTTGGCGCCGTTGCCGGGGACTTGATTTGAAGAACAAATTTCTGGTGTAAATATTTTGTATATATTTTTTACTCTTTTAATTTTTTTTTCTTTTGTCCATACTAACTTACTAACTTAGTGGGGGAACCTCTCACTTTTTATTTTCTTTGTACATATTAACTTAGTGGGAGAAACTCTCCCTTTTATTTTACGCACTAACTTAGTGGGGGAACCTCTTCCTTTTATTTATTTATTTTGTACTTTACTAACTTAGTGGGGGAATCTCTCCCTTTTATTTTTTTAATCTTTAATCATTAATGAAATAATCTTTCTTCTTCTCTTCTCTCTCGCCAGAGCAAAAAATTAGCTCTGCCGATTCTCTGATTTTCATATTTTAAATTTATTTTCTACACTTTATTTTCTGCATTTTAATTTCTGTACAGTGGGGTAATTCTCCCTTTTATTTTCTTGTACATATTAACTTAGTGGGGTAACTTTCTCTTTTATTTTTTTTCTGTACTTTACTTTTTGTATTTTATTACTAACTTACTAACTATCTAACTTTTTATTTTATCATCTATCTAACTTTTTAATTTACTTGCTTCTAACATTTTAATTTATCTGCATACTAACTTTTTAATTTTTCTATTTATTAACTTATTTGGTGGTTGGTTTATACCACACCTTTGTTAATATTTAATGGACGGTTTGTACTGCTAGCTTGTACATTTTATTTTATATTTTAAGTTACTTGTTTATGCTTAATTAGTATCGTGATTTAAATTCTGATCGTTTGGTTAAAGTTAATCCTAGTACTTTACATATTGATTTGTTTGAATCACAATCACACACATCAAACACAATGGTTGAAAATGAAAGTGTGCATAATGAACATGAAAATCAATCATTGCGAACTATGCGTGAGTATTTGCAACCATCTCGAAATTCTAGTCCATCATGTTTTATCTTTCCACTCAATGCTAACAATTTTAGATTCAAGCCAGGTATGATTTCTTTACTTCCTAATTTCCATGGTTTAGAATCTGAAAGCCCATATTTACATCTAAAAGAATTTGAGAAAGTATGTACCGCTTTTTATGATCAAACTTGCACTGAAGAGGTTGTTAAGCTTAAATTATTTCCTTTTTCTTTAAAAGATAAAGCAAAAACTTGGCTTAACACTTTGAAACCAAGATCAATTGGCACATGGCAAGAAATGCAAGGAGAGTTTTTAAAGAAATTTTTTCCAACACATAAAACTAATACTTTGAAAAGACAAATCCAAAATTTTTCCCAAAATTCAAATGAAGCATATTTTCAAAGTTGGAAACATTTTAAAGATCTGCTGAATTCTTGGCCACGTCATGGTTTTGAAAAATGGCACACTATAAGCTTCTTTTATGAAGAGTTAACACTCGAAACTAAACAATTTGTGGAAACAATGTGCAATGGTGAATTTCTTGATAAAGAACCTGAAGAAGCTTTAGACTATTTTAACCATTTGGCTGAAAATTCTCAATCTTGGCATGGCACTAATCCTTCTGAAAATTCAATTAGATCAAACCTTGTAAATGCTAGTAAAGGAAAATATCATCTTTTTCAAGAAGAATATTTAAATGCTAGGTTTGCTAGTTTGGCTAAAAAGATTGAAGCTATGGAATCAGGGAAAGTAAAAGAAATCAAATCTGTGCAAAATGAAGAAATTTGTGACATTTGTGATGCATTAGGACACTCAACAAATGAATGTCCAAAACTTCCTGTTTTTAAAGAAGTTGTGCATGAGCAAGTAAATGCAATGAATAATTTTAAAAAGCCATTCACTTCTTCTTTTTCAGATACATACAATCCGGGATGGAGAAATCACCCAAATTTCAGTTGGAGGAACAGCAACCAGGCACAATTCATGCAACCACCACCTCCTCAGGCACAGCAAGATTCTCAAAATCCTCAAGGATATGCACCCTATGTCCTACCATATAGGAAAAACCTTGAAGGAACATTGCATACATTCATGGAAAAATAAGAGGCCATCAATAACCAAAACACTCAAGCCATGATTGACAAAAAAGACACTCTTGCTAAACTTTCTTCTGCACTTGCCATTCATGAGAAAGGAAAGTTTCCCTCTCAACCTCAACCAAATCCCAAGGGTCAATTTAGCCTAAATGAGGGTAGTTCAGAAAGTTAAAAAAATAGATAAAGTCAACTCAGTGATAACTCTTAGGAGTGGAAAGGTTGATCAAAAACAAATTCCTGAACTTTTTGAGAAAGATGATGAGTCAATTCCCAAAAATGAGGAAGGAGTTGATAAGCCACCTAGCCAAAAGGAGATCAAACCCTCGTCTTCACCCTCATTTCCTCAAGCATTAAACAATTCAAGTAAAGTGAATCATAACAGTGATATTTTTGAAATCTTTAAACAAATGAAGGTCAATATTCCTCTGTTAGATGCTATCAAGTAGATTCCTTGTTATGCCAGATTTTTTAAAGACTTGTGCACTGTTAAAAGGAAACATAATGTGAAAAAGAATGCATTTTTTACTAAACAGGTAAGCTCCATTATTCAAAACAATAATGAGTTGAAATATAAAGACCCTAGTTGTCCTATAGTTTCATGCATTATTGGTGAACATAAAATTGAACGATCTTTACTTGATTTTGGTGCTAGTGTTAATTTGCTTCCATATTCAGTTTATCAGCAACTCAACTTTGGTGAGTTAAAATCAACTTCTGTAACTCTTCTACTTGCTGATAGATCAATTAAAATTCCAAAAGGAATAGTAGAAGATGTGTTGGTACAAGTTGATAAATTCATATATCCTATGGATTTTATTGTCTTGGAAACTGAACCTATGGTTGATAGTTCTAAGTCAGTTCCTGTTATTTTGGGTCGCCCATTTTTAACAACATCTAATGCTTTGATAAATTACAGAAATAGAGTGGTGAAGCTAACTTTTGGAAATATGACACTAGAGCTTAATGTTTTCAACATGTGCAAGCAACCACATGAAGTTTATGATGACAAAGAAGAGATTGAAGGGATTGAGGCTATTATAGATGATCATCTTCAAATCAGGAGTTCTTCTGACCCATTAGAAATTTGTTTAATTAATTCATTTGATTCAGCTACACAATTAGATGATGATGTTTCTGAAATATGCTCTTTGCTTAAATGTACACAGGAAATGGAATACAAAGGAAGGAAGCCAAGATTCGAAGAGCTAAAATCCATGAATGATGATACCCATGAAGAAGTACCCACACTGAAACTGAAGCCATTACCTGATGGGTTGAAGTACACATTTTTGGGAGAAGAACAAAGCTCTCCAGTGGTAATTTCCTCATCCCTGACCAAAGAACAAGAAGGTAAGTTGATAGAAGTACTTAAAGGGCATAAAAGTGCAATTGGATGGACATTAAAGGACATAAAAGGCATTAATCCATTAATTTGTACACATAGAATACATTTAGAGGATAATGCTAAAACATCTCAACAACCTCAAAGAAGATTAAATCCACACATGAAAGAGGTAGTTAGAGCTGGAGTTCTTAAATTACTTGATATTGGAATTATCTATCCTATCTCTGATAGCCAGTGGGTAAGCCCTACACAAGTTGTGCTTAAGAAATATGGAATAACAGTGGTTGAAAATGAAAAAGGAGAATTAATACCTACCCGAGTCTCATTTAGTTGGCGTATGTGTATTGATTTTAGAAAATTGAATGCAGCCACTAGGAAAGATCATTTTCCCTTGCCATTTCTTGATCAGATTTTGGAAAGAGTAGTAGGACATCCCTACTATTATTTTCTTGATGGTTATTCAGGGTATAATCAAATACCAATTGCATTAGAGGATCAAGAAAAGACCACTTTTACGTGCCCCTTTGGCACTTTTGCATATAGAAGAATGCCTTTTGGTCTTTGTAATGCTCCGGTAACTTTTCAAAGATGCATGTTAAGTATTTTCAGTGACATGATTGAGCATTATTTAGAAGTTTTCATGGATGATCTGACAGTTTTTGGAAATTCTTTTGAAAATTGTCTTGATAATTTGGAAAAAGTTCTTAAAAGATGCGAAGAAAAAGGATTTGTGTTGAATTGGGAAAAATGTCATTACATGGTTACCTTAGGAATAGTGTTAGGTCATGAGATATTTTCTAAAGGAATTGAAGTTGATAAGGCCAAAGTTGAATTAATTGCTCATTTGCCTTCCCAAAAACAGTCAGAGAAGTTCGTTCCTTTTTAGGACATGCAGGATTTTACAGAAGATTCGTAAAGGACTTTAGTGCAATATCTAGACCATTATGTAATCTTCTAACGAAAGATGCACCATTTGATTGGACCCAAGATTGTGAGAAATCTTTTGAAAAATTAATCAGTCTTTTGACTTTTGCTCCTATCATGCAATCTCCTGACTGGTCTTTGCCTTTTGAGTTGATGTGTGATACTAGTGATTTTGCTGTTGGTGCTGTTTTAGGACAGAGAAAGGAAGGTAAGCCTCATGTAACTTATTACGCAAGTTGAACTTTGAATAGTACACAAATGAATTACACCACTACTGAAAAAGAACTACTTACTATAATTTTTGCATTAGACAAATTTTGAGCTTATTTAATTAGTTCTTCCACTGTTGTTTTTACTGATCATGCTACTGTTAGATATTTAATGTCTAAGCAGGATGCCAAATCTAGGTTGATACGGTGGATCTTGTTGCTTCAAGAATTCAACATCACAATAAAAGACAAGAAAGGAGTCGAAAATGTTGTTGCAGATCATTTGTCCAGACTTACAACAGGCTCATCTTTTGATAGCACACCTATCAATGATTCTTTTCCCGATGAATTTGTATTTTTTATCAATTTCATGCCTTGGTTTGCTAACATTGTCAATTTTCTTGTAACAGGTAAGATGCCGCCTCAGTGGACACACCAAGACAGAAAAAAGTTTTTGATTGAGGTGAAAATTTTCTTTTGGGATGACCCATATTTGTTCAAATATTGTCCTGATCAAATTTTTTGGAGATGTGTACCCGATAGTGAGGTAAGTAGTGTCATTAAATTTTGTCATTCAGAAGCATGTGGAGGTCATTTTTCTTCAAAGAAAACAATTGTGAAAATCTTGCAGTGTGGATTTTATTGGCCCACTTTATTCAAGGACAGTTATACTTTTTGCAAAAGTTGTGAAAGTTGTCAAAAATTGGGGTCCATTTCTAAAAGAAATATGATGCCTTTGAACCCTATCCTTGTCATTGAAATTTTTGATTGTTAGGGAATTGATCTCATGGGTCCATTTCCATCATCTTTTGGATTTGTGTACATTTTTGTTGCAGTTGATTATGTCTCAAAATAGATAGAGGCGATTCCATGTCGGCACAATGTTCATAAAACTGTTCTAAAATTTTTAAAAGAAAATGTTTTGAGTCGATTTAGAATTCCTCGAGCTATCATCAGTGATGGAGGAACACATTTTTGCCATAAACCATTTGAATCCTTAATGAAGAAATATTGCATTACCCACAAAATTACAACCCCTTATCATCCTCAGACAAATGGATAAGTTGAAGTGGCAAATAGGGAGATTAAACAAATTTTGAAAAAAACAATTAACCCAAATCGTAAAGATTGGTCTTTAAGACTAAATGATGCATTTTGGGCTTACCGTACTGCTTTTAAAACATCTTTAGGCATGTCTCCCTATCGGTTAGTTTATGGAAAACCTTGTCACTTGCCTGTTGAATTGGAACATAAAGTATTTTGGGTCATTAAAGCTTTCAACTTAAGTCTTGATGATGCTTCCAAGTTACGCAAATTGCAATTGAATGAACTTGAGGAATTGAGAAATGATGCATATGAAAACTCAAAGATTTATAAAGCTAGAACAAAAGCTTTTCATGACAAATCAATTTTGAGAAAAACTTTTGAAATTGGTCAAAAAGTTCTGCTTTATAATTCTCGTCTTCACCTATTCCCTAGAAAATTGAGATCTAGGTGGATTGGTCCTTATATTGTCAAACATGTGTATTCTTATGGGGCCATAGACATTGAGAATCCTAGGAATAGTATTGTATTTAAGGTCAATGGACAAAGACTCAAACTATTTCTGGAATATCAAGTTGCTGAGTTAGAATTCCTCTCCCTTTTAATCCTTGTTATGAGTAGAATTTATTTTAAGTTCATTTTTTTTCTTTTTGTAGTTCTTTGTGTTCCCGGTTAAGTGGCGGATAACGGTACTCCGTGACTCTCAAGTCGGTTTATTTTTTAGTTTCCCATAATAACTGATTCCTTCTCCTTCAAAATGGATGTCATTCTCTCAAATCTAAGAAAGTATTTCCCTTCTGTTCCTAGAAAGGCTCTAACCAAAATCTATAAAGCTAGGTGTGAAAGACTGAGACTATTAATGTACAAAGGCATCCCAAAAGATATACGCTGGATAATCGAAGCAAAGGTTCGTTTAGCTGGTGAATCTTCAGATTCATTTGTCCCATACATGCCTGGTCTCGGTAAAAGTTCATTTTCAAAAAGGAGAAGAGCAAAAAGAATGAAAGTTTGTTACAAGTGTGCACAATGGAATTGCAACACGCGATGTCGCTCTTTGGGGATGATTTCCATAAACAGATAAGATAAAATATTCTTCATTAAGAATAGACTGAGTAAGGAGTCATTAGATAATATCTTATTGACTCTTGAGATGCATTCTTGTGGAGTTGTGCAGCATGAACTTCTTAGTTTGTGGAATCTCTTTAAGGATGAGCAAGAGCGTTATAGTCTTGGGAATCTGACTCAAAAAGACCCTGTTGGCCAATTTATAAGAAAATTGGATGGGAAGCTTATCCTCGACTCATACAAGGCGTTTAAGCCGTTTCTGGACGTGAAACCAGAGGAAGATGTGAGCCACAATCATAACAACATGTATATATTATCTTGTACATCTTCAAAAAAAATAAGAAGAAAAAGGAAAAACAAGAATAAAAATGAAAAAAAAAGAATAAAAAGGGCAAAACTTCGGTTGTACTTGGTCTTTAATTAGATTAGGAGCCCCTGTCAGCAGCAGCCCCGTCATTGACTCGGGTGGACCATCGCACGCCGGTCTATAAATAAGGTTCATGTGCCATGCTCTATAGAGAGCCGCACTCCACAACCCAATGTTCACCATCTAGGCACTGTGGAGTTGATGGACAAGTAGAAGCGTCCCACTTTAGTTATTAGTGAGAAGTAACCCGCGGCTGCCAAAGCATATGAGGCATCTGAGCTTGATCCTCTCTTTTATTAGAAGGGGCTCTCAGTGCCCTGGGATGGAGCGTTCTGGATCTTGGACATTGCGGGTTTCAGATTTTAGCATCTTTGTTGATGTTACGAACCCAAATGTCAGCTCTCCAAGTTCTAGACCCAAGATGGAAACCCACGATGGTTTCTTTATTCTCTTTTCTTCAAATAAGTGGGAGGGAGAAGAATTCCCAGATTGGCTGAGCCGTCTTGGTATTACTGCACTTATGACGCACAGTATAAAGATTTGCCATGAAACCTGTACATAAAGGTATGTAAACATTTGTTATTATTATTATTTTATCTTTGTATAATTTTGATGAATTTTGGTTTTGGATAGACGATCCTTTGGATGGGATCCTTCAGGGGTTTCTAGACTTCTTTACCCTGATGGTTTTCTTGAAGTCTAAAAAAAAAAAAATAATAATAATAATAAAGTTTCTTAAATTCAAACTTTTCTGACAACAGCCAACCTACCCATATAGGAGCTATTATTACTTTTTCTATTCTCTTCCCTATTTAAACACTCAATTTTCTTTACTTTCCTGCATCTCATAATCATTCAAAGAGAGTGTGGGTGTAGAAATGGAGGGAGCTTCTTCTTCTGTTCATAGATTTGCTAGTATTTGTGTATTTTGTGGAATAAGTTATGGGAATGGTTTAGAGTTTGTAAATGCAGCAAGCACTGTTGGTAGAATACTTGCTGCGAGGAATATTCGTGTTGTATATGGGGGAGGTAGCATTGGGTTAATGGGGGCTGTATCACTTTCTGCTCATATAAGAGGTGGTCAAGTTTTAGGTATCATTCCTAAACTTTTAACTCGAAGGAACATCATTGGAAAAACAATTGGACTGGAAATTCAAGTATCATCTATGCATGGACGAATGAAAGCAATGCTTGAAAACTCTGATGCATTCATAGCCTTACCTGGTGGCTTTGGTACTTTGGAAGAAGTCTTTCAAATTGTCTCTTGGGCCCAACTAAACATCCACCATAAACCCATAAGTTTGTTGAATGTTAATAATTTCTTTGATAATTTGTTATCTTTTATTTACCATGCTGTGGAACAGAAATTTGTCACACCTTCAGTAAGACGACTCCTTATCTCTACTTCCACTATTGATGAGTTAATTGATAAATTAGAAGCTTTTGTTCATGAACCTGGTCCAGTAACAGCTCAGATAGATTGATTCAAGGAAGCAGTGAGGGAAGCAAAATGAAAAGAAAGCCAGCCAAAACACTCCAACTATTTAAATAATTACAAGCTTTGGTTTTATTCATCATACTTTGTTTCTGTTTAAATTTGTATGAGGTTTCTCTTTTCAGTAATTGCAACAACAGGTACTATCTTCTATCATTTACCTATCTATGTTTTGACATTGAAGACAATGTTGTGATCTGGTTGGGGGAAAGGATAGTTGTGTGTAAAAATAAATAAAAAACTAAAAAAAATTAGGAAGTGTGCGTATTAATATGTTTGCTGTGTTTATATGTTTATCAGTAACTTACTAAACTAGTTAAGGATGGCAGAGTAAGGAGTAAATTTTGCTGTGGATGTAATTTTACTCTTGAGACGCATCTAGATTGGGGTAGACAATTAGTTTGTGTGGAAGTAGCAATTCAAATTCAGGGAAATTTGCATGATTGAGTAAATTGTCTTCTTTCTTAAAATTCACATGCTTGGTTATGGATGTTGAATTGGTGGATTGAGAATGATAGAATTATGTCTTATGAGTTCTTGAGCCTATTGATGAATGGATTGAACATTTGTACCATTCTCTTCTTTCTTGTGTGAATTTCACTCATGGAATTGTTACTCTAGAACTTGCTTTGATTCTTTTTGAGACTACATTTTCATATGCATACATAAATATGATTAAGGCATTTTTCTTGAAATAGCTACTTTAATCAAATAGCCAGCCTTGCTTAGCAGCATATTGTCTCAATATGATATCAAATACTCTTATGACTTCTTGGAAATTCTCTGATTCCTAATATAATATCAAGCACTCTTATGACTTCTTATAAATTTTCTAATTCCTGCCAATGTAAAGCATTGGAAATGACCTATTTCCCCTTGCTTAACCCCTTTGAGCTTATTTGACCATTCTTTGTTTCGAACTCATTTTGTGCCTTAAAAAAATTGCTCTTACTTAGCCTTAGGGAATAAGAGAACATTAGCTTTGTCATTGGATGAGTTCTTGAACAAGTGTGGGGGTGTGTGTGCAGAATGGTTAAAAAAATGTATATATGATGTTCTTTTTGTAAAAAAAAAATCAAAAATCAAAAATCAAAAATCAAAAATCAAAAATCAAAAAAATGTAAAAAGAAAAAAAAAGGGTCAACAAGGCAATAAAGGAAAGGAAAAGAATATGTAAAGGGAATTTGTATTAGGTGGAGTTGGGATGAACTTTCATGTCATGTTCTTTTATTCTCTTTGGTATTTAACTTGTCATATCTATATTACCTTCTCCTTTACCTTGACCCCATTATAACCTTGAATAAAGTCCTCATGATTTGTGTGTGCATGTGTTCTGAGTAGTGGAGAAGTAGAAGATAAGTAAGCTTATGGTAGTGCAATTTTCATGGGTTGAATTGAGTGAAATACCTACCTTTTAAACACTTGAGGGATTAAGAGTGAATCTTGTGAAAATCTATCATTCTCGACTCATGTTTTTCAATTAAAATATCCTTGCTTGTTGATTTGAGATGTGAAGATATGTTACCTCATGAATGTTTTGATTACTTGAATGATTGGTTGCTCTTCATTTTTAAATATTATTAGAAATTGAGTCTTTTGGAATGTTTAACTTTTGAGTCTGTTTCATTTTTTTTTTTTTTGTCTTGTGTGTTTTGCCTAAGAGTGCAAAAAGTTAAGTGTGGGGGAATTTGATGATCACATATTTGATACATTAATAAGCCTTCATTTTTAGTCATTTACATTCTTCATGCACTTAATTGATTGGCTTTGGTTATGTTTTGTAAGTTTGGACTCAAATTAGACTTAATTGAATTTTTCAGCATAATTTACATCTTACGTTGTTTCTGTATTTGGGCTATATCTTGGGATGTAAGTGGTCAAATGAGGTGAATGTGATAGCATTTTAAATATAAGAGAGAGCTTTATAACTTTCATGAAGACCTCAAAGGCCCAATCACACGAGTAGATAATTCAAATTGGGGTTGAAGCTAGAGTGTTGTTCTTGACAGCTTGATCTATGTGTACTGTTCATGCCATATTTCGAGCTACATGTTGTACAATGAGCTGCAATTTTGATGCTGAATAGTTGAGACCTATATCTACAACTTTTATGTTGAATAATTTTCCAGAATCTAAGGTCTAATAGGTGATATTAGGCTTGCAAGTCAGAACAGAGGAGCTGTGACTGGGCCTAAGCAGTGTACAGTAATTTGAATATATCTAGAGTTATAGAAATGATATTGGACTCAAACTAAAGCCAATTGAAATTCAAGATCAATCCCTACAACTTTGATGAAGATCACATTTGCTTATTCTGACGCATTCAATGACTTCAGAACTAAATGATTTCGGAGATAAGAAATCTCCATAATTTTTCACTCACTAAAAGTCATTTGGCATTTTCTAATCATTTTCCACTCATCCACTCACTAATGACTCAGCCCCCTTGTCATTTTGTATCTATAATCCTCTATAAAAGGGGGTCTTGGTAGATTATTGAAGGTGTTAGGTGTTAGGTACCAAAATGATGCTAGTTTGTTACTAGGTTTTCTTGTAGTAATTTTCCTTTGTTCTAAATTAAAGTCATGTTCTTCTTCTTTTTCTTCTCTCTTTCTTTCTTCTTATCTATGAGTATCTAAGTTTCATTTTGCTTGGGTGAAAGAGTGAAGCTCTTGGTAATGAAATAAGGTTAGATTAATTTCTCTCTTGTGCTTAAATGATATATTTTCAAGTGGTCATTATGCGTATTGTATTTTGTTTCTAATCAATTTAACAACCATCCTTGTAAAGTGGAGTTCTTGATTTGTTGTAGACAAGAGATTAGCACAATGAATGCCTTAACCCATTTATAAGTAGTGGTAATATTTTTTGGAAACATAATATAATTACGTATATTATTTTAATTAGACTTTTAACGTTGTATTTTCCGATTGGAATCTCCATGCTGCGAGGATTCTAATTGAGTTATAAAAGAAATTAATCTTACATTTACTTTATTTACCAAGAGTGGATCTTTTAACCCAAGTAAATAATTTTTACCGTAGTAACAAAATATTTACTTCACCTTAATTAATTTTCAACAATTCCCTGTGGATCGACCTCGAACTCCCGAGAAATTTATTACTTGAGACAACCTACACTTGGGTTCGCAATGCAACAATTAATCCCGCATCAAGTTTGTAGACTTGTTTGAAACTAAAAATTGTGCGTCAATATCTCCAGTCATATGTTTAAAGCAGCCACTATCAAGATACCAATTTGAACTTTTGGCTCTTAAACACACCTACAAAACAAATTTAAGCATTTCTCTTAGGTACCCATATTTTATTGGGTCCTGTGGTGGTAGTCATAACATATGTTCCCTTGGGAACCCAAATTTGTTTAACACTTATCCTTGAAGGATTTCTATAATAGCATGTAGAAGCTGTATGTCCTTTTCTTGCACAATAAAAACATTTAACAAAAGGACTAGTAGAGGATTTAGGTGCAACAAAGAGTTTCTTAAAAACTTTCTCATGCATTACTGGTTTATAGCATATTCCAGCTTTATCATATACTCCTTTTTGTTGTCCTAACATAGTATTTAGATTTTCTCTTCCTATTGTAAATTTAGATAGAGTGGATTTCAGTTTTTCCACTTCTTTTTCCAGAATGTTGCAATTAGAACATATAGAACTAAATGTACTTAACTTAATGTTTTTAGCTTCTAATTCTTTAATATTAATTTGAAGAGATGCATATTCACTACATTGTTTAGCAATGACTTTCCTAGATGACATTAATTGCTTAGCAATTTTTAGATATTCACTATGCAATTCATCAAAAGCATCTTGTAGTTCATCATAGGTAGGGGGGATTTCATTTACCTCATCTTCATTGTCACTGTGATGGTTAGTCATGAGACAAAGATTTGCTTCTTCTTCCTCAAAATGTTCAGAGGAATCCATATCATTTTCTTCCCAAGCTATGTATGCTCTTCTTGGCTTTCTATTCTTCTTATCCTTGGACTCATGATTGTCATGCTTGTCCTTCTTTTGAAGTTTAGGACACTCATTCTTGTAATGTCCAGGTCTGCCACATTCATAGCACTTCACATTTGATGTTAAACTTTCAGCTTTTGAAGTGTTTTTCTTGGAAAAGACATTTGAGGGCCTTTTGTTGAAGGTTTTTTTCTTTTTAAGGAATCTCTTGAACTTTCTAACTAGCAGTCCCATAGAGTGAACCTTCTTTGCATATCATTGATATCTTCACCATTCTTCATGTAAAAGAGTTTATACTCGTGCACGAGTGAGTTTATTCTTGCTCTTTTTACGTCACTAGTTCCTTCATGAGTAATTTGCAGCGTATCCCACATTTGCTTGGCTATCTTACAATTTGAAACCCTAAAAAATTTATTATAACTCAAGGCAGCAGTTATAATATTCTTAGCTTTAGCATTATAACCTACTTTCTTTTTGTCCTCATCATCCCAATCACTTCTTAGTTTTTCTTTCTTGTTGCCATTTGGATCAAGAGAGTGAGGAATATATGGGCCATTTTCAACAGCATCTAAAACATCAATGCCACTTGCCTCTAGAAATATCAAAATCCTTTCTTTCCAATACATATAGGCAGTGCCATTGAAAGCAGGGGGTCTTGCTAAGGAAGCCCCTTCTCCTAAGATGTCATTTGAAGCCATCCTCCTAAGCTGTTAAGCTTTATACAAGAGTGAAAGCTCCGATACCACTTGTTGGTTGTGGCTTCTAATTACTCAAGAAGGGGGGTTGAATTGAGTACTATAGGTTTTTGAATTTTTTTCCCTTTTTGCAAAAATTGATTCTTTTCTTTAATCAAAGAAAGAGATTTTGTCAACCAACAAATCAAAATATGTTTTTGCAAGATGTATTGCAATCAAGAATTGAAACTTATAAAGAAATATTAACAGTAAGATAGATTTCAGATAAGATCATTAATAAATCAGATCATACAAACATTCCTAACACATTGCTTAATTCATACATTCAATAATAAAATAAATAAAGAGTTAAGAGATAGAGAAAATTACAAACCGAGATTTATCTTGGTTCAGCTACCTCCTTTGGTAACCTACATCCAGTCCTCATGCCACTGTGAGATTTATCCACTATAGAAAATCAATATACAAGATTCTTTTACAAAAGCTCCACTTCTGAGTTCCTTCTACCCAAATGATAGTTTTTCAGTCAAAGCAATCTTGCAAAACCTACAAGAATTCCTTCTATTCCTGCACAGCACCAAGAGTCCCTTCCACTCTTGATCTAAACAACGAGAGAACCTTCTCTCTTATTTTTCTTTTACAAAATTTGAAAAGATTGAATCAGATTCCAAGAAATCAAAAATTAAAAATTGAAACTCTAGAGAAAAATACTCTATTTTTCCTCAAATGAAAAAGCTCTCTGAATTTGAGTGTTTGATTTCGTATATTGAATTAATTGTTATTGAAAAAGTGTTTACCAATGTCTTTATATAGGTATAACTCAAAATAGATCCGTTGGTTACACTTTACAAGTCAGATGAGATCATAACAGACTAAAAATAAAAATTCTGTTATTGGTCAATCGATGTGTACACAGATGTATTAATCAAGATTTCACTTTTATTCCATGTGTACATCGATTGACTAATTGATTGTTATCTTGGATGTTCTTGATCTTAAAGATACACGCATGAGTACATCGATGTTGTTCTTCAAAAACACTTTAAATTTCAGCCCAGAAGATTATACATCGATTAACTAATTGATTGTATAGTTATTTTAAAACGTTCTTTCTTCTGTTATGGCTTATACATCGATGTATCAATAGATGTACTAAAGTAAAATGCTTCTGTTTTGACTTATACATAGATGTACTAATCGATATATAGACTTATACATAGATGTACTAATCGATGTATATATATGTCAAATACATTCTAGCTTCTGTTTTATTTATAGATCGATGTACCAATCGATGTATAAATGCAAATGTGCATATTGATCAAGTAAGTTCAGAATCAATCGATGTATACATAGATGTATAACATTTATACATAGATGTACACATAGGTTTTCATCAAAAGTTAGTTAATTAACTGAATGTACATTGATGTACACATAGATGTACAAACTTATTAATTAACCTTGTTCATTCTAGATTCATTCGTACTTTTAAAAAACCATTTTACTTATTTGTGAGAGCTTAATCAAGGAATTAAACTGAGTATTTTCTTTACAACATGTTCCTAATGATCTTCATTGTATTTGCTTCTTCTTCAAGTAATCCATCTTGATCCTTGCATTGACTTTACTTGCTCCTTTAAATCTCATTGAAAAATTCAAGCTTGGCAAGCAGTTAGTGACTCAAAATAATAATCATATTAAGTTTAGTCATTAATCAAAACATACTAGGGTCATTTATCCACACTAAATTATCACAAGCACTCATAGAGTATGGGTTTCAAGAATGCCACATAGACCACAGTCTTTTCATTTACTCACATGATTCCATTTTCTTGGCCGTTCTTGTTTATGTTGATGATCTCGTGATAGCTGGAAATAATACTTCTACATGTACTAATTTCAAACAATACTTGAGTAAATGTTTTCACATGAAGGATCTTGGAGCTCTCAAGTATTTCCTTAGCTTAGAACTGGCTCATGGGTCTGCTGGTTTATTCATCTGTCAACAAAAATACACTCTGGACATCTTAACCGAGTGTGGGATGCTTGCATGCAAACCATCATCTGTTGGGAATTGTGGATACAACACGCAGCGAAAAACAGGGATTCCCACCGAGGATCCATGCGAAAAAGCCATAATCCGATTTTTAAATGATTTACCTCTTGAAGCGTGAATCACCAGCACCGTAATAGAAACGATATCTCTGCGGTATCCACACGAACAGACTCACGAATGTCCAACATCCGCAAAGAGGAGCCTCAAGTCTCTCACTCAGTGCTAGCTGTGAAGAGAAGAGAAGAAATCTGTCGCTCTCTCACTTACTTTTCTGTAGGTGCGGCTAGGGTTCTGAATTGTGTATCTTAGCAGCCCCCTTAGTAGTACTATTTATAATAGTAACTACCTAAAGTGAGTGTGAGCAGCAGCAAGGTAAGCTGTGCAACCCTAGACCCATCTGTTATGAGTCTAGCCCATATTTGAATCCGAGTCCAACTTGGATCCATTGCTCTAATTTTAGTCTGCTCTATGTATATGACCCTGCAGGTTCTTATTACGTTGGCAGTAATATTAAAATCCCATTTTAATATTACAAGCAGTGAGCGGTATCTAGCAACACATCGCTGCTACCCAAGTAATAAGAATGTTAGTGATTTGACATAACTTTTCCGTGACCAATATTTACGTGTCGTTTAGTCCCTTTGTCAAGATATCTAGATTGAACACAAGGCATGGAATGCGTGACCCTTGTATAGTCCAATCATTCGTTTCCTAATACTCGAGTAGACTTTGTAACAACAAATGAGATCAATATCTCATATTGACTCATTTGAGCATGGCCATGCATTTTGCAGTCTCACTCAATCAGGGGGCCCGAAGATATCGCTCCTGTTATGTAGGAGTGACAAATCTCATCTAGGTCACTCACATGCTTCTGCATGATTTGCAGTATGTCCAATAACTAACTTTATAATCACCTTATTACAGATGACGTTTGATGGCATTAAAACACACAACTCCTCATATAGGAATCGTAGTGATTTCAGGTCAAAGGACCACAAACACCATTGTCACTATGAGAATCGCTTATGATACTCACGTAACAATCCATGTAGCGTTCTTATGGTGGGTCAGTCCAGTACATCATTACTCTAATATGTACCCATGTGAAGAGTTGATATCTCATATCCATGACCCGTGAGATGTGGTCATCAGTCTATGCACATACTAGTCGCAATGTATTATTATCGTCCTAATTAACAATAATACTTGATTAGGGACATTTAAGAATAGTGTTGAAACCAAAAAGATCTCATGATCAAGTCATCCACTTGATGTCCTATGGCATCAAACTTACTATTCTAAGGACTTTATTATGTTTATCAAAAAAGAACACAATAAATGAAATGCCTCATATATATAAAAATAGCATAATAGAATGTATGTAAATACAGAAAATGTATTGGCCTCTAGAGCATACACCAACAATCTCCCACTTGCACTAGAGCCAATCAGGCATATATCTAATGCTTAAAGACCTAGTGTGACCCTCATGCTTCTGTTGTGCAAGAGGCTTCGTCAATGGATCAGCAATGTTATCATCTGTTGGTACTCTATATATCTTCACATCTCTTCTATCGATGATCTCTCAAATGAGATGGAAGTGCCTAAGTATATGTTTGGATCGCTGGTGAGATCTAGGCTCCTTAGCTTGTGGAATGGCTTCATTATTATCACAATAGAGGTCCACTGGGTCCATAATGCTAGGAATAGTGCCAAGTTCAGTAATGAACTTCCTGATCTAAATAGCCTCCTTTGCTGCATTGGAGGCAGCAATATACTCAGCCTTTGTGGTAGAATCAGCGACTGTCTCTTGCTTTGAACTTTTTCAGCTCACAGCCCCACCATTTAGGCAAAAAACATAACCCGATTGCGATCTGGAGTCATCCTTATCAGTTTGGAAGCTAGCATCAGTGTAACCTTTTACAACTAGCTCTTCCTCGCCTCCATATACCAAGAATGAATCCTTAGTCCTTCTTAAGTACTTAAAGATGTTCTTGATAGCAGTCCAGTGACTCTCACCAGGATCAGACTGGTACCTACTCGTCATGCTCAAAGCATACGAGATGTCTGGTCGAGTACATAACATGGCATACATGATAGATCTAATTGCTGATGCATATGGAATCTTGCTCATGCGATCCCTTTCATCCGGGATGGAAGGGGATTGAGCCTTAGATAGGCTTACGCCATGTGACATAGGCAAGAGTCCTTTCTTGGATTCATGCATGTTAAATCGTCTTAACACTTTGTCTATGTATGTACTCTGACTTAGGCCAAGCAGTCTCAGTGATCTATCTCTATAGATCCTAATACCTAATACATAAGTGGCTTCGCCCAAGTCCTTCATAAAGAAGCAGTTCCCTAACTAAGTCTTTATGGACTATAGGGTAGGGATGTCATTTCCAATAAGTAGTATGTTATCTACATACAATACCAGAAAGATAATAGTGCTCTCACTAACCTTCTTGTAGACACAAGATTCTTCTTCATTCTTGATGAAATCAAACTGTTTTATTGTATCATCAAAACGAAGATTCCAGCTTCTAGAAGCTTGCTTCAATCCATAAATAGATCGTTGCAACTTGCATACTTTTCTAAAATCCTCTGGAGTGGCAAAACCCTTAGGTTGTGTCATGTACACATCTTCGAGAAGATTTCCATTAAGGAAAGCAGTTTTGACATCCATTTGCCAGATTTCATAATCATGGTATATTGCAACAGCAAGCAAGATCGGAACGGATTTAAGCATCACAACTGGGGAAAAAGTCTCATCATAGTCTACACCATGAATTTGTTTGAAACCTTTAGCCACCAATCGCGCCTTAAAGGTATGCACATTACCATCTATGTCGATTTTCTTCTTGAAAACCCACTTGCACCCAATGGGTTTTACCCCTTCAGGTGGGTTAACCAAGGTCCATACTTGGTTGGCATACATCGAATCCATTTCAGATCTCATGGCCTCAAGCTATTTCTCATATTCTGGGCTAATAATGGCTTCCTGGTAAGTCACAGGTTCATCTTGATCCATGAGCAATACGTCACCTTGTTGGGTCATGAGAAATCCATATCTCTCTGGTTGATGATGCATCCTGTTAGACCTACGCAGGTCTTGTGCTACTCGAGCAGGTTGTTGTTCCACAACATTTTATAGAGGCTGCTCTATTTCCACCATTGGTTCATTGCTGCTTTGTGAAACTTGAACTTCTTCAAGTTCTAATTTTTCTCCCACTGGTTCCTTTGGAGATAAACTCCCTTTCTAGAAACACAACTGTCCGTGCGACAAACACTTTGCCCTCGGTAGGATTATAGAAAAAGTATCCCTTGGTTTCCTTTAGATACCCCACAAAGAAGCATTTATCAGATTTAGGTCCAAGCTTATCAGAAACTTGACGTTTCACATAAGCTTCGTAGCCCCAAATCTTCAAGAAAGACATACTAGGCTGTCTCCCAGTCCATATCTCATATGGTGTCTTTTGAACCATCTTAGATGGAACACGGTTAAGTGTGAAAGCTACTGTTAACAGAGCATGTCCCCAGAAGGAACCTGGAAGGTTTGCATGACTCATCATGGATCAGACCATGTCCAACAAGGTCCGGTTCCTCCTTTCAGAGACACCATTCCATTGTGATGTTCCTGGTGGAGTGAGTTGAGATATTATCCCACACTCTTTCAGATGATCATCAAACTGTTGGCTTAAGTATTCTCCTCCTCGATCTGATCGAAGGATTTTAATACTCTTGCCAAGTTGGTTTTGTACTTCATTCTTGAACTCTTTGAACCTTTCAAAGGATTCTGATTTGTGCTTCATAAGATATACAAATCCATATCTATTGAAATCATCAGTAAATGTAATGAAGTATTGAAAACCACCTCTAGCGAGTGTGTTTAGTGGCCCACATACATCACTATGTATAAAGCCTAAAAGATCACTAGCCCTTTCACCTTGTTCGGTGAATTGGGTCTTTGTCATCTTCCCCAATAAACAAGATTCACATGTCTCATATGATTCGAAATCAAATGAGTCCAAGAATCCATCTTTATAGAGTTTGGAGATGCGTTTCTCATTTATGTAGGCCAAACGACAATGCCAGAGAAAAGTTGGGTTCAGATCGTTTGATTTAAACCTCTTTGTATTTATGTTATAGACGGGCATTTCGAGATCAAGTACATAAAGTCCATTACTCAATTGTGCACTACCATAAAAAATATCATTCATATAAATGGAACAACACTTGTCCTTTATAATAAAAGAAAAACCTTTCTTGTCCAAACAAGAAACAAAAATGATATTCCTGCTAATAGCAGGCACAAAATAGTAGTTCTCTAACTCTATTACAAGCCCAGTAGGCAAAGATAATAAATAAGTCCCTACAGCTAATGCAGCAAACTTTGCTCCATTTCCCACTCGTAGGTCAACTTCGCCCTTCGTCAATGGTCTACTATTCTTTAGATTCTGCACATTTACACAAATATGAGATCCACATCTAGTATCTAATACCCATGATGCAGCAGTAGATAAATTGACTTCAATAAAAAAATACCTAAAGTGGAAGTCTCACTTCCCTTCTTCTTTTTGAGCTCCTCCAGGAACTTGGCACAGTTCCTCTTCCAATGTCTGGTCTGACCACAATGGAAGCATGTACCTTCCTTAGCCACTCCACCCACTGGTTTCAAGCCAGGAGTGCTGGGCTTGGACTTATCCTTGCCCTTGCCCTTCCAATTGTCCTTGGGCTTTTTCTACTGTTTCATGCCCTTATTCTTTTGAACCATCATTATGGCCTTCCCTTTGCCTTTGTTAATGTTCTGCTCAGCAGTTCTCAACATGCCTAGCAGCTCTGGTAGTGATTTGTTAATTTCATTCATGTTGTAGTTCATGACAAATTGACTAAAACTTTCCAGTAACGATTGTAGGACTAAGTCAGTAGCCAACTCTTGACCCAAAGGAAAACTGAGTCTCTCTAGGTTTTCAATATACTCAATCATCCTGAGTACATGAGCACCAACAGGGCTTCCTTCTACCAGCTTGCACTAAAATAGTGCTTTAGAGACCTCGAATCTCTCATGCCTGGCCTGCTCTTGATAGAGCTTCTTAAGGTGTACGATCATATCGTATGCATCTATGTTCTTATGTTGCTTTTGGAGCTCAAAGTTCATGGTGGCCAGCATTAGACATCCAATGTCCAAGGCATCATCTTGATGCTTCTTATAAGCATCTCTTTCAGTTCTAGGGGCATTAACAGCAAGTGGCTCAGGAATAGGCTGTTCCAAAACATACAGCTTTTTCTCTTGCTTGAGGATAATCCTCAAATTCCTGTACCAGTCTAGAAAATTCGTTCCAGATAACTTGTCCTTCTCAAGGATGGATCGCAATGATAAAGTGTCCGATGTGTTTGTTGCCATGGTAATCTATTAACAGAAATATGCAAAATATAAGTATCATGCCATAAACATATTTAATGAGGTCTTTTAATTAAATATGCCTCCCACTATTTTATTCAAGTCAATTACCCTCAGCATTGACTCAGAAAATCCCATCATAAGATTTCCTAGTGGGCCAAGATCCATATTTCACCTAGTTTTGAGTCAGGTTTGGCTGATCACCCAAAATTCATTTATTTAGGTAGCAAACACTTTCCAATTACATCACATGTAACTCTTGGATAGTTGGGTGAATAACACTTATTCAAGTCCATCTAATGGACCAAAGCCCAACTTCATGCCTCTAAGCCTTCAATCCTATTGAAATGGCCTAGTTAAGTCAGACCCAATGGTTGGCAGTTGGATATTACCTTTATCCCATCGCATCTTACTAATATAGATAAAGGCATCCTGCTTTAGCAGACCTGCACTTGATCGATACTAGTCTTGAGTGCCACACATTGGAAGGCATCACATAATGACTTAATATTTACTTTGAGAGAATTTTTATTATTATTATTATTAGATCTCACCATTTATTAAACTGTTTATCATACCGTAAACATTATCCATGCATCTCATACATAAAAAGCATATAATAAAAGTGACATGGTTATGGCCCCTAAGAGAGTAATATTAACTAAGCCAGCTTCACCAAGCATCTCCCATCAACGTCCTCACTTGATGCCTTCTTCTTGCCTCCACATCATAATTACATTATATAGAAACCTTTTTTACATTCGAGGGGAGTTAAGTGAAAAGAGAATGTACAATCAAAATGTAGAGAGAAAGGCACAACACGTAGGTCATATTTATTAAAACCAAAAGGCATAAAAAAAGACTAAGGCCATAACCATGCACCATGCATCACAAAAACAATAAACTCATAACAATAATACATTATTATTTTTTACGAGTCATAAAATTGGATATAAAATATCGCGTTTTCGAAAAAACACCCTACGCAGAGGTAGCACGGGGGTCCCGCTGAATCTCTTGCGCCTCCCTTGAGCCTTTGTGCTGCGCGAAACCCTAAGCCTGAACAACATGAACACTTCATGTGCCGCGGGGAATCCTTGCACCGTCGTTCAACACTTGAACCTCAGGCACCTCCTTGACGGCTTCACATCAACACTTGATGTTGCTGTCGCAAAATAAGAATAGGGTTTTCAAAACCCCTTGCGCTGCGCCACTTGTGCAGAAACAAGGATTCCATAACCCTTACTGCCGCAAACCAAGAACAAGGTTTCCTAAACTCTTGCGCCGCGCATTGAGAATAAGGATTCTATAATGCTGTTCGTATCACATACATACTAGAAAGCTTTGCAAAAACATACATCTTAATACAAAACGGTTTTCACAGAATATATGAACATCTTCATGAAGTTTTGAAAACAACATCACGGTTTTGCATACAACATAAGAAATAGAATATGTTTTTGGAAAGGGTTTCATACGGTTTTCAGAAATAACATATTAAAGATCATATTTTTTGTCAAAAACAAGAACAGAAAACATGTTATCTCATGTAAATGAAAAGAGAAAACCGAATCATGGTTTCGCAATACGCTCTGATACAACTGTTGGGAATTGCGGATACAACACGCAGTGGAAAATAGGGATTTCCACCGAGGATCCATGCGAAAAAGCCATAATCTGATTTTTAACTGATTTGCCTCTTGAAACTTGAATCACTAACACTGTAATAGAAACGATGTCTCTGCAGTATCCACACGAATAGACTCACGAACGTCCAACATCCGTATAGAGGAGCCTCACGTCTCTCACTCAGTGCTAACTGCGAAGAGAAGATAAGAAACTTGTCGCTCTCTCACTCACTTTTCTGTAGGTGCGGCTAGGGTTCTGAATTGTGTATCTTAGCAGCCCCCTTAGTAGTACTATTTATAATAGTGACTGCCTTAAGTGAGTGTGAGCAACAGCAAGGTAAGCTGTGCAACCCTAGACCCATCTGTTATGAGTCTGGCCCATATTTGAATCCGAGTCTAACTTAGATCTATTACTCCAATTTTAGTCTGCTCTATGTGTGTGACCCTACAGATTCTTATTATGTTGGCAGTAATATTAAAATCTCATTTTAATATTACAAGCAGTGAGCGGTATTTAGCAACACATCACTGCTACCCAAGTAATAAGAATGTCAGTGATTTGACATAACCTTTCTGTGACCAATGTTTCTGTGTCGTTTAGTCCCTTTGTCAAGATATCTAGATTGAACACAAGGCATGGAATACGTCACCCTTATATAGTCCAATCATTCATTTCTTGATACTCGAGTAGACTTTGTAACAACAAATGAGATCAATATCTCATATTGACTCATTTGAGCATGGTCATGCATTTCATAGTCTCACTCAATCAGGGAGCCCAAAGATATCGCTCCTATTATGTAGGAGTGGTAAATCACATCTAGGTCACTCACATCCCTCTGCATGATTTGCAGTATGTCCAATAACCAACTTTATAATCACCTTGTTACAGATGACGTTTGATAGCATTAAAACACACAACTCCTCATGTAGGAATCGTAGTGATTTCAGGTCAAAGAACCACAAACACCATTGTCATTATGAGAATCGCTTATGACACTCACGTAATGATCCATGTAGCGTTTTCATGGTGGGTCAATCCAGTACATCATTACTCTAATATGTACCCATGTGAAGAGCTGATATCTCATATCTATGACCCATGAGATGTGGCCATCAGTCTATGCACATACTAGTCTCAATGTATTATTATCATCCTAATTAACAATAATACTTGACTAGGGACATTTAATAATAGTGTTGTAACCAAAAGGATCTTACGATCAAGTCATCCACTTGATGTCCTATGGCATCAAACTTACTATTCTAAGGACTTTATTATGTTTATCAAAAAGAACACAATAAATGAAATGCCTCATATATATAAAAATAGCATAATAGAATGTATGTAAATATAGAAAATGTATTGGCCTCTTGTAACATCCCAAAAATTGTATATTTCATTATAAATAATTATTTTATAATATTTGTGATTTTTGGTGATTTTTGTGAAATTTTCTAGAAACGTTGAATATTTTAATATATTCCTCGTTTTGCGTATGCACTGAGCGGAGCCGGGATAACGAAATGTTCTCCCTGAGGCTGGTAAACCTTGGACTGTCAACGTGTCAACGGGGGATCTTACTAAACTCGAGGCCAGGCACAGTTTGCGAGGTTTTCATTTTTCAAGGTTTTATCTGCTAGATAAAATCGCGGTATCATAAAATTATCGGATGAAGAATAAAATATTATTTTCATCACTTATAATTTTATTCACTGAGAAAATAATTCTACAATGTAATTGATCATCTATCAGATGTATTTAATTTGGAGACTAGCTTACTATACACTTTATCGAGGAGCGCGCGAAGCTTCTCAAGGAAGCTTCTTCCAACTATTATTTTATTATTTCTCTCTCCCCTATTTTGTCTTGCACATTTGAATTAAGGGATCCAATTCATTTTTCATCCACACATTTTCCTCCTCCCATACGTAGCAGATCACTATTCACTCATCTTTCTCTCTTTCCATTTCTCCTTACAACGACACCATCCACCCACATTCACATTTTTATCTTCCAAAACCGTCACACTCCTAGCACCATTTCGTGTTTGGAGAAACACCATATCTGAGGGAATCATCTTCAAAGTTCTACATTTTCTTTATCTTCATTTTCCTCCACGGTTGAAGCTTAAAGGTTGGAACTTTAAGGTAAAGTCCTTAGCTTTTTCCTCATCTCTCCTCATTTTCGTAGCCCACTGTCATTTTGATGACCATGGGTATCCATTTCAACACTTGATTCTGATTTTGGTGAGCTTGAATGTTCAAGGATCTCTTGGGAGTTGAAAACGTGATTTCTGACCAAAAAGGAGCAGCCTTTCTTTGTGCTTCTCCAAGGTAAGAGGAAGACACTCCTCCTCAACCTCTTCTAGCATTAAGGATCTCCTTTGCTTGCTTGGTTTTTATGATTCTCTTTGTCTTGTATTTAGTTGTTTACTGCTTTGTTTGCATGATTTGTTAAGTTTGATAATATATTCGACAGAGTAGAATGCATGATGTTTTGGTTTGACAATTCTGCATGTTAGTATGTTCACATGTTCGACTGAAAATTGGAAAGCATGGTACTTGGGTGATTTTGCATGTCAATATATATATTCGACGAATGCATGAGAGTGGAAGGAAATGATGTCGGATTCATCCCTGGGATGGCCATGGTTTTGAGGCCCAGAATCTGGGATTCTGGGTGAATTAGGATAATAAATGGAATTCAAAGCAGTTAGGTATCCAATCTTTGTAAGTCGTGAATTCAACTATTCGACACTGAACCTTGTCCAACTTTTGACAACCAACTTCTAAACCTTTAATGCTTCCGTCGAATAGACACATGGGGCCCTTCACAATGTCAAAATTTGTCGAGCTAGTGACCCCTTAACACCACCGTCGGTTTGACATGCGAGAAAACTTATTTATGACTCAAAATCCGTCGGATTAGAACTTGTGACCCTTTGGCACCACCTTTGGTCGAACATGAATGAAACTTCTCCAATAACACAATTCGTGGACTTTAAATTTATGACTCTTAGCATTTCCGTCGGATCAGTATGAGTGAGAATCTTTCCTATTATTCAAAATCCGTCGAATTAGGAATTGTGACCCTCTTAGCATTCCTTCGGATCGCGCATGAGTGAAACTTCCCTATTGTCCCGAAACACATCGAATTTGATAACCTAATCACTTAGTAAAATGTTAAAATCCGTCGAGTAAGGACTCATGGCCAAACCATGTCGAATTTGATAACCTAATCACCTAGTAAAATGTTAAAATCCGTCGAGTAAGGACTCGTGGCCAAACTGTCGAATTTGATATCCTAATTAATTAGTAAAATGTTAAAATCCGTCAGTATGGACTTACGCAAAACACAGTCGAATTTGATATCCTAATTACTTAGTAAAATGTTAAAATCCGTCGAGTTTAGACTTCTGACCATTTCCGTCGAATGTCAAAACCCGTCGAGTTTAGATCTTTGACCACTAAACACAATGTCGAAATCCGTCGAGTATGAACCCCGATCATGCCCGTCGAGATTGATCTCCCGACCATAACCCGTCGTATAGAGTCCCTGGACACTTAGGAGAAACTACCCCAAAGTCAATAATCGTCGAGTTTGAGAGACAATGCCTGTCGAGTAGATGAATTTCTCCAGACCCATCGAAATTAGAGATTTCGACCAGTGTTTCGTCGGTTCGACACTTGGGAGACTTTCTCCAATGTCGACACCCATACCCGTCGAATTGAGGCTTTTGCTGACCTTCTGGAGGATTCGACAGTCCTGATCTTTGTTCGACAGAACCCCATCCGACAGAAATTGATTTCTTGCCAATCCTATTATAAAATGTTCTCCCCATTCTTCCCTCCTCCTGTTACATTATTCTCCGTCGAATGGCAGCTTCAATTATTCATAAAACGTATTGTCTTCGTCGAATTTAAAAATATACCTATCACCCAACACCTAGTAATTGAAATCTGTGACTCAGTTTGTGATTCCGACCGTGCATTTCCCTGGACCCAAAACCTTGGGACTAATAGAGGCATACTGATTATAAATAAATGGGATGACTAGAATTTACTTAGGGATGCATAAACAGGAAAGAACATGAGAGTGTGAGATTTTGAGATCTTAGAATAACCTTCTAAGGGCATATGAATAAATTACCTAAGAGGATTTAGGTTAACTAAGAGAATTTCTTTAGAGACAAACTCTGTAAGTAAAGCTAAACCTAAGTAAGAATTCATAATATGCTTTAAAATGTATTAATTTATTTAACAACAATATCATGTTATTGTGGGTCCATGTGGGTGACCATTGATTGAGTTAATTCTTACTTGGGCAAATTGTGACGTATGATGGAATAGTATGTAATAATGATCATACATGATTATGCATAGAGTCTGTATGCATTGTGGATAAATCATATGACATGCATTTGAGTCATGCATTGAACCCATATGCATTTAAATGTGCATTATCATTGTGACATCTGGTTGACGATTGAGTCGGATGCACTTTGAGAAACATTTGGTTGACGATTGAGTCGGATGCACTTTGAGAAACATCTGGTTGACGATTGAGTCGGATGTACTTTGAGAAACATCTGGTTGACGATTGAGTCGGATGTACTTTGAGAAACATCTGGTTGACGATTGAGTCGGATGTACTTTGAGAAACATGTGCACAGTGAGTCCATGAATTATCTGGCATACATTGTTATTATAATTGGAACTGTTGTATTTTTGATATATCTATATATATATATGACTGCCTGGAACTGTTTGGTTGATTTTAACTGCTACTAAATGTTTATTACCATTATTGCTGTCATAAATGCTATGTGGCGCCTTGCTTGCTTGGTTTCTTGATGCTATGATTTGGTAATGATGGTAGGATGTCTTACCTCTTTCTTGTACTTTTCTTGCTCTATGTTAATTTTTGGTTAGAGACCATAAGTGGGAACGAAGTTGGATTCCTTTGGATTTTATTGGTTTGACCTACTACATTCGGTGATGCTGCCGCAAAGGGAGCTCTTTTTTTGGGGTTTGTTCGAATTGTGTTCGCTTTGATACCAAGACCTGTAGAGTCGACTGGACCGACAAGCGTATGTGACATGCTGGGGATCTGACTTTGACCATAAAGAGGAAGGCGATTGAAGACCTTATCTTGTATTTCTCACTACACCGGTGAGCCCGGAATTGCCTCACGCATTAGGGATACGATGGAGTGCCCAACTCCTTAGTCATAGATATATTATGGGTAGTTTATATTTTATTTTGCATTACTTATATAAAGTGTATTTTCGAGTACATGTATGCTTCAAGGCAATTATCCAGACTTAAATGTTGTAAATTGAGTACATACTATAATTCATAATTTAACTGGTTGTATATGTAACTACTCATTCGTGGCTCCTATTTTCCTCATATAAGAAATGTTTAATATTTATGGTAAATTTGTTGTTTGACAATGTTAGCACGCCGACATTTAGTGACCGTGACATAATGACGATTGTGCATTGGTTATTAAATCGAGGGGTGTTACATTTTATGGTATCAGAGCAGTTCATCCTGTTGAGCCGGGGTATGGACTGACTATGCTTAGACATATTAGAAGTTGTTGTGTACTTCCTTGTCTCTTGATTGAGATGTTGGGAAAGGAAGGCATGGCTTGCCGTAGGTTGAGTATTGGTAGCTACTGTTGCACAATTACGTGACATTGAGTACTGGCCCACTCAATGTGTAATGTTCTGTGACTACAGGAAACTATGACTTCACCTTGGCATAGTAAGGTAATAGGAGTTCTTTAGAAAGAAGCTCAGCTAAGATGACTGAACTTGCTTAGGACTTGTTTGCATTTACACCCTTGTAGTGTTACCTCTAGAATTGTTTGAGCCTATGGGTTAGAAAAAAGGGTAGTTGAATAAGACTTGCAAGGTTAGTGGACTGAGGTGTCCAAGAGGTTTTCGAAAACCGATTCTCTTTGGAAAGGAGTATCTGGCATAAGCTTGGTTCGAGAAGCTGCATAGGAGTCAAAGACTTACTGGAGATCGCGCCGCGGAAGGCAGAATGAAGGAGCTCGAATTATAGTCTTTTGGGTTGTCTTGATTGGGTTATATGACTTTTGTGCTTAGTTTCCAAAAAGAGATAATATTATTTAGAATGAATGCTTTTGATTTTCCCTTATTACTTGACTTGTTTGTTCTTGAAGGAAGACAATGACTCGAGGTAAATATAAGCGCGTGAACGCAGGGAGTGACAATGATGACACAACTGAGGCAACCGAGGAAATACAAAGAATGGTTAATGTAACTACACGCCAAGATCGTAGAGCACAACAGCAGGAATTGGAAGTTGAGGTTCGAAATTTGAAGGAAGAAAGTCGATTTTGGGGTAACTCTGGATTACCGAAGTTCCAAAGGAGGAACTGTGGGAAGGCCAAACAGTTTAAGCAGAAACCGTATATACTACGACTAAGGGGACAACAGTGACAACCAATGCCTGAAGGAGGTACAAGTGGTAGTAAGTCCAATCCAACTGTGGTACCATTGTCAATGTGTAAGAAGTGCGGAAAGGACCACTTCATGAAGGACTGTAAGATCGAAGGAAGAATTTGTTTCAAGTGCAGAAAACCAGGACATGTGTCAAGAGATTGTCCTTTACATGAGACAAAGCCTCCATATGCGATCAAAAGGGCAATCTGCTTCAAATGTGGAAAGGACCATTTAACCAAGGACTGTACGAACGGTGGGATAATTTGTTTCAGATGCAGAGAGCTAGGACATGTGGCTAAGAATTGTACTTACAGGACGAAGCCTTTTGTTGGTGATGCACGCACTTCACAATCTCACGAAGAAAGGAGAGTTAATTTCTCAAGTGGAGTGGAAACGTCCCAAGACCGACGGCCTAAGCGAGGAAGCTTGTACTACTACGTGGATGACCCTGTGATTATACTTGTATAATTCCGGGGGTAACCCGTTTCTTTATGACGTATGAATGTATGAATTCAATAGGGATATTCATACCCTCGTTATCTTTTGACTAAGTTATTTCTATTTTGGCTACTAAGAACTTGTTGATGGTAGCCAAGTTGTTTAAATTATCCAATGACTTGTTAAAGACTGAATCTTTTGGTGATCTGATTTGTTTACTTCTCTTACAAATTAGATGTAATGTTAACAAAAGGGATTGGTTATCTTTCAACCATATCCTGTTGAAATATTCCAATGAAATTCTAAGAGTTCGTTTATGGAATTGAGTTATCTGTGTATTTATTTCCTTTCGATCCGAATGATACTATTCTCGTTTGTAAGACTACTTTCATTACAACAGGTCTGTTTAGAACTATCCTATTGTTGTTAGAAATTGAACCCTTTTTACCAATTCAATCACCTACTTTCTTCATGAATAGGCTTAATCTCAGGAAGGGGATTGATTGTTTTCTAATCGGGTCTCGTTATTCAATTTCAATGGAAACCAAGTGTTTCTTGAGACAGAAATTTCTTAGATGTGAACCAATGAAACTCACTTCTACGTTTTATTAGACTATATCATACTCTTCGTTAGGCAGGCCCAGTGGTAAATCAAGTAACTTCCCTATTTTTCTTTCGACCTTTATAACGTTTCTAGTATACTTGATTGAGTAAATGTGTTCCTAGAATCAACCATAACAATGTGCTAAGCGTAGCACGATAAAGTGAGAACTTACCCTATGAGACATTTGTTCGAATCAAGGAAAGACGATTTGGCAAATCAATTGAAGAACTTGCTACTTTCTCCAAGATCATTTCGGGTTCTCAACTATCATTAAGATCATTTGAGAGAATGGTATATTTCCAAGGTAACTCTCTCTGATACGTAGTGAATACCACGGGTATTTCGTAATGTCGTTCCAAGTAATGAACACTTCGGTAGTAACCATCGACTACACAAACAAGACCTTTCTTCCCTATTGAGATTAATTGTCATGTTGTTCTTCAAATTCGGAAGAAGAACGAGGAGTTACGCTAGAAGTCGCTCAAGTGTGAATTTCGGTATGAGCGCGTTTAACTTTTGAGTCAAGTGATCTTTAAAAGAAGGAACTATTGAAGATCCGTCGCGAGTTGGAGCAATTCTTCAATGGGACGGACCAAAGACTGTATTGCGATTTGTAACTTTAAAGGATCACCGAATAGTACGGGGACTCAACTCGTAATTCTTCGAATGGTTTTGTATGGACTGATGTATACGAGAGAAATTTTCAAAGATTGAAGAGACACTCGATTTCTTCGCCAAAAGATGATTCTCGCCCAACCCCAATGAACTTTTGAGATACCTAGTGATGCTTCGCATTGAAAGTTTAGAACGTGCGCTGATCGAATAGAAGGAATGGTAATGTACGCTTAGCGACAATCAAGAATACATGAGAAGGATTACCTTACACCAACTCGGAATTAGCTCGTAGTTGCATTGAAGGTCTAGAGGCATTTTCTACAAGGAGAAATTCTCAATGCCTATAGTAATCTTAAGAGCCAAAGGTATTTTGGTTTATTAGAATGAGTTGAATATAAAGCAGAAACGATGATTAGAAGTTCCAAAAGATTTTGATTTTTGTTTTGGTATAATATCGAAAGAGGTGAATGTCGTAGAGGACGCCTTAGGAAGAAAATACGTTTAGTTGTCTACAACAAAGTGAGCAAGAAGAGGAAGTTCGATAGAGACACTCAATGGTGTACAATTGTTTTGGGAGTTGGTCGTTGGATGGTCGAAGACTCAAGGAGCGAAAATTCTTTTGTTGATCGGCCTATGACGTCAACGCATTTTTGCTCGTTAATGTAAGATGCTCGGGGAAGGAAGCAACCTTATTGCTCGTGATTTGGATTGATGTAATCGAAGATACAACACGAGAACTAAGAGACGAAATGAAAGAAACACAAGGTCGCGTTTGTTCTAAGATATGATGAATTTCGAGGACGAAATTCCTTTTAGAAGGGGAGTGTTGTAACATCCCGAAAATTGTATATTTCATTATAAATAATTATTTTATAATATTTGTGATTTTTGGTGATTTTTGTGAAATTTTCTCGGAAACGTTGAATATTTTAATATATTCCTCGTTTTGCGTATGCTGTGAGCGGAGCCGGATAACGAAATGTTCTCCCGAGGCGTTTAGTAAACCTTGGACATCAACGTGTCAACGGGGATCTTACTAAACCCGAGGCCGAGCACGATTTGCGAGGTTTGCATTTTTCAAGGTTTTATCTGCTAGATAAAATCGCGGTATCAAAAATTATCGGATGAAGAATAAAATATTATTTTCATCACTTGTAATTTTATTCACTGAGAAAATAATTCTACAATGTAATTGATCATCTATCAGATGTATTTAATTTGGAGACTAGCTTACTATACACTTTATCGAGGAGCGTGAAGCTTCTCAAGGAAGCTTCTTCTAACTATTATTTTATTATTTCTCTCTCCCACTATTTTGTGCTTTGCACATTTGAATTAAGGGATCCAATTCATTTTTCATCCACACATTTTCCTCCTCCCGTACGTAGAGATCACTATTCACTCATCTTTCTCTCTTTCCATTTCTCCTTACATGAAAGACCATCCACCCACATTCACATTTTTATCTTCCAAAACCGTCACACTCCTAGCACCATTTCGTGTTTGGAGAAACACCATATCTGAGGAATCATCTTCAAAGTTCTACATTTTCTTCATCTTCATTTTCCTCCACGGTTGAAGCTTAAAGGTTGGAACTTTAAGGTAAAGTCCTTAGCTTTTTCCTCATCTCTCTTCATTTTCGTAGCCCACTTGTCATTTTGATGACCATGGGTATCCATTTCAACACTTGATTCGATTTTGGTGAGCTTGAATGTTCAAGGATCTCTTGGGAGCTGAAAACGTGATTTCTGACCAAAAAGGAGGAGCCTTTCTTTGTGCTTCTCCAAGGTAAGAGGAAGACACTCCTCCTCAACCTCTTCTAGCATTAAGGATCTCCTTTGCTTGCTTGGTTTTTATGATTAAATGTTTGTCTTGTATTTAGTTGTTTACTGTTGTTTGCATGATTTGTTAAGTTTGATAATATATTCGACGAGTAGAATGCATGATGTTTTGGTTTGACAATTACGCATGTTAGTATGTTCACATGTTCGACTGAAAATTGGAAAGCATGGTACTTGGGTGATTTTGCATGTCAATATATATATATTCGACGAATGCATGAGAGTGGAAGGAAATGATGTCGGATTCATCCCTGGGATGGCCATGGTTTTGAGGCCCAGAATCTGGGATTCTGGGTGAATTAGGATAATAAATGGAATTCAAAGCAGTTAGGTATCCAATCTTTGTAAGTCGTGAATTCAACTATTCGACACTGAACCTTGTCCAACTTTTGACAACCAACTTCTAAACCTTTAATGCTTCCGTCGAATAGACACATGGGGCCCTTCACAATGTCAAAATTTGTCGAGCTAGTGACCCCTTAACACCACCGTCGGTTTGACATGCGAGAAAACTTATTTATGACTCAAAATCCGTCGGATTAGAACTTGTGACCCTTTGGCACCACTTTTGGTCGAACATGAATGAAACTTCTCCAATAACACAATTCGTGGACTTTAAATTTATGACTCTTAGCATTTCCGTCGGATCAGTATGAGTGAGAATCTTCCCTATTATTCAAAATCCGTCGAATTAGGAATTGTGACCCTCTTAGCATTCCTTCGATCGCATGAGTGAAACTTCCTATTGTCCCAGAAACCTGTCGAATTTGATAACCTAATCACTTAGTAAAATGTTAAAATCCGTCGAGTAAGGACTCATGGCCAAACCTGTCGAATTTGATAACCTAATCACTTAGTAAAATGTTAAAATCCGTCGAGTAAGGACTCGTGGCCAAACCTGTCGAATTTGATATCCTAATTAATTAGTAAAATGTTAAAATCCGTCGAGTATGGACTTCTGGCAAAACCTGTCGAATTTGATATCCTAATTACTTAGTAAAATGTTAAAATCCGTCGAGTTTAGACTTCTGACCATTTCCGTCGAATGTCAAAACCCGTCGAGTTTAGATCTTTGACCACTAAACACAATGTCAAAATCCGTCGAGTATGAACCCCGATCATGCCCGTCGAGATTGATCTCCCGACCATAACCCGTCGTATAGAGTCCCTGGACACTTAGGAGAAACTGCCCCAAAGTCAATAATCGTCGAGTTTGAGAGACAATGCCTGTCGAGTAGATGAATTTCTCCCGCCTACGTCGAAATTAGAGATTTCGACCAGGTGTTTCGTCGGTTCGACACTTGGGAGACTTTCTCCAATGTCGACACCCATACCCGTCGAATTGAGGTTTTTGCTGACCTTCTGGAGGGTTCGACAGTCCTGATCTTTGTTCGACAGAACCCCATCCGACAGAAATTGATTCCTTGCCAATCCTATTATAAAATGTTCTCCCCATTCTTCCCTCCTCCTGTTACATTATTCTCCGTCGAATGGCAGCTTCAATTATTCATAAAACGTATTGTCTTCGTCGAATTTAAAAATATACCTATCACCCAACACCTAGTAATTGAAATCTGACTCAGTTTGTGATTTCGACCGTGCATTTCCCCCGGACCCAAAACCTTGGGACTAATAGAGGCATACTGATTATAAATAAATGGGATGACTAGAATTTACTTAGGGATGCATAAACAGGAAAGAACATGAGAGTGTGAGATTTTGAGATCTTAGAATAACCTTCTAAGGGCATATGAATAAATTACCTAAGAGGATTTAGGTTAACTAAGAGAATTTCTTTAGAGACAAACTCTGTAAGTAAAGCTAAACCTAAGTAAGAATTCATAATATGCTTTAAAATGTATTAATTTATTTAACAACAATATCATGTTATTGTGGGTCCATGTGGGTGACCATTGATTGAGTTAATTCTTACTTGGGCAAATTGTGACGTATGATGGAATAGTATGTAATAATGATCATACATGATTATGCATAGAGTCTCGTATGCATTGTGGATAAATCATATGACATGCATTTGAGTCATGCATTGAACCCATATGCATTTAAATGTGCATTATCATTGTGACATCTGGTTGACGATTGAGTCGGATGCACTTTGAGAAACATCTGGTTGATGATTGAGTCGATGCACTTTGAGAAACATCTCGGTTGACGATTGAGTCGGATGTACTTTGAGAAACATCCGGTTGACGATTGAGTCGGATGTACTTTGAGAAACATCCGTTGACGATTGAGTCTGATGTACTTTGAGAAACATGTGCACAGTGAGTCCATGAATTATCGGCATACATTGTTATTATAATTGAAACTGTTGTATTTTTGATATATCTATATATATATATGACTGCCTGGAACTGTTTGGTTGATTTTAACTGCTACTAAATGTTTATTACCATTATTGCTGTCATAAATGCTATGTGGCGCCTTGCGCCGTTTGGTTTCTTGATGCTATGACTGGTAATGATGGTAGGATGTCTTACCTCTTTCTTGTACTTTTCTTGCTCTATGTTAATTTTTGGTTAGAGACCATAAGTGGGAACAGTTGGATTCCTTTGGATTTTATTGGTTTGACCTACTACATTCGGTGATCTTTCGCCGCAAAGGGAGCTCTTTTTTGGGGTTTGTTCGAATTGTGTTCGCTTTGATACCAAGACCTGTAGAGTCGACTGGACCGACAAGCGTATGTGACATGCTGGGGATCTGACTTTGACCATAAAGAGGAAGGCGATTGAAGACCTTATCTTGTATTTCTCACTACACCGGTGAGCCCTGAATTGCCTCACGCATTAGGGATACGATGGAGTGCCCAACTCCTTAGTCATAGATATATTATGGGTAGTTTATATTTTATTTTGCATTACTTATATAAAGTGTATTTTCGAGTACATGTATGCTTCAAGGCAATTATCCAGACTTAAATGTTGTAAATTGAGTACATACTATAATTCATAATTTAACCGGTTGTATATGTAACTACTCATTCGTGGCTCCTATTTTCCTCATATAAGAAATGTTTAATATTTATGGTAAATTTGTTGTTTGACAATGTTAGCACGCCGACATTTAGTGGACCGTGACATAATGACGATTGTGCATTGGTTATTAAATCGAGGGGTGTTACATTTTATGGTATCGAGCGCTTCATCCCGTTGAGCCGGGGTATGGATCGACTATGCTTAGACATATTAGAAGTTGTTGTGTACTTCCTTGTCTCTTGATTGAGATGTTGGGAAAGGAAGGCATGGCTTGCCGTAGGTTGAGTATTGGTAGCTACTTGTTGCACACCACGTGACATTGAGTATTGGCCCACTCAATGTGTAATGTTCTCAGGACTACAGAAACTATGACTTCACTTTGGCATAGTAAGGTAATAGGAGTTCTTTAGAAAGAAGCTCAGCTAAGATGACTAAACTTGCTTAGGACTTGTTTGCATTTACACCCTTGTAGTGTTACCTCTAGAATTGTTTGAGCCTATGGGTTAGAAAAAAGGGTAGTTGAATAAGACTTGCAAGGTTAGTGGACCGAGGTGTCCAAGAGGTTTTCGAAAACCGATTCTCTTTGAAAGGAGTATCCGGCATAAGCTTGGTTCGAGAAGTCGCATAGAGTCAAAGACTTCTCGGAGATCGCGCCGCGGAAGGCGCGTAATGAAGGAGCTCGAATTATAGTCTTTTGGGTTGTCTTGATTGGGTTATGTGACTTTTGTGCTTAGTTTCCAAAAAGAGATAATATTGTTTAGAATGAATGCTTTTGATTTTCCCTTATTACTTGACTTGTTTGTTCTTGAAGGAAGACAATGACTCGAGGTAAATATAAGCGCGTGAACGCAGGGAGTGACAATGATGACACAACTGAGGCAACCGAGGAAATACAAAGAATGGTTAATGTAACTACACGCCAAGATCAGAGAGCCGCACAACAAATAGAATTGGAAGTTGAGGTTCGAAATTTGAAGGAAGAAAGTCGATTTTGGGGTAACTCGATTACCGAAGTTCCAAAGGAGGAACTGTGGGAAGGCCAAACAGTTTAAGCAAACCGTATATACTACTTACCAAGGGGACAACAACGACAACCAATGCCTCGAAGGAGGTACAAGTGGTAGTAAGTCCAATCCAACTGTGGGTACCATTGTCAATGTGTAAGAAGTGCGGAAAGGACCACTTCATGAAGGACTGTAAGATCGAAGGAAGAATTTGTTTCAAGTGCAGAAAACCAGGACATGTGTCAAGAGATTGTCCTTTACATGAGACAAAGCCTCCATATGCGATCAAAAGGGCAATCTGCTTCAAATGTGGAAAGGACCATTTAACCAAGGACTGTACGAACGGTGGGATAATTTGTTTCAGATGCAGAGAGCTAGGACATGTGGCTAAGAACTGTACTTCGCAAAGGACGAAGCCTTTTGTTGGTGATGCACGCACTTCACAATCTCACGAAGAAAGGAGAGTTAATTTCTCAAGTGGAGTGGAAACGTCCAAGACAGACGGCCTAAGCGAGGAAGCTTGTATTACGGTGGATGACCCTGTGATTATACTGTATAATTCCGGGGGTAACCCGTTTCTTTATGACGTATGAATGTATGAATTCAATAGGGATATTCATACCCTCGTTATCTTTTGACTAAGTTATTTCTATTTTGGCTACTAAGAACTTGTTGATGGTAGCCAAGTTGTTTAAATTATCCAATGACTTGTTAAAGACCAATCTTTGGTGATCCGATTTGTTTACTTCTCTTACAAATTAGATGTAATGTTAACAAAAGGGATTGGTTATCTTTCAACCATATCCTTGAAATATTCCAATGAAATTCTAAGAGTTCGTTTATGGAATTGAGTTATCTGTGGTATTTATTTCCTTTCGATCCGAATGATACTATTCTCGTTTGTAAGACTACTTTCATTACAACAGGTCTGTTTAGAACTATCCTATTGTTGTTAGAAATTGAACCCTTTTTACCAATTCAATCACCTACTTTCTTCATGAATAGGCTTAATCTCAGGAAGGGGATTGATTGTTTTCTAATCGGGTCTCGTTATTCAATTTCAATGGAAACCAAGTGTTTCTTGAGACAGAAATTTCTTAGATGTGAACCAATGAAACTCACTTCTACGTTTTATTAGACTATATCATACTCTTCGTTAGGCAGGCCCAGTGGTAAATCAAGTAACTTCCCTATTTTTCTTTCTGACCTTTATAACGTTTCTAGTATACTTCGATTGAGTAAATGTGTTCCCGAATCTGAACCATAACAATGTGCTAAGCGTAGCACGATAAAGTGAGAACTTACCCTATGAGACATTTGTTCGAATCAAGGAAAGACGATTTGGCAAATCAATTGAAGGACGCTGCTACTTTCTCCAAGATCATTTCGGGTTCTCAACTATCATTAAGATCATTTGAGAGAATGGTATATTTCCAAGGTAACTCTCTCTGATACGTAGTGAATACCACGGGTATTTCGTAATGTCGTTCCAAGTAATGAACACTTCGGTAGTAACCATCGACTACACAAACAAGACCTTTCTTCCCTATTGAGACAGAATTGTCATGTTGTTCTTCAAATTCAGAAGAAGAACGAGGAGTTACGCTAGAAGCTGTTCAAGTGTGAATTTCGGTATGAGGCAGTTTAACTTTTGAGTCAAGTGATCTTTAAAAGAAGGAACTATTGAAGATCCGTCGCGAGTTGGAGCAATTCTTCAATGGGACGGACCAAAGATCGTATTGCAGATTTGTAACTTTAAAGGATCACCAATAGTACGGGGACTCACCGCAGAATTCTTCGAATGGTTTTGTATGGACCGATGTATACGAGAGAAATTTTCAAAGATTGAAGAGACACTCGATTTCTTCGCCAAAGATGATTCTGCCTAACCCCAATGAACTTTTGAGATACCTAGTGATGCTTCGCATTGAAAGTTTAGAACGTGCGCTTGATCGGAATAGAAGGAATGGTAATGTACGCTTAGCGACAATCAAGAATACATGAGAAGGATTACCTTACACCAACTCGAATTAGCTCTGTAGTTGCATTGAAGGTCTAGAGGCATTTTCTACAAGGAGAAATTCTCAATGCCTATAGTAATCTTAAGAGCCAAAGGTATTTTGGTTTATTAGAATGAGTTGAATATAAGGCAGAAACGATGATTAGAAGTTCCAAAAGATTTTGATTTTTGTTTTGGTATAATATCAGAAGAGGTGAATGTCGTAGAGGACGCCTTAGGAAGAAAATACGTTTAGTTGTCTACAACAGTGAGCAAGAAGAGGAAGTTCGATAGAGACACTCAGCGGTGTACAATTGTTTTGGGAGTTGGCTGTTGGATGGCTGAAGACTCAAGGAGCGAAAATTCTTTTGTTGATCGGCCTATGACGTCAACGCATTTTTGCTCGTTAATGTAAGATGCTCAGGGGAAGGAAGCAACCTTATTGCCTGTGATTTGGATTGATGTAACTGAAGATACAACACGAGAACTAAGAGACGAAATGAAAGAAACACAGTCGCGTTTGTTCTAAGATATGATGAATTTCGAGGACGAAATTCCTTTTTAGAAGGGGAGTGTTGTAACATCCCGAAAATTGTATATTTCATTATAAATAATTATTTTATAATATTTGTGATTTTTGGTGATTTTTGTGAAATTTTCTGGAAACGTTGAATATTTTAATATATTCCTCGTTTTGCGTATGCACTGAGCGGAGCCGGGATAACGAAATGTTCTCCCTGAGGCTGGTAAACCTTGGACTGTCAACGTGTCAACGGGGGATCTTACTAAACCCGAGGCCAGGCACAGTTTGCGAGGTTTGCATTTTTCAAGGTTTTATCTGCTAGATAAAATCGCGGTATCAAAAATTATCGGATGAAGAATAAAATATTATTTTCATCACTTGTAATTTTATTCACTGAGAAAATAATTCTACAATGTAATTGATCATCTATCAGATGTATTTAATTTGGAGACTAGCTTACTATACACTTTATCGAGGAGCGCGCGAAGCTTCTCAAGGAAGCTTCTTCTAACTATTATTTTATTATTTCTCTCTCCCACTATTTTGTGCTGCACATTTGAATTAAGGGATCCAATTCATTTTTCATCCACACATTTTCCTCCTCCTGTACGTAGCAGATCACTATTCACTCATCTTTCTCTCTTTCCATTTCTCCTTACAAAGAAGACCATCCACCCACATTCACATTTTTATCTTCCAAAACCGTCACACTCCTAGCACCATTTCGTGTTTGGAGAAACACCATATCTGAGGGAATCATCTTCAAAGTTCTACATTTTCTTCATCTTCATTTTCCTCCACGGTTGAAGCTTAAAGGTTGGAACTTTAAGGTAAAGTCCTTAGCTTTTTCCTCATCTCTCTTCATTTTCGTAGCCCACTGTCATTTTGATGACCATGGGTATCCATTTCAACACTTGATTCTGATTTTGGTGAGCTTGAATGTTCAAGGATCTCTTGGGAGCTGAAAACGTGATTTCTGACCAAAAAGGAGGAGCCTTTCTTTGTGCTTCTCCAAGGTAAGAGGAAGACACTCCTCCTCAACCTCTTCTAGCATTAAGGATCTCCTTTGCTTGCTTGGTTTTTATGATTCCGTGTTTGTCTTGTATTTAGTTGTTTACGCTGTTTGCATGATTTGTTAAGTTTGATAATATATTCGACAGTAGAATGCATGATGTTTTGGTTTGACAATTACTCGCATGTTAGTATGTTCACATGTTCGACCGAAAATTGGAAAGCATGGTACTTGGGTGATTTTGCATGTCAATATATATATTCGACGAATGCATGAGAGTGGAAGGAAATGATGTCGGATTCATCCTCGGGATGGCCATGAGTTTTGAGGCCCGAATCCGGGATTCTCGGGTGAATTAGGATAATAAATGGAATTCAAAGCAAGTTAGGTATCCAATCTTTGTAAGTCGTGAATTCAACTATTCGACACCGAACCTTGTCCAACTTTTGACAACCAACTTCTAAACCTTTAATGCTTCCGTCGAATAGACACATGGGGCCCTTCACAATGTCAAAATTTGTCGAGCTAGTGACCCCTTAACACCACCGTCGGTTTGACATGCGAGAAAACTTATTTATGACTCAAAATCCGTCGGATTAGAACTTGTGACCCTTTGGCACCACTTTTGGTCGAACATGAATGAAACTTCTCCAATAACACAATTCGTGGACTTTAAATTTATGACTCTTAGCATTTCCGTCGGATCAGTATGAGTGAGAATCTTCCCTATTATTCAAAATCCGTCGAATTAGGAATTGTGACCCTCTTAGCATTCCTTCGGATCGCATGAGTGAAACTTCCCTATTGTCCCGAAACCTGTCGAATTTGATAACCTAATCACTTAGTAAAATGTTAAAATCCGTCCGAGTAAGGACTCATGGCCAAACCTCGTCGAATTTGATAACCTAATCACTTAGTAAAATGTTAAAATCCGTCGAGTAAGGACTCGTGGCCAAACTTGTCGAATTTGATATCCTAATTAATTAGTAAAATGTTAAAATCCGTCGAGTATGGACTTCTGGCAAAACCTGTCGAATTTGATATCCTAATTACTTAGTAAAATGTTAAAATCCGTCGAGTTTAGACTTCTGACCATTTCCGTCGAATGTCAAAACCCGTCGAGTTTAGATCTTTGACCACTAAACACAATGTCGAAATCCGTCGAGTATGAACCCCGATCATGCCCGTCGAGATTGATCTCCCGACCATAACCCATCGTATAGAGTCCCTGGACACTTAGGAGAAACTGCCCCAAAGTCAATAATCGTCGAGTTTGAGAGACAATGCCTGTCGAGTAGATGAATTTCTCCGCACTGTCGAAATTAGAGATTTCGACAAGGTGTTTCGTCGGTTCGACACTTGGGAGACTTTCTCCAATGTCGACACCCATACCCGTCGAATTGAGGTTTTTGCTGACCTTCTGGAGGGTTCGACAGTCCTGATCTTTGTTCGACAGAACCCCATCCGACAGAAATTGATTCCTTGCCAATCCTATTATAAAATGTTCTCCCCATTCTTCCCTCCTCCTGTTACATTATTCTCCGTTGAATGGCAGCTTCAATTATTCATAAAACGTATTGTCTTCGTCGAATTTAAAAATATACCTATCACCCAACACCTAGTAATTGAAATCTGTGACTCAGTTTGTGATTCCGACCGTGCATTTCCCTGGACCCAAAACCTTGGGACTAATAGAGGCATACTGATTATAAATAAATGGGATGAGTAGAATTTACTTAGGGATGCATAAACAGGAAAGAATATGAGAGTGTGAGATTTTGAGATCTTAGAATAACCTTCTAAGGGCATATGAATAAATTACCTAAGAGGATTTAGGTTAACTAAGAGAATTTCTTTAGAGACAAACTCTGTAAGTAAAGCTAAACCTAAGTAAGAATTCATAATATGCTTTAAAATGTATTAATTTATTTAACAACAATATCATGTTATTGTGGGTCCATGTGGGTGACCATTGATTGAGTTAATTCTTACTTGGGCAAATTGTGACGTATGATGGAATAGTATGTAATAATGATCATACATGATTATGCATAGAGTCTGTATGCATTGTGGATAAATCATATGACATGCATTTGAGTCATGCATTGAACCCGTATGCATTTAAATGTGCATTATCATTGTGACATCTGGTTGACGATTAAGTCGGATGCACTTTGAGAAACATCTGGTTGACGATTGAGTCGGATGCACTTTGAGAAACATCTGGTTGACGATTGAGTCGGATGTACTTTGAGAAACATCTGGTTGACGATTGAGTCGGATGTACTTTGAGAAACATCTGTTGACGATTGAGTCGGATGTACTTTGAGAAACATGTGCATAGTGAGTCCATGAATTATCCGCATACATTGTTATTATAATTGGAACTCGTTGTATTTTTGATATATCTATATATATATATGACTGCCTGGAACTGTTTGGTTGGTTTTAACTGCTACTAAATGTTTATTACCATTATTGCTGTCATAAATGCTATGTGGGCGCCTTGCGCCGTTTGGTTTCTTGATGCTATGACTGGTAATGATGGTAGGATGTCTTACCTCTTTCTTGTACTTTTCTTGCTCTATGTTAATTTTTGGTTAGAGACCATAAGTGGGAACGAAGTTGGATTCCTTTGGATTTTATTGGTTTGACCTACTACATTCGGTGATGCTGCCGCAAAGGGAGCTCTTTTTTTGGGGTTTGTTCGAATTGTGTTCGCTTTGATACCAAGACCTGTAGAGTCGACTGGACCGACAAGCGTATGTGACATGCTGGGGATCTGACTTTGACCATAAAGAGGAAGGCGATTGAAGACCTTATCTTGTATTTCTCACTACACCGGTGAGCCCAGAATTGCCTCACGCATTAGGGATACGATGGAGTGCCCAACTCCTTAGTCATAGATATATTATGGGTAGTTTATATTTTATTTTGCATTACCTATATAAAGTGTATTTTCGAGTACATGTATGCTTCAAGGCAATTATCCAGACTTAAATGTTGTAAATTGAGTACATACTATAATTCATAATTTAACTGGTTGTATATGTAACTACTCATTCGTGGCTCCTATTTTCCTCATATAAGAAATGTTTAATATTTATGGTAAATTTGTTGTTTGACAATGTTAGCACGCCGACATTTAGTGACCGTGACATAATGACGATTGTGCATTGGTTATTAAATCGAGGGGTGTTACACCTCTAGGGCATACACCAACCTCATCCTTCCTACTTGAGCAGAATCATAAGCTGGCACTGGATTCAGGCCCTCTCTACTCTAATCCTCCTCATTATCGTAGATTGATTGGTAGCCTTATCTATCTTACTATCACACGTCCAGAGATCACGTACTCAATGCACGTTCTAAGCTAGTTCATGTAGGAACCTTGACAAGGACATTGGGAGGCTGCTATACATGTGTTGCGATATTTGAAATCATCACTAGGTCAAGGAATCATCATACCTAAGGATAATAATCTATAACTTGTTGCATATTGTGACTCTGATTGGGCTTCCTGCCCGTTAACTCGAAGATCAATTTCAAGTTACTTGATGAAGCTGGGCTCAGCTCCTATATCCTAGAAGACTAAAAGGCAAACTACTGTATCTAGATCTTCTAGCAAAGCAGAATTCCATGCCATGGCTCATGGCACTAGTGAAGTTCTCTGGTTACGAAGCCTGCTAACATGTTCGCAAGTCAATTGTGATTCTCCTATAGTCCTACATTGTGATAATCAAGCAGTTATGCACCTTGCATCCAACCCGATTTTCCACGAATGAACTAAGCATATAGAGGTGGATTGCCACTTCATTCGCGAGCATCTGCATGCAGGAGCACTATCTACTGCATATGTTCCAACCAAGTAGCAGCTAGCTGACATATTCACAAAATCCTTGGGTGCGAAGATGTTTCAAGTGCTAACCGTCATGTTGGGCGTTCATAACCCTCACACTCATTCTTGAGGGGAAGTAATAGGATTAGGATAATATCAATATATTTTTGTTTGATATTTTGATGTTCATACTGATAAGGATAGATTTTTGAGTTTGCTAGTATGAGCCGTTGTTAGCTGTTAGCTCTATTTTTTTATCAGATTATGTATATCAAGTAGGTAGAGAGGCTTGTATATATAGGTGACCATGTAACCAAACTGCATCAGCAGTAATACAAAATATTTCATTACTTCTCACTAACTGAATGGGTATTTATTTATAGGAGTCACAAAACAGCTCTATATAGTCGTGCAACATAAACACATTTGTTTTATATTTTCTAGATTTTTTTGATATTTCTCAAGTTTCACTACAATTTATAGATATTTCTTTTCCTAGTAATGCGGACCATTTTGCATAATAGAATCTACTAGATTATCATGTTAGCATTATTTGCACCACCAAGCTTTGGATGTTTCTAGAAAATGTCAGCACTTAACACTTCTCCTTGATGCACATTTTGGTGACTCTTCGTAGCATCTTGATCCTTGAATTTAACAGTGCAAGTATTTGTTGGTCGCTCTTATTTTGCTACCTGTGCTTTGTTTAGTAACTAGCCAATACTCAGCAAATTTTGTGCTATTCCTAGAATGTAGAAAACATCATGATGAAGACCTTTGAGATCATGTCTAACTTGCGTCTGATACACTACTTCCTTGGTATCGAGATAATTCAAGATGAAGATGGAATTCCTTATCATAGAAGAAGTATATAGAGAATCTAATGAGAAAATTCAAAATGAATAATTACAAGACAGTTGCTACTCCACTAGTCAACAATGAGAAGCAACATAAAGAAGTGGATATGGAAAGGCAGACCCTTCATAATACAAAAGTCTTATTAGAAGTCTTCTATATCTCACAACTACAAAGCCAGATATTAGAGTGAAGTGTGTGAAACTTATACACAAATGGTAAATGATCTCAAAGGTGTAGTAACTGCTCAAACTTTATAAAAGTTTCTGAATCACCTATAAAGCTTGGAGACTTATAACCTTAATTAGCACAAGAGTGGAGAATGCTAATATATGAGGACTGCTCTAAATTGTGAAAGTTTCTCAAGCACCTAAGTTGAAGGTTGAAGAATAATGATATAGACACTACAAAAAACACACCAAATTGTGGTGGTGTTTTTGCAGGGATTATCAAACTCCATAAATTAACACATATTACGGGAGTTTTTTTACTTTTCAGTAGAGGTTATTAACCCAGGCAAATTAAAAAAGGTTGAATTTTATATTCCCTCTATTTTTTTGCCTCCCTCTCACTCTCCCTCTATTTTTTTTGCCTCACTCTTCCTCTCACTCTCTCGCTCTCCCTCTCACTCTCCCTCTATTTTTTTGCCTCCCTCTCACTCTCCCTCTCCCTCTCACCACTGCCGTGCAAGATCTGGTGCGAAGGCCCTCGATTCCTAGTCGACCCACCTCCACTCCATCGCCCATCGTCTCTCACCGTTGTGATTGTTCCTGCACAGCCGTGCACCGTCGTGATTATTCTTGCACAACTGCGCACCACCACAAACCCAGATCCACCTTGCACAGCCGCGCCACGCACGATCTCTGCCCAAATCTTGTTCCTCTCACTCTCATTGATTCACTCTCACATCTAGTTCCCAGCCGCCATTGTCAGGTATGGTTCTCTATTCAACGTGATTACTGTGTAACGCCCCATAACTAGAAAACAGTGGATACTTAATTAAGAAAAAGAGAAACTAAATTTAGGATGAGTAATTATATGAGTGAATGATTTTTCCTTTGATCCTATAAGGGAAACTGATCTATATCTCTCGTTTGGCTAGAAATCCTTGATTAGATCATTTTCTATTGGCACATGAGTTTCATGTGTCTCTTATTTTCTCTGAAACTCAATAGAAAACAAAGAGAGATACGGAATATAGCTTCATGCATTATTGTTATGGCCTTACGAATCAGTGTTGACTAAAAAAAAGAATTAAATAGTGTTCTAACTTCTAAGAATTTCTGGTTTTATTTTGGTTGTTTCCCTCATCTCTTTGTTAAGAGGCAATCCTAGGCTTGGTTCTTCTTTCGGTGTTTGTTCTTATTTACTTGGTGTTGGTTTATGTAAATATCGATTTTGATTAATGAAATTAAGCTATTTGCAACAAGTTTAAGGGTACAGAGGCTTTCTTTATGCATTAATTTGGTGTTTAGAGTAGCGCAACTCATCCATCATGACAAGCGTATACAACAGCACTTAAAAGGCAAGCAAGCATACCATGGTTGATTCAAGTTAATGGATTGCTCCACTAGGCCCACCCAAAGGACACCTCCACTTGAGTATATAGCTTTTACAATTACTTATCTCTGTGTGTAGATTTAGCAGTGTGACACTCTACGCCTCAATGCTTAGTTATGTGTGGTCAGTTGCTTATTATCTGATCTTCTCAATACTTTCAACATGCCTACATAGATTTCTCAAAGCTTAAGGTAACTCTTTTTAAAGGAGGAGCTTCTGAGGTAGTTAAGACGTGCCCTACTGCGATGGGATTTGCATTTACTGCTGGAACAATAGATGGACCTGAAGCATTTGATTTTAAGCAAGGTGATGATAAGGTAATCACTGATTCTATACCTTATGCTTACCTATTATCCTAGACTTATATTCTTGAATATCTTTCATAGTCTATGCTTATTGTTTGTTCTAATTCCATGTCAGGGAAATGTTAGAATTTTATTTATGGACAAACATAAATCATATTATATAGAACCCAGATTAATTGGATGTCAAAATTATTAGAGCATTTTGTTTAGCCCAAATTGTGATCAGTATTGTTAATGGGCCTATTATTGTTAAAGCACTGCTCATATATGTGGGTTTTGTTTATGGGTCCTGTATATAGGTTTGCCATAGTGGGTAGGTTTAACCCATTTACTTATTTTATATATACAGGGAGATGTCCCTATTCCTAACCACTCTAGTGCGTACAGTTACCCCATTGATACTGACGCGTGAGCGACTATTGTGGGATAGGAATAGTATCTCTCCCTCATCGTGTTTTACTTTTCAGGATTGTTCGACGATGTCTTTTTCATCGATGCTATTTCAAGGTAACCCTAAAATCTTTTATATGAAATTGATATGTCATAAATTATTGGGATTAATAGATCCGATGAATTTTTTCTATCAATTGGTATCAGAGCCAATGTTTTAATCCTGATTATGACTATCAATATCTTGTTTTAATCTCGAAATCTTGACGTATGTAATGTTTAATTAATTTTATTTTATAATCGATTTCAAAGAATAAAGTTAGGGCTTTTATACATTGGGTTGTTCTGAATTCAGAAACATATTTATTGTATTTTGATATTGTGAATTTACAAATAATTTTATGCAAATCCATTGAACCCTAAAGTTGCAATTCTTTTATGATTCATTTTCCCTTTTGAAGATTATTTCAAAAATTGATTTAGGGCTATTCAAGATCCCTATTTTCTGAGTCTAAAAACGTTTGGATCGTGAATTTTGGTTGAGAAAAAGCATCGAATTTCTGAGAAAACCATTCACGGTGTGTATTGCGTGTGTTCGTCGTTTGTTTGAGAAAATCTATCATTTTTTATTGTTTTTTTTGGAAATTAACTTAGGGATATTGAAGATCCGGTTTTTCTGAACAATTAGTCACCAAGAAATTGAATTTTGGTGGAGAATCGAGGGAGAAAATCAGCGCGACCCGTTCCTGGATGAACCGGGTCGCGCAACCCGTTACAGCGAAACGGGCGAAAAGGGAGACCTGCTCCCAGACGACGCCCACTCGCTCTGGTGGCGCGTGGAGGCGCGTGCGACCTCCTGAAAAGTGTTTTTGAACTTCTGTTTTTTGGGTTGTGCTCCACGCGCCTTATAGTTTTTTTTGGTAATTTTTATTTATTTTTTAATGCCCATTTAATATTTATTTTAAAATTTTCAGAGATTAAAATTATTAAAAATATATGGTGCTGTCCTCTTTTGCTTCTGAAAATTTCTGTGTATTATTGTGATATTGTTGGGCATGATATATATTGCACACTCTCAGAATTGATGTTGTTTGGTCACTCAAATATTTTTTGATGCTATTTTGTGCATAAATTAATATATAATGTTTTGAAAATTATATGTCTTGTAGTTATTTATGCGATTAATTCTGAGAATTGCTATTTAAAGTATTATTGTATTATTGTAATCTCACCTTTGCGGGACCAATTATGTTGAGGTGTTAATTTTGTTAATATTCTGTTAATAATGTTGCATTGGGATTTATATTAATAATGCGCTTACCCTATCGGTTTGCCTTTATTAATGTAATTTCTAGTGATTTGTTGAGTGATGTTATTTTGGGCACTTTTCATAATTGTGAGCTCGCCTTCGCGGGACCAATTATTGTAAGGTGCTATTTTGTTGATAAAATATTATTATATTGTGGCTTTGGGATTATATTGGTAATGCGCTTACCCTATCGGTTTGCCTTTATTAATGTGATTCCTAATGATTTGTTGAAGGCATTGAGGTTCTGATCTTAGAGTTCTCAGTATCCTTTCGGTACTAGCTTTAGGGACATGATTTTGATGTCTGTGGGAGTCATTCATGTGTTGTAATTCGGGACCCTTAGGCGGGATTGCAATTGCATGGGGAAAACTCAATTATGATTTTGCTCAAATGTTGTACATGTTGATATGCTTGACAAAATCTCCCTTTAATGTATCATTCTTTCAGCTTCATCGATGCAAATGAGTGCTATAACGAAATTGAATGGGACTAATTTTGAGGACTGGGTGGATTCTGTGAAATTGTTCCTGGCTGTCTCTAATGTTGATGCTGCTCTCACTGAGGATGAACCTCAGAGACCCACAAATGCATCTTCTGCTACAAAAAAGAAGAAGCATGGAAGGTGGGTTCAATCCAATAAAGTTTGTTTGATGACCATGAAGTATAGCATGGAAAAGACTATTAAAGAAAGCATTTCTGAAACAAATAATGCTAAAGAGTTCCTCAAGTCTGTTGGTGAGAAATTCAAGAAGTTCGATTAAACTGAAAAGGCCTATTACCTCTTTTTGTTGACAAAGACTGCATATGATGGTGTAAGTGGTGTTCGTGAACATGTTTTGAAGCTTGTGAACTGGTACAACAAGTTGAGGTCCATGAAAGTGGAGTTGGGAGAGGATTTCCTGGTCTGGCAGGTGTTTGAGTCTCTTCCGGCTAGTTTTGATGTCTTGAGAACCACTTACAATGCTCAAAAGGAGGAGTGGACTGTTGATGAACTTATATCTGTTCTTACTCAAGAGGAGCATACCATGAAGAAGGGCAAGGCTCACAGTGTGCAGTTTGCTTCTCACAAGAATGGTGAAAAGAAGAAGAAATTTACTAAAGGGAAGAACAGTAAGCCTCAATTTAAGAAAAAGTGGAATGATAAGCCTGGATATTCTTCTAAGCCATCTTCTGGTCCTGGTGAGACTTCTGGTGTTAAACCCAGATATCGTTTTAATGAAAATTGTAAGTTCTGTGATATATATGGACATAAGCAATCTGATTGTTTAAAGTTTAAGAGTTGGCTTGAGAAAAAGAAAGGTAACCCCTTGGCTCTAGTATGTTTTGAATCGAATCTAGTTGATGTTCCTTTAAATACCTGGTGGCTAGATACTGGTGCAACTATTCATGTTATAAATTCATTGCAGGAATTCAGAAGCAGGAGGAAACCAAGTGAAGGGGAGTTGATGATCACAGTAGGAAATGGAGCCAAAGTCAAAGTAGAACATATAGGAGTGGTTTCATTAAAGTTGTGTACTGGACATGATTTTATTTTGAAAGATATAGTTTATATGCCTTCTATGAGGAGGAATTTGATTTCAGTTTCTGTTTTGGATAGTTGTGGCTACTCTTTCCATTTTAGTAATACAAAAGTTTCTTTATATTATGATTGTGTTCTTGTTGGTTCTGGAGTATTGTCTAATGGTTTATACATGTTGAATGTTGATTCTTTTTCTGGTGATCAACGGGATTCAGATATCAATAATGTTGTTAGAAACAAGCATGGTAAAGTTGTTGAAAAATCTTCTATGTTGTGGCACAAACGTTTAGGACACATCTCTAGGGAGAGAATGGAAAGGTTGATCAAGGAGAATATTCTTCATGACCTGGACTGCTCTGATTTTGATACTTGTGTTGATTGTATAAGAGGGAAACTCACAGCTGGAGCCAGGAAGAGTGGGGTTACCCGGAGCGAAGGAATACTACAGTTGATTCATACGGATATTTATGGGCCTATTACTCCTATTGCTATGAGTGGTTTTAGGTACTTTATCACGTTTATTGATGACTTCTCTAGATACGGGTGGATTGATTTGCTAAGTGAGAAATCTGATTCTTTAGATGCTTTTAAAGCATTCAAAGCCGCTGTTGAATTGAAATTTAGTAAACAGATCAAATGTGTGAGGTTTGATAGAGGTAGTGAATACTATGGCAGATATGATGAAACTGGTAGAAATCCTGGACCTTTTGCTTGGTTCTTACAGGACTGTGGTATTAAGGCACAGTACACCATGCTTGGCACTCCACAACAAAACGGAGTTGCAGAGAGACGAAATCGTACTCTTATGGATATGGTGAGGTGTATGCTTAGTCATTCTACTCTTCTAGAATTCTTGTGGGGAGATGTTTTGAAGACTGCTGCTTATATATTGAATCATGTGCCAAGTAAATTTGTGCTGAAGACTCCATATGAGCTTATGATAGGCAAACGGCCTACCTTGAGGCATTTCCGTGTTTGGGGATGTAGGGCAGAGGTGAGACCTTATAACCCACATTTAAAGAAACTTGATCCCAAAACCATCAGTGGTTTCTTCATTGGCTATTGTATTGGCTCAAGGGGTTCTAGGTTCTATTGTCCTTCTCATACTACTAGAGTTATTGAATCCGATCGGGCTATCTATTTTGAAGGGGACTTAGGACATGGTGGAACTCAGGAGCCGCGTATTGTTGATTTTAGTGAGGAGCATGTTGTTGTTCCTATTCCTGTTGATCCCTTTCCAGGGATAATGTCATCTCCTCTTATCTATAATGATAATGTTGTTGATCCTGTTGATGTTGTCAATATCCCTCAACAAGTTGAAAATAATGTACAGATTCCAGATGTTGTTGTGACTCCACTGAGAAGATCTGAGCGGGTTCCTATATCCACTGAGTCTACTAGATTCAGGGACTATGTTGTGTACCTGCAGGAGCATGAGTTTAATTCAGTTGAGGATTCTGATCCTATTTCTTTTCAAGAGGCCATGGTTAGTCCTGATAGTGCACAATGGCTAGTGGCTATGGAGGATGAATTGGCTTCTATGAGAAAGAATAATGTTTGGGAATTGGTAGAATTGCCTACTGGTTGTAAAACTGTTGGTTGTAAATGGGTCTTTAAGACTAAACGTGATGCTAAAGGTGAAATTGAGAGGTATAAGGCCAGACTTGTTGCTAAGGGATATAACCAGAGGGAAGGCATTGATTATAAGGAGACTTTCTCACCGGTCTCCACTAAAGACTCTTTTCGTGTTGTGATGGCATTGGTTGCTCATTTTGATTTGGAGCTTCATCAAATGGATGTTAAGACCGCCTTCCTAAATGGTGATTTGTATGAGGATGTGTATATGGATCAACCTGATGGTTTTGTTGAAAATGGTAAAGATCATATGGTATGCAAATTGAGTAGATCCATTTATGGATTGAAACAGGCTTCCAGGCAATGATATTTGAAATTTGATTATATTGTTAGTTCTCTTGGTTTTAAAGAGAATACTGTTGACCAATGCATTTATTTGAAATTTAGTGGGAGCAGATTCATCATTCTTGTTTTATATGTTGATGATGTATTGTTGGCGAGTAATGATTTTGTTTTTCTGAATGAGACAAAGCAGATGTTGACAGCACATTTTGATATGAAAGTTCTTGGTGATGCCTCTTTTGTATTAGGTATTGAGATTCACCGTGACAGATCTCGTGGTATTCTTGGCTTGTCTCAGAAAGCTTATATTGAAAGGATTCTAAATAGATTTAATATGAAATCTTGTAATCCTTGTACTGCACTTATTCAAAAGGGTGAAAAACTCTCTAATACCCAGTGTCCTCAAAGTGATAAAGATGTTCTGAAATGGAGAAAGTCTCATATGCTTTCGCTGTTGGCAGTCTTATGTATGCTCAAGTTTGTACACGTCCTGATATTGCTTTTGTTGTTAGTATACTTGGGAGATACTTGAGCAAACCTGGTGTGGCTCATTGGCAGGCTGCAAAACGAGTTATGAGGTATCTACAGGGTACCAAAGACTGTATGCTCACCTATAGGAGGTCTGACCGCCTTGAGGTGATAGGCTATACTGATTCTGATTATGGTGGTTATTCAGATGACTACAAGTCCACATCAGGGTATATCTTTATGTTAGCAAGAGGAGCTATTTCTTGGAAGAGTATTAAACAGACACTTACAACTACTTCTACTATGGAGACAGAATATATAGCTTGTTATGAGGCTACGTGTCAAGCGATATGGTTGAAAAATTTGATTACTAAATTTCTTATTGTGGAGAGTATTTCTAGGCCTCTTACTATTTATTGTGATAATTTTGCCATGGTATGCATCTCTCAAATTAATAAAAGCTCAAAACGTTCAAAGCATTTTGATACAAAATTCATGTTTGTTAGAGAGAAGATTCAGGAGTTTCAGACTCGTGTTAAGCATATCCCTACAGAACTTATGGTTGCAGAACCACTAACTAAAGGTTTAGATGTTAAAGTTTTTATTGATCATGTGACCCGTATGGGTATAGTGAAGTCTTTTGATGTTTTGGGTTAGTGGGAGTTTAATTTTGTAATTTTGTTATGATCTCATTTTATTATATCTCGAGACAATTATATTATTATTATCGTTGTCATATAATATTGTTATTGTTATTGATCTGCGCAGTTTTGTTTATTTATGATATGACATATTGTGGAGACATTTTGGACCCAGTCTCATTTTGTTGTTGTGCTGAAATGTTAAATCTCAAAAAGCATCTTGGGCGGATGCTTGGGGCCATTTTGTTGGGAAATGCACTTTGATCACATATTGGCATGCAAATTTTGGATGTGCTTTCCCATTACCCATTTACCACATTTTGATGGGTCACCGAGATATGAGTATGTTGCATGTATGATATCAGTACTCCTTCGAGTATGATTTTCTGCATTGTTGGGATACTTGTAGTCTCATTTTGGACCATTTGTTGAGAGTGCTAGCTCGATTTTGACATCATGTTGTGGCCACATATTGTTTGATTAATCTGGAGAATTGTTTTCTTATTAAAGTGATATAATGTGACTGATGTTGTCCAAGTGGGAGAATGTTAGAATTTTATTTATAGACAAACATAAATCATATTATATAGAACCTAGATTAATTGGATGTCAAAATTATTAGAGCATTTTGTTTAGCCCAAATTGTGATCAGTATTGTTAATGGGCCTATTATTGTTAAAGCACTGCTCATATATGTGGGTTTTGTTTATGGATCCTGTATATGGGTTTGCCATAGTGGGTAGGTTTAACCCATTTACTTATTTTATATATACAGGGAGATGCCCCTATTCCTAACCACTTTAGTGCGTACAGTTACCCCATTGATACTGACGCGTGAGCGACTATTGTGGGATAGGAATAGTATCTCTCCCTCATCGTGTTTTACTTTTCAGGATTGTTCGACGATGTCTTTTTCATTGATGCTATTTCAAGATAACCCTAAAATCTTTTATATGAAATTGATATGTCATAAATTATTGGGATTAATAGATCTGGTGAATTATTTTCTATCAGGAAATCCTTTCTGGAAGCTGGTCCACAACTTACTTAAAGCACCAGACAAAGAACAAATAGACTGTCAGCACCCAAAGCCCATTTTGCTTAATACTGGTGAAATGAAGCTACCATATGATTGGGCAATAAGTTACTCTTTTGTCCTGTATATTATGATTTATAGTCTCTAGGCTCAGTTCAGTTATGTTCTCTATGTTGGCTGATGGCATAGAGACAGTCTTCAGCAAATTATTTTCTTTCCTCAGAGCATTGCATAACTTGATCACTGTTCTTGGCATGCACACGTTAGTTCCTTTAATAAATTCAAACAATCTCAAAGAAAGATAATTTTATACCACTGTTACATTTCACATTCTTGTTCTTTCTTGTTTTTTGTTTGGATAGAAATCCTAGTATGCATTCTCCAGTTCTTTGGTGGCAGAAGCTGAAGTTCCATATAGAAGTATCTATGCATCTGTTTCCAGCCATACAGATATAATTTATGCTAATAAAAGGATAACTTTTACTTACGTAAATCTTTCTTCACTCATGTTCATTTGCAGCCTTTAATACTTCCAATCCAGATCCTGCGAGTTGTGTCGTTTGTTATTCTAAGTGTACCAAGAGGTATTAGCTCCTACTCTTATTTCTTATAATGATGTTAGTGTTGAAATTTCTATCCTTCACATTTTGAAATGTTAAGTTTAACTACCAATGACCTTGGTGGAATGAGAAGTAATATATAAATCCATATTAATAAAAAAAATGCCGAGATTAAGTTGTTGAACATCTTTGAGCTTAAAAGAACAAAAATATGTTGAACTGTTATTTTGATGATTTGGGTTCTGGCACTACTGGGTGCAATTCCAAGCCTGGCTGGAACTTAGTTACTTCTGGCTTTCACTTTCTTATGTGTGTACAAATATTTAACGTAATCCAAATTTCTTTGATAATATATTGTTGTGCTATTATATTATATGATTATTATTCTTTTCCTTGGAAATTCATGGTTACTATGTATGTATATAGGTGTTTGTGAGACAATTCAATTGGGCCTATCTATTTCTTTGGGTACTTCATGCTTCATGTAATTGTTTTAATTCTAACAGAATTTACAACAATGGCTGGGAGGTGTCTTCGCGATACAGTGAAGACAGTGCTAAGTGGTAATAAAGATTTTGGCAGCAACATTCATGTTGTTATAGCAGGGTTGACTAATACTTATTCACAGTATGTGACTACATTCGAAGAGTACCAGATGTAAAGATATGAGGTCAGTTGTAATCTTGTGGAAAGAGACATGAAGCATGCTGCTAACTATTTTTAGATTGCTGTAGAAAGAGCAAATGCAACATTACTGGAAGTTTATTTTTAGTGATGCAAATTCTTATTATCAAATAATATAACTTTGTATTGGTAAGAGACAGATGGAGGCCCAGAAGGACTGTCAGACTATTCTAGTATGAGAAAATTTGTTCCTATACATATGTCTACTTTTGTCTCTCATAGCTCTTTATGCTTAGACTAATCATTGTGCATATGGGCCAATACACACTGGCATATGGGAAGTGTTACAATGACAATAATGTTTTTGCATGTAACAATTATATATAATTTTCTAACTTTCCAGGTTTCGTGTTGTCAGGGTGCTTCCACGCTGTATGGTCCACACACGCTGAGTGCATAGATTTAGGAGTTTAAGAAGCTTGCAAATGCTCTCATTAGTGGCCAGCCTGTAGAAACGGGTCCGTAACCCCCATCAGAAATCTATGTGTGGTAATGAATCTCAACTCATCTCTCTCTCTCTCTCTCTCTCTCTCTCTCTCTTTCTCTCTGCTAAATTTCCGAATATGGGTCATTTACATTACATGTTCTGTTGTTTCCATTTCTAGTTTACTCTGACTTGATCTTGGTCCAATCTAATTTCTCATTGATGCTAAGCATTCTGAACTTTGATGCTCTCTTTGCCCCTAATTCTAACTGTGCCATTCATAGTTATAGTTTTATGAATCTGGGGCTTAACACTTTGTGTTTTCTTCTCATGGGGTCTGATTGAATAATTAGTAATTTTTTCTTTTCTTTTCTTTTCTTAATGCTGATTTTGTGCAATTTACTATTTTCGGGCGATGGGTATTTGGCTTAAGATAGAAATGGTTAATTGCCCTGAATAAGACATTCTGTGAGGTTGAAATTGTTAAAAATTATAGATCATAAACTGTTTGTGCTTGTGTGTGAAATTGGAATGGCTCAATGCCTAATGTTGGATATAAAAATTTCAGCCCCACACATTGCTTGATGAAATGCATATCTTTGGTTTCAAATTTGAAAGGATATTAAGTTGCTAATAGCATCCTGTGATTTTCTAGGTTTAAAATCCCCAGCTATATTTTGCTTTTTATGTGAATGAAGTATAATTATATGGGCGAAAATGGTAGAGATAAAACCACAGTTTAAAATTACAGTTATAGTTGCATCGCAATTACATAAATTACAGACAATTGCAAGAAAATATGGCTACAATTATGGTTGCGGAGACCTCCAAAACCGCAATATAACATTGGATGTTGTTTAAGTGTTTTACTATGCCATCTGAATGCATTTGGTAACATGTTTTCTTTTCTTTGTTCTATTTTCTTTTTCTTAAGAGTTAAGGATGGCTCCCTTTGTAATTGCATATTAATTCAAAGTTGAGATATCCTGTTCTTGATTTTGATTGTTTATGATTGGGTGTAGGCTTGTTATTTTTGGGTACTACTGGATGTTAGGTATCTAGGATTTAAAGCCATTGTTATGTGATATCATACCCTGTTAGATTACGAGTATTTGGTTTGCATAATTCCTTTGAACAGTGTCATATGCCTTGTGTAATTAATAGGGTTCATAGTAAACATGAAATGCATGGGATTGGTATAAAGAAGTTGTTGTCTTAGTTTTGAATATTTTTTTTAATGCTTCAATATTGAGATGCAAAACTTGAAGTATTAGAAGGAATACACAATTTATACCATAGAGCAATTTTGTTTTACTTTTGGTTTTGCACACCCTTTTACTTGGACTACAATGGACTTTAATTCCTTTATTCAATTCTTTGCTTCCATTATTTGCTTTCAAATTAAGCAGACCATGGGGGGCTCGTTGCTTTTTATTAGAGTATAGTGTCAGTTCAGTTAGTTATGTAGTTGTTACAGGTTAGTTATAGTCAAAAGTTAGTTATGCAAAGTAGTTAGCTATACTGAGCTGTAACTATATGAGCTGTAACTATATAAAGAGGTTCTCGGTAATTGAAAGATATTGAAAATAATCTAGATTCAAAAATATACAATTCATTTGATGAACCTTTTCTCTCTTTGTTTTCCTTCACTTTCGTCTATTTTCCTTTATTTTCTTCTGTTCATCAATTTCCTTTATGGTATCAAGAGCACTTCAAATGATCCTCACGCAAATGCTGCACCTCATCCTCATGCAAATACTGCACCTCGATCAGCATCAAACACTGGTCTAATTTCTTTTTCTCATCCAATCTCGATCAAATTGGATGATAAAAATTTCGTGCTTTGGAAACAACAAATCCTTGCAGCAATTCGTGGTCATAAACTACATCACTTTCTTGATAATGCGCATGAAGCTCCTTCTCCGTTTGCTACTGAAGAGGATGCATAATCTGGTAATCTTAATTCTCTGTTTCTTGATTGTGAAGCTCAAGATCAACTCCTTCTTTCGTGGCTTTTGTCATCTTTGTCAGAATCAATGCTTACCAGATTTGTTAGCTGCATCAAATCCTCTAAACTATGGGAGCAGATTCATCATTACTTCAGCTCTCAGAATCGAGCCAAAACAGGTCAGTATCGTTTTGAGTTACGTAATACAAAGAAAGGATCTAGATCGATTGGTGAATACTTGTTACGAATCAAAGCTCTTATTGATGCTTTAATGTCTACTGGTAATCCTATTTCTCTTTCTGAACATATTGAAATCATTCTAGATGGCTTGCCTAAGGAGTATGATCCTTTCGTTACTTCTATTTCAAGTAGAATTGAACTTTATTCCCTTGCTGAGATTGAATCACTGTTGCTTGTTCAAGAAGCTAGATTAGAGAAACATGTAAAAGAGTCAGTACCTGATTCATTTTCTGCAAATATTGCACATGTTAATTCTATTGGAAACCAGATACAATCTCAGTCTTCTGTTGGATCTCAAAAAGATTCCTCTCAAACTTTTCATTCCCCATCACTACCACCACCTAGATTTAGTGGTCAATTTGGTTTTCATTCTACACTACCACCACCTGGTTTTAGTGGTCAATTTGATTCTTCAAGTTCTCAAAATTGTAAGGTATCAGGGCAAGGCTGGAAAACAAAGAGCAGGAAGTAAAATAGGAAAATGAAATGTAACCTTTATTAAAGAACCGATAAGATGAGTTTTGCATGCTCATTACAGAGAGGAATACATGTATATATAGGAAGCAGTTTATAGTTAGAGCATAACTAACTCAATACAATTATAACTAACTTCCTAACTACTAACTAACCATTCTCTCTCACATCCCCCCTCAAACTCAGTAGTGGATGAGTTCCAACTCTGAGTTTGTCCCAAAAAGTATGAAACTGAGAGCTAAAAATGGCCTTGGTTAAAATATCTGTAACTTGAGCATATGTTAGAATATGGCTAATACGAATTCTGCCAGTAACCACATGATCATGAATAAAGTACAAGTCAATTTCAAAATGCTTGGTTCTGGAATGAAGAATAGGATTGGCTGCAAGTAGAACAACACTCAAATTATCATAGTATACCATTGGTGGAACTGGTAAAAGTACGTGCAACTCATGTAGTAAGGACTTCATCTAAGTTAACTCAGCAACCAGAAGAGCAATGCTACGGTATTCAGCCTCTGTGCTGGATCTAGAAACAGCATGTTATTTCTTGGAGCACCAACTAATCGGATTTGAACCAAAATAAACACAAAATCCTGAAGTTGATTTCCTGTCATCAGGATCAGACCCCCAATCTGAGTCACTAAATCCAATTAAGTCTAGTGTTTTTGGTTTTTGAAGATGCAAACCAGCAGATGAAGTGGTTGACAAATAGCGAAGGATTCTTTTGACAGCTTTCCAATGAGATGCAAGTGGAGTTTGCATAAATTAGCAAACTCTGTTGACATAATAAGCTAACTCAGGTCTAGTAATTATAATGTACTGCAAGCTACCAACCACAGATCTGTAAAGACTCGGATCAAAAAAAGGAATGCTACTAGTTGTTGAGAGTTTCAAGTTTGCTGTCATAGAAGTGTGATATGGCTTGCAGCCAGTCATTTTGGCTTTAGCAAGTAGATCGTGAATATACTTGGTCTGAGATAACAATAAACCACCAGAGATAGTGGGTTGAACTTCTATGACAAGAAAGTAATGTAGCTGACCCATATCCTTAAGAGTAAATAATGCATTGAGTCTACGGATTAGATCTGTAATAATAGAGGAAGAATTTCCTGTGATAAGGATATCATCTACATAAATGAGAATCAACACTATAGAAGTAGGAGTGATCCTAGTAAAAATAGAAACATCTGATTTTGTAGAGACAAAACCAAAACAACAAAGAACAGATGACAACTTTGAAACCAGGCCCTAGGGGCCTGTTTTAGACCATATAAAGCCTTAGTTAGCTTGCAAACTTGATTGCCATTCCCAATTTCATAACCCTGTGGTTGAACCATGTATACTTCTTCTTGTAAATCTCCATTCAAAAAAGCATTATTGATGTCTAATTGGTGAATTGGCCAATTATTGAACAAAGCCAATGTTAAAACAATTTGAATGGAAGCAGGCTTGACAACAGGACTAAATGTATCATTATAATCAAAACTAGCTTTTTGATTGAATCCTTTTGCTACTAACCTAGCTTTATACCTCTGTAGTGATCCATCTGAATTGTACTTAACCTTAAAGATCCATTTACTTCCAATAGGAACTCTGTCTTTAGGAAGATCAACTATAGACCAGGTGTTATTTCTCATCAAAGCACTGTATTCATCATCCATTACTTGTTCCAATGAGGTTGAGATAATGCTTGCTTAACAAAAGCAGGTTCTAATGAAACTGAAAAAGCCTTAGGTTTGTAAATTCTAGCCTTTGCCCTGGTAGTCATAGGATGAATGTTGACTAGTGTTGAATTAGTGGGATGAACAAAATCAACATTTTGAGAATCAGAAATTGGAACTGATGAACCAGACTAAGTTACAACAATAGTGTTTTGCTGATCACATGCTTGAGCAGACAAATCATTAGTGATATTAACAATAGTAGGAGAATTAAATGAAGTATGAGTATTATGATGTATAGAATTCTGAGTAAGCAGTAGTCACCAACCACCTTCCATTGTGTTTCCTTACTCATATTCACAATTCTCATCCTACTCTTATCCTCATCCTGCTGTCTCATCCTTACCTTCTTCCAGTACTCATTTTTCTCAATCTTCACATCCTCATCATTCTATTCCTTCTCAGACCTATGGTTTTCCTCATGCTATGATTGCCACACCTGATATTGTCTCTAGCAGTTCCTGGTTTCCTGATTCAGGTGCTACTACTCATGTTACTAATGAGGTTCAAAATTTACTACATAAGGAAGATTTCACTGGTACTGAGAAGCTTCTGATGGGGAATGGACAAGGTTTATCTATATCTCATATTGGTTCTTCATTACTTATATCTCCTTTTAATGCTTCCATCTCTTTGTCTTTGCGTCAATTATTGCATGTACCTAACATCACTAAGAATTTACTCAGTGTAAGTAAATTTGCCAAAGACAATCATGTTTATTTTGAGTTTTATCCCACTTATTGTTGTGTGAAATCGCAGGCCAACCATGAGGTCCTTTTGGAAGGCTTTCTTGGTGCTGATGGTCTATACCTCTTCACTAGATTTCCTTTCACTCATCTGTCAACTAGTTCAGATTTTCAGTCCATTTGTAATAACAGTTCTGATTCGAGATGTCATACTCAAAATAATGTTCTTAGGTCCAAATGTGTTTGTAACTCTGTTGTTTGCCCACATTTAAGGCCTAATGAGCAACTTCAGTCATGTAATTCTGTTCATTCTTGTAATAATGTTGTTTCTGATCAGTAACTTCAATCATGTAATTCTGTTCTTTCTTATAATAATGTTGTTTCTGATCATTGTAAGTCTGCTACTGGTTCATGTGACAATAAACTTGCTTTTGTTACTATTGATTCTGATAATTTCTTTGCTTCAGCTTTTATTGCTCAAAAAACTACTTCTAAAGTTGTCTCTGATAATACTGATTTAGATATATGGCATTGTAGACTTGGTCATCCACCTTCGGTTGTTCTCAAAAAGGTTTTACATATGTCACACATTTCAGTTTCTCTAACTATTTCTTTTAATAATTTCTGTGAATCATGTTGTTTTGGTAAGATGCACAAACTACCTTCCTTTCCCTCATCTACAGTTTATAACCAACCATTTGCTCTTGTTGTTAGTGATTTGTGGGGACCAGCCCCAGTCACCTCTTCCACTGGTTTTTCTTATTATGTTGCCTTTATAGATCTCAAGGTTTACTTGGATTTTTCTGCTTAAAAGAAGTCAAAGGCTCTGCAGGCTTTTATTCAATTTCAAAAGATGTTTGCAGTTCAATTTAATGCTCAAATAAAATCATTACAAACTGATTGGGGTGATGAGTATAGACCATTTTCCACTTATCTTTCTTCACAAGGTATTAATCATAGGGTCATTTGTCCATATACTCATCATCAAAATAGTCTAGTTGAGAGGAAACACAGGCATATTATTAAATTAGGTCTCATTCTTTTAGCAAAAGCACATCTACCTCTTAAGTTTTGGGATCATGCCTTTCTCACTTCAGTTTTTCTTTTAAATAGAATTCTATCTTCTGCTATTTCCTTTGTTGTGCCTTTTACAAAATTATTTGGGAAAGTTCCTGATTTTTCTTTTCTAAGGGTATTTGGATGTGCTTACTATCCATATCTCAGACCTTTTAATAAGCACAAGTTTGCTTTCAAAACCTCTCAGTGCACTTTTCTTGGTTATTCCCCATCTCATAAAGGATATAAATGTTTGATTTCTTATGGTAAAATTATTATTTCTAAAGATGTGGTCTTCAACGAAAAACATTTTCCTTTTGCTACTATTGCTACTCCTTCTTCTTCTACTGTCATATCTCCACATTAGTCTTCCATATCCTCAATTCTACTTATTCTGTCTTCCTCTCATCAGCTTCCTGAAAATGCTGATTAATTACCTTCACCATATTCTCAGCAAACTCTGTCACATTCTTTGTCTCGTTTTAATTCTGCATCAAAATCTGAATATCACTCACATACTGAATCTATTGTGGCACTTGTACCTTCTTTATCTCACTTGCCTTCTACTCATTCATATCATCCAATAATCACTAGAGCCAAATCTGTATTTTCAAACCTAAAGCCTATCTTGTCCACATAGAAACTGAACCTACATCAGTTAAACAAGCTCTACAAAATCCAAAGTGGCTTAAAGCTATGGAAGAGGAATATAATGCACTACTAGCCAATAATACTTAGCAACTTGTTCCACTACCTCCACAGAGGCAAACAATTGGTTGCAAGTGGGTATATAGGATTAAAGAAAATTCTGATGGTTCAGTCCAAAGGTACAAAGCAAGGCTTGTTGCTAAAGGATTTCATCAGCAACCAAGTCTTGATTACACAGAAACATTCTCTCCTGTAGTAAAACCTGCAACTGTGAGGTTAATTCTCACTTTGGCTCTCACAGCTCAATGGTCTATCCGCCAAATTGACGTTAATAATGCATTTTTAAATGGCATGCTTCATGAAGAAGTATACATGTCTCAACCTCAAGGATTTGAAATTGGTGATGGTACATTGGTCTGCAAACTATAGAAGGCACTAAATGGACTTAAACAAGCTCCAAAGGCATGGTTTGAGAAAGTTGGTTCAACGTTACAGCATCTTGGCTTTGTTCCCAGTAAATGTGATCCATCCTTATTTGATCAAACAGTTGGAGCATCATATTTATATGTGTTAGTGTATGTTGGTGATATTATAATTACTGGAAACTCACACTCCAGAATTCAAACTTTGATATCCAATCTCAATTTTGCCTTTGCCTTGAAAGATCTTGGTCCACTTACTTATTTTCTTGGTATTGAAGTACTTATGATCAATGATGGCTCTCTTAATCTTTCTCAGCAGAAATATATACGGGATATTCTTACAAAGGCTCAAATGTTAGAAGCAAAAGGAATTTCAAGACCTATGCAATCTAGTTTGAAACTTACTAAACATTGTGCTACTTATTTACAAGATGCTTCCCTTTACAGGTCAATAGTGGGAGCATTACAATATGCTACTGTTACTAGACCAGAAATCTCATATAGTGTCAATAAAGTGTGTCAATTCATGAGCCAACCCTTGGAGGAACACTGGAAAAGTGTTAAAAGAATTTTACGATATCTCAATGGCACCTTACATTATGGACTTCATATCAGGCCAGCCAAAAAGTTAGTGTTGTATGGATTTTATGATGCAGATTGGGCAACTGATCCTAATGATAGGAATTCAACCTCAGGGTCATGTTTACCTTGGTCCTAATCTCATTTCGTGGTGGTCTAGAAAGCAACAGGATGTTGCTAGAAGTAGCACTGAGGCTGAATATAGAGCACTTGCTCACACTGCTACTAAAATCATTTGGCTTCAGTCATTGTTGAAAGAACTTCAGGTGCCTCTTTCATCCTCACCAGTAGTGTATTGTGATAACCAAAGTACTGTTTTCTTATCTCATAATCCTGTTCTGCATTCTCGAACAAAGAACATGGAGTTAGATATATTTTTTGTCAGAGATAGGGTTATTCAAAAGCAGCTTAATGTATGGCACATACCTTCCATAGATCAAATTGATGATATTCTCACAAAACCTTTGGCTGCTAATCGATTTCAGCATTTAAGAGATTTACTTACAATAAAAGATCACACAGGTCTTTCAACTTGAGATGAGATTCAAGGGAACATAAGAAGTATTATTCTAGAAGTATTGCTCTAAACTCTCAAAAGTATTGTTCTAGACTCCTCTTGGAATTAAGTGGACAGTATTAGAGTATAGTGTCAGTTCAGTTAGTTATGCAGTTGTTACAAGTTAGTTATAGTCAGAAGTTAGTTATGCAAAGTAGTTAGCTATGCTGAGCTGTAACTATATGAGCTGTAACTATATAAAGAGGTTCTCGGTAATTGAAAGATATTGAAAATAATCTAGATTCAGAAATATACAATTCATTTGATCAACTTTTTCTCTCATTGTTTTCCTTCACTTTCTTCTATTTTCCTTCATTTTCTTCTGTTCATCAATTTCCTTTACTTTCCATTACTCTTATGCACATTGATTCATTACTTTATGATTCTATTTATCTTTTTGTAGTTTCTTACCAAATGTCTTTTATTATTTTAGCTAGGTGATGCTTCAAGTGAACCTACTACACCATTGGATGCAAGAAGATCATCTGGTGGTAACAACACAAACCACCAATAGCATATTTAGTGTTGCTTTTTTATGTTCATTTATTGTGGCACTACTTTAGGTTATTAAGGATTTTAAGTTGTAAGTTTAAGTTACAATGAATGAATTTATTTATCTTATTATGGATTCGAACTTGTGTGGTTTATGTTACTATGAATATTTTTAATGCAATTTGATTCACATTTATATCATCAGTTTTATACAATTAATTGTTTTAATTGTGCATCCTAAACATTATTATAATTAAAAATTAAATATGCAGTAAATCTTTTCTTTAAAAAAAATCATCAGATGAACAAGAAAGTCAAAAATGTTGTTTACAACAATCAAATAACGTGATTTTCAACCTCTGTAATTTTTTGATAAACAAAATCAAGAAAATAGATAGATAAGGTTAAAAACCGCCACAAATTAAAAAAAAAGTCGTAATTTGTTTGGTAAATAGATTCAAACAAATAGATAGTGGAGTTTAAAAATCACTGCAAATTTTTAAAAAAAACCACCACAAATTGTGAGGGTTTTAAACCGTCACAAATTAATCACTGTTGCGGGGATCGCGAAAAAACTGCCGCAATATATTACAGCAAACGTATATGCAGCATTTTTTAAAACCACCAAAATTTAGCGCATTTTTTGTAATGAGATCACAAGTGATTAATGGCTGAAGCAGGATAAATTCTTAAGTTTGATACCTTTTTTCCATACACTCTTTTAGTTTCTTATCTGCTCACTATTTCTATCTTTTTCATATCTTGTCATCTTTGTGTTTTGATGTTATGAACTTGATATCTAACTTGTTTTCTTGATTTATCTACTAACCCAAATTATATTTGAGTAATCTACTATATATCTATATCCTTGTTAGAGTTATTTTGTTGCTAGTGTTACTTGATAACATCAAAATGAATAATTTCTCAAAGTTGTTTTAAAAATTTATAATCACTCAATTCAACCTTTTCTTAGGTGATGGTTACTGTAACACTCTAAAAATTATTTGTTTCATCATAAATAAATGTTTTATAATATTTATGATTTTTGAGAATTTTTCTGAAATTTTTCAGAAATGTCGAATATTTTAATATATTTCTCATTTTAAGTGCACATTGAGCAGAGTCAGTGAAACACTCTGAAAATTGTTTGTTTTGAAATGAATAGTCATTTTCTAATATTTGGGATTTTTGAAAATTTTTGTGGATATTTCTGAAAATATCAAATATTTTAGTATATTTCTTGTTTTACGTGCACACTGAGCGGAGCCGGGAAAATGAAATGTTCTCCCTGAGGCTGGTAAACTTTACACTGTGGAAGCGTCAACAGGAGATCTTACTAAATCCGAGGTCAGGCACAATTTACGAGGTTTATATTTTTTGAGGTTTTATTGATAAATAAAATCTCTGTGTATACTGTTAAGTAAAATTTCGCGATACGCTCTATTATCCATTGGATAATTAATACTGGCTTTGTTCACTGTAACAATTATCCATTTGATAATAGCTTGTAGTAAAATCTTAATCAACTTATTATTTCAATTACTTTATCACCTAATTATCTTATCCAAATGTAATCCACTTTATGTCTAATCAAATCCTCTTTTTGAAAAGGCTACCAAGCTTCTCAACGAAGCTATACACACTCCCTCTCTCCTCTCCCATCCCACACGGCATGCCTCTTTTGGAGCCCAAAAATTTGTGCTTCACTTAATTAGGTTAACCATTCTAATTTCAAAAATCAAAAGTTATCACCTTTATTTCTACTATCAACTTCTCTCTCTACCCTTTCTCTTCTCTCAAGTTCTCCTCCTTCTCTCTACACCACACCTCACGGCTGCCCTTTTCCATGCCCTCTACCATCACAAAAATTTCAAACAACCACATTTTCTTAATCTCCACTACATTCTAAACACCTTTCTAGTTGGAGATTTCTTGAAAAGCTTTCATCTTCATCATCTTCTTCAAGCTTCAAGTTTGAAGCTTTAGGATAAGATTCTTGGTTCCTCACCTTCTCTTCTCCATTTTCATTTTCAAGGTCATCTTTATGACCATTTATCTTCTCTTTTTCAAGCATTGGTGTTAATTTGATGAAGTTGTAATTTCTAGGGTTTTTGGAAGAGTGAAAACTGAATTTCACTAGGAGCTTTAAGGGAGTTCTTGGTTTGTTTTCTCCCCTAGGTAAGAGGGAGATGATCCTCTTCTGCCTCTCTTGGTAGTAGGAAACTTGATTTTCTATTCGTTGTGAGAAACCCTTGTTAGGGTTACTCTCTTTGATTGTGTGTTGATTTTGTTTTGTTTAATTTATTTGGTTGATTATATATGTATATTAATGATCTTGGATTAGTTTAGATGGATTGAAAAAATGGAATGGAGGCAAGAGTCCATTACCCTCCTTCATGAGGCTTATGGCCACACCCTTGAAGTAGGGTGTTCATGGTTTAAAAATTTGTATCAAGTTGACAACATACCTAATCAAGTGATTAAAGTGTAATGCAGTTAAGAAAAACTTAGAATTTTCCCCTTGGGAGGCCACAGTCTCTAGGGCCAATTTAGGATCAAATTGTGTAAGATCATGTAACCTTGGGATTTGAATAATCAAGTGATTAAATGACTAATAATGTAATGGAACCAATTTGATAACTTAAGGTGATTCTTTAAACCTAAGAAAAGAATAAGAGTGTGTGAGACTTGGAAAACTTAGAATAATTCTTTAAGTGAGTTTTGAATAAACTTAAAGTAAGGAACTTAACAATCAAGAGAATTCCTCTAGAGAAGAACTTCATAAGAAATATTTAATTGAAGTGAAACTTAATTAATTGGATAATTAGGAATTAATTAGGATTTCATAAAATGGAAAGAACCAAGAATGAAGTTTTATCCATAAACTTAGAATAATTTTCAATTAAGTAAGACCATGAGTGTAAGTAAGAATGTTAAATAATTCCACAATGTACCCTAAAAGTGTAATGTATTATTCAAGGACTTAATAATATTTATTGTGGGTCCATGAGTGAGACCAAGAATGTATTGATACTTATCTTAGCCGAATTGTGGCATGACATGGAAAGTATATTACTATTGAATGTACATGATATATGCATTGAGTCATCATGCACTGTGAAATTTTGATGGACTGTTGTTAAGGCCATGTTGCCTAGGGGATTGAACACACCTTAGTGCGGGTGCGAATAGACTAGTATAGGTCATGACGCTGACCTTGGGGGCGTCGGGGTGCGGGTACCTCGCAATGGACAGTTGGTAGCTCTTCTGTCCATGGGGCAGACCGATGCAAACGCACTGACGATCTGGACCAAGACATTGTACTATATCGCGATCTAGTGAAGAATTTCTGTAGAATGCCTTGATGTGCACATGGATAAACTGATGAGTTATAGCACTTTGGTCACGGTAGTCGAGTTACAGACATGTCTCCTGATCTTTCTCTCCGACTAATTGTGTCTAGCTCCATGGAGTAGGATTTTGATGTTGTATGTAAGTGCATAGTGAGTCCATATATTATCTGGCATTTAATTCTTATGATAATTGGAACTGATGCCTTACTGATGTATAACTACCTGGAATTATTAAATTATTTAATATTTGCCTCTTGATTACTGCTTATTACTTTTATGATGTTATGTGGGCATCCTACGCCGTTTTGTTTCTTACTGCCATATTTGGTAATGAAAGTAGGATGTCTTACCTCTTTTCTGTATTTCTACTATCTCTGTATAAATATATATATAAATGATTCTCTGAAGATGGTTGCGAAAAAGGGGAAGTTCACGAGTTGCTCGATTTCTGGCCTGACTTCGACTAGTACCTGTTTTCGATCATGACAGCCCGTCCACAAGGATTTTTGGGATACATGTGTCTGACATTCCTCGGAGGTCCAGACTGCTGGCATGTTAACTTTAACTCGGATCGCTGTGTCTACTTGGGAGATGTGTCAGTGACGCTAGCTTGGGGGCGTTATGATCTGCCTATTTTCATTTGCAGCATTCGTTTACATTTAGAATTTTACATGCCCATTAGGGACATATGGGGTGAACGTTACTACACCCCACAGGAGGATTCATTCCTCTCCACTGGTCGAGCCCCGGCCCGTAATTCGGTGGCTCCAATGAGGGTTTCCTCTGATGAGGAAGACCCTGAAGAGGATCCTGACACGGTTTCTTCTCTTTCTTCTTAGGGGCTGATACTGTCAATAGTCACTGATGGCTATCTGTGTTCTTTTTGGGGCCTGATGATATTATTTTAGTGGGCTGTACAAGTATGATCCTTTGGGTAGGCATAGTTTTGCTTTTTGTATATCGAGCTTTGTAACTAAACAAGTTTATTATGATGAAATATTTATATTTATGTATGCTGTTCGAATGTATGTTTTACTTTTATCTTACTCATTATTACAATTATGTCCCGTCACTATATTTTATTAATTATTATAAAGAAAAAAAATATTCTCTAATTTAATCACACGTTTTATAACCAGGCGAGTTTATATGTATGTAATGAACCGGGTCTTAATTTATACTTTTGTTTTCCGTATAGTAAATAATGATGTGACGATCCCTCTCAAAAAGGAGCGTTACATTAAGTTAGTATCAGAGCCTCGGTTTATGTTTTCTTTGGGTCTTTGTGGTTAGGTCTGACTTGTTGTGCTGTGTGATTCTCTGTGATTATTATTCCGAAGGGATACACCTAATTCTTCATTGTGTGTTTCAGTTAGTGTTACTTGAAAGAACGAGATGGCACGAGGCGAAGATATGGCAGCAGCAATTGAAGCGATGCAAAGGATGGCAGAAGTTATTACCCAACAAATGGAGAGAGCTGCCCAGCAACAGGAGAAGGCTGCTCAATAGCTTGAAGCTACGACTATTGCTCAAAATTTGGCGGAGTTCCGTCGCCACAATCGTCCTCAATTTAAAGGAGAATTTGATCCGGAGAAAGCTAGTCTGTGGATCAAGGAATTGGAGAAAATCTTCAGAGGCATGAACTGTGTCAACGATAAGAAAGTGACTTATGCCACTTTTATACTGATTGGGGATGCTGAAGACTGGTGGAACGAGGCACAGAGAGTGTTAAAAGTTGAAGGTCGCGCAATCAATTTGGAGGTATTCAAGAATAAATTCTTGGAAAAATATTTTCCCGCAAGCGCCAGACATGCAAAAGAGATGGAGTTCCTTAGCTTGAGACAAGGAAATTTGTCTGTCAGTGAATACGCTGTAAAGTTCGAAAGCTTATCCAAGTTTTCAACGTATTTCCAGCACCAGCCAGACGAGATGTGGAAATGTCAAAAATTTGAGGAAGGACTAAGGGATGAAGTGAAGAGAGCAGTTATCACCTTGAAGATCAACTAATTTTCGGAGCTGTTAGACACGTGTTGCCAGGTGGAAGCTCTAGATCAAGCTCGAGACTCAAGAAACTGAAACTTTGGACCTACCAGGTTCCAAAGATGAGGCTGCAACAACGCAAATCATTTCCAAAAGAAGCCTTATTCCCGACCACCGGGAAATCAACAGCAAACGTCGGGTGGAGGTTCTAGCGAAGGTTCTAGTGGGAATCGAACCGGGCAGAATGTGGTATTTTCTTCGAAATGCTTGAAGTGCGGGAAGGATCACATAACTAGAGACTGCACCATTAAGGGGATCATCTGTTTCTGATGTGGGAAGCCTGGACATGTCTCCAGAGATTGCAACCAAGCTAAGGCTGAGCCTTCAGTCAACGCTACATGGGCTACAAAGCCGCAAGCAAGCTGCAGAGTGTACACCATGAGCGGAGAAGAAGCCTCCAAATTCAAAGATCTGATACAGGGAGTAGGTGTCATAGGAGGTAATCTTTTAACTGTACTATATGACTCTAGGGCAATCCACTCTTTTATTTCCTATGACTGTGTGCGACGACTTGGTTTACCTGTGTCTTCCTTACCATTTGACTTGACTGTTTCTACTCCCACTGATAAACCTATTGTTACTACCAAAGTCTTTTTGAATTATCCATTGATTGTTGAGGGTCAAATCTTTTCTGTTGATTTGATCTGTTTACCCATTTCTCAGTTAGATGTAATTTTAGGAATAGATTGGTTGTCTTCCAACTGTATCCTTTTGGATTGCTCTAGTAAAACCATAGTTTTTCCCATAGATGAGGATTCTAGATTTTTTACGGCAATCAAGTTCGAGCTTTCTTGAAAGAAGGAGCTCAGGGATACATGCTATTGTCTGAAGTCTTTCTTGATGATGTACCTAGTTTACCGCCAAAGCAGGAAATAGAGTTTACTATTGATCTTGTACCTGGATCTGGTCTTATATCTATAGTGCCTTACAGAATGTCACCATCGGAGTTAGCAGAGCTTAAGAAGTAGTTGGAAGAGCTCTTGGAAAAGCAGTTTGTTAGACCCAGTGTGTCACCTTAGGGAGCACTAGTGTTGCTAGTCTGAAAGAAGGATGGTATTTCACGATTGTGTGTGGACTATCGCCAACTAAATAAGGTCACGATTAAGAATAAGTATCCACTTCCAAGGATAGACGACCTAATGGATCAACTGAAAGGAGCAACGGTGTTCTCAAAAATTGATCTGTGATCAGGCCACCATCAGATTCGAGTCAAGGCAGAGGATATTCCCAAGACGGCTTTTTGTACCCGATATAGTCATTACGAATATCTTGTGATGTCATTTGGTGTAACAAATGCACCTACTATCTTCATGGACTACATGAATAGGATCTTTCGTCCTTACTTGGACAGATTTGTTGTTGTCTTCTTTGACGACATCCTGATCTACTCTCAAAATCAGGAGGATCATGCTGAACACCTCAATATAGTTCTCCAGATTCTAAAGGATAAGAAGTTGTATGTCAAATTGTCGAAGTGTGAATTTTGGCTAGGCAAAGTTAAGTTTTTGGGCCAGGTAATCTCAAAGGAAGGGATTATAGTGGATACATCAAAGGTGGAAGCGGTTCTACAATGGGAACAGCCGAAGACAGTGACAGAAATTTGAAGCTTTGTGGGTTTGGCTGGATACTATCGGAGGTTCATTGAAGGATGCTCTAAAATAGCAAGACCTCTCACTCAACTCGCGAGGAAAAATCAAGCCTTTGAATGGACTGATGCTTGTGAAGAAGGTTTCCAAGAATTGAAGAGACGACTAACTACTTCACCAGTATTAGTTCTACCCGATCTGGATGAACTATTTGAAGTGTATTGCGATGCTTCATATCAAGGGTTAAGAGTTGTGCTTATGCAAAATGAAAAGGTAGTGGCTTATGCTTTGAGACAGTTGCGAGTGCATGAGAAGAACTATCCAACATATGACTTGGAGTTAGCAGTTGTAGTTTTTGCCTTAAAGATATGGAGGCACTTCCAGTATGGGGCGACGTTCAACATTTTTAGTGACCACAAGAGCTTGAAGTACTTATATGATCAAAAGGAGTTGAATATGAGACAGCGCAGGTGGTTGGAATTTCTATAGGATTATGATTTTCAACTTCTGTATTACCCTAGAAAGGCAAACGTCGTGGCAGATGCATTGAGTAAGAAGATGCTCAATATATTAGCCATGATGATTAGGGAAAAATATCTGATAGAGCAATTCAAGGATGTATGGTCTTTCGTAGAATTAGAACCGAAAAAAATTCGCATGAACATGGTTACTATCTTAAGAGAATTAATGGAAGACATCCGGGAAAAGTAAAAAATTAATAAGTTCTTACAAGAGGAAAGAGAGCTAATGAGGCAAGGCAATTCGACAACATTTGAGGAAGGAACTGATGGAATTCTAAGATTCCGAGGTAGAGTTTGTATACCCAAGGATCAAGAGCTAAGGAAGTATATACTTGAACACGCTCATACGAGCAAGTTGAATATGCACCCGGGGATAACTAAAATGTACCAAGACTTGAAGAAGTTATTTTGGTGGCATAGAATGAAGAGCGATATTACCAGATGTGTGTTTTCTTGTTTGGTTTACCAGAAGGCAAAGGTGGAACATCAAAGACCATCAGGACTGTTGCAACCCCTATCTATTCCTGAATGGAAGTGGGACAACATTGCGATGGATTTTGTGGTTGGATTGCCAAAGACCAGAAAAGGTTATGACTCCATATGGGTAATTGTTGATAAACTCACGAAGTCAACACACTTCCTACCGATCAACATAAGATACAACAAGGAGAAGTTGACTCAGCTGTACATCGGTGAGATTGTTAAGCTACATGGTGTGCCTACCAGTATTGTTTCGGATAGGGATCCAAGGTTTACTTCCAAGTTTTGGCAAAGTTTGCAAAAGCATTGGGAACAAAGCTACAATTGAGTTCTGCTTACTATCCACAAACCGATGGGCAATCGGAAATGACGATCCAATAGTTGGAGGATTTGCTCAGGGCTTGCGCTTTAGAACAGACTGGAAGTTGGGATGAAGTTTTACTGTTGGTAGAGTTCACCTACAACAACAGTTTTTATTCAAACATAGGGACAGCACCCTATGAAGCTCTATATGGACGACGGTGCCGAACACCTTTGTGTTGGTACCAAGACAGAGAACGCCTTACTGTTGGACCTGATATCATACAGCAGATGACTGAGAAGGTAAAGATGATTCAAGAGAAGATGGGGACGGCTCAAAGTTGGCAGAAGAGCTATGCGGACGAGAGGAGAAAGCCTCTTGAGTTTGAGGAAGGTGAGCATGTATTTTTGAAAGCACGCCAACGACTGGGGTCAGCCGAGTTCTGAAATCTAGAAAACTCACTCTTAAATTTCTTGGACCTTACCAAATTCTTCACCAGATAGGTCCAGTAGCTTACCAAATAGCCTTACCACCTTTTCTCCCAAACCTTCACAATGTCTTTCATGTGTCACAACTACGGAAATATATTCCTGACCCGAACCATGTCATAACACCAGACACAGTACAATTGAAAGAAAACCTAACCTATGAGGCACTTCCTGTAAAGATTGAAGATAGGAGAGTGAAAGCACTCAGAGTAAAGGAAATCTCATTAGTGAAAGTGATCTGGAACGAAAAGACCAGAGATGCAACATGGGAATTAGAGGACAAGATGAAGGAGCAACACCCACAATTGTTCTAATGTATGAAAATTTCAAGGACGAAATTTATTTTTAGAAGGGGAGAGTTATAAAACTCTAAAAATTATTTGTTTTATCATAAATAATCATTTTATAATATTTATGATTTTTGGGAATTTTTTTAGAATTTTCTAGAAATGTTGAATATTTTAATATATTTTTTATTTTACGCGCACACTGAGCAAAGTTAGTGAAACACCCCAGAAATTATTTGTTTTGTGATGAATAGTCTTTTTCTAATATTTGTGATTTTTGAGAATTTTTATGAATTTTTCTTGAAACGTCGAATATTTTAGTATATTCCTTGTTTTGCGTACGCGCTGAGCGGAGTCGAGAAAACGAAATGTTTTTCCCGAGGCTGGTAAACTTTGCACTATGGAAGCGTTGACAGAGGATCTTACTAAACCCGAGGTCGGACACAGTTTATGAGATTTACATTTTTCAAGATTTTATTTGATAAATAAAATCTCTGTGCGTACTGTTAAGTAAAATTTTGCGATACGCTCTATTATTCATTAGATAATTAATACTGACTTTGTTCACTGTAACAATTATTCATTGGGTAATAGCTTGTAGTAAAATCCTAATCACCTTATTATTTTAATTACTTTATCACCTAATTATCCTATCCAAATGTAATCCACTTTATGTCTAATCAAATCCTCTTTTTGAAAAAGCTACCAAGCTTCTCAAAGAAGCTACACATACTCCTTCTCTCCTCTCCCCTTCCACATGGTTGCATGCCACTTTTGGAGCCCAAAAATTTGTGCTTCACTTAATTAGGTTAACCATTCTAATTTCTAAAATCAAAAGTCATCATCTTTATTTCTACTATCAACTTCTCTCTCTACCCTTTCTCTTCTCTCAAGTTCTCCATCTTCTCTCTATACCACACCTCACGGATGCCCTATTCCATTACAAAATTTTCAAACAACCATATTTTCTTAATCTCCACAACATTCTAAACACCTTTCTAGTTGAAGATTTCTTGAAAAGCTTTCATCTTCATCATCTTCTTCAAGCTTCAAGTTTGAAACTTTAGGATAATATTCTTGGTTCCTTACCTTCTCTTCTCCATTTTCGTTTTCAAGGTCATCTTTATGACCATTTATCTTCTCTTTTTCAAGCATTGGTGTTGATTTGATGAAGTTGTAATTTCTAGGGTTTTTGGAGGAGTGAAAACTGAATTTCATTAGAAGTTTCAAGGGAGTTCTTGGCTTATTTTCTCCCCTAGGTAAGAGGGAGATGATCATCTTCAACCTCTCTTGGTAGTAGGAAACTTCATTTTGTGTTCGTTGTGAGAAACCCTTAATAGGGTTACTCTCTTTGATTGTGTGATTTTGTGATTGTGTGTTGATTTTGTTTAGTTTAATTTATTTCGTTGATTATATATGTATATTAATGATCTTGGATTGGTTTAGATGGATTGGAAAAATGGAATGGAGGCAAGAGTCCCTTGCCCTCCTTCATGAGGCTCACGACCACACCCTGGAAGTAGAGGGTGTTCATGGTTTAAAAATTTGTATCAAGTTGACAACATATATAATCAAGTGATTAAAGTGTAATGGAGTTAAGAAAAATTTAGGATTTCCCCCTTGGGAGGACACGGCCTCTAGGGCCAATTTAGGATCAAATTGTGTAAGATCATGTAACCTTGGGATTTGAATAATCAAGTGATTAAATGACCAATAATGTAATGGATAGAAACCAATTTGATAACTTAAGGTGATTCTTCAAACCTAAGAAAAGAATGAGAGTGTGTGAGACTTGAAAAACTTAAAATAATTCTCTATGTGAGTTTTGAATAAACTTAAAGTAAGGAACTTAACAATCAAGAGAATTCCTCTAGAGAAGAATTTCATAAGAAATATTAAATTGAAGTGAAACTTAATTAATCGGATAATTAGAAATTAATTAGGATTTTATAAAATGGAAAGAACCAAGAATGAAGTTTTATCCATAAACTTAGAATAATTTTCAATTAAGTAAGACCATGAGTGTAAGTAAGAATATTAAATAATTCCATAATGTACCCTAAAAGTGTAATGTATTATTCAAGGACTTAATAATATTTATTGTGGGTCCATGAGTGAGACCAAGAATGTATTGATGCTTATCTTAGCCGAATTGTAGCATGACATGGAAAGTATATTACTATTGAATGTACATGATATATGCATTGAGTCATCATGCATTGTGAAAGTCCGATGGACTGTTGTTAAGGCCATGTTGCCTAGGAGATTGAACACACCTTAGTGCGGGTGCGAGTAGACTAGTGTAGGTCATGATGCTGACCTTAGGGGCGTCGGAGTGCGGGTACCTCGCAACAGATAGTTGGTAGATCTTCTGCACTGACAATCCAGACCAAGACACTGTCCTATATCGTGATCTAGTGAAGAATATCTATACAATGTCTTGATGTGAACGTGATAAACTGATGAGTTATAGCACTTTAGCCGCAACAACCGAGTTGCAGACATGTCTCCTGATCTTTCTCTCTGACTGTTTGTGTCTAGCTCCATGAAGTAGGATTTTGATGTTGTATACAAGTGCATAGTGAGTCCATATATTATCTGGCATTTAATTCTTATGATAACTGGAACTGATGCCTTACTGATGTATAACTACCTAGAATTGTTAAATTATTTAATATTTACCTTTTGATTACTGCTTATTACTTTTATGATGCTATGTGGGCGTCCTACGTCATTTTGTTCCTTACTGCCATATTTGGTAATGAAAGTAGGATGTCTCACCTCTTTTCTGTATTTTTACTATCTCTCGTATATATATATATATATATATATGTGTGTGTGTGTGTGTGTGTGTGTGTGTGTGTGTGTGTGTGATTCTCTAAAGACGGTTGCAAAGAAGGGGAAGTTCACGAGTTCCCTAGTTTCTGGCCTGACTTCGACTAGTACCTGCTTTTGATCATGACGGCCTGTCCACAAGGATTTTTGAGAAACTTGCGTCTGACATTCCTCGAAGGTTCAGACTGCTAGCATGTTAACTTTAACTCGGATCACTGTGTCTACTTAGGAGACGTGTCAGTGTCGCTAGCTTGGGGGCGTTATGATTCGCCTATTTTCACTTGTAGCGTTCGTTTACATTTAGAATTTTACATGCCCATTAGGGACATCTGGGGTGAGCGTTACTACACCCCATAGGAGGATTCATTCCTCTCCACTGCTCGAGCCCCGGCCCGTAATTCGATGGCTCCAATGAGGGTTTCCTCTGATGAGGAGGATCCTGACACGGTTCCTTCTCTTTTTTCTTACGGGCTGATACTGTCGATAGTCACTGATGGCTATCTGTGTTCTTTTTGGAGGCTGATGATATTATTTTAGTGGGCTGTACATGTATGATCCTTTGGGCAGACATAGTTTTGCTTTTTGTATATCGGACTTTATAACTAAACAAGTTTATTATGATGAAATATATATATTTATGTATGTTGTTCGAATGTATGTTTTACTTTTATCTTACTCGTTATTACAATTATGTCCCGTCATTATATTTTATTAATTATTATAAAGAAAAAAATATATTCTCTAATTTAATCACACATTTAATAACCAGGCGAGTTTATATGTATGTAATGAACCGAGTCTTAATTTATACTTTTGTTTTTCGCATAGTAAATAATGATGTGATGATCCCTCTCAAAAAGGGGTGTTACAGTTACCAATTTCTAATAATACATGGTCAAATATAGAATTTTCTTTAAGTTTGATAGAAATATATAATTCCTTTCCTTAAAAGATATTAGATTGGAAATGAGCATATTCTTTGATATCTCTCTGAGGAATAACAGATATGTTGTTATTTTATATGAATCTACGTCACAATTAATTGTTTATGCAAATAAAGGATATTTATCAAATTCATATAAATCCTGGTCTAAAATAAAAATAATAGCAATTCATGAAGTAAGTCGTAAATGTTTCTGGTTAAGAATAGTGATTCAACATATTCGAGTATCCTATGGATTGCCCTATGAGAAGGAAACTCCAACTTTTTTATATGAAGGCAATACTACTTGTATAGCTCAATTGAAAGAAGGATACATTAAAGGAGACAGAATGAAACACATCTCTCCAAAAATTTTCTTCACACATCATCTTCAAAAGAAATGAGAAATTGACGTATGTAGATTCGTATAAGCGGTAACTTAGCAGATTTATTTTTGAAGGCATTGCCTACTTCGTTATTTGAGAAGTTAGTGTAGAAAGTTGGCATGTGTCAATTCAAAGACCTTAAATGATGCTTCCAATAAGGGAAGAATGCGTAAATTCAGAGAGCTTAAGTGATGCTATTAAGAGGCAGAGAAATATTATACTATTTTTTCCTTGATCAAGGTTTTGTCTTGGAAAATTTTCATTGATGAAGTTTTTAATAAGACAATTCTCATATGAAGGATATTGTACACTTTTCCCTTCAATAGTATTTTTTTCCCACTAGGTTTACTCTAATAATGTTTTAATGAGACATATCTCTATTGGACATCTAAGGAGAGTGTTATGAATATTATTGAAGAGTTGATGTCCAAAGGTATTATAGGAAACTATTATCTTATCTTGATTTGCCTAGGATTTGAATATAAGTAAACTTGTATCTAATTGAGATTTGATTATAGGAAAATTTGTATCTGATCAGGATTTGAATTAGTTTTAATTACATCACCCTTAGTTACTAATCACTTTTAATGATAACATTTTAAATTATCTTCAATTAAATAATTTGTTTACTCAAGTTAATCTTTTATAAATTATATGTTTTATTTGCATTTAGTTATAATTATATTTTAGAATTTCATAATGTATATATAATATCAGTACTTTGATAATTTACATTTCGCCGTTTGATAATGGATTCCAATTTTAATTTATAGGCTTATGTAGAATTGGTTAACTACTATTGTTTTTTTATAAGAAAAAATAAAAATGGTTCATATCAATTTTTCAAACTATATTTCTGGTTCAATTTGGTTTGATACATGCACATTTTTAATTTGCACAAAGAAATATGCATTATTCATCATTCATATTTATATTTGTAGGAATAGAAAATTATGAATGTAATTTAACTAATTTAAATTGGGCTTACAGATGTTTTTAGTCTCTCTAAATATAGCGGGTTTTGGTTTTGGTCCTTTTAAAATTTTTGTTACGATTTTGGTCTCTCTAAATTTCAGAATGAGTGAAGTTAGTCCCTACTGTTATCTCAGCTCTGTTAAGTGTTAATGTGGCAAACGGTGCTTCACTCACCTCAGTATTGCCACATGTCCTTCATCAACCAATCTTCTTTTCCACATGGAGTCATGTCATATTATGAGTCCCAAGGGCTCATTAAACAAGTCATGTACATGTTACGTGATACTATCTTCTTCCTCCTCCCTCATCCCTTTTCTCTCCCATTCTGTGCAGAGAAAAAATTCTTTGATCCTCTCATCCTCATCCTAACCTCTTCATCATTCTCACCCTCCTCTGATTTTCATAGTACAGATACTCTTAAAGATTTTCTCATTTTTTTCTCACACACCTTCACTTCTTAAAAAAAAAGAATTCATGAAGCCAAAGAGAAACTCATATTGACTCATCTACCCATTATTTCACATTCACCTTCCAACCATGAGAAATACCATGAATACTCATAAACCATCAAAACACAGTTCCTCCATGAATTATTAACACAGTTCCTCAACACTCCAAATCTCCATGACTATCAGCCAAGCCCCATGGCCACCACAACCCAACCACCCAAAAACAGAGCATCAAACCCTAATCCACTATAAACTTGAGCTTGCCAAACACAGAATCAATCCAACAAAAATAGAGCACCAATACAAATCAACAACACAACTTTATCATCCTCTGTCCCTCAAATAAAAGAAACCCAAAGCATTCATCTAGACCCACCGTGAATCGCTGCAGACTCAGTGACCTTCAAAACCTTGTGTCTTGGCACCATCATTAGTCTGTCACTAAATTAGCAATGGATAATTCCCTCGTAATCTATCGCTAAATTAGCAACGGATCCCAAATTGCATTTACAAAAGGACTAATCCGTTGCTAGGCAGCAACCTATGCCATTTTTTTTAATGGAACATCTAACACTTGTTTAATTTCTCATAAATTGAACACAATAAAATACTAGTAAAGATAAAATAGTATCCATAATTACTTGCATAGCATGAAATATATATTAACATAGCCCAAAATATCATTTCAAGCAAATAATTTGCAACTATCTACATTATATCAAAAGATATTGTCAACATGGCACAAAATGCTATACATAGACCTACACAAGTTGTGTCTTCCTAAGCAAAAGTTAAGTCTAAAATTGTCTACGTAGAAGTTAATATTCATGGAGTGGGTGAACTAAGACCATTTGGTGATGCTTGTGTAAGATTCTTTTTCTAAAAAGTACTTAAAAGTAGCCTAACAGTAGTTTGCACCACTTGTTGTAGCACCTCTTGAACCATTGCTCTCACATCTCCTAGCCTTTTCTCAATCTCATGTTAGACAACTTCTTCAAACTCAGGTGTATTAGAATAATGATGTGTGGAAGCATTAGAAGTACCAGCTCTAAAATTTAGTGGGTAAACCACAGATGATTGAGATCCTAGGCCATAAATTCTGCCTTTCTTTGGCCTACCAACAGCTTCAACCCACAATGACAACTCTTCTTGATTATCTAAGCCATGTTCTGTTATTATATCATCTTCACTCCTTTCAAATGTGTCACTTTCTATTGTGTCATCTTCCACCCAATCATTGTTTTCATTAGATGTGTCACCAACATGCTCTTAGAGTTTTCTCTTTTTAAGTTCTTTATAATTTTCCTGAAAATATGATATAAGAATTAGTTCATGCATAAAAAATAAGTTGCTCATAGAGAGAGAAATAAAGACATTACATAATCAAACTGATTTCTTCATGCATTGAAGACTTTCTAAAGAAAATGGTTTACAAGCAGTCTATCCTACGTAACTACTAAAGACAACAATATTCTTACAATAGGGAAAAGGAGAAATAAGAAAACAATGAATTTGCCATTAACCTACTGGTAGTCTAAATCTTGACAAAAGTCTCTAATAATTCTCATCCTTCTTAAAAATAATTGATTAAATAAGTAAGTTCATCACTTGATTATATGCATGAAAAAGTAAATAAATCTTGTACAATCATTTCTCAATCCAGAATAAGAGACAATTATGTGCAAAGTTGAGTCTTGAAAGAAAAATATAAACTTTACTCAAGCACATGTCTAATTATGACTAATTAGGCAACAAAGTGAGGACATAATAATTGATATGCAACTGGTGATCAATTTTCAACATAAAAATATATGCTTTCACATCAAACGCTTACAGATATACGTCCACTGTCAAAGACCCAGAAGGAAAAGGAAAGAGCTTAGACAAAAATAAAGTGTTTTTTTAATCCAAACACAAATTACTTTTGTTTTATGACACATATTTAAGTAATATAGCATATCTCCATTGAGCTGGATTCTCTTCTTAGTGTCTAGTTGGCTTCTGACTACTAGTTTCATGAGGGAATAGCATAGCATATTTAATCCATACAGATTCTTATTCTAGATTCTTTTGCTGGAGATCTGGAAAATTTACTTGATGTTGAGGTGTATGAAGAGGGAGACAAGGGTACCAATGACCTAAAATGTGATAAAGGAATGGTGTTAAGGGTCTTAAAATAAGAAGACGCCCAACTTTGGCTCAGGAAGAGGAGGAAATAGAAGATGAAGTAGCTGAGGCTGTTGAATTATGCAGACTGGTTATAGATTGTTTGTTATCTTATTGATCATTTAAGTATTATTTCCAATGTGGGAACATTGATCTTGTTAGGCCTGTTCTGATGCAATGACCATAAGTTGTTAATTGGATCATTATTTTGACACTGAACTCAAAGATGCTACTTGTCATATTTGACTTTTTTTTTTTGCAATATTTTATACAGATGATGAAGCTGACAGGAAGAAAAAGAAAAAAGTTAAGGTCGTGGTGGAAGAAGCAAGATTGGTATCAAAGCTGCAATCAAAACACATTTGAGAACACTTAAGTTAATATACCCAATTAAAATTATCTAAGACAGTGGCTACCTAAGGACAATTGATTTTCCAGCACAGCAAATGGCTTTATAGTGGTACCTAATTTTCTTACAAAGCAATTGATAACAAATAACAAATACTTTGCAACTAGATGTCACTAATCATTTGAAAGAGTGTATAATTACAGATCTCAGAGAGATCTATAATATACTTTCCTATCAGCAAAACAACAACTCATCTTTGAAGAACAATACAAGTAAGCTCATTGTCTCTGGGGACATGAAACTAATCTCCAATAATGAGCAATAACAATTACTGGTTTTGAGAGGGAAGAATGGTGATTACTTGGTTCACAATTTGAGTTGCAAGGATTCTAGAAGGTCTTTTATATTCTGGGAACCCTATTGCATTGTAAGCTCTTGAGTCACAAAACAACAAATGAGTTGCTCTAAATTATCATGGTTTCTTAACTTTTCAACTTTCTTGCTTTTGTAATCCAAGCTAATGGGGTTTCAGAATAGGTCGTGTCCTACCTAATTGGTTTCAAAATATTCTTAAAATATAGTGTTAACTTCTAGTAAAAAAAAATATAGTGTTAACTGCTAGGTTGAGCAAAATGTTGTGCATAGTCAAAATTCTCTCTTATAGGGAATAAAAAAATGGTTTTATAGTGCTTTGTAGTTGCTAGAATTTGAAATAAAATTGATCCTAGAACTGTATACAAGTAACAGGTTGGAACTTGAATATATCCTTAATTTCCTTTCTAAAGGTAGGTAAGATTTTCTCCTATAAAGGATGGAGAGAAACATTAAGCAGATGTGGAATAGTAAAATGGGTAATCATTGGTAAGAGAACTAGGGAGGAAAACTAAAAATTTCCAATCATATTCATTGGAAGTGCTTTGTTCTTTAGAACTCTACAAAATGACTTGTTGAGGGCATATGACAAACTAAAATTCTTTTCTTTAACCTTCCTTGACCCATCCAATCATAGGATCAAATTGGAGCTATAGCATATTCCAGATGCTGGTGCCTGGCAGTGATTTTCTTCCCTTGCTATATTAATAAATGATAAGGATCCTTTCCAGGCCTTGAATTTTTTTTTTCTATGATAAAATATTAAAAGTAAACATGACTTATGAATCCTACCATTAGATCACCAACTATAAGAGGTGCAGTTCAAAAAAGAACTATACTTGATCTAGATCCTAAGAACTTAAAATCTGGTGAATAATTTGAATGACAGATTTAATTTTTGAGAAATATCAAATACTACTAAATTTTTATTATGAAATCACTCAATATTAACCATTGATCATTCACAGCTACCACTCTTTATGAACTACAATTTCCTATATAGCACTAATTTTAATTTTTATCCACAATCAATGTAAAACTATATCATATCATTAAAAGAGTGACATTTGATAGAGTTATAATATCAATCTTGTAATAATATAACAACATATAAGCCAAAATGAACTTTACACACTAATATCATGTAACTTCCTTTCATTTGATAAAGGTATCTACTTTTAAACTAGACTAAATAGTAAATATGCATGTAAAGTTGTAGACGTAACCTATACCGTACTTAACATTTCAAATGCTTAACATTTCAAACAACACACCACAAAACCAAAAATTACGACTGAAGATCAAGTATAATAGCACCTTCAACTAGAAATGTTAAAGGGTGCGGTAAGCCAATGAGTGATGAGGAAAGTAGCAGTTTGTCTAAAGTAGCAGAAGATGGGGAAAGCATGATTAGGAATATAAGGTGGTATCTGCCAGAGGAAGGATGGGTGAAGGTAAATACTGATGGAGCTTGCAGAAGCAAAGATGCCATGATAGGGTGTGGGGGCATCAATAGAGAAAATTGGGGGCAATGAGTGAAAGGCTTTAGCAATGATTTGGGGAATACAAATGCCTTTATTGAAGAACTATGGGGGGCCTAGGAAGGATTGAAACTAACAAAGAGCTACACGAGTCTGGCTAGAAATTGACTCTAAAGCAGTTGTCCAGGCTCTAAATTGGGAAAGCACAGAGTATGGTGTAGGAAGAGAGGTCAAAAGACAAGTCAGATGCTTATTCAAGGACAGTTGGTTGATCAGGATTAGCTACAGCCCCAGGAAGGGAAACCAATGTGCAGACAGGCTGGCTAGTACAAGCCTGGAGCAAGAACCTGGGCTTAGAATTATGGAAAATCCTCCAGGGGAAATAAGAAATGTGATGCATTCAATGCATTGGAAGGTTTTTACTCCTATAGGAGGTTCAATGTAGCTTTTTTTGTTTTTGGCTTTGGTCGTTTAATCCCCAAAAAAGAATCACAAACCATTTGCTGCACACAAGCTTATCTCAAGAAGTAAAGAATAAACTGCTGGTATATTTTAGACTAGAAAAATGGACAGAGTTATCAAAGCCCTAATTATAAAGTAAGCCATCAATTAATGATGTATTGCTGAATAACAAGCCAAAAAAAATCTCTTCGAAGAACAAAACTATAATTTTGAATACCCAGAAAAACAAAAAAAAAAGGTTTTGATCATTTTTGGTTCTTTTGGATGGGTTTTACTTTTAAGTTTGGTTTGGTTTGGATTTGAATACCTCTAACATTAAGCAACCTGAAGAACAAAAATCAAAAGCAACCAGGAAAAGAAAAGTTGAAAATCAATCAGGAACAACCAAAAGCAACCAATAACAACCAAAAACAATCAGGAATAAAAAATCAGAAGCAACCATCCAATAACAAGCAACCATTAACACAACCATTCAACCAATAAACATCTTCAGCCTTACGAAACAGAGAGCAAAAACATCTCATCACTCAACTAGCAGCCCTAAACCAATTTCACACATTGTAACGCCTGAAACAAATTTTTAAAATAGGGGCAAGAGAGAGAAAGAGAAAGACAAACCTGAGTCGTGGTGACATGGGTGAATAAGAGTAGTGGTGCGGTGAGCCGATGGATATAGTGAGTGAGAGTGAGTTAGGTGGATACGGTGAGCTTTTTCTGAGTTTGGGAGAGAGAGTACAATAGGGGTTTAGGATATGAAACTTTTTTTGAGTTTAGGAAAGAGAGAGCACGAAGGGGGGTTTGGGATATGAAATACGATTTGGGAGATTTTGGATGAAATTTGGTCAGAATGAATTTTTCTTTTTAAATATTTATAATTTATAAGTTATTTTAAATTTTTAGAAAATTTTTAAAAAATGGAGAAAAAAAAGCGGGAACGAAATAGGACGAAATGTGTAAGCGCTAAAAGATTTTACAACGGATTAGCGAGGGGGAAACCCTCACAAAATTTAGCCACGGACAATCCATCGCTAAAAAATTAAAACTTTTACCTCTGTGACGAACAAATTATTATTCAAAAATTCCATCACTAAATTATGATTTTAGCTAGGGATATGAAATCCGTCGCAAAATCTAACGCTAAATCTTAATTTGCTTGTAGTGGGAGAAAACGGATGAGGGAGGGGGAGGAAGAAGATAATGTCATATGACATGTATGTAACTTGTTTAATGAGTTCCTGGGACCCACAATATGACATGACTCTATGTGACAAAGGAGATTGGTTGATGAAGGACATGTGGCAATGCTAAGATGTAGTGTCGTTTGTTACATCAACACTTAACAAAGTTGAGATAATGACATGAACTAGCTTTAATTGTAACACCCCTCAATCTAGTAACCACGGCACAATCGTCATTATACTATGGTCACTAAATTTTTCGCGTGCTATGACTTTCAAGTAACAAGTTTCCAAAATTTAATCATTTTGCATATAAGAAAATATGAGCCACAAATAAATAGATACACATGCCGACATTTGAAAATATAATTTGACAAGGTATACTCAAAATACAACACATAAGACTGGATAATTACCTTAAAACATACATAATGTGGCACATTGCTCATACCACTCAAAAACACTTAGATATACATCAAAATGCAGTTATACTCCAAGGAACCCTTATACAGATGATATAAAAGAAACATAAACTACCCATAATGACACCACGACTAAGGAGTTGGGCACTCCATCGGATCCACCTCAGGATCCTCTCCCAGCTCGTCTGAAGACACAAGGATAAGACCGAGTGAGGTCCCACGGGCAGATGCCCTAGCAGCTGATGCCATAGAATCCTCATCCTCCCTGGGGTGTGAAGCAGATCACCCCATGCCTCCTGGATAGGCAAGGCAAACTCCAAATGCACTGATGCAGTGAGAGTCAGTATAGGATCTCCATCGCGGGTCCTCCTCATGGTCAAGATCAAATCCCCGACATACCATATACGCTCGCTGGCCCAGTCGACTCGTCAAGCATTGACGCCCCCGGTGAACACAATCCTGACGAAGCCAATAGAACCTCTTCTGGACGCCATCACCGAAAGCAAGAGACTAATACCAAGTAAAATCTAGGAAAATCAACCTCGTCCCCTCCTCAATCTTTAACCAAATATCACATAGAATAAGAATAGTGCAAGCAAGAGGTGAGATATCCAACTTCATTACTAATTATGGTAGTAAGAAACAGAAATGGCGTAAGATGCCCACATAGCATTACAAAACATATAAACAGTATCAGGAAGAAGATATTAAACAACTTAACAATTCTAGGCAGTTGTAGCGTCAATAAGATAACAGTTCCAATCATCATATAAATTAAATGCCAAGTAATATATTGACTCACTATGCACATGTACATGATATCAAAATCCTATTCCATGGAGTTAGACACAAACATCGGAGAGAATGATCAGGGAGACATGCTAGTATCTCGTCAGCCTAAAATCAAGTGCTTCCTAGAAAAATAATAGTTTTGCACAACAGGGCTTTATACAGTGGCATTCCCACAAGATCGCGATATAGGATAGTGTCTCGGTTAGGATCGTCGGTGCGTTTGCATCGATCTGTCCCACAGCCCAGAGGGGCTACCAACTGTTCGCTGTGAGACACCTGCGCCCCAATGCCCCCAAGGTCAACAGCAGGACCTACACTAGTCTATTCGCACCTGCACTAAGGTATAATTCAACTCCTAGGCAACATAGCCTTGACAAATAGTCCATCGGACTTTCACAATGCATGACGACTCAGTGTATAATCAATGGAATCAAATTACCGTTGTACCTTTCCCAATGGTATTAAAGCAACCGTCCATTCAATTGTTTAATACCATTTTCATCAGTGATATTATATAACCGTCTATACGACTACATAGTACCACTGCTATCTGGGTTTCCTCTAATAACTAGTCTCATCTGACTCACTCGTCTATCTGACATTTCTAATTATAAAGGCGAACCGCATCTGACTAAATCGTCCATCTAATGTTTCTGGGTCCAGTATTTCGGTTCCGAAACACAATGTATATTCTTGTATATTTAACAATAATTTACTTTTCCACAATATGTCATAATTTAGCCAAGATAAGCATCAACACATTCTTAGTCTCACTCATGGACCCACAATAAATATTGTTACTCCTTAAATAATACATTACACTTTTAGGGTACATTATGGAATTCTTCCTAAATTTTTACATTCTTCTTAACAAGTTTCTCTTTTAGCAGAATCCTCTCAAATTATTCATTTAATCATTATTATTATAATTACATAAGTCCATCATTAAATTTTAAACCTACTTAGAATGATTTAAATTGAATTATTTATCATTCTTACTTGCACTCATGGTCTTGCTTTAATTAAAATTTATTCTAAGTTTTTGGATAAAACTTCATTCTTGGTTCTTTCCATTTTATGAATCCCTAATTAATTCTTAATTATTCCAATTAATTAAGTTTCACTTTAATTTAATATTTCTTATGAAATTCTTCTGTAAAAGAATTCTCTTGATTGTTAAGTTCCTTACTTGAAGTTTATTCAAAACTCACTTAGAGAATTATTCTAAGTTTTCCAAGTCTCACACACTCTCATTGTTGTCTTAGATCTAAAGAATTACTTTAGGTTATCAAATTGGTTTCCATCCATTATATTATTAGCCATTTAATCACTTGATCACTTAAAGTCCAAGGTTGCATGTAGTTACACAATTTGATCCTAAATTGGCCTTAGAGGCTGTGGCCTCCCAATGGAGAAATCCTAAGTTTTTCTTAATTCCATTACACTTTAATCACTTGAATTAATTATGTTTCTATCTTGATTACAAAATTTCAATCATGATCCCTCAAATTGGGGGTCATGGCCATGAGCCTCCATGAAGAAAGGCAAGGGACTTTTATTTCTATTTCATGATTCCAATCCATCCAAGATCATCAATATATATATATAAGATTAACAAAATAGATTAAGTAAAGCAAAATCAACACATAACCACAAAAGCCATACAACAAAGAGAGTAACCCTAACTAGGGTTCCTCACAACCAATACAAAATCAAGTTCCCTACTACCAAGAGAGGTTGAAGAGGATCATCTCCCTCTTACCTAGAGGAGAAAACAAGCAATGAAACTCCCTTGAAACTCCTAGTGAAATTCGGATTCACTCCTCCACAAACCCTAGAAATTACAACTTCATTAAATCAACACTAAGGCTTGAAAAAGAATGGATCCATGGTCATGGTGAAGGCCATGAAAATGAAAATGAGGAAGAAGAGATAAGAGATCATGAATCTTACCCTAAAGCTCCAAACTTGAAACTTGAAGAAGATGATGAAGATGGAAGCTTTTCAAGAAATCTCCAACTAGAAAGGTGTTTAGAATGTAGTGGGGATTAAGAAAATATGGTTGGTTGAAAATTTTGTGATGGTGGAAGCAAGGAGGAGGGACTGGCCGTGTGGTAGGTGGTAGAGAGAAGGAGGAGAAAATGAGAGAAAGAAGAAGGTAGAGAGAGAAGTTGATAGTAAAGTGAAATGAGCTTTTAGGGTTTTTAAAATTAGAATAGATTAGTTAATTAAATGAAGCACAATTTTTTGGCTCCAAAAGGGAGCATGCTTCCGTGTGGGAGGGAGGAGAGAGAGTGTGTGTTTAGCTTCTTTGAGAAGCTTGAGAGCTTTTCCAATAAAGAAGTATTTGATTAGACATAAAGTGGATTACATTTGGATAGGATGATTTGGTGATAAAGTAATTAAATAGTAAGGTGATTAGGATTTTAACTACAAGCTATTATCCAATGAATAATTGTTACAGTGCACAAAGTCAGTATTAATTATCCAATAGATAATAAAGTGTATCGCAAAATTTTAATTAATGGTACGTACAGAGATTTTATTTATCAGATAAAACTTCAAAAAATGTAAGCCTCGTAAACTGTGCCCAGCCTCGGGTTTAGTAAGATCCTCCATCGACGCTTTCACAGTTCAAAGTTTACTAGTCTCAAGGAAAACATTTTGTTTTCCCGGCTCTGCTCAGTGCGCACGTAAAATGAGAAATATCTTAAAATATTCGACATTTCTAGAAAAATTTACAAAAATTCTCAAAAATCACAAATATTAGAAAATGACTATTCATCATGAAATAAATAATTTTCAGGGTGTTACACTGACTCTGCTCAGTGTGCACACAAAATGAGGAATATATTAAAATATTCAACGTTTTCAAAAAAATCTGAAAAAATTTTCAAAAATCTCAAATATTATAAAATGACTATTTATGATTAAATAAATAATTTTTGGGATGTTATATTAATCTCCTTGAAATTTAGATGGACCAAAACCGTAACAAAAATTTTAGTAGGACTAAAACCAAAATGTGCTATATTTAGAGGGACTAAAAACATATTTAAACCTACTCCACACTTATTTTACATTTAAGAAATTCTATATTAACTCTTAAATACTTTTTTTTCTTAAAAGTGGTACCTATCAATGAATAAATCACCTTAAAAAAAGTGTATCTAATCATCTTTTTCGCTTACAATTAATTCCCTTAATTCCCTCAAATGCGGTGGCTTTTGTTAGAGTATTATTAGTAGTAGGGTTATTCGTGAATTAGATTGAATCAGTTTTGAGGGAAAAAGTTAACCTATTCAATCTAATTGATTTGTTCATGTTATCATCTGATCATTTTTATTCAAATTGTAAAAATGATATAAACCGATTAAATTTAAATCAATTTAAATTGGATTAGTTTTTAATTTTTTGTCAAATTTTTAAAAATACAAAAATTCATCCCAAAAATACACAAATCAAATTTATCAAAACACAATAAATATAAATTCAAACTAATTTATTAAAATACAAGTCTAAACCAGAAGTCAATCCTACAATAAATATCCAATTCTAAAGTCCAAATTATAAAACTAGAGAAAAAAATTAAGTTTGGGATATAGTATAATGGAAAAGTTTTTAAATAAATATGGGTAATATAGTAACTTTTTAGATAAAATACTATTTTAGAAAACATATATAAAATTTTTTGATTTGGATAGAATTTGATCAATTTTTAAATTGGAATTGAAAATCGATTCAATACAATTAAATTTTTTCAATTTTTCGATTCGTTCAATTGCCAGTTTTTCAATTCAATTTTTTAATTAGTTTGATTCAGTTAGCTATTAGCTAACACCACTAATAATTAGACCCTCCGTAAGAAAAGGGCCCAAGTAGAAAATCTCATCTGTCAGTCGTTTGAGTCTTTCTATATAAGCTCCTACTCACAAATTTCACAAGCTTCCCCTGAAAATCAATTCATTGAAGAAGTGAAAACAATCAAGTAGATAAAGATTAATAGGCATAAATCTTGCGGTAATAGCTCTATTGACGAATCGCTTTCTTATTGCAAGGAAGTGAAGTTTATCGCTAGCCACAACCTTTCCAAATTTGTCTTAAGCATTGATTACCGCACAAGTTGTCAAGAAACATGAACACTAAAATATTTTATTTTAATAAAATAGTTTTTTTTATTAAAATTTAAAATATCGCATGGTGTCTAAAGAGTTACATGGTAAGTGCTATGGTACACTCTCTTGAGTTTGAGTGTATCATACATCCTAGATTTTATTTGTTATTGTAAGTTTTTTATTCTTTTTACAGGTTTTTTTTTATAAATTAATTTTTTTTCATGATACTGTTATTAACACTGTTCACCGACAATTGGAAGCATTGTTCATAGGCCACCGGAGGTATTGTTCACCGACCATCGGAGGTATTGTTCACCGACCACTACCACGGTAACACTGTTTACCGGCGCCGGTGTGGCATTGTTCATCGGCGGTCACTGTTCATCGGTCGTGCACTGTTTACCGTCACTACTGTTCACTTTTTACAATTTAAATAACTGTGTAAATAATAACAGTTAAAATTATACCAATCTTTATATTTTTTCATAAATATTTGTGTACACTGAAATTTTTTTCCTAAAATTATAACTATGTTTGTTAAAAATTTTTATAAATTTTAACTGATAATATTTATGTAGTTATACAACTTAAAAAAATAAAATTTGCTAGTTTTCCTTAAATTGTAATTATATTTGTTAAAAAATCTTATAAATTTTAATTGATAATATTTATACAACTTAAAAAATATTAAAAATAACCGATAAGTAGTGTACAATAGTCTACTAACCAACGATAGTAATAATAGTACGTAATAAAAAATATAAAACTAAAAATATCTGAAAAAAATAATAAAAAAACCTGTTAAATAGATTTTTATAATTGATTCAAGTAATTAATTTATTTTATAAATAAATTAATAATTTAAATTAAGTAGTGTATCATACACCACATCTTCTTTTAGAGTGTGTATATTAAACTCATCCGAGATACATGTCGGAAACAGAGAAACTCGTGTCCATAATATAATCCGCGGACATCATCTAAAAGTCCAATTATTCGTACAATAATAATAATCTTCTGTGCTCAATGATTAACTTTAATGTATAAGTGCGTTTCGTTATTTAGAGATGCACATGACAAGATCTACTTAAATATATTTTTCTAGCAACGTGGCCTTTTTCTATATACGCACAAAGACCAGTCTGACACGAGGGAAGAATAATGAAATGTAACTGCGTGACACTGACACTGTGCCATAGGGGAATAAACATATCACAACTCACTAGATGGTCCAAGCCAGCAGCTACAATAATTCAACTTGAGAATTTTATAAGAGGAAAGTGACACAAACTGAACATGGTTGGCGCCTTTTGGGACATGATGGAAACTGCTAAACACTCTTGATTACATTGCATGCGCATCCTGAGTCAGCAGTCAGCAGTCAGCACCGTGTCTTGTGGTACAGAAAGCATTGAGAGGGAAGACATTTCTACCTTTATTTAATAATTTGTTGTTGCTTTTGGTCTCTCACTTCTGATTCGGTGTACATGTTATTGTTGTTGTTTTTGGTCTCTCTGATTCGGTCAACATGTTATTGTTGTTTTTGGTCTCTCCTCAGATTGTCCTTTTGTTATTGTAGTTGTTGCTTTTGGTCTCTCTTCCGACTGTGTCTTTATGTTATTGTTGTTGTTGCTGCTTTTGGTCTCTCTCTCTCTGCTGATTTGGTCTGTTTGTTATTATAAAACTCTCCGAAAGAGTCTCAAACTATAGAGAGGCAACAAAGTAGGGAATTGCTCTTTCGGCACACGTCGGTCAAATTAGACTTTGATTAAGTTAAAATACCTAAAAAGTTAAAAGTTTCATTTCGCTGAAGCACATAAGCAGCTAGGTAGTGCTAATTTTGAAGCATTTACATCAATATAAAAATGGCTAGCGCTGCTGAAACGAACCAAAGCTACAGGCTGAGCAATAAACTGATAATTTGGTTTGGCAAACCTTGCCAACATGATAGAGATGACTCCCATCGATTTAAAATTTTAATGCAATAGTAGGCTTTAGGTTCAGTCTCTTAAATCTTATTAAAAACTAGAAACTTGGTAGCAACTTCTAAGATACATGCTAGCATGTAAAATTCACGTTTAAGTGTTAATTGCTAAGAATGCGACTTAAGCACTGGAAGTAACACAGCAAGCCAACTCTATGACTGGCAAATACTCATTCATTGTAGTTGGTAGAAGCCGCAGTTATAGGAACTTTAGGTGTAAAGATACGCAGAGAACCAGGAGAGATTCAAAAGCAGGTAGAACTAGACACGTGATTGTTCTTTCAAATTCAAGCTCAAAATTGTGAGACTCAGGCTGTTCGTAGTGGCACAACCAGAAGTCCAAAATGTGAATGATGATACAGCTACATGTCCATGAATACATGAAGTGAAAAGGCATCTGAACTAGTTGTACTTGTCATGCTAAAGATTACAGAACATTACAGCTCCATATTTCATAAAGATGACCCACCACACACTACAACGTTTTAGGTATGGGGAAATACTAGTGAAAATGCTGAAAGAAACATAGGCATCATCAGGGGTCTAACTTATTATGCACAGGCCTTCGTCTGCGAGGCATAGAGTAATCCTCTGACCACCAGCTGCCAGAAACCTGTTTTTGCCCTTTCATGTGTTGCTGATCATGTTCATGCAGTCCCTCTGAACCTGCTAGCCAGCCAAGCCAACCAATTTGGTGCAATGTTCATAAATACATCTTGAGCTGAATGAAACCAAAGAAAAATGGTTCTATGAGCAAATATGTACCTGAAAGGTGGGGTCTGGCAGAAAATGTTCGAAACTGACTAAGCAAGATGAAGCAAATAATCACTCTAAGCAACCCCACCACCTTCATGTTAAGCCTTCTCCATACTCTCCCCGTCTTTTACCTTAACCCTTCTGTATGCCTCTAACACTGACACAATCTTGAACACATCAAGGTGGTACTTTATATGAAACAAAGATATAACTTAGAACAAAGACTAGGTGTCATAGGTGAATGTGGCTCACGCTGATATGTGAAATGAAGACAGTGTAGGTTTGTGTGCGTGACATGTTGGTCTCTCTTTTTGTTTCTTTCTAGTGCAAAGAAATATCAACTTTTCAAAAAGAAAAAAAAACAATGTCGATTTGACCACGTGATCCTTACTCTAAAATAGAGTCTCCCGTTTACATGGTGGTGGGAAAAAGATTCAAGGATAATTCAGGCTTAACGCTAACAAAACACACACACAAGTTGCATTTGGGTTGAACATTACCAAATTTGGAAAAGGTAACCAAATACAGTAACGGCCATGCTTGAAAATGTCTTTCTAACTAATTCTCCCTCTGGTTTGGCGTAATTTTTGGAATATGACCAAATTTATTGCCCAACTTTTCTCAACTAGGATCATGTATGTGTTTTGTTATGACTTACACTTACGAGGAAAGTTTAACCAATACGAATAACTCATTAAGTAAAAGAACCTCATGACTTATGACTTAAGTATCAAATTAAATTTTTTTATTTATTCAATGTAACACTCATAACATATTTTGTTTTGTTTAATAATTTTAAATATCCATCTTTTTTTTTTAATATTCATATTTGAATGCTTGAGTACCCATTTTTATACTAAAAAATAATGCAAAAGAGTTTACACATTTGATTAACATACTCATAGGAAAAAACAATAAATTTATAATTATTTAAAATTCAGATAACTTTTACTCATCATTGTAAATAAGACAGTGTAACCCTATTAATGCACCCGTCCCAAATTGAAGTGTAGCTAGGCTTAAAAAAAAAAAAGAGAGAGAGAGAGAGACTGAAGATAACTGCCATAATTTAGTGTACAAACAAGTGTACATGTCACTTTCATGTGGAGTTACAACTTACAACAGTTAAAGAGATTTCCACAAAATAAATGTCTTCAATTTGAATCACATTTGTGGTCACCTTGAAAAGATCTAGCAGAAAGAATGGAACCTATGGCTGCTATACTACATGCCAGTAACAGCCGCACAGTTTTTAAGGAGCTCTGTCAAAGGGTTCTGTATCATTGTAACAAACATCCCATACATCTTCCATAGAATCCCTGGCAGCTGCACCAGAGCAAGAAGGATTTGCTGACAATGATGTCATAACTCTTCTTCTGATACATTCCTTCAAGTTCAATTACAATAATTCAGTATTGAACAAGTTACATTAAACAAAATGTCTTAGCTCTAAAATATATTAGGACAAAGAGAAAATCGCATGGCTGCAGAAACTGAATAGCAAGAGATGTAATTTAAGGAAAATAGAAAATTGTAGCTGACTTTAGATACCGTTTATAAATTTTTCAATTTTTCCTTCCCTTAGAAGTCAATCATGTAAAGATAAAAATATGCAACATTTAGCTTGCCATGTGCTAGAGATGTTATAAAGTCATTCATGTGTCTTTCCCTAACAGTTTATTTGAAGAGTTAGTTCATGACATGGTACTAGAGCCTGTATGACCAAGTAGTTTAGAGTTCAATCCTTGTCACTCCCATTCTTCTAAATATAAGTTGAATTTCAACACATGGTAAAAATGAGTCAGTGCATCATCCACGCTTCAAGCCAAAAGGACTCTTGTGTGAAGAAACGTGTTAAAGATATAATAAAGTCATTCATGTGTCTTCATCTAACAACTTAAACTTTTAGGAGAGTTAGTTCATGACACCATGTTTATGAACGAGAGAAAAAGAGAGGCTAGTGTTTTTTTCTTTCTTTCTTTATTTCTTGGAAGAATGGTGTAAGGTTGTAAGTAAAAAGTCCTAATGGTTGTCTACCAGTTTATCTTATGTTTCCATACAGAAATTTTTTTTTAATACAATATTTTCCTGCTTTCCAATCCATTTCAAATTTGAGTTACAATAACAAATCTGTGTCATAATTTACAGACCAATGGCCACCATGGCCTTTAACAAGATCTCTGAGATAGCCAGCTTGTTATAGTATAAGGCAACATAAAAAAATTGATTTGCAGTAGTGTCCACACAATCTTCACAGGAAAAAAAAAAAGGAGGAAGAGAAAAACTTAGTGCGTGTTTAGAATAGCTGTAAAAACTTGATTATTTCAATAATCGATTATTGTATAAAAGCTTTTTGTTAGAATCGATTATAATAGAATTTGTTTTATGTTTGGATATGTTAGCGAAAAAATGATTTTAAACTAATCTGTTTCGTTTATATGGTATAAAAAAGGATTATTTTTATGCATTAAATTACCAAAATAAGTATAGAATAATTAAAAAAGTTATTTGATTGATGACAAAATGATATTTACATTTCAAAGTGTAAAAAATAATTTATAATCTAAAATCATAAGTTGAAATTTCAGCATTATGAAAAAATAGGTTTTAGAATACATTGAATTTCGTGTAAAAATTGAAGCTAAATTTATCAAACATACAAGATTACTGTTATAACAGCTTTTTTTACCAAATAACATATGTTGGGGGTAAGAATAATCTTTCCCAAACACCCCCTTAGACCAATACAATATTTCATTCCGCATTTGTATATTGTTAAATAAATAAATTTTTACCTTTGGTCATTTTACTTCTAGTAGTTTCATTACTTTATTATTCCTTTGTACTAGCTATTCTTTTACTCATATAATAGAATCAGAAGGATGACCTAAGTGGTTACAACTTTCCTCTCAATGGTTTCTCCTTTCTCCCCTTTCTCTTTCCTCTCAACCAAAGTTTACATGGTATCAAACCTAGGGAGTAGAAAACCATTGCATTTACCCACTTGCCCACTGCAAGTGGTGAACATTAAACTTATACCTACCATTCTTACAAAGTGGTGAATCTCAGACTCGTCCAACTTCTAGCCATGGTCGTAACTCTTCCACGGTTGTGACTCTTCCAACCATTCAAGTTCTTCATCATTTCGAGTGGACTCGACCTCAGGGAGATTCAGAAGGCTCCAATCGGCCAAAACCCAAGAGCCCATCTTCATCCGCCATCGGACGTGCCTCCACGCGCCGCCTCTTTCCCTGAGTGTGGCCGTCACTCGCCACCCCATCTTGAGTGCATGATCAAAACACGCCACTCTGTTCGAGTTCTAGCCTTCTCCAAACCTCTTCCTGATGGTTTTCCGGCCTATTTCAGCCACCTCCAACCAGATCAAAGCACTTTTATTTCTCCCTAAAATCCTTTCTTGTTTGTCTCTCTCTCACAGTCACTATGGCTGAACCAGAATTTGAAGCTGAGTTGGATGCCAAAAATGACACTTCTAAGAGTGAGAATCCTATTTTCACTAGCTGTGTCTCTTCTAGAATCACCACTGACAAACTAGATGGAACCAACTATGATACATGGGCTTCAGACATTAAGCTATGGCTCTTAAGTCAGACATATACTGACCATTTGACAAAGAAAGCTGAGGATATCCCAGCAATTGAAAGGCCTAGATGGGAGAGATTGATGCTCAATTATGTAGCTTGATGAAGCAAACCATTCACTCGTCATTGAAACAAATCTTCAGCCCTTACATCTCATGCTATACAGTATGGAAGCAGGCAAAGGAACTTTACACCAATGACATACAGTGTATGTATACTGTTTGTTCTAATCTTATGTCTCTGATAGCTCCCCACAAACTTGAAGGATGTATGTCAGTCTATTTAGGAAGAATTCAAGCTACTCTTTCAGACTTCAACAAGTTGTTCCCTCCAGCAAATTCTCCAGAAAAAGAGTATGAACAAAGAAGCACCTTTTTCATGCTCCTAGCACTTTATAGTTTGCCATCGAATACTCTTCAACCCAGGATCAGATTTTAGGAAGCGCTGCTGTTCCTACTCTCTCTCATAAGCTTTTTCTAGTCATCTCAAGGTTGTGGGACCCTCCACATCATAGCCTTCTGCTGAAGTTCCAGTACCTCCAATTTCTGAAACTTCAGCTCGTCTCCCAAGTGGATAATTGAGGACACAATGGTAGAAATTGAGGAGGAGGACATTATGGGCAATCGCACTTGTCCAAAGTGTGATCATTACAAGCGGATTGGTCACACTATGGACCGTTGTTGGACCTTGCATGGAAGACCACCTCTAATTGCTAATGCTGCTCAGACAGTCACTCCTGACACTTCTGAAAGTTCAAGTCATGGATCAACAACTCGACCATCCCAACCTGATTATGAATATTTTTTGAAGTGGTTTGAAGCCAAACAACCCTCTACATCTGTGACCTCAATTACACATTGGTAACTCCATTGCTTGCATCTCCCAATCACAATCCCTTGGACCTTGGGTACTAGATTCTGATGCCTTAGATCATATCTCTGGTAACAAACATTTGCTTTCTGCCATTTCCTCCAACACACCTTCCCACTGTTACCTTAGCCGATAGCTCTCAAACTTGAGCTAAAGCAATTGGGAAGGCTAATCTTTTGCCTTCATTATCTGTTGACAATGATCTTTATGTTCCTGGTTGTCCTAATAATTTGATCTCAATTAGCGTCTAACTCACACCCTTGAGATTACTTAATCGCCTTCACTAAAGACTCTATTCTTGTGCAGGACTGGAGCTCAAGGAAGATGATTGGCGTAGGGCATGAGTCATAGGGCCTCTATCGTCTCTCGACAACCTCCAATGTTTTTGCAGGCATAGAGTCGCCCAATGTTATTCATGCTCGTCTTGGACACCCTAGTATCTCAAAACTGCAAATGATGGTTCCTAATTTGTCAAAGTTGTCTTTTTTGGAGTGTGAATCTTGTCAATTGGGCAAACACACTCGTAGTTCTTTTCCTAGTCGAGTCTGTAACTGAGTTGAATCTCTTTTTGCTATAATTCACACTGATGTAAGGGGACCTTGTCGTGTTAACTCAACATTAGGATATCAATACTTTATAATTTTTGTGGATGACTATTCAAGGTGTACTTGGTTATACTTAATGAAAAATAGATCTGAATTATTCTTTATTTTTCAGAGTTTTTGTTATGAAATTCAAACCCAATTTGGAGTTACCATTCGCACCTTAAGAAGTGACAATGCCCGTGGTTATTTTTTCTCAAGAAATTGTTCACCGATCCTCTTGTGCACACACCCCTCAACAAAATGGGGTTGTTGAAAGGACTTGAGAGAATGGACTTAGGAGAAATTAGAGAAATGATTCTTTGTGAATTTGCTTTTTTTTATTATAAAAATACTTAACAGGTGGATTTATATATATACATCAGAATGGGTAACTAAGATAATACAATTTACAAGATAATTAAGATAACCTATTCCCTATGTACATGAATTCTAGTATACATGAATCTGTACATGAACCTTATTAATGAATTTCGTTAATCTCATCAGCTCGTTATTCTCAACACTCCCCCTCAAGCTGGTGCATATATGTCATAAGCATCCAGCTTGTTACATATGTATATTATCCTTCGACCTCAGAGTGACTTAGTGAACACATCCACCAGCTGATCATTAGAATTCACAAATGATGTGATAATTTCTCTAGAGATAATCTTTTCACGAATAAAGTGACAATCAATCTCTATGTGTTTAGTTCGCTCATGAAAGATTGGATTAGAGGCAATGTGCAAAGCTGCTTGATTATCACAAATAAGATTCATAGACCCTATTTTACAAAACTTTAACTCAGAAAGAAGTTGCTTCAGCCATATGAGTTCACATGTAGTAAGAGCCATAGCTCGATACTCTGCTTCTGCACTAGATCTAGCAACAACACTCTGTTTTTTGCTTTTCCATGTAATGAGATTGCCTCCAACAAGAACACAATAACCTGAGATTGATCGCCTATCACTTGGGCAACCACCCACCTGCATCGATGTAGGCAATAATATCAGTATGACCTCTATTCTCATATACCAATCCCCGTCCTGGAGAACCTTCAATATATCTCAAGATTCGTATTACTGCGTCCCAATGACTGTTACAGGGAGAGTTAAGAAATTGGCTCACAACACTAACAGCAAAAGAAATGTCTGGTCGGGTCATAGTAAGATAATTCAACTTCCCTACTAGTCTTCGATACCTTTCTGGATCTGAATAAGGTTCCCCCTGATCTGGCATAAGTTTAGCATTAGGATCCATAGGAGTGTCAATCGGTTTACAATTTATCATTCCTGTTTTCTCCAAAATATCAAGAGCATACTTCCTCTGAGATATACCAGTGCTGGATTGAGCTACTTCAATTCCAAGGAAATATCGTAACTGTCCCAAATCTTTTATTTGGAAATGTTGAAACAAGTGCTCCTTGAGGCGCTTGATGCCATCATGATCATCTCCTGTAATGACAATGTCATCCACATACACAACAAGATAAATGCACTGATTAGAGGGAGAATGTTTATAAAACACAAAGTGATTTGCTCCACTGCGAATCATGCCGAATTGTTTAAGGACTGCACTAAATCTGCTAAACCAAGCTCGAGGGCTCTGCTTGAGACCATACAAGGCCTTATGTAACCTGCACACATATCCACGTGACTCCCCCTGAGCAACAAACCCAGGAGGTTGCTCCATATAAACCTCCTCTTCTAAATCGCCGTAAAGGAATGCATTTTTAATGTCCAACTGATGGAGAGGCCAACGGCGCATGGCGGCCATGGATAAGAATAAACAAACAGAGGCCATTTTAGCAACTGGAGAGAAAGTATCACCATAATCTAACCCAAATACCTGAGTATAGCCTTTAGCTACTAAACGGGCTTTTAACCGATCAATCTGACTATCTAGGCCCACTTTGACAGCAAACACCCAACGGCAGCCAACGGTAGATTTCTCTGAAGAAGAGGGAACAAGTGTCCAAGTGTTATTGGATTCTAAAGTTGTCATCTCGTCAATCATAACCTGTCTCCATCCTGGATGAGAGAGTGCTTCCTGGACAGTTTTAGGAATGGAAACAGAGGAAATAACAGACACAAAGGCACAATGGGAAGGAGACAAACAGTGATAACTTAAGAAATTATAAATTGGATGAGGGTTACGAGAAGACCGTGTACTTTTGCTAAGAGCTAAAGGTAAATCAACAGGAGATCTAGGTAGATCCGGAGTAGGTTCAGAGATTGGAGCAGAACATGAATCACCGATCTCTTCAATAACAACTTCCTCCAATTGTGGTTGGCGAGGATGACGCTGATAAGTAATGAGAGGATGAGGAGTGGGAGACACAGATGGAGAAGAAGACCCTGACAAATCTGGTACTGGAGAATCAGTAACAAGAGGAATAGGGAAATTAATGGGCAAATACATGGGATACAGAATCTGGTGTCACCGACGTAGTGAAATAAGGTGTATCCTCAGAGAATGTGACATCAGCAGATATGTAGAAACGATGAATAGAAGGAGAATAGCATCTGTATCCTTTCTGTACACGAGAATAACCAAGAAAGATACACTTGACAGCACGAGCAGACAATTTATCAATATCTAGTGTGAGATCATGTACAAAGCAAGTAGAACCAAAAACACATGGGGTAACTGTGAAAAGTGGGTCCTGAGGAAACAACAAGGAATGAGGTACTTTGTTATTCAAGGTAGAGGATGGCATCCGATTTATCAGAAAACCAGCAGTAAGAACTGCATCACCCTAAAATTTTAAAGGTGCATTGGCATGTAACAAAAGGGTACAAGCTGTTTCAATAATATGACGATGTTTTCTTTCAGCAATACCATTTTGTTGTAGTGTATGTGGACAAGAGGATTGATGAATTATGCCATAAGAAGCCATAAAATGATTAAGTGGAGCAGAAAAATATTCTTTTACATTATCACTACGCAAGATGCGAATAGGATGTCCAAATTGAGTTTGAATTTCATTGCAAAAGTTCTGAAAAATAGTACACAATTCTGAACGTTCCTTCATTAAAAAGATCCAAGTACACCTTGAAAAGTCATCAATGAAAGTAACAAAGTACCTATAGCCTAAGATAGAGTTGACTCGACTAGGACCCCAAATATCTGAATGAACAAGAGCAAAGGGAGAAGTTGTTTTATGATGAACTGAGCTTGGGAAGGATGTCCGAATATGTTTACCAAGCTGACATGACACACATTCCAAAGATTGTAGGTGAAAAAGATGAGGGACCATTTTCTCCAGTTTATTAAGATTTGGATGACCCAGACGACGATGAAGGAGACTCGGTGAATCAACAACAGTGCAAGCAATTGAAAATAGAGGCTGGAAATAATAGAGACCATGTGATTCAGATCCTGTGCCAATCATTTGTCCCGTATAGAGAAAGAATTGGCAGTAAAGGTTATGGAACAATTAAGATTACGAGTGAGTTGATTAACAAAAACTAAATTAAAGGGGCAACCAGGAATAAAGAGAACAGAATTTAATGGCAACGAGGGAAGAGGTATGGCTTGACCAATGCCTTTGGCTTTTGCCTTGGAGCCATCGACAAGAGTGATGTAGTGTGAATTTTTGGGTTGTGATATTTTTTAGAAAAGAGAGGGATTACCAGCTATATGATCGGAAGCACCAGAATCCAAAATCCAGGATTCAACAGGTGAAGAACGAGAGAGACAAACCGTAGAATTACCATTATGAACTACAGCTGCTGAAGATGAATTTTGTTGTCTTGCCTTGAACTGAAGATATTCCTTATATTCAACATCTGACAACATATTCTGATTATTACCTCCATTTTCATCCTGTTTTTCTGGACCCGAAGATTGAGAATAAGTCACATGAGCTGACTTCTCTGGAAATCCAATTAGGGAATAACATTTATCTTGAGTGTGCCCCATACGTTTGCAATAGGAGCACTGTGGTCGATTACTGAAACCACGACCTCCTCGTCCACCTCGACCACGACCTCGGCCTCCACGACCTGCCACATTGGAAAGGAAAGCAGATGACTCTAAACCTGGTGAGGAACCAGCTCCTGACATAGCCTCTGGCGAAGGAACTCGCAACAAACGATTAATGAGATTTTCTCTGTAGGGACATTGGGATTTGTCAAAATTTGGTTCTGAACAGATTCAAAGTCTTTATGGAGACCATGAAGGACAAACACCATGCACATATTATCGATCTTATTCTGAACATCATCTCCGGATAGGGCCAACTTGACTTCATCAATGGTAGACTGAGTTTTATTCAAATATGCCGGGAGATCATGATCCGTCATTTGGAGTGTAGCTAAATTGTGCACCACATCGTAGAGGCGTTGGACATCATTTGAATAAACACTTCGAGCTTTCTTCCATATGTCGTAGCAGGTTTTATAGGTGCAAAAATGAACCATCAATTTCGGGTCAATGGACTGCCATAAAAGTGAAACTAGCTGATAATCAGATCTCTGCCACTGATCTCGCTCTATAATGTCGATATTTTCAGCCTTTTTGGTTAAATGGTCAGAGAGACCTTGTCCCAAAAACCAAATCTCCACAGCAGCTTGCCAATCCATATAGTTCCTTCCAGTGGGCTTTTCTGAGGTAATAGATGGATTACCAGAGAAAACAAAAGAGACAGGGGCCTTATTAGAGGAAGTAGAACCACCAGAGACAGCATTCGAGGTTTCTGACATGGAAGCCATTGAAGAACAAAGGTGGGCTCCAAAGACCACTAGCCAAACAAGAATGAACAAGAATGAACAAAGTGTGGAACAGTCGAAACGATGAACGAACAAAGGACTTTAACAAGAATGAATAGTATGAAACAAAGATGCGGAACAAGTAATGAACAAAGGACGAACAAAGATGCGAACAAGATGCAAATAGTTGAAACAGTGATGTGAACAGTTTCATAACAATACGAAAAACAGTGCGTGAACAGTACCGGGACTGGGACGGGTTGAGAGACCAGAAGCGGGATCAACCCGCTCTGATACCAACTTGAGAGAATGGACTTAGGAGAAATTAGAGAGATGATTCTTTGTGAATTTGCTTTTTTTTATTATAAAAATACTCAACAGGTGGATTTATATATATACATCAGAATGGGTAATTAAGATAATACAATTTACAAGGTAATTAAGATAACCTATTCCCTATATACATGAATTCTAGTATACATGAATCTGTACATGAATCTTATTAATGAATTTCGTTAATCTCATCAGCTCGTTATTCTCAACAAAAGGAAAAATAGATACCTAATTGAGACAACCAGTACACTCTTTAACTAAAGCACCATCTCATTTTTGGGGTGATGCAGTTCTCACTACTTGCTACCTCATCAACCGGATGCCATCATCGGTTCTTCAAAACAAAATTCCTCACTCAATTGTATTTCTTACACAACCTCTTTATCCATTACCTCCAAGTCTTCAGGTCTACATGTTTTGTTCATGACCTCACACCAGGTAAAGATAAACTCTCTCCTCGATCACTCAAGTGTGTCTTTCTTGGATATCCTTGATCACAAAAAGGGTGTAGATGCTTTTCTCCTTGTTGATATTGTTTGATTACGTTCTGATATAGTCTGATATAGTTTTGATATAGTTGTTAATAGTCAATCCCTAAAATCAAGCGATTTTGTATTCAATTGTTGTAACTTACCATTCTTTAAATAGAGGAGGCTGAGAACGTTATTCTCAAGCCATTCAGCTATCATAACTTGGTATCAAGAGCTAGGGTTCGATCCGATCAAGAACCGCTCTCCGGCGATCGTCTCCAGCCACTGTCTCCGGCCACCGTCACCGGCCACCGCCTCCGATCACCAAAGTAAGGTGACCGGACAACTCAGAAAGCGCCGGCGATCCGTTTCCGAGAAGACCCACCTCCGTTCTCCGCTTCACGCGCCGTCACGCGCAGCCACCGTCAGCGGGTCTCCGAGCTCGTGAGCTCCACGCGCCGCCTTCCAGGTGCCGTTTCGTCCGCGCGTCTTCTCCGTCGTGCTCGCCGGCGTCCTCTGGCCTGCTTTTGACTATCAAAGTCCAGTTTCAAGCACTTTCATTTTTCTCCTTCTCACCATGTCCGATTCAACCACTGGCTCTTCCAAAGGTTCTTACGTCAATTTTGGTGCTGGTTCTGGGTCTACAGGGAAGGGTCTCATCTCTTTTGCCTTCTCTGGAAATCCCATGATCACATCGGAAAAACTCAATGGTAAGAATTTTATGGATTGGTATAATGCAGTTGAAGTTTGGTTTTTAGGTCAAGAACTTTATGAACATCTCACCAAGAAGGAAGCAGAGATTGATGAGAAGATTCGTGATGAATGGAAAAGGGCCGATTATCAGTTGGTCTCTCTTTTATGGTAGTCTATTGATCCGAAGTTGATGGTACACTTTCGCCCATACAAAACTTGTTATGAAATATGGAAGAAAGCTCAAAATGTCTATTCCAATGATCTACAACGTCTCTATGCTTTTGTCCACAATTTGGCCACTCTTCAGATGACAGATCATGATCTTCCCTCTTATCTGAACAAGGCACAGTCTGTCATTGATGACATTAAACGCATTATAACCGGTGATGATCTTACAAAGGTACTAGCAAAACTTGATAATATGTATATGGTTTTTGTTCTTCACGGTTTACATAAGGACTTTGAATCTGTCCGGAATCAAGCTCTAGCTAATTCTAGCATCCCCACGGTGGAGGAGCTCATTGATCGTCTTCTGCGAGTTCCGTCGCCAGTGGAGACATTTGAGATTGGCTCCCAGACAGCTTCAGAGTCCTCGGCCTTTGTCTCTAATTCAGCAAACCGTGGAGGACGAGGCCGTGGGCGTGGTGGAAGAAGTGGTCGTGGTAGAGGTGATCGTCCTCAGTGCTCTTATTGCAAGCGCGTGGGTCATACCCAAGACAAGTGTTATTCTCTTCATGGTTTCCCAGAAAAGTCAGCTAATGTGACGCAGTCAGCTGATCAGAAAGTCGAGGTTGTGTATGATACTCAGACAAGTCACAATCCGAACAAATTTTCAATTGATGAATATAAGGAGTACCTTCAGCTTAAGGCAGCCAACAAGCCTCATCTTCAAGCAACTATAGCACATTCTGGTAATTCTACTATTTGTTTCTCTCATTCATCTCCGTTAGTTCCTGGATTTTGAATTCTCGGTGCTTCGATCATATTGTTGGTAACTCTTCTCTCTTTCTACTTTATCCTCTACTAAAACACTACATCACATCACCCTTGCTAATGGCTCTAAAACTCAAGCCACTGGTATTGGTCATGCTTCACCTCTTCCCTCTCTGTCTTTAAATTCAGTCTTATTTGTACCTGGATGTCCTTTTAATTTAATTTCTATTAGTCAACTTACTCGATCTCTCAATTGTTCCGTAACCTTCACTTCTACTTCCTTTTCTATCCAGGACCTGAGATACGGGGAAGACGATTGGAGCAGGATCTCGAGTCACGCGGTCTCTACTACTTACAACCTCCATCCTCCACCATATGTGTTGCCACGAGTCGCCTAGTCTTCTTCATCGTCGTTTTGGTCATCCGAGTTTGAATAAATTAAAGAAAATGGTCCCTCATCTCTCTAATTTACCTAGCTTTGGAGTGTGAGGCATGTCAACTTGGAAAACATGTTCGGGCATCCTTTCCAAGTAAGGTTATAGGTCGTGCTGAGTCTCCTTTTAGTCTTGTTCATTCTGATGTTTGGAGTCCTAGTCGTACTTCTTCTTTCTTAGGATATAGATATTTTGTTACTTTCATCGATGATTTCTCTCGTTGTACCTGGTTATTTTTAATGAAAAAACGTTCTGAGTTATTCACTATTTTTCAAAATTTTTGTGCTGAAATATATAATCAATTTGGACAAACTATTCATATCTTACGCAGTGATAATGCCAAAGAATATTTTTCTGTCCCTTTTAATTCTTTCATGGCATCACACGGTATAGTTCATCAATCGAGTTGTCCTCACACACCTCAACAAAATGGTGTAGCTGAGCGCAAACATCGCCATATCGAGAAACAGCTCGTACTCTCATGTTACATTCTAATGTTCCTGTGAAATTTTGGAGTGATGATGTTCTTCCTGCAGGTTATTTAATAAATCGGATGCCTTCTTCTGTTCTCAATAACCAGGTTCCTCACTCTATTCCATATCCTCAGGCACCCCTTTATATTGTCCCCCCTCGTGTTTTTGGTTCCACCTGTTTTGTCCACAATGTTGCTCCAGGTCTCGACAAACTTGCTGCCCGCGCCATTAAGTGTATCTTTCTTGGTTATTCTCGGGTTCAAAAGGGGTACAGATGTTATTCTCCATCAACAAATCGTTCTTATATCTCTGCGATGTTACCTTTTTCGAGGATACACCTTTCTTTGCCTCACCAGTCTTGTCGAGTCTGTTTCTCAAGTCTTGCCTATTCCTGTCTTCGATTCTCTCGTTTTAAGTCCACCTGTCTCACATATACAAGAGGCTGCCCCTGTTGCTCCTAAGTACCCCATGGAGCCATTCCGTCTCACTTATCACCGTCGTCCTCATCCTACTACTCCTAAGCCGCACCTGTTGTGGACACCAAGTGACTCCCCTCCTGCTCCTCCGTCTCCGTCGATTCCGGTCCAACCTGAGCCTACCACTGACCTTCCCATTGCACTTCGCAAAGGTAATCGTTCTTCTTGCAATCCTCATCCTATTTATAATTTTCTAAGTTATCATCGTTTATCTTCCAACCATTATGCCTTTGTATCTGCTTTGTCGTCCATTTCTATTCCTAAAACTATTCAGGAAGCACTATCCCATCCAGGATGGCGACAGGCTATGATTGATGAGATGACAGCATTAGAATCTAACCACACTTAGGCTCTTGTTCCTTCTCCTCCAGGGAAGTATACTATTGGTTGTCGTTGGGTTTTTACTGTTAAAGTTGGTCCTGATGGGACTGTGGATCGCTTGAAGGCTCGTCTTGTGGCCAAAGGATATACTCAGATTTATGGTCTTGACTATGGTGATACATTCTCTCCTGTTGCTAAAATGGCATCTGTTCGTCTCTTTTTATCCATGGCTGCTATCTCTTGCTGGCCTTTATATCAGCTGGATATTAAAAATGCTTTTTTACATGGTGAGTTGGAGGAGGAGATTGATATGGAGCAACCACTTGGGTTTATTGCTCAGGGGGAGTCAGGTCTTGTTTGCCAACTTCGGAAGTCATTGTATGGGTTGAAACAGTCACCTCGAGCTTGGTTTGAGAGGTTTAGTAAGGTCATACAGCAATTTGGCATGATTCATAGTGAGGTTGATCACTCTGTGTTCTATAGACATTCACCGTGTAATAAAGTCATTTATCTTGTGGTCTATGTGGATGATATTGTAATTACAGGTGATGATCATGAAGGGATCACTAGACTAAAGCAACATTTGTTTCAGCATTTCCAAACCAAAGATTTGGGCAGGTTGCGATACTTCCTTGGTATTGAGGTTGCTCAATCAAAAACAGACATTTCCATTTGTCAAAGGAAGTATGCACTTGATATTTTGGAAGAGACTGGGATGCTAAATTGTAAGCCGGTGGATACTCCTATGGATCCGAATGTTAAGCTCATGCCAAATCGGGGGAGCCGTATTCGATCCAGCGGATATCGAAGGTTGGTGGGAAAGTTGAATTATCTCACTATGACCAGACCAGATATAGCCTTTGCTGTTAGTGTTGTGAGTCAATTTCTTAACTCTCCTTGTGATAGTCATTGGGATGCAGTGACTCGCATTTTAAGGTATATTAAGGGATCTCCTAGAAAAGGGCTAATATATGAGAACAGAAGTAACACAGACATTGTTGCCTATACAGATGCAGACTGGGCAAGATCTCCAAGTGATAGGAGGTCAACTTCTGGGTATTGTGTTTTTATTGGAGGTAATCTCATCTCTTGGAAGAGTAAGAAGCAGAGTGTTGTTGCAAGATCAAGTGTAGAAGCAAAATATTAGGCTATGGCTCTTACAACATGTGAACTTATATGGTTAAAACATCTACTTCAAGAGTTAAAGTTTTGCAAAATGGGTTCTATGCAACTGATTTGTGATAATCAAGCAGCCTTACACATTGCTTCTAATCCTGTCTTTCATGAACGAACGAAGCATATAGAGATTGATTGTCATTTCATTCGAGACAAGATTCTTTCAAAGGAGATCAGTACTTCCTTTGTCAATTCTAATGATCAACTTGCAGATGTTTTCACCAAGTCTCTACGGGGCTCACGAATAACTTACATATGTAACAAGCTGAGTGCTTATGACATCTATGCACCAGCTTGAGGGGGAGTGTTGATATTGTTTGATTACGTTCTGATATTGTTTGATTACGTTCTGATATAGTCTGATATAGTTTTGATATAGTTGTTAATAGTCAATCCCTAAAATCAAGGGATTTTGTATTCAATTGTTGTAACTTACCATTCTTTAAATAGAGGAGGCTGAGAACGTTATTCTCAAGCCATTCAGCTATCATAACTCTCCTGATCTCAAGAGATATGTGATTTCTGCTAATGTTACTTTGTCTGAGTCAACCCTCTTTTTCCACTCAATATCCTCCGAAGAACCACCTATTTCTAAGGTAATCCCTATTCCTACTCTCATTACCCCTCGAGTTTGAAGTTGATCCAACTTATCATATAGACTCGACACCTCCTTCACCACCACCATTATTGACTTACCATCGCCATCCATGGCAGGTCCAACCTTATGGACAAACCACTTTTGATGCTCCTGAGATTGTTGAAGTCACAATTGATGACTCACATCCTACTCCAACAATATCTCCTACTGCTCCAGACCTTCCAAGTGAGTCTAATCTTCCTATTGTTGTGTGCAAAGGTATTTGTTCTTCCCGTAACCCTTTTCCTATTTATGCTGGCTTGAGTTACCATCGTTTATCTTCACCTCACTATGCCTTTGTATACTGGTAAAGCTCTTTCTCATCCAGGCTGGAGACAAATTATGATTGAGGAGATGTCAGCCCTTCAAACCAATGGAACTTGGGATTTGGTTCCTTTTCCAGAAGGCAAATCCACTGTTGGTTGTAGGTGGATTTACACTGTTAAAGTAGGTTAAAGCACGATTGGTTGCTAAAGGCTATACTCAGATTTTTCGTCTTGACTATGGTGATACATTCTCTCCTGTTGCTAAAGTAGCATCTGTTCGTCTTTTTTTATCCATGGTTGCCATCTGTCATTGGCCCCTTCATCAACTAGATATCAAAAATGTCTTTCTTCATGGTGAGCTACAAGAAGAAGTCTATATGGAGCAACTGTCAGGCTTTGTTGCTCAGGGGGAGTGTTCTGGACATGTGTGTTGTTTACGAAAATCTCTCTATGACCTCAAACAATCTTCCCGAGCCTGATTTGGTCGCTTCAGTACTGTGGTGCAACAATTTAGTATGACTCGCAGTGAAGCAGATCATTCAGTGTTCTACCACCATTCTTCTCAAGGATGGATGTATTTATCTAGTTGAATATGTAGATGACATCATCACATGCAGTGATCATCATGACATTCAGCGGCTTAAACAATTCCTCTTCAATCATTTTCAAAAAAAGACTTGGGCAAACTTCAGTATTTCTTGGGAATTGAAATTGCTCAGTCTAAGGATGATATTTCTATCTCACAGCGAAAGTATACTTTGGACATATTTGAGGAAACTGGCATGCTAAATGCTAAGCCTATTGATACCCCGCTGGATCCTAATGCCAAGCTTCTTCCAAATTAGGGGGAGCCCTTAGCTGATCCAGGCAGATATCGGAGACTTGTTGGGAAACTGAATTATCTTACAGTGACTTGACTTGATATCTTTTTTCCTGTGAGTGTTGTTAGTCAGTTTTTGAACTCTCCATGTGACAGCCATTGGGAGGCTGTGGTTCGGATTTTAAGATATATTAAAGGAGCACCAGGAAGACGACTCCTCTATGAGGATAAGGGACAAACTCAAGTGGTTGGTTATTCTAATGTTGACTGGGCAGGTTCACCTTCTGATAGACGTTCCACTTCAGGCTGCTATGTACTTATTGGAGGTAACCTGATTTCTTGGAAAAGAAAGAAGCAGAGTGTGGTTACTAGATCTAGTGTTGAAGCTGAGTATAAAGCTATAGCTGCGACAACATGTGAGCTTGTCTAGTTAAAACAATTACTCAAAGAACTTAGGTTTGGATATGTTGGACAGATGACCCTTGTCTATGATAAACAGGCCGCTTTACATATTGCCTCTAACCCAGTCTTTCATGAAAGAACTAAATATATTGAGATTGATTGTCATTTTATAAGAGATAAGGTTCGTTTGGGTGACATTATCACAACCTTTGTCAACTCAAATGATCAGCTTGCAGACCTCATCACAAAATCTCTTAGAGGACCCCAAATTAGTTATTTATTTAACAAGCTTCGATCATATGATATATATCCTCCAACTTGAGGGGGAGCGTTAGATAAATAGGTTTTTACCTTTGGTTTTTTACTTTTAGTAGTTTCATTACTTTATTATTCCTTTGTACTAGCTATTCTTTTACTCATATAATAGAATCAGAAGGATGACCTAAGTGGTTACAACTTTCCTCTCAATGGTTTCTCCTTTCTCCCCTTGCTCTTTCCTCTCAACCAAAGTTTACATATATTAATGAAAAATCATGAACAGAAAAGAAGCCATGCTTCTGTTTATACTAATAAAGCAATAAAGAAAACTTCAATCTCCATTTTGGCAATTTTTTATGTAGGCGTATAACATCTGATTTTATAATTCAGTCAACAGCTTGATGAATGACAATTCGGGAGGATGGGAATTTGAGATTCAGCAACAAATGCCATCATCAGAGAAAATTGAGAAAACCACCAAGTCATTATTTGGTAATTAGGAGGGAAAGATGCATACATTTCCATAAGTTTCCTTCTCTTGTTTACTTTCACCAATGTCAACCCACCTCGTAATCTCATGATGACTTTTAAACTTCAATCCAAAATGAAGGAAAACCCACTTTCCAAGTACCTATGGCTACTAGGAGCTATATGTCTTTTCAAGTTTAAATCAGTCCTTAAAATCTTGCTGATCAACTCCCTCTACCATCCAATTATCCATCACATATTAGCTCACTCAACAACCTTAGCACAAACACAAGATATGAACAATTTTAGGCAAAGACCACCAGTCTCTGGATAAGTGACTAAATTCTTGTTACATCCCAAGAAAATAATGCCAAATCTTCCAGAATCTGACATGGACTACTTCAATTGGCCTCTGATTTTATGGCTTGCTATTTTCTCATTTTAAACCAATAAACTAGTAAGTCACCAAACTATATCTGATGTGTTACTCATCAGTAAAGAAAGACGTATCAGATCTATAATAATCGATGCAACAACTTTAGTAGCCATGGGGAGCATTTGATTAGAAGGATTCACAAGTGATGTGGGCATTAATGACTGTCCTAGTGTGATTTAAAAGTCAAATAAGATGAGGGTTTCATTTTCTTTATCCTAATATTTTAATAATGCATTAATATCCAAAAAGGGTGACATATCAGAGGTAGCCTTAAAATTGTGCTATTTCACCGGATTCCTCATTTTTGTGATTCCAGTATATTTGAAATGATCAGTTTCAAGATACGTAGTAGTGTAACGGTTACTTGTTTAAATTGTAGTCCTAATTGTCCATGTCTCTACATGTAAGAAATCTATGCACCCTCTTCATCAATAGGCATCTGACACACTATTTCAAACTGCAACCTAGATAATAGTGTTCTGTTCAGTTTAGTTGTACAACACAAGAATATGAAATTATGACTTCTATTTTTTATCAATCACCTGTTTGAACGGGGAAAATTGCATTTGATATTCAATTTTTTGAGATGAAAGAAGTCTTATTAGGGGCAATTAAAAAAAAAAAAAGAGTACAAAGGAAGAGCAGGATAAACAGACAAACAAGATTAAAACAAAAGGGCACTCCAACCCCTTTGGATATATATACTAGGGATGTCTCCTTTGCATATCTACTAGACTGTTCCCTGAACACCAAAGAGACCAAAAAGAAACCTTGCCCCAAAGAGATTTGTTGGCTGGCTGGGAAAGTGGAAAAACTTAAGCATATGACCATTTCCCTCAACTATATATACTTTATTTAAGAAGAAAAAGTCATATCAAATAACTCTGAAAAAGAAAATATATGCTTAACAAGTACAACTAATTAATTGAAACTATTGAGTGTATTTTAGTCTTTCCAAAACAAATATAACACTGTTTGAACTTTCATTAACAAAAGGGAGGTGTTTGTAGGTTTTGAAAATAGCAGGCTAATAGTGTAGGTTGTTCGAGGAGGTTAGGTATAAGAAATTTAATCTCTTTTGCCAATTCATCTTTAGATGAAAAATTAATCTGTCCAGAAGTGGTTCGATTGGTATTAATGTAGATTCCCAAACTCCCTCATCTTTTGCTTCACTGGTAGGTTGTCAGATTTTGGAGTGTCCTTTTGTTTAGCCCCTTGGGTGGTAATCCTAGAGTTGTTTCTTTTCTGAACCTAGTTGTTAAGAAGATCTCTAAGCACCTAGATAATAGGAAACAGGTTTATTTTTCTCTAGGGGGTTTGGGGTACAGCTTCTGTTGATGGATGAGAAGGTTATAAATTCATGACAAAATTAAAGATGCTCAAGGAAAGTTTGAAAGAATAGAATAAATCTGTCTTTGGGGATCTTCGGGTTAGGAAAGAAGATATTTTGAGAGAGCTTGACTCGTTGGATAGGTTGGACTTAGAGGGTAATCTCTCTAAGGATTTGTGTTAGGAGGCAGATTTTGAGACTCAAATTAGAAGTTCTTTTTAGGGAGGAAACGAGTCATAGACAAAAGTTGAGACTTCATTAGGCTAAGGAAGGGGGTGCTAATTCTAAATTGTTTCTTAGAGTGGCCTCCAGGCGATGGAGGAAGAGCCTTATAAAAGAATTGGAGCTTGAGGGAGGTAGTGTTGTTAGGGATATTGGGGTTATTGCTTCTGAGATTACTAGGTTTTATTCTGATCTTTTTGCTGAGGATATGTCGTATAGACCTTTCATTGAGGACTTAGAGTGGTGTCCCATTTCTCCTGATAAGGCTTGTTAGATGGGAAGGCCTTTTGAGGAGGAAGAAGTTCGTAGGGCAGTTTTTAGCTTGGGGAAAGAGAAAGCTCCTGGCTCGGATGGTTTTACTTTTGCTTTTTTCCAAAACTGTTGGGAAATTATCAAATCTGACCTCCTTAAGGTGTTTGCTGAAGTTTTCCACAATGGTAAAATAGGAGTTCGTATGAACTCTACATTTATCACTCTTGTTCCTAAAAAGGATAGGTCAGTCAAAGTAAAGGATTTCTGCCCCACTAGCTTGGTCACTAGTGTCTATAAGATTATCACGAAAGTTCTTGCTTCCAGGCTGAGTGATGTCATTTCGGATACCATTTTTGAGAACCAATGTGCTTTTATTCCGGGTAGACAAATTCTTAATGTTGCTCTCATTGCTAATGAGGTGGTGAATGATATTGGAACCCAAAGAAAACAAGGGCTTGTCTTTAAGTTAGATTTTGAAAAAGCTTATGATCATGTTAGTTGGGGTTTCTTGGACAAAGTTTTGGATAGGAAAGGCTTTGGATCTAGATGGAGAAGTTCGATTTTGGGGTGTTTGTCCTCTTCCAATTTTGCAGTGATAGTAAATGGTAAACCTAAGTCTTGGTTTAAGGGTAAGCGGGGAGTGAGGCAAGGTGACCCTTTGTCATTGTTTCTCTTCACCATTGTGGCTGATGTTCTTAGCTGGTTGGTGTCTAGAGCTGCTAATAATGGGCTGGTTAAGGGGTTGAAGGTTGGTTTGGAGGGGGTTTTAGTCTCCCATCTTTAATTTGCCAATGACACTGTCTTCTTGGAGCCGAATGTTGATTCCTTTGTCAATATTTTGTCTATCTTAAGATTCTTTGGGGTCATTTCTGGGCTTAAGATTAATTTGGCTAAAAGTGGTCAAGTAGGGTTGAATGTGGATAGTCAATTTTTATTTTTTAACCGCTTTTGCTACGTTGGCTGGCTATCAATCTCATAGGATGCTAAGCATATTATACTCAGCGTATTGGGTTTATATATATACAAGGAATTAACTACAGTATGATATTTACAAGGATAATAAAAGATGATAAACATTTCATAGGATGCTAAGGTTTCAATGTTACTAGAAAAACACAAACTATAAACTGATCAAGTTCCAATAATATGCAAATTCCAACAGCCCCTTCCACTTTTCAAGCCCTCATGAACCGAGTCCTCAAGCCTTATCTGAGGAAGTTTGTTTTGGTATTCTTCGATGACATATTGATCTATAGCGTAGATGAGGGGAGTCATAAGGAGCACCTCAGGACAGTGTTACAAATATTAAGGGAAAATCAGCTATTTGCTAATAAGAAGAAATGCACCTTTGGCCAACCACAATTAGAGTATTTGGGGCACTTGATTTCAGGAAAAGGAGTCTCTGCAGATCCAAATAAAATCAAAGACATGGTTAGCTGGCCCCCTCCGAAGGATGTAAATAGTTTGAGGGGATTTCTTGGGTTGACTGGATATTATAGGAAATTCGTGAAGAACTGTGACAACACTGCTTGGCCTCTCACCCAGCAGCTGAAGAAAGACAATTTCAGTTGGGGAAGGGAGGCCCAAGAGGCATTTGAGCAGCTCAAGCAAGCTATGACAACACTGCCAGTGTTAGCAGTTCCAGATTTTGAGAAGCCTTTCATTGTGGAAACAGATGCATCCGAAAGAGAGATAGGGGCAGTACTCATGCAGGAAGGGAGGCCGTAGCATACATGAGCCAAACTTTATCAAGAAAGGCTCAAAATAAATCAATGTATGAAAGGGAACTGATGGCGATTGTGCTCGCTGTACAGAAATGGCGCCACTACTTGCTGGGCAAATACTTTACTGTTCACATGGATCAGAGAAGCTTAAGATTCTTGGCAGATCAGAGATTGATGGGTGAAGAACAGTAGAAATGGGTCTCCAAGTTGTCGAGGTTTGATTTTGACATTAAGTACAAACCAAGGAATGAGAATAGAGTCGCGGATGCCCTCTCCAGGAAGCTGCAATACTCAGCTTTATCCACAGTCCAATGTCATGAGTGGGAAGGGTTGGAGGAAGAGATACAAACTGATGAGAAGCTAAAGGGGATAGTCCAAGATTTGTTGGGTCAATCAGATGCCCATCCAGGGTACCACATCAAAAAGGGAAGACTGTTTTACAAAGGAAAAATGGTGATTCCTAAGAATTCTCCAAGGATTCCCATGATCCTCAAAGAATTCCATGATTCTGCCATTGGGGGCCACTCGGGCTTCTTTAGAACATATAAACGGATTGCTGGATTGGTGTACTGGGAAGGAATGAAAGGGCAGATACAGCAGTATGTGCAATCATGTGACATTTGCCAAAGGAACAAGTACCAAGCTTTGACCCCGGGAGGTTTGCTGCAACCCTTGCCTATACCAGATCAGGTTTGGACTGACATATCAATGGACTTCATAGGTGGGTTACCTAGAGCTTTTGGGTTGGACACCATATTGGTGGTGGTGGACAGGTTAACAAAGTATGCACATTTTGTAGCATTGGCTCACCCTTACTCAGCCAAAGATGTTGCAGAGGTCTTTCTGAAAGAAGTAATTAAATTCCATGGTTTCCCTACTTCCATTGTGTCAGATAGGGACAGGGTCTTTATAAGCTCTTTTTGGACTAAATTGTTCAAATTGGCGGGTACAAAATTAAAGTTCAGTTCTGCCTATCACTCGCAAACAGATGGGCAAACTGAAGTAGTAAATAGGTGTTTGGGGACATATCTGAGGTGCCTCACAGGTATCAAGCCGAAATAGTGGCCCAAATGGTTGAGTTGGGCTGAATTCTGGTACAACACCAACTATCATTCGGCCATCAAAATGACCCCATTCGAAGCCTTATATGAGAGAAGTCCTCCGGTGGTGATCAAAGTGGATGCAGGAGACACTTCCATTGAAGAAGTGAGTAAGTTGACTTCAGAAAGGAACAGGGTACTGGAAGAGTTGAAGGAACATCTTATTAAGGCTCAAAATAGAATGAAATAGCAAGCTAATCAGCATAGAAGGGATGTGGAGTATCAGATAGGGGACCAAGTTTTCCTGAAAATCCAACCATACAAGCTGAAACAGCTAGCTAAACGGGTGAATCAGAAACTCAATCCTAGATACTATGGACCACCCTATGAGGTGATAGAGAAGATAGGGCCAGCTGCATACAAGCTCAAGTTTCCTGAGGAAAGTCGTGTACACCCAGTGTTCCATGTGTCCCTGTTGAAGAAAGCAGTGGTAGCTGAGGTTATAGTGCAACCTCTTCCTGTCTTTTTGGTTGAGGACTGGGAATTACAGGTCCAACCGGAAGAAGCCTTAGCAGTAAGGCAGAATGCTCAGGGCAATTTAGAAATCCTAATGAAATGGAAACAGCTACCAGCATGTGAGAATTCATGGGAACCTTGGGAAGACCTGCAGGCACACTTCCCTGATTTTCACCTTGGGGACAAGGTGAGTTTTGAAGGGGGGAGAGTTGATGCGAACCCGATACTTAATAGGCCCCCTAGGCCCATTAAAGTATACGTGAGGAAACACAAAAGGTGCAAGGCACCCTCTGAAGCATGGGTACTCCTCCCAAGGAGGAGTACCGGTACCCGGTACGTCCCAGTACCCGATACGTACCGGGTATGGGTACGCGCTGGGTACGTCCTGGGTACGGCTCAGTCGGCTTGTCGGTTCGACTCCGGCGACGGCTGGTATGGCTTGGCCAATTTTTCTCCCAAAGCACAATCGTTTGACAAGGTTCAAAGGGGTATTTTGCTTCAGTTTTGAGAACCCCTTTCAGAACCCCTAACACGTTCCTCTTGAATTCGATACTAGACCTTCAGTAGCTCTTCATTCTCCTTTTACCCGTTTGCAACTCCGACGACTGCAACTTCAACGGCTCCACCATTTTTTGGACAAAACATGGTCGTTTCAGTCTTTCCTCCCCCGTTTGAATTGCAGCCCTAAACCTTCGATTCTTCAGATCAATTCTCTGTTTGTTCCAACCGTTGAAGCTACGCGAGAATCATTCGACCAGAGCAACACGTCTACAACTCCGGCGACCTTCACCCCCCATTCGACTGCTTCTCCTCTCTGTGCTCGTACGTACCAGCCAATAGCCACGATCTTCACCCCCCTACCCGAGCGGCGCGTTCTCTGTTTCTGTTTCAGTACCAGCCAGTCCATTCTCTATTTCAATATTCAGTCCGTTCTCTGTTTCAGTCTTCAGTCCGTTCTGTGTTTCAGTCTTCAGTCCATTCTCTGTTTCAGTCTTCAGTCCATTCTCTGCCCTCTATTTCAGAGATGTTTTCACAAGGTTCTGCTAGTGTTAGTGGTGCTGGGTCTGGCAGTGGGTCTGGTAGTGGCACAGGGAGTTCTGCTTCTTTGACTAGCAAATATGCAGTTGACACATAGCTGAAAATGGTTGTCCCCTTTGGGCTTATGTGACTGTATTGCAAAGTAAAAAAGCTGGAGGAGGGAATGCAAGTTGGAAATGCAATTTTTGTGATGGAACTTACAAGGGATCTTATTTTAGAGTGAGGTCTCATCTATTAAGGGAAAAAGGACATGGGATTAGCATATGTAATGCTGTGCTAAATGACTATCTTCAAGAAATGAAGCAAATAGAAAGAGAGGCTATTGAGAAGAATGCAAAGCCAGTGCAAGTTCCTTTACCCTCTGGCTCTACAAGTTTGAACCCTCCTAGAGTTGATATGTCTTCTGATGGGAGCAAGAGAAGAAGAGGCACTGAGAGTGCAATAGGAAGGGCATTTAATAATGAGGCAAGAGATCATTTGTCATGTGAAATAGCTAGACTATTCTACTCTGCTGGTTTGCCATTCAATGTGGCTAGAAATCCCTATTTTGTTAGCTCGTTCACATATGCTGCAAATACTACCCTCTCAGGTTTTCTTCCACCTAGCTACAATGCTATAAGAACTTCAATGTTGCAAAGAGAAAAAGCCCATATATTGAGATTACTTCAACCCATCAAAGACACTTGGCCAGAAAAAGGTGTGAATATAGTGAGTGATGGTTGGACTGATGCACAAAGAAGACCATTGATTAACTTCATGGCTGCATCGGATTTGGGACCTATGTTCTTGAAGGCGGTTGATGGCTCTGGTGAGTTTAAGGACAAACATTACATTGTTAATTTGATTTTGTCCACCATTGATGAGGTTGGATCACAAAATGTGGTGCAAATCATTACGATAATGCACCTGTTTGCAAGGCTGCTGGAGCAATTGTTGAATCCATCCATCCTCATATCTTTTGGTCACCGTGTGTGGTGCACAACTTGAACCTTGCTTTGAAAAATATTTGTGCTCCTAAAAATAATCCAAATAATGAGTGTTTATGCTGAGTGTCATTAGATTACTGTTGTTGCTGATGATGCCTTTTTCATTAAGAATTTTATCATGAATCATTCCATGAGGCTAGCCATGTATAATCAATTTGTGCATCTGAAACTACTTTCTATTCCTGAGACTAGATTTGCCTCCGTCATTGTAATGCTTAAAAGGTTTAGAACTATTAAGCATGGTCTCCAATCTATGGTCATTAGGGAAGAATGGTCTCACTATAGAGAAGATGATGTTCAAAAGGCTGCTTGTGTGAAAGAAACAATTTTGAATGACCTTTGGTGGGATAAAGCTAATTATATTCTAAGCTTTACAAAGCCCATGTATGAAATGCTTCGTTCTTGTGACACCGATAAGCCAAACCTTCATTTGATTTATGAGAAATGGGATTGTATGATCGAGCAAGTGAAGCTAGTCATCTATCAACATGAGGAAAAGGAGTTGAATCAACATTCATCCTTCTATGAAGTGGTGTATGACATCCTAATTTCTAGATGGAATAAAAGTTGCACACCTCTACATTGCTTGGCTCATTCAATTAATCCTAGGTAAATTTAATTAACTTTCAAGTTCCAAGTTCTTTTACTTTTTCATCTAAGAGATGTACTTTGGTTTTTGTATTATAGTAATCACAATTTATATTTTGTATAATAGGTATTATTGTAGACAATGGCTTGAGGAAGCTCCAAAACGAGTCCCCCCACATAAGGACAATGAGATTTGTATGGGGAGAAACAAATGCCTGAAGGATTACTTTCTGGATTCTCAAGAAAAGCGAGAAGTCACTTCAGGGTTTGTTAAATTCTCAAGTGGTGAAGAAGAGCTTAGCCAATTTGATAGCTTGCAAGATAGGTGGAACTTGACACCAAAGGAATGGTGGGTCATGTACGGAGCTTCAATCCCCAAACTTCAAACCATTGCCTTGAAGCTCCTTTCACAACCTTCCTCTTCCTCTTGTTGTGAAAGGAATTGGAGCACGTATTCTTTTATACACTCCATGAAAAGGAATAAGCTAAATCCCAAGAGAGCTGAAGATTTAGTTTTTGTCCATACAAATATTCGTCTCCTCTTAAGGAAGAATAAGAACTATAATGAGGGTGAGACTAAAATGTGGGACATTGGTGGAGATGAATGGGATTCATTTGAAGGACCTGGGATTCTTGAAGTTGCTAGTCTCTCTTTTGATGAAACAGATTTGGAGGCTGTTCTTTTCACTGATGATGGGCAAGGAAATGACGAAATTGAGACTGTTGGAGTTTGATTTTTGTAATCATCTTTAGAAGTTGTCACATTGAACAACTTATGTATTGCAATTTCTTATTGTGGATGTTGTCTTGGTTGAATAATTTAAGTTCTTTTTTATGTTTTATGTTAAAATTTGTGTGCTTTAATTTTTATGTTATGTTGTCATATTTTATTGTGTGAGATTTTAGTTTATTATACACACACACACACACACATATATATATATATAATTTATTTATATATATATATATATGACGTAATCTGCATTCTATTTTTTTTTGAAAATTTTCGTACCCGTACCCGTATCCGTACCGAGTATCGATATCGTACCCATACCCGTGCAACGTAGAAGGCACCTGATCAGAGCAAGGGAGGGAATGTTGTAAGCAAGGGAGGGAATGTTGTAACTAACTCTACCTAGTTGGCAGAGTGAGGGGGGGATGTGCATGTGCTGAGGTCATGAGAGAGAGTATAACATGAGAAAAGGAGGGTGGAATTGGTTTTGGGCTGGAATTGAGTAGGAACTGGGAGAGAATTAGGCACTCTCTAATTTGCCTACCTATCTGTAATTTCCTTTCTTCTTCTCTGCACTGTAATCACTTGTTACAGGCTAGGGAACATCAATAATACACTCTTCTTCTACATTTCTGTCTTTAATTTCTAGTTCTCATCAATATCCAAACGTTTAGATAGTTGGAAGGGTGCTTTTTCCTCTTTGGGAGGTCGGATTACTCTTATACAGTCTTGTCTTTCTAGTATCCCTTTATATTTTCTCTCCCTTTTTCGTATTCCAGTGACTGTAGCCCAGTGAATTGAGAAAATCATGTGGGATTTCCTTTGGTCAAGGGTAGGGCAATTGAGTAGAGACTATCTTGTGAGTTGGGAGGTTTGTTGTAGGCCTAAAAATGAGGGAGGGCTGGGTCTTGGTAATTTGGTGTCCAAGAATATTGCTTTGGCAGCTAAGTGCCTTTGGCATTTTCCTTTATAGTCTTCTTCCTTACGGCATAAAGTTATTCGACGTAAATATGGTTTGCATCCTAATGGGTTGGATGCCAATTCTACGAGCAGAATTACTCATGCCAGTCCTTGGGAAGTTTATTTCTCAAGGATCATCTTCTTTTAGACCTATTCTTTCCTTGACTTTGGGAGATGGGTCTCATATTAAATTCTAGGAGGATACTTATGTTGGAAACATTTCTCTTTCCGAAGCTTTTCCAAGGCTCTTTCAGCTTTCTTCTCTTCATAATGCCCCTATTTGTCAGTTTTACTCTTCTTCTTCATCTAAGTTGGAATTTTCATTTTTTCAAGAATTTGCATGATAGAGTAGTTATTGAGTTAGAGTCCCTTTTGGTTTTGCTTGATTTTGTTCATCTTTCTTCTAATAGCGATAAAACAATTTGGTCTCTTGACTCTTTGGGTATTTTCTCTAGTAAATCTTACTTCCAATTATTGACCAAGTCTCCTAATATAGATAGTTTTCTCTTGGACAAACCCATCTGGAAATCCAAAGCTCCCCTTAAGGTCAATCTTTTGTCTGGACCATTGTTCTTAACAGAATTAACACCAATGACATACTATAAAAGTGCATGCCTCTCATTGCTTTGTCTTCAGATATGTGTGTGATGTGTTGTTCTAGTTCGGAAACCGAGACTCAACTTTTTTTGCATTGTTCTACTGTGAAATTTCTTTGGAACAAGCTTTTAGGGATTTTTGGATAGAATTGGGTCTGCTCTAAGGATCTGCAATATTTTCTCCTAATTAAATTTAGAGGTTTCGGCTTTTGTAAAGAAGCCATGATTATGTGCCAGTGCTTTGCTTTTGTTGTTCTTTGGTGCCTTTGGCTGGAAAGGAATGCTAGAAGTTTCAAGAGAACTTCATCGGCTTTAAACAACATTTGGGATAGGATTATTTGGTTAGCTTCTTTGTGGTGCTATACTCATGGTCATTTTAGAGGCGTTTCTTTAGTAGACATGCAAAGAGACTGGCATGCCTTGTTAACATGACTCAATCCCTTAGGTCCTAGGTGTTTTCTTTTGTTTTCTTCTAGTGAGGATGCCTTATCCTCTTACTCTGTATTCTTCTCTTATTTCTTAATAAATTTCTTTTTCTAAAAAAAATATATAAAAATTCTCTAAGGGATCGAATACCATTATTTAGGCTTTCCTTTCCAACATTCCTCTCTACTACTTATCTTTGTTCCATATCCCAATGGGAGTTGCCCATACAATAGAAAAGATTATGAGGGATTTTTTAGTAGGGTCTTACGGATATGAGGCACGATCTGATAAGAGAACGCTAAGGATCGTCTTGAAATAGGTAGAAAATAAATGGAACAACCCTAACTATGACCTGCTGGTAGAACCAGAGTTATCAAGTGAAGTGTGACCCTAGCCGCGACCTGTCGGTAGAACCAACATTATAAGATTTAGTTCTTAGCCTAAGAACAAAAGGGAAGCTCTCACAATGGAGAAACACTCAAATTTCATTAATGTTCAAAAACTGCTTGTTGAAGTACATGAGTTTCTTATTTATAGGCTAAGCTAGAAGCTATTTGAAACCCTTGAAATACAAGAATTAAATTCCCATTATCATGCAATTACCAAGAAACTGACTTGAGAAAAATCAAAGGACATTATCACCTAGTAAATAAGCATAAACATGGTAATAAATTCCCACTAGCTATCATATTGACTTATAAATTGACTTGAGAAAGACCAAAGGACATTTGAACTTATTCCATCAAAATTAAATACAAAAATATTAAAAAAAACAAAGTGGGCTAATTATTATTAGCTAATCAGACCCCTACTAATTGGCCCAATAACTAAAGAGATTACAGCCCATGAATGCTTCTTAAGTAATGTGAATTGGGCTTTATCTGGCTCTCCAAGTTATTGTCTTCAAGTTGGGCTCAAATCATCTTCAAGTTGTAGAAAAGAGACCCATTTTGGTGCAACCTCCATTCCATGTCAATCTTCTTTTTCTTTGATCTCCATAATTAGGCCTTGCAAAGCTTGCTTCATCCTCTTAGTCTTGGTCCTAGTCATTGGACCTCCAATTCCATGCAAAGGATCTTTAGGTTGGCTGGTTGCATCTCTATCACGATCATTTGGTAAGTTAGGAGCTATGTTGTCGTCCTAAGAAAGAAGGGGGTTTAGGTCTTGGCAATTTAGTGTCTAAGAACATTGCTTGGATAGGAAAATGGTTACGGCAATTTCCTTTCTTATTCCCATTCGCATTAGGTCATCTGAAGTATGGCTTAGACCAAAATGGCAAATAGAGTAATTTGAGCTTCTCATTTTAGTCCTTAGAAGTTTATCTTGCATTGTTCTACAGCTAATTATCTTTGGAATATACTATTTGGGATCTTTGGAGAGTCTTGGGTTTGCCTGATGGATTTGCATCTTTTTCTCCTTACCAAGTTTAGAGGTTTTGGTGCTCGTAAAGATGCAAAGATCTTGTGGCAGTGCTCTGTTTATGCTATTCTTTGGTGTATTTGGTTGAAAAGGAATGCTAGGATCTTCAAGGACTCTTTTTTGACTCTAGACTTCATTTGGGATAGGGTTACTTTTTTGGCATCCCTTTGGTGTTCTGCTCATGGTCTTTTTAGTGGTGCTTCTTTGGTAGACATGCAAAGGGATTGGCATGCCTTGTTGCATGATTTTCCCACATAGGTTTTAGTTGTTTTTTTTTTTGTGAGGATTCCTTATCCTCTTTCTTTGCACTCTCTTCTTCTCATCTAATAATATTTCTTTTTTTATCAAAAAAAAAAAAAAAAAGTTTATCTCACATGGTTATGCTACCATTGAATTTTTGCTTTCCTTTAATGTAGGTAATGGTTCTCATTTCAACTTTTGGTAGGACAACTAGGTAAGAGATAGCTCTTTTGCTTTCCCACGTCTTTATCATCTCTCTTCCATGCACAACTCTCCTATCCAAATTTCTAGTGTCCAAGACTCCATTATTTCATGTGATTTTCACTTTTTCACGATTTAAATGATAGGGAATTTTCTGAATTTCATGAGCTCCCTCTAAGGTCAAGTCTTTTATTTGGACTGATGTGCTTAATAGAATTAATACTAATGATATATGGCAAGTTCATTGGCCACATAAGGCTATTTCCCTTGATATATGTGTTATGCATGATGAAAGCTCAAAATTAGTTCTTCCTGTTCTTGCATTGTTCTGCTGCTATTTCTGTATGGAATTCATTGCTTGGCATTTTTGGTGAATGTTGGGTGTACCCTAGGTCCTTGGACAAATTTTTGAGGACTAGGTTTAATGGTTTTGATACAGGTAAAGAAGCTAAGTCTTTGCGGCAATGTGCAATCTATGCTACACTTTGGTGCATTTGGTTGGAGCGTAACTCCCGTATCTTTAAGGAGATTTCATTGGACCAGTAGCTGATTTGGGATAAAATTAGGCATTTGGCTTCTATTTGGTGTAAAGCGCGTGGTCTTTTCAAGGTTTCCCATATAGCTTTGCTTCATTATTTTATTTTTTTTTGTTCTTTGTTGTTTGTGTTTTCTTTTTATGTTAAGGGGGAATCTTTATCATTCTAACCCTTTGTAATTATCTTTTCTTCGTCATGCTTTATGCTTGGTGTTCAAATTACCAATGCATGTCTCAATTAATAATTAATAATTTTAAAACTTTTGAGACTAAAGCCTTTGTTGAATACTTCACTCAACTCTAATACTTTCCCTTTTTACAATTCATCTCTAGATATTGTAAATTAAAAAGTAACAATGAAAAGCTTCTGCAGGTTATCTCTGAAAAGATTCAACTAAAATAAATAGTTTGTATTAATGGAGGATGAAAAGAAAGAGTGTACTTGTTCATGCCCTCGTATTTTCAGAAATCCTCGTAGAAGTTCCCGTTTGTAATGACAATCACCACTTAGATGACCAGCTCTTATCTGTTTCACATAATCATGGAGAAATATTGATTAGAGGAGGAGACTAAGATATAAAGCTATATCAAATTTAATATGGATAAGGGCACATTGTTAGATAGGAACCTCACTACAAGCATGGTGAGCACAATTAGTCCACTCTAAGTTTGCAGCACGACAGTCATCAAATGCATGAATTAGCTCATGAATTAGCACCTGGTTAACCTCATCTTGAAATTCTATCTGATTGCTGCACACTACTATCTGGGACAAGGGCACACCAATAAAGGAGAAAGATAATATTAGTAAATTGGAAACCTCATCTTATAATCAAAGGAAGCATTGAACACAATGTTATTCAACCACTAAACAGGACTATAATTGATAGCTTATTTATTTATGAAGTATGAGAGTTAAATCTTGTTAAGCCAATGAGGGTTGGCTCAGCACCAACTCAAAAGTCTCATTGGTAGTATGTGTTGCAAGGCTCGCAACCATCAGTCTGTAAGCACCACCGTAAGGAATGAAGCAACCTCCCCTCCCCTAAACTTTTTGTTACCAAAAATAATAATAATAATAATCTTGTTAATTGTTTATGTAGACGTGTAATTCCAATATGGAGGCCAAACAGAGTTGCAGCATAAAGTTCTCAACTTCTCATCAGGGGAAAAACATAGATAAATTCTTCCATCGAAAAGAATAAAAGAGGAGCGAGAAAAACAGAAATAATTACCCCTTGACCACGAATGTAACCACCAGCAATTGTCCCCTCGCAATTAACAGCTTTGATGAAATTATCTCCTACAGGACACCCAGCTTTCTCTAAGCGTTCCCTCAAGAACCTCACCGTTGGAGCTGACAAAGAACAAGCAAATGAACCCAGAAAATAATACAAAAATTAGAATAGAAATGAGCACTTCAACGGCCCTATGATAAGCTAGAATTGATGCACTTTCAAGGGTGAAAGTTTGAATCTTTTGTATAATCTTGTAAACCCAATAACGAATTGAACTTTAAGAATGTCATGAGCACGAAAAAGGGATTAGAATAGAGGAGCTGTGATATCACAAAACCATAAACGGTAGTAAGATCTGTGACATTGATGGAACAGAAGTAGAAGTATATAATATATAAAGAATAAAGAATAAAGAATTGAAATTGAAATTGAAATACATTTGAGACTCCTTTGAATCATGTGTTGGCACTGCTTCACAGTTGTGCCACCATAGCCGGCAGAGTCAGAGGAGGTGGGATTCTCTGTCATTCAGCCCGGCTCCGTTCCTTTTAGAGTCAGTTGGAACGAGTGTTTTAAAACTCGGGACAGGGTCACAGAACAGGGCTTTCTTGTCCTTCATTTTGATGACGTGATAATTAATATATGGGAAAAAAGTATAGAGTAACTTGAAATTTCACCCATTCACAAATCATCATTATAAATTTAAAAAAAATTAATTTTTAAATTTTAATTAATGACCTAATAAATTATTCTATTAATAATCTATTAAATCACTAATAAAAATATCACGTGAACATTATTTTATCTATCTAAATTCATTAAATTTAGATCACTAATTTTTTTATTCATTAAAATTTTATTTTTTTATTATATTTCACTTTTAAAAAATAAATAAAAAATTAAATTATTTAAAATAATTTAATCTGCATGCATAATATTTTCTTTGACCATCACTATTATCTTCACCATCATTTTCTTATAATTTTTTTATTTAGTTAAAAAATGTTTATTAGCACGAGTTAAGAATTTTAAATAAATTTTTTTATAAAAAATAAAATATTTAATATATTAAAAATTAAAAAAAACATTATTTTTCATATAAATATTTTTATTTTAAATTCTTTAATAGCACTGGATAGATTTTTTTTTAAAATCTGTCTACTTTTTTTTTAACTGTAGTGACTTTTATCACGAAGATGTACTTCAAAAATACGTGCTATAACAAATTTTATTTATTTATAAAATCATCTAATCAATTATCAATTATTTATATACATTTTAGTTTCATAAGTTATGTTATTTTCGTTTTTGGTATTTCACTTTATCTTCTTCAGTAGGAATCCAATATTCGTCGATTTTTTGTTAAAATGGTCCAACCTTATGGTCACTTTCTCACAATAGGTGACATTGCCATTGAGATACCAGTGAACAAGAACTGGGCACTATTTGTGTAGAAAAAATTTCTCATTTTAGTTGGAGGTGGCTGAAAAAATGAGGAGTAAACTTTTTGAACTTTCAACTTCAACTAAATAATATGGATTATGTAGCTGCTACTTTAACATATCTTACTTTATCATTTTTGAGTTGCTTGGTTGAATAAATTGGGGACTAGGGGGAGGGACGCATAAATCACAGGAAAGAGGGTTTGTAAAAAAATCTTGTGTTACAGATCCGATGGAAATCATGGGATGCAGATCTGTAAAAAATTTCTTGTGTTACAGATCCAATGGAAATCATAGGACGCAAGTATGGTCACCGAGGTAACGGAGCTTGCCTCGGGGTAGCAGGGAAGGATTTCGTTAATGTAGTTGCAGAGGAACTTGATGGGTTGGGAGGGTCCAAGCATGTTGCGTTTGGGTTTGGATTTGGATGCGGGCAGGGGCGGAGCCAGGATTTTGATCTTAGGGGGATTAAGACTAAAAATTAAATATATGTCTCTAAATATTTAAGTTAAAAAATATAATTATCGTATAATATAAATATAAAAATAAATTGATTCAATTCATAATCAATATATTTTAAATTAGAAACATTTATAGTAAATACAATTTAATATAAGATAATCTTAAATATATACCTTTAATTTTTAAGTTATGCTCGATACTATTTCATAAAATAAAAGTCATCTATTATCGCATTTGTGGAGAATTTTTTAATAATTTTCTTTTTAATATAAACAATCATGTAATCTGTGAAAAAATCATCTTTTATCTTATTACACAACCTTGTTTTAATAATTTTCATAGCTAAAAAGATATGTTTAATAGTTATTATTTTACAAGAAGAGTCAAAATAAGCTAAAACAATCTATCAACTAAAAGATAAATATTTATTTTTTTATTAGAGGGACCAACAAAAAAATATAGCAAATATATATAAGAAAAATGTTCAATTATTAAAAGTTGGGGGGACCATGGCTCATAGATGTCCCCCCTAGTTCCGCCCCTGGATGCGGGTTGAATGGGGGTCTAGTTTTGGATTGAAAGAAGAGGAAGAGGGAAGAATGGAGTGGGAAGAAAGTGACGGTGGTGAAATGGTGGTGGGCATGATGGTTCTGACTTGTTGGCGGTGAGCATCAACTCTGAAGTTGCAGAAAGGAAAATCATTTTTCCCTTGGCTTGAACTATCGTCAGATAATCACTAAGAAACACAACGATGGCGACAGCTATGGCTATGGATGTGGAGAATCACCAGTGAAGATTGGGTTTTCTTAGTTTATAGGTTCCTTCTAGTGATAGAGATTTTTTGACAAATAATTACTTTTTAGGAATAAAAAAATTATATTATTTTAAAATATTATGCATCCAAATTAAATTATTTTAAATAATTTATTTTTTTATTTAATTTGTTAAGAGTAAAATATAATTAAAAAATGAAGTTTTAATGAATAAAAAAATTAATGGTCCAGATTTAATGAGTTTGGATGAGTAGGATGATGTCATGTGACATTTTCATTAGTGATTTAACTGTAATTGGCTGTTGGACAATGAATACATGTTTTAATAATAACAAACATGAAGATGATGATAAGATCAAGCCAAAGACCAAGTTCAAAGGAAGATTAAATGGTATAGCTTATAGGACTTAGGGTCTTTATGTAAGAAGCTTTCTAGATATCTCAAATATGTTTCTAAATCTTTACAAATAGTTTTTCACATTCCAAAATGTCCAACAAACATGTTTTGAAGAGCTAGTCGTGGTGGTAGTTCAAAACTATAAAAAATAGTCAAGTTTAAGTTTTACAAAACTGACTTTTGGTTACTCTTTTAATCATAAATCTCAAAATACTTTGAGTTTTGTTCTAAAACTTATTTCATTTGAAAATAGACTCAGATCTTTCCAATGAGTAGTCATTTGCTTTAAATGGATGAGAAATGAAGAAGTTATGATCATTTAAAGTCAATTTTCGAAATCAAAGTGATTTATTTGAATAAGCACATATTTATTCGAATAAAACACCCCAGAAAATGTTCTAGAACGTGTTTTTAAAGATTTATTTGAATAACCAAAAAACACTTCTTGGTGTGCTATAAGTGAATTTATTCGAATAACAAATGTGTTATTCGAATAAACATAACCCAGAATCACGCAACAACTATTTTTTGAGCTTTAATTGTTGAAATTTAATACCCCAGTGGCTCTTTTTCTTATAACTCTATAAATACATATTTTTGGGTCATCTTTTAACAACACCCAATAATCTGAAACAATTTTCTCATGCCTTAATTCATGAATCATTCTTTTTAATCTCCTGTGCTCTGTTTTTGGCCAAAATTTAAGATATCCTTAGAGAGCTTGATAGAGCTTCAAATTGTATATACTCTTGTGAGAGTTTCTCTTTTTCTATACACTCTGATTTGTTGTAAAGAGGGTGAGACATCCCTCAAAGAAATTGTAAGGGTGAGGTATCATTGACTGTCGAGGCTTAAGCACGAGGGTGAGGTATCCCAAGGTGTGAAGAGTACCCTGGTTTGTAAAGGTTTCAAGCACTTGTTCAAGCTTGAAGGTATAGTGAAAAATCTCAGGTGGTTTACTTGAGAACTAGACGTAGGCCACAAGTAGTTGGTGGCTAAACCAAGATAAATACTGAGTTTGCTTCTCTTAACTCTATGTCCTTTACATTTGTGCTTTAATTATATATACTTGAGTTGAATTTGATATCTAATTTATTTGCTTAATTTATCCCATAACCCAAGTTATTTTTGAGTAATCTACAATAGTTAGACTTATTCCGCAGCATGTGTTGATTGAAAATATCAAAATGCATAATTTCTTAATGTTGTTTTACAAATTTGTAATCACCAAATTCACCCTCCTCTTTGATAATGGTTGCCATAACTAATAAGTGGTATCAAAGTTTCATGCTCTGTTGAAAGTTTAACCGCTTAGAGTTAAAGATCATTGTTTGTTGGCAACTATTGAAAGCTTTTCAATATGGAAGGTTTTGAAATTAATAAACCACCATTATTTGATGGTGTGCATTTTGTTTATTAGAAAGTTAGAATAGAATTTTATATGCAATCTATTGATCTAGATTTATGGGGAGCTTAATAGATTTACTTGCAAACCAAAACAAACTTAGAATGCCTATGACAAGAAATGCTTTTCTTTGAATATTAAAGCTATGCAAATTTTGAGAAGTGGTTTGAATAATGAAGCTTATACCAAAATTAAGAGTTCCTCTAATGCTAAAGATATATGGGATGCTCTTTGTAACACCCCGAAAATTATTTATTTTATCATTAATCATTATTTTATAATTTTTATAATTTTTAAAAATTTTTGTGAATTTTTTCAGAAACGTCAAATATTTTAATATATTTCTCATTTTGCGTGTACACTGAGCAGAGTCAGTGTAATACCCCAGAAATGATTTGTTTCATCATGAATAGTCATTTCTCAATATTCGTGATTTTTAGAGATTTTTTTGGAATTTTTCGAAAATGTTAAATATTTTAATATATTTCTCATTTTGCGTGCATGCTGAGCGGAGTTGAGATAACGAAATGTTTTCCCAGAGGCTAGTAAATCTGTCGATTAGGGATCTTACTAAACTCGAGGCTGGGCACAGTTTGTGATATTTACGTTTTTTGAGGTTTACCTGATAAATAAAATCACAGTACTGAAATTTTTTTCGATGAATAGTAAATACCATTTTTATTAATTGTAACCTTTGTTCAGTGGAAAATAATTCTAGCAGAGCAATTAATCATCTGTTCAAGAGTATTTAATTAAGGAGACAAGCTCACTTTGCACTTTATTGAGAAACGTGCGAAGCTTCTCAAGGAAGCTTCTAAGAAATTTCCTCCCAAGCTTCCCAAGGAAACTACTCACCCTCTCTCCTCTCTCCACACTCACAGCTCCTGCACCCTTAGGAGTACAAAATTGTGCTTCAATTTAATTAATCAAATCTATTCAAGTTTTCAAAAATCCTAAAAAGCTATCATCTTCATTTTCCTATGCACTTTCTCTCTTAACTTTATCTTTTTCAAGCTTTTTCTCCTCCTTCTCTCTACCCCAAGCTCACGGCCAGCCTCCATTTTTGCCTTCATCATCACAAAAATTCCAACCAACCCCATTTTCTTGATCCCCTCCATCATCTAACCACTTCTCTAGTTGGTGGTTCTTTGAAAAACCTTCATCTTCACCATTCTCTTCAAGCTTCAAGCTTAGGGTTTTTGGGTAAGCTTCTTGATTCTTCAATCTCTTTCACCCATTTTCGTTTTTATGATCTCCTTTGTGACCATCAATACCTTATTTTGCAAACATTTGTGTCATTTTGATGAGATTAAAATTTTAGGGTTCTTGGAGGTACTAAATCTGAAAATCCAAAGAGCTTTAAGGGAGTTCTTTGTTTGTTCTTCTCTTAGGTAAGAGGAAAACACTCTCCCTCAACCTCTATTAGTAGTAAGGAACTTTGTTTGTGATTAATTGTGAGAAAACCCTATTGAGGGTTATTCTTTATTTGCATGATTGGTATATTTACATGTCGTTTGTAATTTGTTTAAGCTATTGGATTGATTGGTTATGTATATTGATATATTTGAATGGATTGGAAGGCATGAAATGGAAGGAAATAATTTAGATTCCCTCTAGGATGGCTCACGATTTTGGGGGCCCAAAATTAGGGTTCTTGATGAACAATTGTAACAAGTGGATGACATAATTAATCAAGTGTACAATATGCAATTAATGGAATGAAAAATTTGGGAACTTAATTCCCTAGGGAGGCCACGGCCTTTAGGGCAATTCAGGGCTTGAGTATGCAACTTTAGGTAATCTTGGAACTCAAATAATCAAGTGATTAAATTATTGGCAATAGGATGGAAAATTAATAAATTGGAAGATTAGAAAAATAATTGGAGATTCATAAATTTGAAAGAACCAAGAATGGAATTTTTCATAAGACTTAGGGTAATTTAATTCGAGAAAGAACAAGAGTGTGTGAGACATTGACACTCTCAGAATAATTTTCTGAGTGTGTGTGCGAATAAATTACAATAGAAAATTTAAATTAACCAAGAGAATTCCTCTAGAGACTAACTTTGTAAGAAATGCTATATTTAAGTAAGAATTCATAATAAAATTTGATCATGTATTATTTCATTTAAATTTTGAAATTATGATATTGTGGGTCCATGTGAGTGACCAATGATGTGTTAATACTTACCTTAGCCAATTGTGGCATATTGTGGAAAAACATGTAATGATAAACATACATGATTATGCATTGAGTCGTCATGCACTGTGAAAGTCTGTTGGACTGTTGTTAAGGCCATGTTGCCTAGGAGATTGAACACACCTTTGTGCGGGTGCAAGTAGACTAGTGTAGGTCATACTGTTGACCTTGGGGCGTCGAAGGGTACCTCGTAATGGACAGTTGGTAGCTCTTCTGTCCGTAGGGCAAACCGATGTAAACGCACCGAGGATCCGGACTGAGACACTGTCCTATATCGTGATCTAGCATAGACTGTCTATACAATGCCTTGATGTGCACGTGGATAAACTGATGAGTTATAGCACTTTGGCCGCTGCAGCCGAGTTACAGACGTGTCTCCTGATCTTTCTCTCTGACTATTCGTGTCTAGCTCCCTGGAGTAGGATTTTGAATTTGTATGCATGTGCATAGTGAGTCCATGTATTATCTGGCATCTATTTATTATCATAATTGGAACTGCTGTATTACTACTGTATAACTTCCTGGAACTGCTTGGTTGTTTATTACTGCTATTCAATACTTATTATTATTCTTGCCGTTGAAATGCTATGTGGGCCCTTGGCGCCATTCTATTTCTTGCTACTATAATTGGTAATGATGGTAGGATGTCTTACCTCTTTCCTGTATTTTTATTATGTTCTATCTGTATGTGTGTCCCATCAAAGATGTCGATAAGGAGGGTGAAACTCCCAATTTCCCCAGCTTCTAGCCCATTTGCGATTAGCATCTACTGTGGATCATGGCGGCACGCTCATGCGAATTTCTAGGTGATGTGCATTTGACCTTCCTTGGAGGGCCAGATTGCTGGCACATCAACCTAAATTTTGACCTCTGTGTCTACCTGGGAGACGTGTCAATTTCTTTGGCTTGGAGACGCTATGAATCGCCGATCTTTACTTGCTGTGTCAGCTTACGCTTGGAGTTTTATCTGCCCATCTGAGAGATGTAGGGTGATCGCTATTACACCCCACAGGAGGATTCTTTTGATTCCACTACTCGAGCTCCGACTTGTAGCTCGGTGGCTCCGATGGAGGTTTCCTCGGATGAGGAAGATCCTGAGGAGGTCCCCGAGGAGGATCCCGACACGGTTCCTCCTCATCTCAGGGACTGATACTGTTGGTAGTTACTTATGGCTACCAGTGTTTTATTTTAGGGGCCTGATGTATCTTTATTTTGGCAGGCTGTATATTTCTAATATCTTGGGGGCATATATATATAAGTTTTGCTTTTTGTAAATCAGGCGCTGTAATAAAACAAGTTAATATAATGATATATATTATTGTACATGTATGTTGTATCGATATATGTTTTACTTCCATTTTGCTCTCCATTGTAATCATTGTTATTATGCCTTATCATCATTTTATTAATTATAACAAAAAAAAAATACTTGCTAATTTAATTACACGATTATAATCAAGTAAATTTACATTTATAATTAAAGAACCGGGTCTTAACTTATATTTTTATTTTCTGCATTGTAATTTGACAATGTGACGTTCCCTCCCAAAAAAGGGCATTACATTAAGTTGGTATTAGAGCCCCGGTTTGTGTTTCTTTGGGTCTTGTGATTGAGTCTGTCTTGTTTGTGCTATGTGAATCTCTGTGTTTGGTATTCCTAGTGTATACAACTGACTTTCCTTATGTTTTTAGTTAATCTGAATTGAGGAAGCAAGATGGCATGAAGAGAAGACATGGCAGCTGCTATAGAGGCTATGCAAAGGATGGCTGAGGTCATTGCGCAATAGATTGAGCGGGCTACTCAACAACAAGAAAGAGCTGCTCAACAGCTCGAAGCTACTGTTGATGCCCAAAACCTGGCGGAGTTTCGTCGCCACAATCCTCCCCAATTCAAAGGAGAGTTCAATCCGGACAAGGCTAGTCTATGGATCAAAGAGTTAGAGAAAGTCTTCCGAGGCATGAATTGCGCTGAGAATAAGAAGGTGACCTATGCTACCTTTATGTTGGTTGGCAATGCTGAGAACTGGTGGAACGGGGTGCAGAGAATGCTGGAAGCTAAAATTTGCGAGATCACTTAGGATTTATTCAAGGACAAATTCTTGGATAAGTATTTTCCTGCGAGCGCGAGGCACGCGAAGAAGGCAGAGTTTCTCAACCTAAGGCAAGGGAATATGACTATTAGTGAATATGCAGTGAGATTTGAAAACTTGTCACAGTTTTCAACGTACTTTCAGCACCAACTGAATGAAGCCTGGAAGTGTCGGAGGTTTACAGAAGGACTGAGGTATGAGGTGAAGAAGACTGTTATCACCTTGAAGATCAATGAGTTCTCGGAGCTGCTAGATACATGCTGTGAAGTAGAAGCTCTGGAGCAATCTAGAGATACAAGGAGTAGGAACTTTGGACCTACAAGGTTCCAAAGGGGCGGTGGCAACAGTTCTAACCGCTTCTAAAAGAAGCCCTATTCCTGACCGATGGGAAATCAGTAACAGACAGCGGGTGGAAGTTCTGGTGGAGGTTCTACTAGGAACCAGACTAGCCAAAATGTGGCGTATCCCTCCAAATGCCTGAAGTGTGGGAGAGATCATCTCACGAGGGATTGCACTATAAAGGGGATCATCTGCTTCAGATGTGGCAAGCCTGGCCACGTATCCTGAGACTGCAACCAAGCGAAGGCTAAACCTTCAGTCAATGCAACAAGGGCCAACAAACCGAAAGTAGGAGGACGGGTCTATACCATGAGCGGAGCTGAAGCCTCCGAGTCAGAAGACTTGATTCAAGGAGAGGGCACCATAGAAGGTAACCTTTTAACTATACTGTATGATTTTGGGGCAACCCATTCTTTCATATCATATGACTGTATGCAAAGACTTGGTCTACCAATGTCTACCTTACCTTTTGATTTAACTATTTCTACCCCCACTGATAAACTGGTAGTTACTACCAAAGTCTGTTTAAATTGTCCCTTGGTTGCTAAAGGTCAAATCTTTTCTATCGATTTGATCTGTTTACCCCTTTCTCAACTTGATATAATTTTAAGGATGGACTGGTTGTCTTCCAACTATATTCTATTAGATTGTTCAAGAAAAACCATAGTTTTCCCCGTGGATGAGGATTCTAGATACTTGACGGCTAACCAAGTTCAAGCTCCCTTGCAAGAAGGAACTCACGGATACATGCTACTGTCTTCTTTGAAAGTCAAGAGTGAGGTTGATGTGAACACAATTCTAGTGGTGAATGAGTTTCTTGAAGTCATTCTTGAGGATGTACCTAGTTTACCACCGGCGCGAGAAATAGAATTTGCTATTGACCTTGTACCGGGAGCTGGTCCTGTGTCTATAGCACCTTATAGGATGGCACCAACAGAATTAGCTGAGCTTAAGAAGCAGCTAGAGGAGCTTTTGGAAAAGCAATTCATCAGACAGAGTGTATCACCCTGGGGAGCACCAGTACTGCTAGTTCGAAAGAAGGACGGTTCATCAAGATTGTACGTGGACTACAGGCAGCTAAATAAAGTGACAATCAAGAATAAGTATCCACTCCTGAGAATTGATGACTTAATAGACCAACTGAAGGGAGCAATGGTGTTTTCGAAGATCGATCTGCGATCTGGGTATCATCAGATACGAGTGAAAACGGAGGATATACCTAAGACTGCTTTTTGTACCCGATACGGCCATTCCGAATACCTCGTGATGCCGTTTGGCGTGACAAATACACCAGCTATCTTTATGGACTACATGAACCGAATCTTTTGTCCTTACTTGGACAAATTCGTTGTGGTCTTCATTGATGACATTCTGGTATACTCTCAAAATCAGGAGGACCATGCTGAACACCTCAGTATAGTTCTCCAGAATCTGAAGGAGAAAGAACTATATGCCAAACTGTCAAAATGTGAATTTTGGCTAGAGGAAGTTAAATTTTTGGGTCATGTAATCTTGAAGGATGGGATTGCAGTGGATCCATCAAAAGTGGAGGCATTGCTACAATGGGAAAGGCCAAAGTCAATGACGGAGATTTGTAGCTTCGTGGGATTGGCTAGATATTACCGGAGGTTCATCGAGGGATTCTCCAAGATTGTAGGACCTCTTACTCAACTCACAAGAAAGAACCAAGCTTTTGAGTGGACCGACAGCTGTGAATAGAGTTTCCAAGAGTTGAAGAGATAGCTGACTACCTCGCCAGTGTTAGCGCTACCTGATCCGAATGAGCCCTTCGAGGTGTACTATGACGCTTCATACCAAGGACTAGGATCTGTGCTTATGCAACATAAAAGAGTAGTGGCTTATGCTTCAAGGCAATTGCGAGTGCATGAGAAGAATTACTCGACGCACGACTTGGAGTTAGCAGCTGTGGTTTTCGCTCTGAAGATATGGAGGCATTTTCTCTACAAAGCGACGTTCAACATCTTTAGTGATCACAAAAGCTTGAAATATTTGTATGATCAGAAGGAGTTGAACATGAGGCAGCGAAGGTGGTTGGAGATCTTGAAAGACTATGCTTTCTAACTTCTGTATCACCCCGGCAAGGCCAACGTCGTGGCAGACGCCCTGAGTAGGAAGATGATCAGTGTCTCTGCCCTGATGATTAAGGAGAAAGATCTGATAGAGCAGTTCAGAGATGTATGGTCTTTTGTGGAGTTAGAACCAGGACAGATCTGTATGAATATGGTTACCATCTCAAGCGAGCTAATGGATGACATACGGAAAAAGCAGAAGGTCGACAAGTTCTTGCAAGAAGTGAGAGAGCTAATAAAGCAAGGCAACAAAATAATATTTACAGAAGGAATAGATAGAATTCTGAGATTCCGAGGTAGAGTCTGTATTCCCCGTGACCAAGAACTTAGAGAGCATATTATCGATCATGCTTACACAAGTCAGCTGAATATGCATCTGGGCATAACAAAAATGTACCAAGATTTGAAGAAGTTGTTTTGGTGGCATGGAATGAAGAGTGACATCACTAGACGTGTATCAACTTGTCTGGTTTGTCAGAAAGCTAAAGTGGAACATCAAAGACCAGCGGGATTGCTGTAACCATTGTCTATTCCTGAATGGAAGTGGGACAACCTTGTAATGGATTTCGTAGTAGGTTTGCCAAGGACAAGAAAAGGACATGACTCGATTTGGGTAATTGTGGATCGACTCACGAAATCAGCGCATTTCCTCACGATCAACATAAGGTACAAACTGGAGAAACTTACCCAGCTATACATTGGAGAAATTGTTAGACTGCACGGTGTGCCTATAAGTATTGTGTTGGATAGGGATTTGAGATTTACTTCAAAGTTCTGGCAGAGTCTACAGGAAGCATTAGGGACAAAGTTACGTATAAGTTTTGCTTATCACCCATAAACCGATGGCCAATCGGAGAGGACAATCCAATCATTGGAAGATTTGCTTAGAGCTTGTACCATAGAACAGACTGAAAGTTGGGATGACGTTCTACTGTTGATAGAATTCACCTACAACAACAGTTATCACTCAAGCATAGGGATGGCACCCTATGAGGCTCTGTATGGACGGCGGTGTCGGATACCTCTATGTTGGTACCAAGATGGCGAGCGCCTCACTATTGGACCAGATGTTATACAGCAGACGACCGAGAAGGTTAAGATGATTTAAGAGAAGATGAGGACGGCTCAGAGCTGACAAAAGAGTTATACAGACAAAAGAAGAAAGCCTCTTGAGTTTGAGGAATGCGAGCATGTATTTTTGAAAGTCACACCTACGACTGGGGTAGGCCGGGCCTTGAAATCTAGAAAACTTACTCCAAAATTTCCTGGACCATACCAGATTATTCGCTGAGTAGGTCCAGTAGCCTATCAAATAGCCTTACCTCCTTTCCTTTCAAACATTCACAATGTCTTCCATGTGTTACAACTGCAAAAATACCTTCCTGACCCAAGTCATATCATAGCACCAGATACAGTACTATTAAAAGAAAACTTAACCTATGAGGCACATCCTGTAAGAATTGAGGATAGAAGGATAAAGCAACTAAGAGGTAAGGAGATCTCATTGGTAAAGGTAATCTAAAACGAAATAACTGAAGATGCAACTTAGGAGTTGGAAGACAAAATGAAGGAGCAATACCCACAACTATTCTAAGGTATGAAAATTTCGAGCACAAAATTTCTTTTTAAAATGGGAGAGTTGTAACACCCCGAAAATTATTTATTTTATCATTAATTATTATTTTATAATATTTATAATTTTTGAGAATTTTATGGATTTTTTTCGAAAATGTTAAATATTTTAATATATTTTCATTTTACGTGCACACTGAGCAGAGTCAGTGTAACACCCCGGAAATGATTTGTTTCATTATGAATAGTCATTTCCCAATATTCGTGATTTTTAGAGATTTTTCTGGAATTTTATGGAAATATTGAATATTTTAATATATTTCTCATTTTGCGTGTACGCTAAGCTGAGCTGGGATAACGAAATGTTTTCCCTGAGATTGGTAAACCTTGAACTGTCGACCTGTCGACGGGGGATCTTACTAAATCTGAGGCCGCGCACAATTTGCAAGGTTTGCGTTTTTCGAAATTTTACTTGATAAATAAAATCACAGTACCAAATTTTTTTTCGATGAATAGTAAATACCATTTTTATTAACTGTAACCTTTGTTCACTGGAAAATAATTCTAGCAGAGCAATTAATCATCTGTTCAAGAGTATTTAATTAAGGAGATAAGCTCACTTTGTACTTTATTGAGAAACGTGTGAAGCTTCTCAATGAAGCTTCTAGGAAATTTCCTCCCAAGCTTCCTAAGGAAGCTACTCACCCCTCTCTCCTCTCTCCACACTCACGGCTGCTGCACCCTTGAGAGTACCAAATTGTGCTTCAATTTAATTAATCAAATCTATTCAAGTTTTCAAAAATCATAAAAAGCTATCATCTTCATTTTGCTATGCACTTTCTCTCTCTACCTTCATCTTTTTCAAGTTTTTTCTCCTCCTTCTCTCTACCCCAAGCTCACAGTCAGCCTTCCATTTTTGCCTCCATCATCACAAAAATTCCAACCAACCCCATTTTCTTGATCCCCTCCATCATCTAAACACTTCTCTAGTTGGTGTTTCTTTGAAAAACCTTCATCTTCACCATTTTCTTCAAGCTTCAAGCTTAGGATTTTTGGGTAAACTTCTTGATTCTTCAATCTCTTTCACCCATTTTCGTTTTTATGGTCTCCTTTGTGACCATCAATACCTTATTTTTCAAGTATTGGTGCCATTTTGATGAGATTGAAATTTTAGGGTTCTTGGAGGTACCAAATCTGAAAATCCAAAGAGCTTCAAGGGAGTTCTTTGTTTGTTATTCTCTTAAGTAAGAGGAAGACACTCCCCCTCAACCTCTATTAGTAGTAAGGAACCTTATTTGTGATTGATTGTGAGAAAACTCTATTGAGGGTTATTCTTTGCTTGCATGACTGGTATATTTACATGTCATTTGTAATTTGTTTAAGCTATTGGATTGATTGGTTATGTATATTGATATATTTGAATGGATTGGAAGGCATGAAATGGAAGGAAATAATTTGGATTCCCTCTAGGATGGCTCACGGTTTTGCGGGCCCAAAATTAGGGTTCTTGATGAACAATTGTAACAAGTGGATAACATAATTAATCAAGTGTACAATGTGCAATTAATGGAATGAAAAATTTGGGAACTTAATTCCCTCAGGGAGGCCACAACCTCTAGGGCCATTTAGGGCTTGAATATGCAACTTTAGGTAATCTTGGAGCTCAAATAATCAAGTGATTAAATTATTGGCAATAGGATGAAAAATTAATAAATTGGAAGATTAGAAAAATAATTGGAGATTCATAAATTTGAAAGAACCAAGAATGGAATTTTTCATAAGACTTAGGGTAATTTAATTCGAGAAAGAACAAGAGTGTGTGAGACATTGAGACTCTCAGAATAATTTTTTGAGTGTGTATGTGTGAATAAATTACAATAGAAAATTTAAATTAACCAAGAGAATTCCTCTAGAGACTAACTTTGTAAGAAATGCTATATCTAAGTAAGAATTCATAATAAACTTTGATCATGTATTATTTCATTTAAATTTCGATATTATGATATTGTGGGTTCATGTGAGTGACCAATGATGTGTTAATACTTACCTTGGCCAATTGTGGCATATTGTGGAAAAGCATGTGATGATAAACATACATGATTATGCATTGAGTAGTCATGCACTGTGAAAGTTCATTGGACTGTTGTTAAGGCCATGTTGCCTAGGAGATTGAACACACCTTTATGCGGGTGCGAGTAGACTAGTATAGGTCATACTATTGACCTTAGGGGCGTCGGAGTGCGGGTACCTCGCAATGGACAGTTGGTAGCTCTTCTGTCTGTGAGGCAAACCGATGCAAATGCACCGACGATCCAGACTGAGACACTGTCCTATATCGTGATCTAGCGTAGACCGTCTGTATAATGCTTTGATGTGCACGTGGATAAACTGATGAGTTATAGTACTTTGGCCGCGGCAGCCGAGTTGCAGATGTGTCTCCTGATCTTTCTCTCCGTCTGTTCGTGTTAGCTCTATGGAGTAGGATTTTGACTTTATATGCATGTGCATAGTGAGTCCATGTATTATCTGACATCTATTTATTATCATAATTGGAACTGCTGTATTACTGCTATATAACTTCCTGGAACTGCTTGGTTGTTTATTACTACTATTCAATGCTTATTATTATTCTTGCCATTGAAATGCTATGTGGGCGCTTGGCGCCGTTCTGTTTCTTGCTGCTATAATTGGTAATGATGGTAGGATGTCTTATCTCTTTCTTGTATTTCTATTATGTTCTATATGTATGTGTGTTCCATCGAAGACGTCGGCAAAGAGGGTGAAGCTCATGATTTCCCCAGCTTCTGGCCCATCGCGATTAGCATCTACTATGGATCATGGCAGCACGCTCACGCAGATTTCTAGGTGATGTGCGTTTGACCTTCCTTGGAGGGCCAGACTGCTGGCACATCAACCTAAATTTCGACTGCTGTGTCTACCTAGGAGACGTGTCGATTTCTTTGGCTTGGAGATGCCATGAACTGCCGATCTTTACTTGTTGTGTCAGCTTACGCTTGGAGTTTTATTTGCCCATCCGAGAGATATGGGGCGATCGCTATTACATCAACCTAAATTTCGACTGTTGTGTCTACCTGGGAGACATGTTGATTTCTTTGGCTTGGAGATGCCATGAACTGTCGATCTTTACTTGCTGTGTCAGCTTATGCTTAGAGTTTTATCTGCCCATCCGAGAGATGTGGGGTGATCGCTATTACACCCCATAGGAGGATTCTTTTGATTTCACTACTCGAGCTCCGGCTTGTAACTCGGTGGCTCCAATGGAGGTTTCCTCGGATGAGGAAGATCTTGAGGAGGTCCCCGAGGAGGATCCCGACATGGTTCCTCCTCATCTCAGGGATTGATACTGTTGGTAGCTACTGATGGCTACCGATATTTTATTTTGGGGGCCTGATGTGTCTTTATTTTGGTGGGCTGTATATTTATGATATCTTGGGGGTATATGTGTATAAGTTTTGCTTTTTGTAAATCAAGCGCTGTAATCAAATAAGTTAATATAATGATATATATTATTGTACATGTATGTTGTATCGATGTATGTTTTACTTCCATTTTGCTCTCCATTGTAATCATTGTTATCATGCCTTATCATCATTTTATTAATTATAACAAAAAAAAATACTCACTAATTTAATTACACAATTATAATAAAGTAAATTTACATTTATAATTAAAGAACCAGGTCTTAACTTATATTTTTATTTTTCGCATTGTAATTTGACAATGTGACGTTCCCTCCCAAAAAGGGGTGTTACACTCTTGATGCTATCTATCTTGCTAATAATAATTTTTTGCATAAAGTTGTATATAGAGAGTAAGAAGAGTAAAAGTCATTGAAAGAATCTTGTATATCCTCAAAATGATATTCAGTTTGAAGAGGTGGCAAAACAAAACCAAATGGTATATACTCTTGAAGCTTTGATAGGAAAGAATAAGAATGATGATTCTCATGAAGAGTCATTGATGCAAGAAATTGAGACAACCTCCCACTTGACTCCAAAGAACTTTGAGCTAACTGATGCTTATCTTGATTATGGCCCTTCCTATGATAAGCTACAATGTGCATATGATGAATTATATGATGACTTGATATTTTTAGAAAAGAAAAACTTATCTTGTTTGGAAAACATTTCCTCCATTGAAAATGAAATTGAAACTTTGAAAAATGAATATGTTTTTCTTGATGAGAAAATGTCTTTAAAATGTAAAACCTCAACTTCTTATGAAAGTGCATTGATTTAGAAAATCAAGTTGGGGACTTATCTTTCAAATTTGTCAAAGTTAATGATTCTAATTTCTTACATTCCATACTTGTTAATGAGAATAAAATTAGTGTTACTCCATATGAAAATTCAAGCAAGGATTATGGCAAAAATAGTTTAGAATATAAAAACAACAAAATGCTTAAGTTTTGCAAAAATGATCTTCAAAGGATCAAGCCATCATTAAATTCAATTGTTTACAATTTTTGTGGTCATCTATGATATATTTCTCATTTACGCAATTATAGAAGAAATCATTATATGAGAAATAGTATGGTATGAGTTTCTTAAGATCTTAAAGGCCCTAGTACTAACATTCAAGAACCCAATATGAAGTGGGTACCAAAATGTCCTCCTAGTATTTCAACTATGCAAAAAATTTCTCAAAATGATGGACTAATTGGTCAAAGGAAAGAGGAATCATCAAGGAGAATGCTTCCAAAGCTCAATGGTAGAAATTTTGGTCAAAGAAGGAAGAAGACTTCAATCAAAGATTCTCAAGTACAAAATGTAGAACTTGTAATGTTCAAGACTCCAAAAGAGAAGCAATGGGTAAGAAAAAGTATTTCCTTGATTACCAAGGCCAAGGTATCAAAAGTTTTTACCTCTTATACACATTCACTTAAAAAAATAATAAATATGAGGTATATTCCTTGTATGCCTTAGGTAAATGATATAATCATGTGTACTTAGTAAAAGTTAAATATTATATACAGCACATGACTATGTTCTTTCTTGTTACACTCTTTGGTTATTATTTTGCATATTTCTTGATCATAAGGTATTCTATGACTATGTATGCTTTCTATACTTTGAATTATCTATATATCATGAAAGTAAGCATGCTATTAGCTATGTGCTTCATGTCAATTATTATTTAACTTATTGTGCTCAATTTAAATACTATAAAAAATTAATCTTTAAAATAGCATAATGGATTAATAATAAAAAATTAACACACAAGGACCTAAGAAAATTTGGGTACCAAAAGTCAAAATTTGAAGTGTGTTGTAGGTATGCTTGAAGGCCAAGAGCTGACTTTGGCATCTAAAAAGTGGCTACTCCAAGCACAAGGACCAAAAATAATTCCAAACTCTATTCCTTATCTCCATGAAGCTTGGACTTGCAATATTTGGATAAGTGGAGAATTGTGTTATGCTTTTCTAGCTTTAAATCTTGGAAATATCTGTATATATCTTGAATATGCTAGACAAGTATGCTCCTTATCTGAAATGGCATGTTTGATGGTAATGTCCTTGAGCCTAAGTTTGTGATCACTCATGACTTAAAATGAGTGTTCATGTTAGACTTCTTTTGTCTTGGTTTTATCCTTTTCTAACATGATCCTTGATTGATTTAAAATGCATGTATATTTCATAATCCTTTGTGATCATTACTTTCTGTTTGTTTTTTTTTTTTGGCATGCATGATTGAATTTCTTGGTTGTCATGAATGCTTGTTAAAATGAGTGCTTAATTATTCCTTGAATGTGTTTAATCTTTGGACTTATTAGCTTTAACTTGTTAATGCTGTTTTGATACATTTATTTGAATAGAAAGGTTGATAATCACATATTTTACAGATTAATAAACCCTTATTTTTAGTTATTTACACTCTCCATGTACATAATTGATTAAGTTTGGTTATGTTTTGTAAATTTGGACTCAAATTGAACTTAATTGATTTTTTCAGCAAGATTTATGTCTTACACTATCTCTGTATTTTGGCCATATCTTGAGTTTAGATGTCTAATAATTATGTATCTTACCTTGTAGGAAAGATAAGAAAGAGCTCTACACCTTTCATACTCTAGGTGAAAATCGGACATCTAGTGGAACTAATTGGGCTTGGAAGTTAAAATACGGGTTTTGTGATTGGAATCTTAACAGTGTGCAGTAATCAGAGTATAGCTCGGGCTGTAAGAATTGAATTAGGCTGAAATTTTAGCATCTGTAATTAAGACCTATATCTACAACTTTCATAAAGAACACAAGACTCAATTTGAATTGCTTAAAGGTCATATTGGGCTTGCAAGTCAGAATAGAAGAGTTGTAGTTGGGCCTGAGTAGTGTGAAGTAATTAGACCATATCTTAAGTTGTAGGAATGCTTTCGGGCTCAAACAAATGGCATTTGAAAGCTAAGATCCAGGCCTACAACTTTCATGAAGACCACTTGGTAATAAATATAACACCCCAAAAATTATTCATTTTATCATTAATCATCATTTTATAATATTTATAATTGTTTAGAATTTCGGTAGATTTTTCCAGAAACGTCAAATATTTTAATATATTCTTCATTTCATGTCCGCACTGAGCAGAGTCAGTGAAACGCCCTGAAAAATTGTTTATTTCATGACAAATATCCATGTTCTAATATTTGTAATTTTTAGGAATTTTTATGGATTTTTCTGGAAACATCGAATATTTTAGTATATTTCTTATTTTACGTGTGCACTGAGCGGAGCTGGGATAACGAAATGTTTTTCCTAAGGCTGGTAAACCTTGGACTGTCGACATGTCAATGGAGGATCTTACTAAACCCGAGGTTGGGCACAATTTGCGAGGTTTGTGTTTTTCGAGATTTTATCTAATAAATAAAATCACTGTACCGAAATTTTTTTTGATGAATAGTAAATACCATTTTCATCAATTGTAACTTTTGTTCACTGAAAAATAATTCTAGCAGAGTAATTAATCATCTGTTCTAGAGCATTTAACTAAGGAGACAGTCCTTACTTTTCACTTTATCGAGAAACGTGCGAAGCTTCTCAAGGAAGCCTCAAGGAAGCTTCTAGGAAATTTCCTCCCAAGCTTCCGAAGGAAGCCACTCACTCCCTCTCTCCTCTCTCAACTACACAGTTGCACCCTTTTTGGAGCCAAAAGAATTGTGCTTCATTTAATTAATCCAATCTAAACTAATTTCAAAATTCAAAAGCTATCACTTTTATTTTTCTATTCACTTCTCTCTCTACCTTCATCTTCCTTTCATTATTTTCTCCTCCCTCTCACTAGAAGCCACATGGCCAGCCCTCCATTTTTACCTCATCCATCACAAAAATTTTAACTAACCCCATTTGCTTAATCACCTCCATCATCTAAACACTTCTCTAGTTGGTGATTCTTTGAAAAACCTTCATCTTCACCATTTTCTTCAAGCTTCAACCTTAGGATTTTTGGGTAAGCTTCTTGATTCTTCATTCTCTTTTACCTATTTTCATTTTTATGGTCTCCTTTGTGACCATCTATACCTTATTTTTCAAGCATTGGTGTCATTTTGATGAGATTAAAATTTTAGGGTTCTTGGAGGTACCAAATCCAAAAATTGCAAGGAGCTTAAAGGGATTCTCTTGTTTTCTTCTCTTAGGTAAGAGGAAGACATTCCTCCTCAACCTCTATTAGTGGTAAGCAACCTTGTCTTGTGATTGATTATGAGAAAACCCTATTAAGGGTTATTCTTTGTCTGCATGATTGGTATGATTACATGTTGTATTTAATTTGTTTAAGATATTTGATTGATTGGTTATGTATATTGACATATTTGAATAGATTGGAAAGCATGAAATGGAAGGAAATAATTTAGATTTCCTTTAGGATAGCTCACGGTTTTGGGGGCCTAAAATTAGGGTTCTTGATGAACAATTGTAACAAGTGGAAGACATAATTAATTAAGTGTACAATATGTAATTAATGGAATGAAAAATTTGGGAACTTAATCCCCTAAGAAGGCCACAGCCTCTAGGGCCATTTAGGGCTTGATTATGCAACCTTAGGTAATCTTGGAACTTAAATAAACAAGTGATTAAATTATTGGTAAAAGGATGAAAAATTAGCAAATTGGAAGATTAGAAAATAAATTAGGATTCATAAATTTGAAAGAACCAAGAATGAGATCTATCATAAGTCTTAGGGTAAATTTTAATTAAAGAAAGAATAAAAGAGTATGAGACTTTGAAACCCTTAGAGTAATTTTCTAAGTGTAAGTGTGTGAATAAATTACAATAGAAAATTTCCCTAGAGACTAACTTTGTAAGACATGCTACATTTAAGTGAGAATTCATAATAAAACTTGAACATGTATTATTTCATTTAAATTTTGATATTATGATATTGTGGGTCCATGTGATTGACCAATGATGTGTTAATACTTGCCTTGGCCAATTGTGGCATATTGTGGAAAAGTATGTGATGATAAACATACATGATTATGCATTGAGTCATCATGCATTGTGAAAGTTCGTTGGACTGTTATTAAGGCCAAGTTGCCTAGAAGATTGAACACACCTTTGTGCGGGTGCGAGTAGACTAGTGTGGGTCATTCTGTTGACCTTGGGGGCGTTGAGGCGCGAGTGTCTCACAGTGGACAGTTGGTAGCCCCAATGGGCCGTGAGATAAACCGATACGAACACACCGATGATCCAGACGTGACACTGTCCTATATCGTGATCTAGCGTAGACTATCTGTACAATGCCTTGATGTGCACGTGGATAAACTGATGAGTTATAGCCCTTTGGCCGTGGCAGCCGAGTTGCAGACGTGTCTCCTGATCTTTCTCTCCGACTGTTTGTGTCTAGCTCCATGGAGTAGAATTTTGGACTTTGTTTGCATGTGCATAGTGAGTCCATGTATTATCTGGCATCTATTTACTGTTATAATTGAAACTGTTATATTACTAATATATATAACTGCTTAGAACTGCTTGGTTGTCTATTACTACTATTTAATGCTTATTATTATTATTACTATTGAAATGCTATATGGGCGCTTTGTGCCGTTTTGTTTCTTGCTACTATAACTGGTAATGATGGTAGGATGTCTTACCTCTTTTTTGTGTTTCTATTATTTTTGTCTGTTTATAACTGTGTTCCATCGAAGACGTCGACAAGTAGGGTGAAGCTCCCGAATTCCCCAGCTTCTGGCCCGATCGCAACTAATACATACGGTGGGATCATGGCGGCACGCCTGTGCGGATTTCAAGGTTATATACGTTTGACTTTCCTCAATGGGACAGACTACTCGTACATCAACCTAAACTCTGAACGTTTCATCTATGAGGGAGAGGTGTCAGTTTCGTTAGCTTGGGGGCATCATGATCCACCTATCTTCACAGGTAGCGTCAGTGTGTGTTTGGAGTTCTACTTGCCCATCCAGGAGATGTGGGGTGATCGCTATTACACCCCACAGGAGGATTCTTTTGTTTCCACTGCTCAGGCCCTGGCCTGTAATTCAGTAGCTCCTATGTGGGTCTCTTCTGATGAGGAAGACCCTGAGGAGGATCCTGACACGATTCCTCCCCATCTCAGGGATTGATATGGTTGGTAGCTACTGATGGCTACCAGTGTTTTATTTTGGGGGCCTGATGTGTCTTTATTTTGGTGGACTATATATTTCTGATATCTTGGGGGCATATATGTATGATTCTTTGGGTAGGTATAATTTTGTGTTTTGTACATCGAGCTTGTAATTAAACAGATATAATATATTTATATATATATATGAATATGCAATGTTGATCAAATGTATGCCTTACTTCTGTCTTGCCCTTTTATGCCATTTATGTTCCGTCACTATATTTTATTAATTATAAGGAAAAAAATGGTCACCATTTTACTTATGCAACTTTAATCAGACAAATGAAATTAAAACGAGAATAAGAACCGAGTCTTAACTTCATTTTTATTTTCTGCATTGTAAATGACAATGTGACGTCCCTTCCCAAAAAGGGGTGTTACATTAAGTTGGTATCAGAGCCCCGATTTATGTTTCTTTGGGTCTTGTGATTGAGTCTATCTTGTTTGTGCTGTGTGAATCTCTGTGTTGGTATTCCTAGTGGATACAACTGACTTTCCTTGTGTTTTTCAGCTAATCTGAAATTGAGGAAGTAAGATGGCACAACGCGGAGACATGGCAGTTGCTATAGAAGCGATGCAAAGGATGGCTGAAGCCATAGCGCAACAAACTGAATGAGCTACTCAGCAGTAAGAGAGAGTTACTCAATAACAAGAAAGAGCTGCTCAACAACTCGAAGCTACTGTTGACGCTCAGAACTTGGCGGAGTTTCGTCGCCATAATCCTCCGCAATTCAAAGGAGAGTTCGATCAGGACAAAGCTAGTTTATGGATCAAAGAGTTAGAGAAAGTCTTCCGAGGCATGAATTGCACCGAGAAGAAGAAGGTGACTTATGCTACCTTTATGTTGGTTGGCAATGCTGAGAACTGGTGGAATGGGGTGCAGAGAATGCTAGAGGCTGAAAATCACGAGATCACTTGGGATTTATTCAAGGACAAATTCTTGGATAAGTATTTTCCTGCCAGCATGAGACACGAGAAGGAGACAGACTTTCTTAACCTAAGATAGGGAAACATGACTGTTAGTGAGTATACAATGAGATTTGAAAACTTGTCGCAGTTTTCAACGTACTTTCAGCACTAACCGAACGAAGCCTAGAAGTGTCAGAAGTTTACCGAAGGATTGAGATACGATGTGAAAAAATCTGTTATCACGCTGAAAATCAATGAGTTCTCAGAGCTGCTTGATACGTGTTACGAAGTGGAAGCCCTGGAGTAATCTAGAGATACAAGGAGCAGGAACTTTGGACCTACAAGGTTCCAAAGGGGCGGTGGCAACAGTTCTAACCACTTCCAAAAGAAGCCTTATTCCCGACCAACAAGAAACCATCAACAGACAGTGGGTGGAAATTCTGGTGGAGGTTCTACTGGGAACCGGACTGGCCAAAATGTGGCATATCCCTCAAAATGCTTGAAGTGTGGGAAAGATCATCTCACGAGGGACTGCACTATAAAGGGGATCATCTGCTTCAGATGTGGCAAGCCTGGTCGCGTATCCTGAGATTGCAATCAAGTAAAGGTTGAACCTTCAGTCAATGCTGCGAGGGCCAACAAACCGAAAGCAGGAGGACGGGTCTATACCATGAGCAGAGCTGAAGCCTCCGAGTCAGAAGACTTGATTCAAGGAAAAGGCATCATAGAAAGTAACCTTTTGACTGTACTGTATGATTTTGGGGCAACCCATTATTTCATATCATATTACTGTGTGCAAAGACTTGGTCTACCTGTGTCATCCTTACTTTTTGATTTGACTGTTTCTACCCCCACTGATAAACCGATAGTTACTACCAAAGTCTATTTAGATTGTCCCTTGGTTGTTGAAGTTCGAATCTTTTCTGTCGATTTGATCTGTTTGCCTCTTTCCCAGCTAGATATAATTTTAGGGATGGACTGTTGTCTTCCAACCATGTTCTATTAGATTGTTCAAGAAAAATCATAGTTTTCCCTATGGATGAGGATTCTAGATACTTGACAGCTAACTAAGTTCAAGCTCTCTTGAAAGAAGGAGCTCAAGGATACATGCTACTATCTTCTTTGAAAGTCGAGAGTGAGGTTGATGTTAACACAATTCTAGTGGTGAATAAATTTCCTGAAGTCTTTCTTGAGGATGTGCTTGGTTTACCACCTTTGTGAGAAATATAATTTGCTATTGACCTTGTATCGGGAGCTGGTCCCGTGTCTATAGCACCTTATAGGATGGTACTAACAGAATTAGCTGAGCTTAAGAGGCAGTTAGAGGAGCTTTTGGAAAAGTAATTCGTCAGACTGAGTGTATCACCTTGGGGAGCACCAGCACTGCTAGTTCGAAAGAAGGACGGTTCATCAAGGTTATGCGTGGACTACAGACAGCTAAATAAAGTGACCATCAAGAATAAATATCCACTCCCAAGAATTGATGACTTAATGGACCAACTGAAGGGAGCAGCGGTGTTTTCAAAAATCGACCTGCGATCTGGGTATCATCAGATATAAGTGAAGATGGAGGATATACCAAAGACTGCTTTTCGTACCCGATACGGCCATTACGAGTATCTCATGATGCCGTTTGGCATGACAAATGCGCCTGCTATCTTCATGGACTACATGAACAGGATCTTTTGTCCTTACTTAGATAGGTTTGTTGTTGTCTTCATCGATGACATCCTGATCTATTCTCAAAATCAGGAGGATCATGCTGAACACATCAGTATAGTTCTCCAGATTTTGAAGGAGAAAGAACTGCATGCCAAACTATCAAAATGTGAATTTTGACTGGAAGAAGTTAAGTTTTTGGGTCACGTAATCTTGAAGGAAGGGATTGCGGTGGATCCATCGAAAGTGGAGGCAGTGCTACAATAGGAAAGGCCTAAGTCGGTAACGGAGATTCGTAGCTTCGTGGGTTTGGCCGGTTATTACCGGAGGTTCATTGAGGGATTCTCCAAAATTGCAGGACCTCTCACCCAACTCACAAGGAAGAACCAAGATTTTGAGTGGACTGACAGCTGTGAACAGAGTTTTCAAGAGTTGAAGAATTGACTAACTACCTCTCTAGTCTTAGTGCTACCTGATCCGAATGAGCCCTTTGAGGTGTACTGTTACACTTCATGCCAAGGACTAGGATCTGTGCTTATGCAACATGGAAGAGTGGTGGCTTATGCTTCAAGGCAATTGTGAGTGCATGAGAAGAATTACCAGACGCATGACTTAGAGTTTGTGGCTGTGGTTTTCGCTCTGAAGATATGGAGGCATTTTCTCTATGGAGCGACATTCAACATCTTTAGCGATCACAAAAGCTTGAAATATTTGTATGATCAGAAGGAGTTGAACATGAGGCAGCGGAGGTGGCTGGAGTTCCTGAAAGACTACAATTTCTAATTTCTGTATCACCCCGGCAAGGCAAACGTCATGGCAGATGCCTTGAGCAGGAAGATGATCAGTGTCTCTACCCTGATGATTAAGGAAAAGGATCTAGTAGAGCAGTTTTGAGATGTATGGTCTTTTGTGGAATTAGAACTAGGAAAGATATGCATGAACATGGTCACCATCTCAAGTGAGCTGATGGAGGACATACGAGAAAAATAGAAAGTTGACAAGTTCTTACAAGAAGTGAGAGAGCAAATGAAGCAAGGCAACAAAACAGCATTTGCGGAAGGAACTGACGAAATTCTGAGATTCCGAGGTAGAGTTTGTATTCCCCGTGACCAAGAGCTTAGAGAGTATATTATCGATCATGCTCACACAAGTCAGCTGAATATGCATCTGGGCATAACAAAAATGTATCATGACTTGAAGAAGTTGTTTGGGTGGCATGGAATGAAGAGTGACGTCACTAAACATGTATCGACTTGTTTGGTCTGTCAGAAAGCTAAAGTAGAACATCAAACACCAACAGGATTGCTGCAACCATTGTCTATTCCTGAATGGAAGTGGAACAGCATTGCAATGGATTTTGTAGTGGGTTTGCCAAGGACAAGAACAGGTCATGACTCGATTTGGGTAATTGTGGATCGACTCACGAAATCAGCTCATTTTCTCCTGATCAACATAAGGTACAAACTGGAGAAACTGACCCAGCTGTACATTGAAGAAATTGTTAGACTGCACGGTGTGCCTACAAGTATTGTATCGGATAGGGATCCGAGATTTACTTCAAAGTTCTGGCAGAGTCTACAAGAAGCATTAGGGACAAAGTTACGTCTAAGTTCTACTTATCACCCATAAACTGATGGCCAATTGGAGAGGACAATCCAATCATTAGAAGATCTGCTTAGAGCTTGCACCATAGAATAGACTGGAAGTTGGGATGACGTTCTACCATTGATAAAATTCACCTACAACAGCAGTTATCACTCAAGCATAGAGATGGCACCCTATGAAGCTCTACATGGACGGCAGTGTCAAACGCCTTTATGTTGGTACCAAGATGGCGAAAGCCTCACTATTGGACCAGATGTTATACATCAGATGATTAAGAAGGTTAAGATGATTCAGGAGAAGATGAGGATGGCTTAGAGTCGACAAAAGTGCTATGCTGACAAAAGAAGGAAACTTCTTGAGTTTGAGGAAGGCGAGCATGTATTTCTGAAAGTCACACCTACGACTGGGGTAGGCCGGGCCTTGAAATCTAGAAAACTCACTCCAAAATTTCTTGGACCATACCAGATTATTCGCTGAGTAGGTCCAGTAGCCTATCAAATAGCCTTACCCCTTTTCCTTTCAAACATTCACAATGTCTTCCATGTGTCACAACTGTGAAAATACCTTCCTGACCTAAGTCATGTCATAGCACCAGATACAGTACAATTAAAAAAGAACTTAACCTATGAGGCACCTCCTATAAGAATTGAGGATAGAAGAATAAAGCAACTAAGAGGCAAGGAGATCTCATTGGTGAAGGTAATCTGGAACGAAATAACTGGAGATGCAACATGGGAGCTGGAAGACAAAATGAAGGAGCAACACCCATAACTATTCTAAGGTATGAAAATTTCGAGGACGAAAATTTTTTTTAGAAAGGGAGAGTTGTAATACCCCGAAAATTATTCATTTTATCATTAATCATCATTTTATAATATTTATAATTTCAGAAATTTCGGTGGATTTTTTCGGAAACGTTGAATATTTTAATATATTCTTCATTTTGCATGTACACTGAGCAGAGTCAGTGAAACGCCCTGGAAAATTGTTTATTTCATGACAAATATCCATTTTCTAATATTTATGATTTTTAAGAATTTTTGTGGATTTTTTGGAAACGTCGAATATTTTAGTATATTCCTCATTTTGCGTGTGCGCTGAGCGGAGTCGGGATAACAAAATGTTTTCCCTGATGCTGGTAAACCTTGGACTGTCGACGTGTCGATGGGGGATCTTACTAAACCTGAGGTCGGGCACAGTTTGCGAGATTTACATTTTTTGAGGTTTTATTTGATAAATAAAATCACTGTACCGAATTTTTTTTGATGAATAGTAAATACCATTTTCATCAACTGTAACTTTTGTTCACTGAAAAATAATTCTAGCAGAGTAATTAATCATCTGTTCTAGAACGTTTAACTAATGAGACAACCTTACTTTTCACTTTATCGAGAAACGTGCGAAGCTTCTCAAGGAAGCCTCAAGGAAGCTTCTAGGAAATTTCCTCCCAAGCTTCCCAAGGAAGCCACTCACTCCTTCTCTCCTCTCTCACCCAAACGGCAACACCCTTTTTGGAGCCAAAAGAATCGTGCTTCATTTAATTAATCCAATCTAAACTAATTTCAAAATTCAAAAGCTATCACCTTTATTTTTCTATTCACTTCTCTCTCTACCTTCATCTTCCTTTCATTATTTTTCCCTCATTCTCTCTAGAAGCCACACAGCCAGCCCTTTATTTTTGCCTTATCCACCACAAAAATTTCAACCAACCCCATTTTCTTAATCACCTCCATCATCTAAACACTTCTCTAGTTGGTGATTCTTTGAAAAGCCTTCATCTTCACCATTTTCTTCAAGCTTCAAGCTTAGGGTTTTTGGGTAAGCTTCTTGATTCTTCATTCTCTTTTACCTATTTTCATTTTTATGGTCTCCTTTGTGACCATATATACCTTATTTTTCAAGCATTGGTGTCATTTTGATGAGATTGAAATTTTAGGGTTCTTGGAGGTACCAAATCCAAAAATTGCAAGGAGCTTAAGGGGGGTTCTCTTGTTTTCTTCTCTTAGGTAAGAGGAAGACACTCCTCCTCAACCTCTATTAGTAGTAAAGAACCTTGTCTAGTGATTGAATGTGAGAAAATCCTATTGAGGGTTATTCTTTGTTTGCATGATTGGTATGATTACATGTTGTATTTAATTTGTTTAAGATATTTGATTAATTGGTTATGTATATTGACATATTTGAATGGATTGGAAAGCATGAAATAGAAGGAAATAGTTTAGATTTCCTTTAGGATAGCTCACAGTTTTGGGGGCCCAAAATTAGGGTTCTTGATGAACAATTGTAACAAGTGGAAGACATAATTAATCAAGTGTATAATATGTAATAAATGGAATGAAAAATTTGGGAACTTAATCCCCTAGGGATGCCACGGCCTCTAGGGCCATTTAGGGCTTAATTATGCAACCTTAGGTAAGCTTGGAACTTAAATAAACAAGTGATTAAATTATTGGTAATAAGATGGAAAATTAGCAAATTGGAAGATTAGAAAATAAATTAGGATTCATAAATTTGAAAGAACCAAGAATGAAATCTATCATAAGTCTTAGGGTAAATTTTAATTAAAGAAAGAACAAGAGAGTGTGAGACTTTGAAACCCTTAGAGCAATTTTCTAAGTGTGAGTGTGTGAATAAATTACAATAGAAATTCCCCTAGAGACTAACTTTGTAAGACATGCTACATTTAAGTGAGAATTCATAATAAAACTTGAACATGTATTATTTCATTTAAATTTTGATATTATGATATTGTGGGTCCATGTGAGTGACCAATGATGTGTTAATACTTGCCTTGGCCAATTGTGGCATATTGTGGAAAAGTATGTGATGATAAACATACATGATTATGCATTGAGTCATCATGCATTGTGAAAGTCCGTTGGACTGTTGTTAAGGCCAAGTTGCCTAGAAGATTGAACACACCTTTGTGTAGGTGCGAGTAGACTAGTGTGGGTCATTCTGTTGACCTTGGGGGCGTCGGGGTACGGGCATCTCACAGTGGACAATTGGTAGCCCCACTGGGCCGTGAGATAAATCGATGCGAACGCATCGACGATCCGGACGTGACACTGTCCTATATCGTGATCTAGCGTAGACTGTCTGTACAATGCCTTGATGTGCACATGGATAAACTGATGAGTTATAGCCCTTTGGCCAAGGTAGGCGAGTTACAGATGTGTCTCCTAATCTTTCTCTCCGACTGTTTGTGTCTAGCTCCATGGAGTAGGATTTTGACTTTGTTTGCATGTGCATAGTATGTCCATGTATTATCTGGCATCTATTTACTGTTATAATTGGAACTGTTATCTTACTGCTATATATAACTGCCTGAAATTGCTTGGTTGTTTATTACTGCTATTTAATGCTTATTATTATTATTGCTGTTGAAATGCTATGTGGGCACTTTGTGCTGTTTTGTTTCTTGCTACTATAACTGGTAATGATGGTAGGATGTCTTACCTCTTTTCTGTGTTTCTATTATTTCTACTTGTTTATAAATGTGTTCCATCGAAGACGTCGGCAAGGAAGGTGAAGCTCCCGAATTCCCTGGCTTCTGACCCGATTGCGACTAACACACACGGTGGGATCATGGTGGCACGCCTACACGGATTTCATGGTTATGTACGTTTGACCTTCCTCAGAGGACCAGACTACTGGTACATCAACCTAAACTCTAAACTTTTCATCTACGAGGGAGAGGTGTCGGTTTCACTAACTTGGGGGCGTCATGATTTGCCCATCTTCACAGGTAGCATCAACATGTGTTTGGAGTTCTACTTGCCCATCCGAGAGATGTGGGGTGATCGCTATTACACCCCACAGGATGATTCTTTTGTTTCCACTGCTCGGGCCCCAGCACGTAATTCAGTCGCTCCTATGTGGGTCTCTTCTGATGAGGAAGACCCCGAGGAGGATCCTGACACGATTCCTCCTCATCTCAGGGATTGATATGGTTGGTAGCTATTGATGGCTACCAGTGTTTTATTTTGGGGGCCTGATGTGTCTTTATTTTGGTGGGCTGTATATTTCTGATATCTTGGGGGCATATATGTATGATCCTTTGGGCAGGTATAGTTTTGCGTTTTGTACATCGGGTTTGTAATTAAACGTCTATCTAATATATTTATATATATATATATATATATATATATATATAATATGTAGTGTTGATCAAATGTATGGCTTACTTCTGTCTTGCCCTTTTATGCCATTTATGTTCCATCACTATATTTTATTAATTATAAGGAAAAAAATGGTCACCATTTTACTTATGCAACTTTAATCAGACAAATGAAATTAAAACGAGAATAAGAACCAGGTCTTAACTTCATTTTTATTTTCTACATTGTAAATGACAATGTGACGTTCCCTCCCAAAATGGGGCGATACAATAAAATGATGAATGCAATGAGTTCAGCACTGAATGATTTTGGAGACAAAAAATATTAATAATTTTTCACTCATCAAAAGTCATTTGGCATTTTTCACTCATCCACTCACTCATGAATCAGCCCCCTTGTCATTTTGTAGCCCTGATCCTCTATAAAAGGAAACCTTGGCTGATCATTTCAGAATCTTGGTGTTGGATATCAAGATCATGCTATTGTGTTGTTTGATTATCTTGTTGTAGTTTTCTTTTGTTCTAAATTGGAGTTATGTTCTTCTTCTTCTTCTTCTCTCTTTCTTTCTTCTTGTATATGAGTAACTAATTTTTATTTTACTTAGGTGAAATGGTGAAGCTTTTGGTAATAAGTTAAGGTTAGATTAATTTCTTTTTTGTGCTTAAATGATATATTTTCAAGTGGTCATTATACGTGTTGTATTTTGTTTTCAATCAATTTAGAAACCCTCTTTATAAAGTGGAGATCTTCATTCATTGTAGACAAGAGGTTGACACAATAAATACTTGAGCCTATTTATAAGTGGTGGTGTTAATAGATAATTTAAGGAATCATAATATAATTACATATATATTTTTTAATGAACTTTGGATGTTATATTTTTCGATTGGAACTTCCATTATGTGTGGATTCTAATTGAATTATAAAAAAAAATCTTGTCATTTATTTATTTACCAAGAGTGGATCTCCTAACCCGAGTAAGTTTTTTTTTATTTGTGACTAAGTTTTATCACTTTTATTGTTGAGACAAAATATTTACTTTACGTCAAAGAATTTTTCTTCATCAATTTCCTGTGGATCAACCTCGGACTCCCGAGAATTTATTACTTGAAACAACCTGCACTTGGGTTTGTAACTTGTAATTCACATCAAGTTTTTAGCGCTGTTGCCAGGGACTTAATTTGAAGAATAAATTTATTGTGTAAATATTTTGTATATATATATTTATATTTATTTTTTTCCCTATGAATCTTGTATATATATATATATATATATATATATATATATATATATTCTACTCTTTTAATTTTTTTTTTTTTATACATACTAATGTACTAACTCTCCTTTCTCCCTCTATAATATGCAATCATTAATGAAATAATCTTTCTTCTTCTCTTCTCTCCCGTCGGAGAAAAAAATCGACTTGCCAATCTCTAATTTTCATATTTTAAATTTACTTTCTGTACTTTATTTTTTTCACTTTATTTTCTATAATTTACATTCTGTACTTTATATTATGTATTTTACTTTTTGTATTTTATTTCTAACTTCCTAACTTACTAACCTACTAACCTTTTAATTTTCTTGATTACTAACTTACTAATTATCTAATTTTTTACTTTATCAACTATCTAATTTTTTACTTTACCTGCTTCTAACATTTTAATTTACCTGCATACTAACTTTTTAATTTATCTGCTTATTAACTTATTTGGTGGTTAGTTTATACCATACCTTTGTTAATATTTATTTACTAAGTGTTAATATATATTTAGTGATTGGTTTATATCACACCCTTGTTAATATTTATTTGGTGGCTGGTTTATACCACATCTTTGTTAATATTTAATGGACGGTTTATACTGTCAGCTTGTATATTTTATTTTATATTTTAAGTTACTTATTTATGCTTAATTGGTATCGTGATTTAAATTTTGGTCGTTTGGTTAAAATTAATCCTGGTACTTTACATATTGATTTGTCTGAATCATAATCACACACATTAAACACAATGGCTGAAAATAAAAGTGTGCATGATGAACATGAAAATCAACCATTGCGAACCATGCGTGAGTATTTGCAACCATCTCAAAATTCTAGTCCATCATGTTTTATCTTTCCACTCAATGCTAACAATTTTAGATTCAAGCCATGTATGATTTCATTACTTCCTAATTTCCATGATTTAGAATCTGAAAGTCCATATTTACATCTAAAAGAATTTGAAGAAGTATGTACCGCTTTTAATGACCAAACTTGCACTGAAGAGATTGTTAAGCTTAAATTGTTTCCTTTTTCTTTGAAAGATAAAGCAAAAACTTGACTTAACGCTTTGAAACCAAGATCAATTGGCACATGGCAAGAAATGCAAGGTGAGTTTTTAAAGAGTTTTTTCCAACACATAAAACCAATGCTTTGAAAAGATAAATCCAAATTTTTTTCCAAAATTCAAATAAAGCATATTTTCAAAGTTAGGAACATTTTAAAGATTTGTTGAATTCTTGTCCACATCATAATTTTGAAAAATGGCGCACTATAAGCTTCTTTTATGAATGGTTAACACCCAAAACTAAACAATTTGTGGAAACAATATGCAATGGTGAGTTTCTTGATAAAGAACCTGAAGAAGATTTAGACTATTTAGACCATTTAGCTGAAAATTCTCAATCTTGGCATGGTACTAATCCTTTTAAAAATTCAATTAAATATAACCTTTCAAATACAAGTAAAGGAAAATATCATTGTAGTCAAGAAGAAGATTTAAATGCTAGGTTTGCTATTTTGGCTAGAAAGGTTGAAGCCATGGAATCAGGGAAAGTAAAAGAAATTAAATCTGTGAAAAATGAAGAAATTTGTAGCATTTGTGATGAATTGGGACACTCAACAAATGAATGTCCAAAAATTTCTATTTTTAAAGAAGTTGTGCATGAGCAAGTAAATGCAATGAACCATTTTAAAAATTCATTCACTTCTTCTTTTTCAGATACATATAATCTGGGATGGAGAAATCACCCAAACTTCAATTGGAGGACCAACAATCAGGCACAATTTATGCAACCACCACCTCCTCAAGCACAGCAGGACTCTCGAAATTCTCAAGGATATGCACCTTATGTCCCGCTATATAGGAAAAACCTCAAGGGAACATTGCATGCATTCATGGAAAAGCAAGAAGCCATTAATAACCAAAACACTCAAGCCATGATTGACATAAAAGATACTCTTGCTAAACTTTCTTCTGCACTCGCCATTCACGAGAAAGGAAAGTTTCTCTCTCAACCTCAACCAAATCCCAAGGGTTAGTACAGCCTAAAAGAGGGTAGTTCAGAAAGCCAACAAATAGATCAAGTCCAGTCAGTGATAACTCTTAAGAGTGGAAAGGTTGTTGAAAAATAAATTCCTGAACCTTGTGAGAAAGATGATGAATCAAGTCCCAAAGATAAGGAAGAAGTTGATAAGCCACCTAGCCCCAAACCCTCGCCTTCACCCCCATATCCTCAAGCATTAAACAATTCAAGTAAAGTGAACCATAATTGTGACATTTTTGAAATCCTTAAACAAGTGAAGTGAAGGTCAATATTGCTCTGTTAGATGCTATCAAATAGATTTCTTGTTATGCCAAAATTTTAAAAGACTTATGCAGTGTTAAAAGGAAACATAATATGAAAAAGAATGTCTTTTTGACTGAACAGATAAGTTCTATTATTCAGAACAATAATGTGTTGAAATGTAAAGACCCTGGTTGTCTTATAGTTTCATGCATTATTGGAGAACATAAAATTGAATGAGCTTTACTTGATCTTGGTGTTAGTGTTAATTTGCTTCCATATTCAGTTTATCAGCAACTCAACCTGGGTGAGTTAAAACCAACTTCTGTAACTCTTGTACTTGCCGATAGATCAATTAAAATTCTAAAAGGAATAGTGGAAGATGTGTTAATATAAGTTAATAAATTCATATATCTTGTGAATTTTATTGTCTTGGAAACTGAACCTATGAAAAATAGTAGCAAGTCAATTTCTATTATTTTAGGTTGGCCATTTTTAGTAACATCTAATGCTTTGAGTAATTGCAAAAATGGAGTGGTGAAGCTAACATTTGGAAATATGACACTAGAGCTTAATGTTTTCAACATGTGCAAGCAACCACAGGAAGTTTATGATGAAAATGAAGAAATTGAAGGGATTAAGGCCATTATAGATGATCATCTTCAAACCAAGAGTTCTTCTGACCCATTAGAAATTTGTTTAATTAATTCATTTGATTCAGCTACACAATTAGATGATGATGTTTCTGAAATATGCTCTTTGTTTAACTGTACACAAGTGATGGAATGCAAAGGATGGAAGCCGAGATTCGAAGAGCTAAAACCCATGAATGATGATACCCATGAAGAAGTACCCACACTATAACTAAAGCCATTACCTGCTGAGTTGAAGTACACATTTTTGGGAGAAGAACAAAGTTTTCCAGTGGTAATTTCTTCATCCCTGACCAAAGAACAAGAAGGTATATTAACAGAAGTACTTAAAATGCATAAAAGTGCAATTGGACGGACATTAAATGACATAAAAGGCATTAATCCATTAATTTGTACACATAGAATACATTTAGAGGATAATGCTAAAACATCTCAATAATCTCAAAGAAGATTAAATCCACACATGAAAGAGGTAGTTAGAGCTAAAGTTTTTAAATTACTTGATATTGGAATTATCTATCCTATCTCTGATAGCCAGTGGGTAAGCCTACACAAGTTGTGCCTAAGAAATCTAGAATAATAGTGGTTGAAAATGAAAAAGGTGAATTAATACCTACCCGAGTCTTATCTAGTTGACGTATGTGTATTGATTTTAGAAAATTGAATGTAGCCACTAGGAAAGATCATTTCCCTTACCATTTCTTGATCAAATTTTGGAAAAAGTAGTAGGACATCCCTACTATTATTTTCTTGATGGTTATTCTAGGCATAATCAAATACCAATTGCATTAGAGGATCAAGAAAAGACCACTTTTACTTGTCCCTTTGACACTTTTGCATATAGAAGAATGCCTTTTGGTCTTTGTAATGCTCCGACAACTTTTCAAAGATGCATATTAAGTATTTTCAGTGACATGATTGAGCATTATTTAGAGGTTTTCACGGATGACTTGACAGTTTTTGAAAATTCTTTTGAAAATTGTCTTGATAATTTGGAAAAAGTTCTTAAAAGATGCGAAGAAAAAGGATTTGTGTTAAATTGAGAAAAATATCATTATATGGTTACCTCAGGAATAGTGTTAGGTCATGTGATACTAAGGGAATTGAAGTTGATAAGACTAAAGTTGAATTAATTGCTTATTTGCCTTCCCCAAAAACAATCAGAGAAGTTCGTTCCTTTTTAGGACATACAGGATTTTACAGAGATTCATTAAGGATTTAGTGTCATATCTAGACCATTATGTAATCTTCTAACAAAAGATGCACCATTTGATTGGACTCAAGATTTTCAGAAATCTTTTGAAAAATTAATCGGTCTTTTGACATCTGCTCTTATCATGTAATCCCCTGACTGGTCTTTGCCTTTTGAGTTGATGTGTGATGCTGGTGATTTTGCTGTTGGTGCTATTTTAGGATAGAGAAAGGAAGATAAGCCTCATGTAATTTATTATGCAAGTCAAACTTTGAGTAATGCACAAATGAATTACACCACTACTGAAAAAGAACTACTTGCTGTAATTTTTGCATTGGATAAATTTTGAGCTTATTTAATTGGTTCTTCCATTGTTGTTTTCACTGATCATGCTGCTATTGGATATTTAATATGTAAGTAGGATGCCAAACCTAGGTTGATACGGTGGATCTTGTTGCTTCAAGAATTTAACATCACAATAAAAGACAAGAAAGAAGCCAAAAATGTTGTTGTAGATAATTTGTCCAGACTTACAACAGACTTATCTTTTGATAACACACCCATTAATGATTCTTTTCCTAATGAATTTTTATTTTTTGTCAATTTCATGCCTTGATTTGTTAACATTGTCAATTTTCTTGTGACAGGTAAAGTGCCACCTCAATGGACGCACCAAGACAGATTTTTTTTTTTGATTGAGGTGAAAAATTTCTATTGGGATGACCCATATTTGTTCAAATATTGTCCTGATCAAATCTTTCAGAGATGTGTACCCGACAGTGAGGTAAGTAGTGTCATTAAATTTTGTCATTCAGAAGCATGTGGAAGTCATTTTTCTTTAAAGAAAAGAGCTGCAAAAATCTTGTAGTGTGGATTTTATTGGCCCACATTATTTAAGGACAACTATATTTTTTACAGACTGAGACTGTTAATGTACAAGGACATCTCAGAAGATATACGCTAGATAATCGAAGTAAAGGTTCGTTTAGCTGGTGAATCTTCAGATTCATATGTCCCATACATGCCAAGTCTCGGTAAACGTTCGTATTCAAAAAGGAGAAGAGCAAAAAGAATGAAAGTTTGTTACAAATGTGCGCAATGTGTTACCAAGTGGCTTCCAGTACTCAAGAGAGGGGGTGAATTGAGTTTAAAACTTTTTTGAAAAACCTCTTTTTATCAAAAACTAATATTAAAAACTTAATAAATAAATGCACAGAAGGAACGAGAAGAAGAAAAGAAACAATAAAGAGCAGTGAAAAATAAATATACAGTAAATTAAAATTGCATAAAATAAAGAGATTAAGAAGAGAGAAGCAGACACAGTATTTATCTTGGTTCGACCACTAACCTACTTGTGGTCTACGTCCAGTCCTCGAAAGCTGAGATTTTTCACTAAGTATACAAGCTTCAATAGGTGCTTGCTACCGTTACATAAAAGAGCACTTTTCACATACAGGGAAACTCTACCCTTGTGCTAAAGCCTCAGCCTGCAGGGATACCTCACCCTTTATACAAACCTTAAGGGATACCTCACCCTCGATACAGAATGTCAGAAGTAGATGAAAAGAAACTCTCACTCATAGTAAGTAATACAAATTGAAGTGCTAATGGAGCTCTCACAGAAATATCTCAAAGTTTTTAATCAAAAAGATCGTACAAAATAATTTTCACAGATTAGAGCAAGCAGAAAATAATTCAGAGTTATGGGCAAAAAACTTCATGACCTAAGGTTCCTATTTATAGGGGAAAACACGAAGATAGCCGTTTGGGTATATTTAAGAGCATTTAAAATCAATTTAACCAAATTAAAACGTTTGAAAGTTTCCATATCAGACTTCGTGTTGAAACGTGTTTATTCGAATAACTTAACAGGTTATTCGAATAACACTGTTCCTGAAACTAACTTAAAAGGCCATCTGATATGGGTTATTCGAATAACCAATGTGTTATTCGAATAACTCTGTTGAAACCAGAGTTCTAAAATGAATAGGTTATTCGAATAGCATTTGAGTTATTCGAATAACTCACTTAAAAACATAGTTCTGGAAAACTCATTTATTCGAATAATAGGATAGTTATTCGAATAGCAATTTTATAAAGCAGACCATCGTGAAGGTGTTTATTCGAATAGACTATACTCTATTCGAATAAATCAAAGCAAAAAATGTTTTCAAAAATGTATTTCAAAGACACTGAGTTTGTTTCAAAACAAATTTTATCTTTTCTTTCAAAAACAAAGAGATATCAAAGTGAGCTCCGTACAACAGATCCTAAGTCCTAATGCTAATCATATATAAACTTGGACTTGGTATATTTATCATCTTCATTTATTCTTCATGTTTGTTATCATCAAAACAAGTCTTCAAAGGTATACATCCAAACACATTCTCCCCATTTTTAATGATGACAAACTATCAATGAGAAAAGAGTTAGTGCAAATAATTGGAATTCACAAAGAGGTATAAAAGTTTACTCCCCCTCTTTAATTATAAGAAGTAATGTATATCAGATATGTGCGCAGCTCCCCCTTTCAATTTGAATCCAATCTCATTTTAAGTTTACTATTTTTTCTCAATTAAAAACAAATAATCAAATTTTTCTCCCCCTTTTGTCATGAGCAAAAAGGAGGGGTAAGTCCCATAAACATATATCAAAGTAAGAATGCATAAAGAAAAACGTAATCATTAAGAAACTGTATTTATGCATTAATAATAAAAGGTTCAATTACAAAAGCTAGAGATAAATAACATAAAGGCAAAAACAGATATCCTAAGAACTAAAGTTCCTAGAAGTAAGTATTCGGAGGTGGTGGTGAAGAAGCTGGTGCAGGAGTAGGTGAAGCAGGTCGGAGAGCAGCAACCTCACGTTCAACGCCTTCTATTCTATCAAACAGAATAGAGAAGGTATGTTCCATGTAAGCTCTGATATCCTGCAAGGTGGCCATGATCTGTTCCAAAGTGACAGGAGCAAGAGCAGCAGCAGGGACATCAGCGGGGGCAACAGGGGCGTCAGCAGGGTCAAGCTCATCCTCAGCAACCTCATCTGGGTACACCCAGCCTTCATCGGTTTGGATCATCTTCATTTTTCATAAAGTGTGGGCGCCAAAGACGTTGTGATGCATCAGGGCAATGGCTCGCTCAGTCTCCAGGACCTGAGGATACTTGCTCAGCAAGGTAGTGACGAGAATGCCATAAGGCAAGTCTGATTTTTCCTTGCCCTTGGCCCTTATCATGTGTCTCATGATAAACACAGCGCCAGTTGATCTGATGGCCATTCTTCTGAAACCACAGTATGAATATGTCTTCCTCGCTGAGGTAAGCGTAGTTGCCACCGCGAGGAGCCAGGATATGAGCAAAGGCGTAATGCAGAAGCCTATCTTGGCTTTTCAGCATACCATCCTTGAGACCCTTGTCAGGAAAAGCTAGACTAGGCTTTAGCAGGTCCTCAATCGCCTGAAGTTTGTTGAACTCTTCAAGAAAAGGGGTGTCACCATCTTCAATAAGGGCGCCAGTGAACTGTAGCCCAAACAAAGTCAGCCAGTCCTGCGCTGTGATCACAATGTTCTGATCACAAACCTCGGAGAGAAGGTTCTGGCCATCAAACGCCAGATTACAAAAGAACATCTTCACCAGAGCTGGATAGAGAGTGGCCCGGTGATAGCAAAGCTGAAGAACTCCCTGATCTTACAGCAGGGTCAAAAAGTCGAAGCCTCGGTGTTGCTAGAAGAAAGAGAGGTCAAGGTACTTGGGTTGGATCAAGTTACGCTCCCAGAAGTGCATGATGAAGCGGGCACAATGCTCTTCGTTGGAGGAGAGCCTTCTCAGATCAAGAGGATTATTGCATGGAGTAGTCTTCATGCGTAGGCGCTTGCTGGAGGAGGAGGCCATGGTGGAAGAAGGTGGGAGGGAGTGAAAACGCAGGGGTAAACAAGTTTAAGATGGCAGGAGCTATGGAAACGTGAAGAGCAGAGAAGAAAACAGAGAGTGAAAACGTTTGGGCGCGCAGGGGTTATTTAAAGAAAGCCCCATGTTTATTCGAATAAACAAAGGTTTATTTGAATAAACCTTGCTGGGAAACTGAAAAGACAAGCGCGCAGGAAATTGAAAGGTGTTGAAAAGGTGTTTTTGCTAGGGTTTATTCAAATAGGAAGGGATTCTATTCGAATAGATCATCTGGGAAAGCCAAACGTTTTGGCCAACTGACATGGTTTATTTGGATACTGTAGGAGTTATTCGAATAGACTGAGGGCTATCAGTCAAGACTGATAAAACGAGGTTCTGGCTATTCGAATAGTCTGAGGTCTTATTCGAATAAGCAGAGAGTAGATATTAAAACTGATAAACGAAGACTTCTGGTTATTCAAATAAGGAGGGATTTATTCGAATAGACAGAGAGCAAAAATAGAAACTGATAAAAGAAGGAGTCTGGTTATTCGAATAAGGAGGGATTTTATTTGAATAGACAAAGATGAAAAACAAACAATTTGTAACACAGGAGCCAGTTTATTTGAATAAACTATGTTTTATTCGAATAAAGCTGATATTCAACACAAACAGTAAGGAAGTTTATTCGAATAAAAGCTTGCTTATTTGAATAAACCTAACAAGGAAACACAGAAAAGCATACATTCATGAAATTCAAAGCATATATTCATGTGATAATATTTAGCAATAAAACATGCAATTAGATATTGGATTGATCAATTATGCCTAATTCTCCTCGAATATAAAAGAATGCTTCTTTTGCTAAGGGTTTAATGAAGATATCTGCAAGTTGCTTAGATGTTTCAACAAACTCAAGAATGCAATCCCCTTTTTGTACATGATCTCTGATAAAGTGGTGTCTTATCTCTATATGCTTTGTTCTGGAATGCAGAATGGGATTTTTAGAGATATTTATTGCACTAGTGTTATCACATCTTATCAGGATGTGATCAAGCTGAAGACCGTAGTCTAAAAGTTGTTGCTTCATCCATAGGATTTGAGTACAACAACTCCCTATTTGCAACATATTCACCTCAGCGGTAGACAAAGCCACACTATTTTGTTTCTTGCTATGCCAAGAAACTAAAGAACTACCAAGCAAGTGGCATGTCCCACTAGTACTCTTTCTGTCTAATTTGCACCCAGCAAAATCAGAGTCAGAATAGCATATTAGGCTACAAGAGGCACCCTTAGGGTACCACAAGCCCATTTGTGAAGTGCCTACCAGGTATTTCATTATTCATTTAACAGCACTTAAATGAGATTCCTTAGGGTTTTCCTGATATCTAGCACACATGCATACATTAAACATAATATCTGGCCTACTAGCAGTAAGATAAAGGAGAGATCCAATTATACCTCTATATTTCGTTATTTCTACTGATTTATCTCCTTCATCTTTGTCCAAGTAGCAAAAAGTGCCCATCGGAGTGGCCATGTGTTTAGCGTTTTCCATTTTGAATCTCTTGAGCAATTCCTTGCAGTATTTGGTTTGACTTATGAATGTCCCTTCGTTCGTTTGTTTGATTTGAAGTCCGAGGAAGAAATTCAATTCTCCTAATCATTGACATTTCAAATTCATTCTGCATTGTCTTAGCAAATTCTTTGCAAAGGGATTCATTAGTAGCATCAAAGATAATATCATCCACATATACTTGCACAAGAAGAATATCATGCTTTTTATTTTTAATAAAAAGGGTAGTATCAACTTTTCCTCTTGAAAAATCATTTTCTAAAAGGAACTTACTCAACTTTTCATACCAAGCTCTAGGAGCTTGCTTTAAACCGTATAAAGCCTTTTTAAGTTTAAAAACATGATTGGGTAGTTCATGATTTTCAAAACTTGGAGGTTGTTCAACGAAAACCTCCTCTTGAATAAAGCCATTTAGAAAAGCACTTTTAACATCCATTTGATATAATTTGAAATCCATGATACAAGCATAAGCAAGTAACATTCTAATAGCTTCTAATCTAGCTACAGGTGCATAGGTTTCTTCATAATCTATTCATTCTTCTTGATTATACCCTTTAGCAACCAATCTAGCTTTATTTCTAGTTATTAACCCATTTTCATCAAGTTTGTTTCTAAAAACTCATTTAGTTCCAATTATAGGGTGATTATTAGGTCTAGCAAGATTTCTTTCAAACTGACTTAATTCCTCATGCATAGCTAAGATCCAATGTTCATCATCAAAAGATTCAATTAAATCCTTAGGTTCAATTTGAGAAACAAACGCTAAGTGATTACAAGTATTTCTAATATGGCTGTTACTTTGGGTTGCCAAATCCTGCTAAGACATCTCAAAATCTTGTTAATCAAATCTTTGTTAGAAAAACTTTTGCCTAAAGATGCAAGATGATTAACTATGTGGGTGAACCTCTTTTGCATTTCCTGAATGCTTTCTCCTTGTTTCATTCTGAATAATTCATATTCACGAGTTAGAGAATTGATTCTCGATCTCTTAACTTCACTAGTACCCTCATGGGTAACTTGCAAAGTGTCCCACATTTCTTTAGCAGTTTTGTAATTTGAAATTCTAAAAAACTCATCATATCCCAAAGCAGTAGTAATAATATTTTTGGCTTTTAAATTATATTGAACTTTTCTTTTGTCTTCATCAGACCATTTATTTCGTGGTGTTTCGGTCCTTACGCCATCGACCTCATGTGTGGGTATAAAAGCGCCATTTTCGACAGCATCCCATACATCTAGATCAATAGCTTTGATGAAGATTTTCATTCTTTCCTTCCAATATGCGTAACCATCCCCATTGAAAAAGGGTGGTCGGTTTATGGAAGATCCTTCTGAAAAACCATTTGAAGAAGCCATATTCTCTTGAAGTTGCTAAGCTCTTTATACAAGAGTTTAGCTCTGATACCACTTGTTACCAAGTGGCTTCCAGTACTCAAGAGGGGGGTGAATTGAGTTTAAATTTTTTTTGAAAAACCTCTTTTTATCAAAAACTAATATTAAAAACTTAATAAATAAATGCACGGAAGGAATGAGAAGAAGAAAAGAAACAATAAAGAGCAATGAAAAATAAATATGCAGTAAATTAAAATTGCATAAAATAAAGAGATTAAGAAGAGAGAAGCAGGCACAGTATTTATCCTGATTCGACCACTAACCCACTTGTGGTCTACGTCCAGTCCTCGAAAGCCGAGATTTTTCACTAAGTATACAAGCTTCAATAGGTGCTTGCTACCATTACATAAAAGAGCACTTTTCACACACAGGGAAACTCTACCCTTGTGCTAAAGCCTCAGCCTGCAGGGATACCTCACCCTTTATACAAACCTTGAGGGACACCTCACCCTCGATACAGAATGTCAGAAGTAGATGAAGAGAAACTCTCACTCTGAGTAAGTAATACAAATTGAAGTGCTAATGGAGCTCTCACAGAAATATCTCAAAGTTTTTAATCAAAAAGATCGTACAAAATAATTTTCACAGATTAGAGCAAGCAGAAAATAATTCAGAGTTATGGGCAAAAAACTTCGTGACCCAAGGTTCCTATTTATAGGGAAAAACACGAAGATAGCCGTTTGGGTATATTTTAGAGCATTTAAAATCAATTTAACCAAATTAAAATGTTTGAAAGCTTCCATATCAGACTTCGTGTTCAAACGTGTTTATTCGAATAACTTAATATGTTATTCGAATAACACTGTTCCTAAAACTAACTTAAAAGGCCATCTGATATGGGTTATTCGAATAACCAATATGTTATTCGAATAACTCTATTAAAACCAGAGTTCTAAAACGAATAGGTTATTCGAATAGCATTTGAGTTATTCGAATAACTCACTTAAAAACATAGCTCTGGAAAACTCATTTATTCAAATAACAGGATAGTTATTCGAATAGAAACTTTATAAAGCAGACCATCGTGAAGGTGTTTATTCAAATAGACTATGCTCTATTCGAATAAATCAAAGCAAAAACTATTTTCAAAAAGGTATTTCAAAGACACTGAGTTTGTTTCAAAACAGTTTTTATCTTTTCTTTAAAAAATAAAGAGATATCAAAGTGAGCTCCGTACAACAGATCCTAAGTCCTAATGCTAATCATATATAAACTTGGACTTGGTCTATTTATCATCTTCATTTATTCTTCACGTTTGTTATCATCAAAACAAGGCTTCAAAGGTATACATCCAAACACACGATGGAATTGTAATACGCGATGTCGTTCTTTGGGAATGGTTTCCGTAAATAGAAAAGATAAAATTTTCTTCATTAATAATTAGACGTGAAACCAGAAGAAGATGTGAGCCACAATCGCAACAACTTGTATATATTATCTTGCTCTTAGAAAAAGAAAAAAAAAAGAAAAGAAAGAAAAGAAATAAAGAAATAAAAAGAAATAAAAAAAGTGGGCAAAACTTCGGTTTTACTTGGTTTTTAATTAGATTAGAAGTCCCTGCTAGTGGCAGACCCGTCATTGACTCGGGTGGACCTTCGCACGCCGGTCCGTAAATAAGTTTGCTATGCTCTGTAGAGAGCCGCACAAGCATTCCCAAGTTTCAATCATAGGCTTTGCTTGCTGATGGACAGATAGAAGTATCCCGTGCTTGCATTCTCGCGTAACAATGCCTTTAAGCTGGATCTTGTGATTTAATGCCATGGGCTCTCTAACGACCTCTCACTGCTGTGGTTGTTGGTTGTAGCTGTCAGATTTACGCACTTTAATTAGTTGCGTCGTAGCTCAATCCAAAATATCCCACAAGCGGGAGGGAGAAGAAATCCCAGATTGGCTAAGCCGTCTTGGTATTACTGCACTCATGACGAGCAGTATAAAGATACGCCATGAAACCTGTACATAAAGGTACGTCATCATTTGTTATTATTATTTTATCTTTGTATGATTTTGTTGTAGTTTGGTTTTGGACAGACGATCCTTTAAGTGGAGTCCTTCAGGGGTTTCTAGGCATCTTTGTCCTGATGGTTTTCTTGAAGTATAAAAATAATAATAATAATAATATAAAAAAAATAAAAAGTTTTTTAAATTCAAATTTTTCTGACAACAGCTAACCTACCCATATAGGAGTTATTATTACTTTTTCTATTATATTCCCTATTTAAACACTTTATTTTCTTCACTTTCCTGCAACTCATAATCATTCAAAGAGAGTGTGAGTGTAGAAATGGAGGGAGCTTATTCTTCAATTCCTAAATTTGCCAGTATCTGTGTATTTTGTGGGACAAGTTATGGGAAGGGTTTAGAGTTTGTAAATGTAGCAAGCACTTTTGGTAGAACACTTGTTGCGAGGAACATTCGTGTAGTATATGGGGGAGGTAGCATTGGGTTAATGGGGACTGTATCACTTTCTACACATCTAAGAGGTGGTATAGTTTTAGGTGTCATTCCTGAACCTTTAACTCGAAAGAACATCACTGGAAAGATAATTGGGCTGGAACTTCAAGTATCATCTATGTATGGATGAATGAGGATAATGCTTGAAAACTCTGATGCATTCATTGCTTTACCAGGTAGTTTTGGTACTTTAGAAGAAGTTTTTCAAATTATCTCTTAGGCGCAACTGACCACCTACCGTAAACCCATAGGTTTGTTGAATGTTTATAATTTCTTTAATAATTTATTATCTTTTGTTGATCATGCTATGGAACAAAACTTTATCACACTTTGGTAAGACGACTCATTATATCTGCTTCTACTGTTGATGAATTAATTGATAAATTACAAGTTTTAGTTTATGAACCTGAACCAGTAATAGCTTAGATAGATTGGTCAGAAGGCAGCAGCAAGGGAGGCAGCAAGGAACAAGAGTGTGATTTAGCACTTCATCTATAACTGTTATTTATTTTTAGTTTTATTTATCGTACTTTATTTCTGTTTTAATTTGTGTAAAGTTTTTCTTTTCAGTAATTGCAGCAACAGGTAATATCTTCTATCCTTTACCTATCTATGTTTTGACATTGAGGACAATGTTGTGATCTGGTTGGGGGGAATGATGGTTGTGAAAAAAAAACCTAAAAAAATAAAATAAAATTAGGAAGTGTATTTATTAATATGTTTGTTATGTTTATATGTTTGTCAGTAATTTATTAACAACAAAAGTAATTAGGGATGATAGAGTAAAGAGTCAATTATTTACTCTTGAGACGCATCAAAATTGGTGGCAGAGTAAGGAGTAATTGGGAAGACAACTAGTTTGTGTGGAAGTAGCAATTCAAATTTAGGGAAATTTGCACAATTGAGTAAATTGTCTTCTTTCTTAAAAATCACATGTTTGGTTATGGATGTTGAATTGGTGGACTGAGAATGATAGAATTATGCCTTGTGAGATTTTGAGCCTATTGATGAATGGATTGAATATTTGTACCAATCTCTTCTTTCTTGTATGATTTTCACTCATGGAATTGTTACTCTAGAACTTGCTTTGATTCTTTTTGAGACTACATTTTCACATGCATACGTAAACATGATTGAGGTGTTTTTCTTGAAATAGCTACTTTAACCAAATAGCCCAGAATGATTGGCGCACAAATAGGCAGCCTTGCTCAGCAGCATATTGTCTCAATATGATATCAAGCACTCTTATGGCTTCTTAGAAATTCTTTGATTCCTGCCAACATAAAGCATTGAAAATGACCTATTTCCCCTTACTTAACCCCTTTGAGGTTATTTGACCATTCTTTTTTTCAAACTCATTATGTGCCTTAAATGAAAAATCATGTTCTTACTAGGCCTTAGGGAATAAGAGAATATTAGCTTTGTCATTGGATGAGTTCTTGAACAAGTGTGGGGGTGTGTGTGAAAAATGGTTAAAAAAAATTGTTTAAATGTATATATTATGTTCATCTTGTAAAAAATAAATAAAAAAACAAAACAAAAAAAAGCATAAAGAAGGGCCAACAAGGCAATAAAGGAAAGGAAAAAAACATGTAAAGGGAATTTATATTAGGTGGAGTTGGGATGAACTTTCATGATTGTTAATTGAACTCAACTTTCATGCTCTTTTATTCTCTTTGGTATTTAACTTGTCATATCCATATTACCTTCTCCTTTACCAGACCCCATTACAACCTTGAATAAAGTCCTCATTGTAACACCCCAAATTTTGGCTATTTTACAGTAAATGACTAAATTTCACTATTTTTTGTTTTCTGTATGCTATAAAATTATTTTGACTATTTCGAGATTGTTTTTGATCGTTGTGTGAGATTTGCTCCGGGTCAGAAAAATAATAAATTTTGGGTCGAGGAAAATCTTATTTGATTTATTCGGAAACGAAGGATCTTACTAAACCCGAATCTGAGAGACATGAAATACAATCATTTAATTTTTAAAATTTATCTATGAAATAAAAATATTTCACAGAAAAATATCTATTATTTTATTTATAGCAGCTTTACATTATCGAGTATTGGACCCGGTATATTTTATCTGTTAGAAAATAGATTAAAAATAATTTTTATAATTTATTTTAAAATAAACCAATAGGAATGAGTCAATATTAGTGGTTAGACTTTTCTAGACCAATAGAAAATGGTCAATAAAAATGGTTGGACTAGTTGCTAAGTAACTAGAATAACTAATTAAGTTACTTTAAATAGCTTAATTTGTAACTAAATAACCTAACCTAATTAACTAACTATCTAATTAAGATGTAACTAAAACTTAATTGAAGTCAAACTTAGTTACTAAGCACCCTAGACTCCTATGGCCATGAAGGCCATTTCCACCATGTTCTACTATGTTCTAGGTTCATCCACATGACCACTTGATGACCATTTTGTGACCTAAGCCATGTGTGCACCATGTGAGACCATGTGAGTGAATTCTTATCACATTAAGCCATTCTCCATGCACTACACGGCTGCACACTTTCATTTGGCTATCCATTTGCATTTTAATACAATTTATAATATCAAGCTTCCATCTTTTCTCTCAAATGTTCAAGAACCCTCAAGAACACTTAAACATTTTTCTTCTCTTCTCCTTGTAAACCCCACAGCCCAATTTCTAAAATATCAAGCTTCCATCTTTTCTTCTCTTCTCCACTTCTAAAATTTCATCTCTTCCTACTTTCTAAAGCTAAACCTCCTCCTAAACACTTTTCTTTTAGTAAGTTTTGTCAAAATCCTACTCCAAGTACACCAAAAATCAAGCTTTAGCTTACTACTCTAAAGGTAAACTTTTGATTCTTTGATTTTAAGTTAGGTTTTTAATTTTCTAGACCATGATTGATCCATGGTTCTTTGTTCTTAAGCTTTGTTTATGACTTTAGAATTTGTTTAAGATTTTTAGGGTTTTTGTTTGAATCACACGAAATGAAGAAAGAGGAGCAGCTTGAAGATCTTGTCTCCCTTAAGGTAAGAGGAAGATTAACCTCATCAACTATGTGTTGGTGGTGAGGAAATGGGTTGTTCGGGTGAAAAATCCATAAGGATTTATTCACTTAATTTTCTATACTTTCTTACTTGTGTTTTGTTATGCTTTTGGTTTTGAAAATATGATTGCATGTGTGTTTATATGCTTATAGCTTTGATAATATGCTTGTATGTGTGATTTTGAAAGCATGCAAGTATTGGTGTGTAACATAAGATGTGAATCACATGAGGGATTGGTTGTATGAAGGTCCCAAAGGGCCTATGAGGCACACGGCCTCCACCATTCAAAAGGAACCTAGGGTTCTAAATTATTTTTCTAACCAAGAAGTAAATGATTTTATGACAAGAAAAATAAATTAAATGTTTTGCAAGGATTAAATGTTAAAAAGAACTAAATTTTGGGTTATGAAACCCTAAGTGGATTTCGGCTAACAAGCCATTTTTCATAACTTAGATCCAAAATTATTTTACTAAGTGTAGACTTAGGTTTTTAAATGAGAAGGAAATTATTTTGATAGGAATTGAACCTAAAATCAAAGCAATTTACTTTTTAGAATAAAATTGACATAATAAAATAATTAAGTTACTAAATAAAAAAAATGTCAATACTTGAACTTTTCTAACATATAGCTCACCCTATGGGTTTTGAAGCACGTTAAAAAAAATTGAGATGTAATATCTTAAGTAAATCAAAGAATCACAATTTTCTGAGAAATAGTAGAAATACTAATTTTAGAGGGACTATATTATAATTATTATTTAAAGAGTGACTATTTTGCAAATATTATTTTAGGAGAGACTATTATGAAAAATATTATTTAAATAAGGATTATTATATAAATATTATTTAATGAAGGACTATTATGCAAATAATAGAAATAAAATCAAATTTTTGAGAAAAACATTATTTTTGGTTTAAATATGTTAGAAATATTTTACGTGATTAAAAATACGTTGAAAAATATTTACGCGACTCAAAAATAGCAATTTTAGGCTATGCGATTGAGAAAATGCAATAAAATGTTTATGCGATTTGAAAAAATCCTTACGCGATTTCAAAACATAAGAAAAGTGTTTCGCGATTTAAAAAATGTGATAATATATCTACGCGATTAAGCATAAATAGCAGTTTGCTGTTGTAACATCCCGAAAATTAGCTCATTCATCATAAATAGTCGTTTTATAATATTTGGGATTTTTAGGATTTTTCCTGAAAATGTTGAATATTTTAATATATTTCTTTATTTGCATGCGCACTGAGCAGAACTGCTATAATGCTCCAAAAATTATTTGTTTCATCACAAATAGTCATTTTATAATATTTGTAATTTTTGAAAAAATTTCTGTATTTTTTCAAAAATATTGAATATTTTAATATATTCCTCATTTTGCATGCACACTGCACAGAGTCAGTGTAACATTCCAGAAAATTGTTTGTTTCATGACGAATAATCATTTTCCAATATTTGTGATTTTTGAGAATTTTTGAGAATTTTTCTGAAAATGTTGAATATTTTAGTATATTCCTCGTCTTACATGTGCACTGAGCGGAGCCGGGAAAACAAATGTTTTCCCTGAGGCTGATAAACCTTGAACTGTGGAAGCGTTGATGGGGGATCTTACTAAACCCGAGGCAGGGCACAGTTTACAAAGTTTACATTTTTTGAGATTTTATCTGATAAATAAAATCTCTGTACGTACCGTTAATTTAAATTTTGCAATATGCTCTATTATCCGATGGATAATTAATACTGGCTTGTGTACTGCAATAATTATCCATTGGGTAATAGCTTGTAGTAAAATCCTAATCACCTCATTATTTAATTACTAAATCACATTATCTTATCCAAAGGTAATCTCCTTTATATCTAATCAAATCCTCTTTATTGGAAAAAGCTACAAGCTTCTCAAAGAAGCTTCATCTTCTCTCTCCTCCCTCACACTCCCCACACGGCAGCAACAGTCCCAAATTGCAGCCAAAATTGTGCTCCACTTAGTTAATTCATTTATTCCAATTTCAAACCCTAAAGCACCTTTTACTTTCTACTATCAACTTCTCTCTCTACCTTCATCTTCCTCTCAAAACCTCTTCCTTCTCTCTACACACCCACACGGCCAGCCCCTCTCTCCACCCTCTACCATCACAAAAAATTCATCTAAACACATTTTCTTAATCTCCCCTACATTCTAAACACATCTCTAAATGGTGATTTCTTGAAAATGTTTCATCTTCACCATCTTCTTCTTCAAGCTTCAAGCTTTTGGGTAAGGTTCGTAGTTCCTCACCCTTTTCTCTTCATTTTCATGATCCATGGTCATTATGGTGATCATGGATGCCTTTTTCAAGCTTTGATTGTGATTCTTGTGAAAGTTTGATGCCCTAGGGTTTTGGTGTTTGTGAAATCCGAATTTCACTTGGAGTATTCAAGGGAGATCCATTGTTTGTTGTCTCCTCTAGGTAAGAAGGAGATAATCCTCTTCAACCTCTCTTGGTAGTAGGAAACTTTATTTTGTGATTGGTTATGAGAAACCCTTATTAGGGTTACTCTCTTTGTTTATATGATTTGTATGATTACATGTTATTTTTAATTTGTTTAAGTTATTTGGTTGATTTTATATGTACATTGGTGTTCTTGGTTTGATTGGTATGGATTGGAAACTTAAATGGAAGCAAATAACCCTTGTTCCCTTCTAAAAGGCTCACGGCCTCAAGCCCCAAATGGGGTGTTCTTGATGAAAAATTGTAACTAGTTGAGGACATGATTCATTAAGAGTATAATATGTAATAAAGTGAATGAAAATTTGGGGTCCCTAACTTGGGAGAGGCCACGGCCTCAAGAGCTATTTAGGGCTCAATCATATGACTTTTCACAACTTTGAGATTTAATTAATCAAGTGATTAAGTGGTTGACAATGAGATGAGAGGAAATCAATTTAATAATCTAAAGGGAATTTTTGGACTTAAGAAAGTGAATAATGTTAGTCATGGCAACCATTACCCAAGAGGGGGTGAATTGGGTATAAAACTTTTCACAAATGCTCTTAAAATAAATATAAATATTTAAGCTATTTAAATAAATGCACTGAAGAAAAAGTGATGAAGAAAAGAAACTTTAAGAACAAGAAAGTAAATGTGCAATAAAATAAATTGCATAAAATAAAGAGATAAAGAGAAGAAAATGAGACACGATATTTATCTGGTTTGACCACCAACCACTTGTGGTCTACGTCCGATCCCAAAACACAAGAGATTTTTCACTATATGTACAAGCTTCAATAGGTGCTTGCAACCGTTACATGAAAGAACACTTTTCACACACGGGAAACTCTACCCTTGTGCTAAAGTCTCGGCCTGCGGGATACCTCACCACTTATACAAACCTTAGAGGGATACCTCACCCCTTTACAAACCTTGAAGGATACCTCACCCTCAATACGGAAGAACAGAGAATATAGATGAAGAGAAACTCTCACTCGAGTAAATAATACAATTTGAAGCTCTATGAAGCTCTCTAAGGATATCTCAAATTTTTGGCGAAAAAGCCGCGTAAATTTGGTAAAACATGTATCACTAAATAACGCAAGAAGGAATCATTTCGGATAAATGGGTGTGTTTCAAAGATGTCCCAAAAACATGTATTTATAGTGGTATAAGAAAAAGAGCTAGTTGGGTATAAATTAATATCACATTTAAAGCTTCGAAAATAGCAAGTAGAACAGATCGAGTTTATTCGAATAAAACGAAGTCCTATTCGAATAAAACCTTCAAACAATACGTTCTAAAAGTCTTTATTCGAATAACAGGTTTACTATTCGAATAACCCTTCAAAAACAAGTTCTGAACGCTTTAAGGGTCATGTTATTCGAATAGCCTTTTGGTTATTCGAATAAACCACTAAAAGCTCGGTCTGATATGAATTTTAAGGTGTGTTATTCGAATAACATTTGGTTTATTCGAATAAACCACTCAGCTTTTGAAAACTGACTTTAAACGGTCATAACTTCTTCATTTCTTATCCGTTTAAAGCAAATGACCAGTCATTGGAAAGATCTTTGAGTCTATTTTCAAATGAAATAAGTTTCAAAATAAAACTCAAAGTATTTTGAAAGTTATGATTAAAAGAGTGACCAAAGGTCAGTTTTACAAAACCTAAACTTGACTATTTTTCATAAATTTGAACTACCACCATAAATAACTTTTCAAAACTTATTTGTTGGGTATTTTAGCATAGGAAAACCATTTGTAAAAACATATTTGAGATATCCATAAGGCTTCGTACATAAAGACACTAAGTCCTATAAGTTATACCATTTAATCTTCCTTTGGACTTGGTCTTTGACATGAATTTGATGTTTATCAATACCTTCATGAAATAGGCATTCACATCCTCCTTGTGTTGAGCTTAATTGAGATCTTTTGCTTTCTTGTTGCAAGCTCACTCTTGGTACTTGGACTATCTTACAAAGTATCACTCACTTAAACAAGCATAGTTAGTCCAAAAACATAATTTAATATCTTCATATGCATGAATCATAAATATATAGCTTTAGTTAGTTTAACATGCATATAAGACATTCATAGACACATCCAAATAAGATATTTATTAAATATTAATGGATATGCTCTATATAGAATGCAACAAAGAGTATAAGCAAGATATTCTTTTTGTCTTGTATTTGTCATCATCAAAACTTAACATATAAAACCATTTGGGGCAAACTTATTTCCACAATCTCCCCCTTTTTGACGATGACAAATCACCAAAGAAAAATATATTGAGCAATATACAAGAATTGATATTTATGTAAGCATATCAAGCAATTGAGCACAAGAACATATTTTTCTTTCTAATTTTCTCTCCCCTATTTGACATCAACAAAAAGGCTTAGAAAGGAAAGATAAAAATTTGCTCTCCCTTATAGATAAAACTCATGATTCAAAGAGAGATGAAATAAACATGCTTTCAAGATATAGAAGTTTATTCATGCAATGCTTGTCATATTTTTGTATGTCAACATTTAGCATATGATAGTAATAAAATACTTTATGTAATCAAATAAAGATGTAAGGCAAGAGATATAAATAACTCCAGAGCTAGGCTCCCCCTTAAAATATGCATATTATAAAAAAATACATCTTCTTAATCCTTCAATAAAAAAAACCACTTTAAAAACTTCTCCCCCTTTCAAAAAGAATTTTATAAGAGCACATTATATTTTCAAAAGCATTTTAGAAAGGTAGAGATATTTTATATAAAAAGCCATATATTCCTTAGAAGCATCTAGTAATTTAACATTAATTTATCAATAAGTATCATACAATTCATAACATATAGAATACCATAAAAGTTAAGGGATAGAGATACTTATTGAGTCATATAAAGAGTGATGCTCCTTCTTTATTGGTCCTTTAACTTTGAGCTTTCTTCCTTTGAATTCTACATTTCATTGCACTAGAAGAAAGTCTTCTTTATCTTCCTCTTCATTTGAATTCTATCCAGCTTTTCTCATTTATCTACATATGCTTGTATGTAAAAAATCTGATGGCTCTATTTGAAATACATAGAGAGACTTGCAAAGCTAACTTTAAAAGTCCTCTAAAATATAGGTTAGCATCAAATATCATTTAATCTCATTTACAAGCATAAATTAAGTTGATATATAATTTAAAGCATGTATCACATAATCAACCATGCAATATTAGTTCTAACAAGAATGTATGAAGTACATATGAACTTGAATAAATGAAAAAAAAAAAGTTTAAGCATTTTAAGACATGATTCAAGTTTATCAAGAAATACATGATCAACATCAAAACTTATATAAGCGTTTTGGGGCAAACAAAGGATCATGTTAGGCATGTAATATCAAGTAAGGAATTTTAGTACTCACACATACCAAGAACAAAAAGTCCCTTATTGTAATGAAAGAATTGAAAAGCCATGGAGCTGTAACTTTTGAAATTATTTACTTCTTGTTTTCAAAATTTAACATATCAAGCAAGAAGACATGTAACATTTTACTTTTCAATCTCCAAGTAAGTATATAAGACAATTAGGCATCAAAGAGAAGAGATTAGAATGACTTCTGAGAATGTGAATTTTCATATTTAAACAAAGAGAATTGATCACAAGCTTAATAACAAAGATATTACCATAGCATGTCATTCCAAGCAAAAATGTATGCATATCTAGCATGTTAATATATGTAGAGATACTTTCAAGACATAATGCTAGAAAAGCACAACTTAAAACATGGTAAGGCATAAAAACAAATTTCTACTTATCCAAGTATCACATGATATTCAATAATAGTTTGATATCACCAAAAGTGTACTCTTTGAGTTTTTGTAGATGACTCCCACTTTCACCAACTTCCAAGCTTCAAGCTTTCGTGAGGGAATAGAAATTTTTTGCACATCTTTTAAAAGTTGAGTCCTTTTAAGCTTTACTATCCTCAAGTTGAATAAGCTTATTCCATTTAAATGCTTGCTTGAGGTAGTTGTCACCCTACAATACAATTCAAAGTACTTTCATTGGTATCCATCAATTTTGGATCCATAGAGGTTAGTCATTATGCCATACTCATAAGCAAATAAGCATAATAAATGAGTTCACAAAGGTAAAAGATATTTCATGATCAATCAAGCCAATTATATATAAGCATCAAAGGAATTTTAACATGTATTAACGTAGCAAAACTTTTTGTTTAAAAAACAAAAAACGTGTTTATTTGAATAAGAAATGGTTTTATTCGAATAGATGAGTAGGAAAAGCCAATCGTTGTGGCATTTTAACAAGTTTTATTCGAATAACCTAAGGGTTATTCGAATAAGCAGAAGACTATCGATTAAGACCGATAAACCAAAGGCTCAGCTATTCGAATAGCCTCGATGGCGTATTCTAAACAAAGGGAAAAAGTAGATGATAAAGAAGGCTTCTGGTTATTCGAATAGAGACGCCTTTATTCGAATAGACAGAGAGCATTTTCAAAAAGGATTTAACACAGGAATCAGTTTATTCGAATAAACTAACAAAGAAATACAGAGATGCATACGTTCAAGAAATTCAAAGCATATATTCATATGATTTAAAGGTTCTAGAGAGATACAACTCATAAAAAAATGATTGATCAAAAACTCAAGCTCAAGAAAATTATTTCAAGCAAGGAACATATTTATCTAGCATATTAAAAAAATATTTTCAAATTATAAGGCTAGAAAAGCATAATAAAAATTTCCACTTATCCGAAGATTGCAAGTCCATGCTTCATGGAAACAAGGAAGAGAGCTTGAAATTATTTCTGGTCTTTGTACTTGCAGCAACCACTTTCAAGATGTCAAAGTCAGCTCTTGGCCTTCAAGCACACCTACAACACACTTTAATTTTTGACTTTTGGTACCCAAATTTTCTTGAGTCCTTGTGTGTTAGTTTTTGGCTATTAATCTATTATGCTCTCATAAAGATCAATTTTTTCATAATATGTAAATTGAGCACAATAAATTAAATAATCATTTTCTATTAAGCATATAATCGATAACATGCTTGCTTTCATGATACATAGACAATTTTAAAGCATATAAAGCATACATAAGCATTATAGACCCTTATGTACCAAGATATATAACAAATTAATGAATTTTGATATAATAAGAATGAACATAATCATGTGTTAAACATAATATTCAAATTTTATCAAGTACACATGATTCTATCCTCTACCTAAGGCGTACAAGGAATATACCTCATATTCATTATTATCATTTTTAAGTGAATGTCCATAAGAGATAAAAGATTTTGATACCTTGGCCTCGGTAATCAAGGAAATACTTTTTCTTACCCATTGTTTCTCTTTTGGTGTTTTGAACTTTGCAAGTTCTACATTTTGTACTTGAGAAGCTTTGGTTGAAATCATCTTCCTTCTTTGATTAAAATCTCTTTCATTGGGCTTTGGAAGCGCTCTTCGTGATGATTCCTCTTTCCTTTGACCAATAAGTCCATCCTTTTGAGAAATTTTCTGCATAATTGAAACACTAGGAGGACATTTTGGTACCCACTTCATTTTGGGTCCTTGAATGTTAGTATTAGGGCCTTTAGGATTTTTAGGAACCCATACCATACAATTTCTCATATAATGATTTCTTCTATAATTGCATAAATGAGAAATATGTCCTAGATGACCACAAAAATTGCAAACAATTGGATTTAATGATGGCTTAATCATTTGAATATCATTTTTGAAAAACTTAAGCCTTTTGTTATTTTTGTATTCTAAATTATTTTTGCCATAAGTCTTGCTTGAATTTTCACATGGAATAACACTAATTTTATTCTCATTAATAAGCATAGAATTCAAGCAATTACAATTATTAGCTTTGGTAAATTCAGAATATAAGTCCTCAACTTGATTTTCTAAATTAATACATTTTTCACCAGAAGATGAGGTTTCATATTTCAAAAGCATTTCCTCATTAAGAAAAACATATTCATTTTTTAAAGTCTCAATTTCATTTTCAATAGAAGAAATATCTTTCAAATATGATAAGTTTTTCTTTTCTAAATTTAGTAAACCATCATGCAATTCATTATATGCTCTTTGCAACTCATTATAGAAAGGATTATAATATAATTTAGAATTATTTACCTCAAAGTCCTTTTTAGCTATATAAGAAGTAGTCTCAATTTCTAGCACACTTGGCTCTTTAAGAGAATCACCTTTTTCATCATCAATTTTATTTTGCTTTGCCTTTTCTTCAAATTGAGCACCATCGTCACCAAGAGGCATTTGGCTTGCTTCAGTAATTTGAACATCTCTTTGAGCATGCGTTTCATGACAGGCTTCCTTCAATGACTTTTGCTCTTCTTGCTTTCTATATGCAACTTTATGCACAAAATCATCGTTAGTAAAATAAATAGCATTAAGAGCATCCCATATATCTTTAGCACAAGAACAATTTTTAATTTCAACATAAGTATCATTATTTAAACAACTTCTCAAAATTTGCATAGCTCTAATATTCAAAGAAAAACATTTTTTATCAAAACTATTCCAAGTTTGTTTTGATTTATAAGTAAATCCATTTAGCACAATATCCCACAAATCTAAATCAACAGATTGCATATAAAACTCTATTCTAGTTTTCCAATAAACAAAATGCACACCATCAAAGAATGGTGGTTTATCAATTTCAAAACCTTCTATTTTGAAAAACTTTCAAGGTTGCTCACAAGTAAGGATCTTTAACTCTAAGCGGTTAAGCTTTTACCAAAGCACGAAGCTCTGATACCACTTGTTAGTCATGGCAACCATTACCCAAGAGGGGGGGTGAATTGGGTATAAAAACTTTTTCACAAATGCTCTTAAAATAAATATAAATATTTAAGCTATTTAAATAAATGCACAGAAGGAACGTGATGAAGAAAAGAAACTTTAAGAACAGCAGAAAGTAAATGTGCAATAAAATAAATTGCATAAAATAAAGAGATAAAGAGAAGAAGAAGCAGGCACGATATTTATCCTGGTTCGACCACCAATCACTTGTGGTCTACGTCCATCCCCCGAAACACGCTCGAGATTTTTCACTATATGTACAAGCTTCATAGGTGCTTGCAACCGTTACATGAAAGAGCACTTTTCACACACAGGAAACTCTACCCTTGTGCTAAAGTCTCACCGCAGGATACCTCACCCTTATACAAACCTTAGAGGGATACCTCACCCTTTACAAACCTTGAAGGATACCTCACCCTCAACACAGAAGAACAGAGAATATAGATGAAGAGAAACTCTCACTCAGAGTAAATAATACAATTTGAAGCTCTATGAAGCTCTCTAAGGATATCTCAAATTTTTGGCGAAAAGAGCACAGAAATTTGGTAAAACATGTATCACTAAATAACGCAAGAAGGAATCATTTCAGATAAATGGGTGTGTTTCAAAGATGTCCCAAAAACATGTATTTATAGTGGTATAAGAAAAAGAGCCGTTGGGTATAAATTAATATCACATTTAAAGCTTCTGAAAATAGCCGTTGCGTAGAACAGGATCGAGTTTATTCGAATAAAACGAAGTCCTATTCGAATAAAACCTTCAAACAATACGTTCCTAAAAGTCTTTATTCGAATAACAGGTTTACTATTCGAATAACCCTTCAAAAACAAGTTTTGGAACGCTTTAAGGGTCATGTTATTCGAATAGCCTTTTGGTTATCGAATAAACCACTAAAAGCTCGGTCTGATATGAATTTTAAGGTGTGTTATTCGAATAACATTTGGTTTATTCGAATAAACCACTCAGCTTTTGAAAACTGACTTTAAACGGTCATAACTTCTTCATTTCTTATCCGTTTAAAGCAAATGACCAGTCATTGGAAAGATCTTTGAGTCTATTTTCAAATGAAACAAGTTTCAAAATAAAACTCAAAGTATTTTGAAAGTTATGATTAAAAGAGTGACCAAATGTCAGTTTTGCAAAACCCAAACTTGGCTATTTTTCATAAATTTGAACTACCACCATAAATAACTTTTCAAAACTTATTTGTTGGGTATTTTAGCATAGGAAAACCATTTGTAAAAACATATTTGAGATATCCATAAGGCTTTGTACATAAAGACACTAAGTCCTATAAGTTATACCATTTAATCTTCCTTTGGACTTGGTCTTTGACATGAATTTGATGTTTATCAATACCTTCATGAAATAGGCATTCACATCCTCCTTGTGTTGAGCTTAATTGAAATCTTTTGCTTTCTTGTTGCAAGCTCACTCTTGGTACTTGGACTATCTTACAAAGTATCACTCACTTAAACAAGCATAGTTAGTCCAAAAACATAATTTAATATCTTCATATGCATGAATCATAAATATATAGCTTTAGTTAGTTTAACATGCATATAAGACATTCATAGACACATCCAAATAAGATATTTATTAAATATTAATGGATATGCTCTATATAGAATGCAACAAAGAGTATAAGCAAGATATTCTTTTTGTCTTGTATTTGTCATCATCAAAACTTAACATATAAAACCATTTGGGGCAAACTTATTTCCACAAATAAGGATGTGTGAGACCTAGAATAATTTTCTAAATGAATATAAATAAAATTAAAATATGAGACTAAATAATCAAGAGAATCCCATTAGAGAAGAATTTTATAAGAAATATTAAATTGAAGTAAAACTTAATTAATTGGGTAATTATGAATTAATTAAGATCTCATAAAATGGAAAGAACCAAGAATGAAGTTTTATCCAAAAACTTAGAATAAATTTTAATTAAAGAAGACCATGAGTGCAAGTAAGAATGACAAATGATCCAATTTAAATCATTCTAAGGGAATTAGGTTTAAAAATTTAATGATGGACTTATGTAATTAAAATAATAATGATTAAATGAATAATATGATAGCATTTCTCGAAAAGAGAAACTTATTAAGAAGAATGTAGAAATTTAGGTGTAATTCCATAATGTATCCTAAAGGTGTAATGCATTATTTAAGTACTTAATAATATTTATTGTGGGTCTATGTGAGGGACCAATGATGTGTTGATGCTTACTTTGGCCAATGGAGGCATATGGTGAAAAAGTATGCAATGATAAACATACATGATATATGCATGGAGTCATCATGCATTGTGAAAGTCCAATGGGCGATTTGTCAAGGCCATGTTTCCTAGGAGTTGAATCACACCTTAGTGCTGGTGCGAATAGACTAGTGTAGGTCCTGTAGTTGACCTTGGGGGCGTCGGGGCTGGGCGTCTCACAGCGGGCAGTTGGTACCCCGCTGGACCGTGGGACAAACCGATGCAAACGCACCGACGATCCTGACCGAGCACTGTCCTATATCGCGATCTTGTGAGAATGCCGCTGTATAGAGCCTTATTGCACAAAATTGTTGATTATGAATTCTGGAAGCACTTGGCCCTAGGGGAACGAGATACTGGCATGTCTCCCTAATCATTCACTCCGATGCTTGTGTCTAGCTCCATAGAGTAGGATTTTGATATTATGAACATGTGCATAGTGAGTCAATACATTGCTTGGTATTTAATTTATATGATAATTGGATCTGCTATCTCATTGATGATATACTACCTGAAACTGTTAAACTGCTTAATATCTGCTTCTTGATACTGTTTATTATTTTTGTTATGCTATATGGGCGTCCTATGCCGTTTATGTTTCTTACTGCCATAATTGGTAATGAAGTTGGATATCTCACCTCTTTCTTGTACTGTTATTGTTCTATGTGATATTTGGTTAAAGACGGTAGAGGAGACGATATTGTTTCTCTTAGACTTTATTGGGTATTGATCTCTTGCTATATAGAGGATGTCGTCAAGAAGGGGTTCTATCGGTTTCATTAGGATCGTGTTTACCGGTGGCGCCAATGCGTGGCGAGTCAACTAGGTTGGACAGCGTATACGATATGTTGGAGACCTGATCTTAACCGTAAGGAGGAACCGCGATGGAGATCCTATCCTGACACTTACTACTTCAGTACATCTGGAGTTCGCCTTGCCTATCCAGGAGTTATAGGGTGATCCGATTTACACCCCTAGAGAGGACGAGGATTCCATGGCATCAGCCGCTAGGGCACCTGCCCGTGGGACCGCACTCGATCCTGTCCTTATATCTTCAGACGGCCGGGAGAGGATCCCGAGGTGGATCCGATGGAGTGCCCAACTCCTTAGACGTGGATGTCTTATGGGTAGTATATGTTTTCTTTTGCTTTAATTATGTTATGGTGTATTTTTAATATATTTGCATTTTGAAGTAAATCTTGATGTATTTCATTGTGAGTGGTATGAGAAATGCGCCATGCTCTGTATGCTTTAACTTAATGAATTTAGTCCTATGTACTGTATTTTGAATATATTTTGTTGAATCATATCTGTCAATGACAACTTATGTGTTATTTCATTCGTGGCTCATATTTCCTTTATATATATATATATATATATATATATATATATATATATATATTCAAATTTAGAAAAGTATTATGAAGAAGTCAGTAGCATGCCAAAAATTTAGTGACCGCAGTATAATGACGATTGTGCCGTGGTTATTAAATCTAGGGGTGTTACAGTTGTCGGGCAGTTGTGGTAGGCTCGATTGTGTGACATCTTGATATCACCAAGAAAAAGGTGAGGATATATGAGATGTTGTAAAAAATAATATGTGTGTTTGAATCATATATTATGCATAGAAAAGCATGTTTGCTTGTTTGGTTAAGGCTATATGCCTAGGAGATGAATTACACCTAAGTGCGGGTGCGAGTAGACAAGTGTAGGTCACTTGTTGACCTTGGGGGCATCAGGGTATGGGTACCTCGCAATGGATGGTTGGTAGCTCTTTTGTCTGTGAGGCAGACCAATGCAAACACACCGATGATCCGAACCGAGACATTGTCCTATATTGTGATCAGGTATAGAATGTCTTGTCCAATGCCTGATGTTCACTTTTGATGAAATGGATATATAAAAGCACTTTTGGCCATGATAGCCGAGTGACAGACATGTCTTCTAGATCTTCTCTTCGAAAACTGTGTTTAGCTCCATGGAGTAGGAATTAGTCTGAGTGTGTACATGAATAACGAGTTAGTATAGTAACATGAAATTCATAATTAATTGATTCATGATTATATAATTTGTTATTCATGAAATGATAACATGATTGTAACACCCTCCTCAGGACGCCACACTTGGTGTTGCTTAATTATCAAATTACCCCTTCATTAGAAATCGCGATTGTAATATAAATACGAGTTATAAAATTTCTTGACGATAGTAAGATAAACTTAGCAGAAATAAAAACATAACAACATTGTCACAAATAATTTACATTATATATACATACAAGCCTTTAGTATTGTCATACTTAAATATTTTACAAACTAGACTTTCAAAACATTTAAACTTTAAACTTTAATTTAAACTATTACACTGCCCAAGTCCTACTAGATGCAGAACCCTCGACGGTCCTCCTCAGATTCCTCAAAGATATAGGAATCCATCATGACGTGCAGTCCTACGGACAGGTGTCCGAGCAGACAACACAATACTAATCGCACTGGGAGTACGATAGTAAGCTCCCCAATACTGCCTAATAGATATTGGGAACTCTAGTTGTATTTAGGTCTCCCATATAGTAAATACTCTCTATCTCTAAATCAACGGTCCATGCCTCAGATCCTCCAATGAATGTCAGCCTCATGTAGCCAAGGAAACTAGGCATCTCCATCTCTTCAAAACTCAAAGTCCTCAACGGGAATGTGCTCCTCCTCAGCTTCTCACTCCACCTCTTGCTCGACGTCTTGAAAAATATAAATATAATACAGAACATGCATATAAAGATGTGAGATCACCTACGCCATTACCAGTATGGTAGCAATGAAGATAAACACATACAATAACTCATACAACTATCATACCATAATTACAGTTATGTCATCAATATCATTTATCAATAAAACATATGAAGTAAACAATATTTACGATCATGCCACTAACAATAATAAAATATCTAATAAATCAATTATCATAAACATAATTATGATAATACCCTCAATAGCTACATGTATGCATACAGACTCAATTTCCTACTCCATGGAGCTATAACTCAGGTCAGAGAGAGTGATTGAAAAGATTTATCGGTACCAACTTACCTCGGACCACGTGCTCAATCTTGCACATCTAGCATATACATAACAGTCTTTATCAGATCTTGATTAAGGATAGTATCTCAGTTAGGATCATTGGTGTGTTACGTCAGTCTAACTTACGACACAGAAGAGCTACCAACTGCCCATTGTAGGCAACCCGCACCCTAATGCCCCCAAGGTCAATTAGTGACTTACACTACGCATATCGCACCCACTCAAGAGGTGTAGTCTCTCCTAGGCAACTAGTGTCATACAGTCCATCGGACCTTTCCACTGCATGTACTATACACTATTCACATTTCCAATTCATATCACATATTCGGGGTCCACACAATAATCTAATAGTATTATTACTGTATTTTAATCGCGTAGTCATATTTTCGCATTTTCTTAATTGCGACTCAATTCTGTCGCCTTTTCAAAATCGTGTAAAATATTTTTCATATGTTTTAAATCAAAAATACTATTTTTCTTATTTTAATACTAAAATTGGCTTTATTTTTCATATTCGCACAATAGTCCCTCAAAATCTCATATTTACAAAATAGTCCCTCTAAAAATTAATATTTATAAAATAGTCCCTCACAAATTAATATTTATAAAATAGCCCCTCTTAAAATTCATATTTAGAAAATAGTCCTCTTTTTATAAAATATTTGTAATATGACCCCTCTAAAAATAATATTTACAATATGACCCCTCTAAAAATAAGTATTTATATAATGGCCCCTTATTTACATAATATTTATAATTTAGTCCCTCTTTTATAAAAATTTACCGTATAACCCCTCTAAAATTCAGTAATTCTACTGTTTCCAAAAAATTATTATTTCTTTTTCTTTACTTCACATAAAAATCATTTTACTTTGATATACTCAAACTTGTTCATATTCATTTCTTTTTCATTTAAATCCTTTATTATCATTTGAGTCCACCAATTTTAGGACTTTGGTCCTCTAATCCCTAGTATGGCCGTGAGCCTCAGTGCTCTTTGGAGCATTCATACAATCGTTTAATCATGTTGTTCACATCCTAAATTATACATACATCCTCGTGCTTTCATAATTATACATACACACATAATATCAAAGCTTTAAGCATATTATCACACATGCAAGCATAGAAATAAAATCATACACATTACAAACACAATCAAAGAGCATCAAACAATAGGTGAATATACCCTTATGGGTTTTTCACCGAACAAAACCATCCCTACACCACCAAAACTTGGTTGGTGAGGTAAAATCTCCCTCTTACCTCTTGAAAACAAGTCTTTCAAGCTCCTATCCTTCTCCTTGATTTTGTACAAGCCACAAACAATTCCTAACAATTCTAAAACAAATAGTAAAATCATATACAAAGCTTAATAATGATAAACCGTGGAACAAACATGGTTTAGAAAATCACAAACTTGAATTAAAACCATTAAAACCAAAGTCCACCTCTAGGAAAGTAATGTAGAAGTTAGATTTTGAAGCACTTAGAGTGTGATTTTGGGAAAACTTCCTAAATGGAAAGTGTTTAGAAAGTTGTCTAGCCTTAGGAAATGATGAGAGTGAAAATTATAGGAGAATAATGGTGTACTTGGGTGTGTGGGCCGAAACTATGGAGAGAAAATGGAAGAAAATTAATGCTTAGTGTTCTTGAAATTTTGAGAGAATAAGATGGAAGCTTTTTGGGTGAGAGAGAAAAGTGAATATTGCATGCAGAAAGTGAGTGGGCTGCCGTGTGAGTGTTGGAGAGTTTGAAGGGATTTGCATGAAATTAAAATATCCAATTGCATGGCACATGGCCTATGTCATTAACTTGACTTGCATGGTTATTTGGATGGTTCAAGAATAATGGAGAACATGGTAGAACAAGGCCTCTTGGCCATGGGGTTCAAGGGTATTTAGGGGTCTAATTTGTTTTCAATTTATGTCTAATAACTTGCTAATTAAATAGCTAATTAATTAGGTTTAGTTTCCTAACCACTTCTAATTAATTATCCAACTACATAACTAATTAGTTTAATATATTTTAGCATATATCATAACTTCTAATTAAAATTAGGATATCTAATTAAGAATTAGATTATAACTAATTAATAATTAGGTTTGTTTACTTAGCTTGTTAATTAGGCCATTAGATTAACCAAATTAGGTTTAATTAGTTACTAAGCAAAGTCAAGCCACTATTGTTGACTTCATCTTAGCCATTGAAATTAACTTAGTTTCCTATCCATTGATCTCATTTACAGTGGATATTACTTAGTGGTTTTATCAGGATTCATTTTACACCATTGATCGGATCAACGGTTATGATGAAAAGCATCTAAATCATGCTTTTCATCCAATGGTCCTTAATAAAGTCTATGCTTCTTTATTTGACTAATTCTTGTTAGTTAGAATTTTCAGGCCACCTATTTTGACTTGTTCCTATTGGTTTAGAATTTGGTCTAGTCAAAATTGTTGACTGCTACTCTAAATGCGGGTCCCACGAACTTTTTCGGGTCCACGATCAATTTGAAGCAGATTTTTACTATTTTTAAGACAGTAGGTACTGTCACATAAAATAATATTATAATAATATAAAATTATTTTATTACACAATTAAGTCCTAAAAATTAAAAGATTAATATATATATCAATCAATTGAGTTTAGTAAGATCCCCTAGCTCCAATTAATTAAAATAAGATTTTTTTCGGTCAGAAAATTATTATTTTCTTGACTCGAAGCAAATCACACAAAATGATCAAAAATGATCTCGAAACAGTTAAACTATTTTTATAACACACATAAAAATATAAAACAGTGTAATTCTGCTATTACTATTAACATAGTTAGAATTTGGGGTGTTACAACTCTCCCCCTCTAAAATTAAGTTTCGTCCTCAAAACTTGACATATATTCAAAATGAAAATGGATACTGCTATCTTATCTTCTCTTCTAACTCCCATGTGGCTTCACCACTTACATCGTTCCATACCACTTTAACCAATGTGATATCCTTTCCTCGAAGCTACTTTATCCTTCGATCTTCAATCTTGACTGGAAACGTCTCATAGGTTAGATTCTCCTTCAGTTGTATGGTGTCTAGCTCAATAACATGAGTCAGATCAGAAATATATTTTCGTAGTTGTGATACGTGAAATACATTATGAAGATTTCATAAGAACGGTGGTAGTGCAACTTGATAAGCTACCGGACCTACCCGACGAAGTATCTGATACGGCCCGATAAACTTTGGAGTGAGCTTCCTCGACTTAATTACTCATCCAACTTCAATCATAGGCGTCACATGTAGAAATACATGGTCACCTTCTTCAAATTCAAGCGGTCTCTTTCTTTTATCTGCATAACTCTTTTGCCGCGTCTGAGTTATCCTCATCTTGTCTTCGATCATCTTCACTTTCTCCATTATTTGCTGCACAAATTCGGGTCCAACCACAGTACTTTCACCATCATGATACCAACACAACGGCGTTCTACATCTTCTCCCATATAATGCCTCATAGGGTGCCATCCCTATGCTCGAATGGAAACTATTGTTGTAGGTGAACTCTATCAACGGTAGAAATTCATCCCAACAACAAGATTGCTCTGGAACACAAGCTCTCAACAAGTCCTCCAATGACTGAATCGTCCTTTCTGACTGACCATCTGCTTGTGGATGGTAAGCAGAACTCAAACGTAGCTTTGTTCCCATCACTTCTTGCAAACTATTCCAAAATCTTGATGTAAATTGCGGATCTCGATCAGAAATTATACTGGATGGTACACCATGAAGTTTGAAAATTTCATTGATGTACACTTGAGCCAACTTTTCCATTGAGTACTTAATATTAATCGATAAAAAGTGAGCCGACTTTGTAAGCCGATCAATATATACCCATATAGAATTGTGACCCTTTCTAGTTCTCGGTAGTCCCGTGATGAAATCCATTGCTATGTCATCTCATTTCCACTCAGGAATAGGCAAAGGTTGTAACATTCTTGATGGTCTCTAATGTTACACTTTGGCCTTCGGACAAATCAAATAGGATGATACATATTCAGCTATATCCCTCTTCATTCCTTGCCACCAATATAGTTGTTTCAAATCTTGGTACATCTTCATGGCTCTTGGATGCATACTCAATTTACTTCTATGAGCTTCATCCAAAATTGATCTCCTCAGTTCTGGATCGTTTGGTACACAAACTCTTCCCTTGAACTTCAGAATCCCATCAATACCTTTGCTGAATTCCAATTCTGTCCCTTGACTTCTTTCTTCCTTTGCTTCTTGCAAGTACTGATCACTGTGTTGTCCTTCTCGTATTCTACTCATCAAATCATTAGAAATAGTAATCATACTCAAACACATCTTCCCCGGTGTCAACTTCACAGATAGACGCATATCCCGAAACTCTTCTATTAGTTCCTTTTCCTTCATCATCATAACAGAAGCATTAAGCGCTTTCTTACTTAAAGCATCCGCTACAACATTCGCCTTCCCGGGATGATACTGTAACTGAAAGTCATAATCTTTCATAAACTCTAGCCAACGCCTTTGTCTCATGTTTAACTCTTTCTAGTCAAACAAATACTTCAAACTTTTATGGTCACTAAAAATAGTGAATGTTGCCCCATAAAGAAAATGTCTCCATACCTTCAATGCAAAGACTACTGCTGCCAACTCCAAGTCATGAGTCGGATAATTCCTCTCGTGCACTTTTAACTGCCTCGATGTATAACACACAACCTTATGGTTCTGCATAAGAACACAACCCAATCCTTAGTACGAAGCATCACAATACACTTCGAAAGGTTCGTTTGGATCAGGCAGAATCAAAACTGGTGAAGTAGTCAGTCGTCTTTTCAACTCCTGAAAACTTTCCTCACATGCTTCAGTCCATGTAAACGATTGATTCTTTCGTGTAAGTTGGGTAAGAGGTCCTGCAAACTTTGAAAACCCCTCAACAAATCGCCGATAGTAACCAGCTAATCCGATGAAACTACGGATCTCCGATACAGTCTTTGGTCTTTCCCATTCAACAACTGTCTCCACCTTTGAAGCATCAATTTCAATTCCATCCGTCGATATGACATGCCCCAAAAATTGTACTTCACTTAACCAAAATTCACATTTGGACAACTAGGCATACAACTTATTCTCCTTCAAAATCTGGAGAACCACTCTGAGATGTTCAGCATGTCCTTCTGACTTTGAGAATAAATCAAGATGTCATCAATAAAGACAACAATAAACTTATCCAAGTACGAACGGAAAATTCGATTCATGAAGTCCATAAATATCGCAGGTGCATTAGTCACACCAAAAGGCATCACTTGATACTCGTAATGCCCATATCGTGTCTGAAACACAGTCTTTCGGATATCCTCCACCTTCACACGTATCTGGTGATAACCAGAATGTAAATCAATCTTAAAAAATATTGTGGCTCCTCGCAATTAGTCCATCAGATCATCGATTCTTGGTAGTGGATACTTGTTCTTGATTGTAATCTTGTTCAATTGCTGGTAGTCTACACATAGACGAGAAGTCCCATCCTTCTTCTTTACCAACAACACTGGAGCTCCCCAAGGAGATACACTTGGTCTCACAAATTGCTTCTCCAACAAATCCTCCAATTGTTTCTTAAGGTCTGCTAACTCTACTGGTGACATCCGATAAGGCATCATAGATATAGGTCCAGCTCCAGGTACCAAATCAATAGAGAATTCAATTTCTCTTTTGGTGGTATTCCAGGTATATCTTCAGCAAACACTTCAGGAAACTCATTCACTACAAAACTATCCTTCAGAATATCTTCACACTGAACCTCCATAGAAGACATCAACAAGTACCCTTGATTTCCTTCCTTCAAACAAGCTTCCACTTGAGTAGCCGTTAGGAATCTAGAATCCTTAACCTCAAGAAAAACTAATGTCTTATTCGAACAATCTATCAAGATATGGTTAGAAGATAACCAATCCATTCCTAAGATTACATTATTCTTGGAAAGAAGCAAACAGATCAAATCCACGTAAAAGATTCTATCCCTAACACATACAGGGCAATTCAAACACACTTTTGTAGTTATCACAGACTTATTAGTAGGAGTACTAACACTCAAATCATATGGCAATGTAGTCACAGTTAATCCTAAACGCTCCACACAATCATATGTAATGAAAGAATGTGTTGGTCCTGAATCATATAATACTGTTAAAGGATTACCTTCAATAGCACACTCCTCCATTGTTAAGTCCTCGGATTTAGCGGCTTCCTCCCCGCTCATAGTATACACTCGACCACCTGCCTGTGGCCTTGCAGTACGAACACTGCTTACTAATGGCTCCACTTTCTGCTGATCACACTCTCTAGAGAAATGTCCCGGCTTCCCACATCGATAACAAATCACCCCCTTATGTTGACAGTCCCTGGTGAGATGTCCTGTCCCACACTTGAAACATTTAAGTGCAGAAGTTCCAGTTGAAACTGCTCTACTACCACTTGAACTTCCTCCAAATGATTGTTCCTGATTCTGACTTACTACTAGTTTAGTATATGGTTTCTGTTGGTAATGGTTGCCACCGCTACTCTTCCCCCTTTGGAACCGCGTAGGTCCAAAGTTCTTATTCCTAGCCTCTCGTAAATGATCAATTTCTTCGACTTTGCGACATTTGTCCAACAATACTAGAAACTGATCGATATCCACAGTTGCTAAAGCTCGCTTGATGTCAAGCCTCATTCCCTCTTCAAACTTCCTACACTTCCACTCCTCATCTGGATACATTTGGAAGTACCTCGAAAACTTAGACAAGCTTTCGAACCTTGTAGCATACTCATTTACAGTCATCGCCCCTTGTCCTAGACTAAGGAATTCCATCTCCTTAGCATGTCGAACACTTGCTGGGAAATACTTCCCCAGAAACTTCTGCCTAAAGAGCTGCTATGTCACAACTCTCCCTTCAGCTTGAATTAACCTGCGAGCTCCTGCCCACCAAGCCTCTTCATCACCGACTAGCACAAACGTGGTGAAAGTAAGCTTCCGCTCATTAGTACAACCCATGCCGTCAAATATCTTCTCCACTTCCTTGATCCACAGATCAGCCTTCTCTGGATCAAACTCTCCATGAAATTTTGGTGGATTGTTCCTCCGAAATTTCGACAAGCTGTGAGCATCATCATTTGCTCTTTGGTTCTGTTGTGCAACAACCTCGGCCATTCGATGTATTGCTGCTACAGCTGTAGCCATATTCTAATTGTCATCGCTGGTATTTCCAGCTACTGCCCTCGCATTCATGCGTCCTCTTCTGCATCCAGCCATTTTGTTCTATCAATCAGACTGAACAACACAAAGAAAGTGAGGGTCAGTCTCCAAACAATATTGTTTTTCTTTCGAAAAATAATTACAAAGAATTACACAACTTAGACAAGACAGACCTAACCACAAACCCAAAAGACTCTAACTTGGGCTCTGATACCAACTAATGTAACAACTTCCTCAGGGCGCCACACTTGGTGTTGCATAATTACCAAATTACCCCTTCATTAGAAATCGCGCTTGTAATATAAATATGAATTATAAAATTTCTTGATGATAGTAAGATAAACTTAGCAGAAATAAAAACATAACAACATTGTCACAAATAATTTACATCATATATACATACAAGCCTTTAGTATTGTCATACTTAAATATTTTACAAACTAGACTTTCAAAATATTTAAACTTTAAACTTTAATTTAAACTATTACACTGCCCAAGTCCTACTAGACAGCAGAACCCTCAGACGGGTCCTCCTCAAATTCTTCAGCATATAGGAATCCATCATGATGTGCAGTCCTATGGACGGGTGTCCGAGCAGACGACACAATACTAATCACACTGGGAGTACGATAGTAAGCTCCCCAATACTGCCTATTAGATATTGGGAACTCTAGTTCTACAAAAACATTAACAGAAAAGTAAGGGTGTCCTAAATGTTGCCTATTCAATCTAATATTTAGTTCTCCCATATAGTAAACACCCCCTCTCTCTAAATCAGCGGTCCATGCCTCAGATCCTCCAATGAATGTCAGCCTCATGTAGCTAAGGAAACTAGGCATCTCCATCTCTTCAAAACTCAACGTCCTCAACGGGAATATGCTCCTCCTCAGCTTCTCGCTCCACCTCTTATTCGACGTCTTGACAAATATAAATATAATACAGAACATGCATATAAAGAGGTGTGATCACCTACGTCATTACCAGTATGGTAGCAATGAAGATAAACACATACAATAACTCATACAACTATCATACCATAATTACAGTTATGCCATCAATATCATTTATCAATAAAACACATGAAGTAAACAATATTTACGATCATCCCACTAACAATAATAAAATATCGAATAAATCAATTATCATAAACATAATTATGATAATACCCTCAATAGCTACATGTATGCACACAGCCTCAATTTCCTACTCCATGAACCTACAACTCAGGTCGGAGAGAGTGATCAAAAAGATTTGTCGGTACCAATATGCCTCAGACCACGTGCTCAATCTTGCACATCTAGCATATACACGATAGTCTTTATCAGATCTTGATTAAGGATAGTGTCTCGGTTAGATCATTGGTGTGTTGCGTCGGTCTAACCTACGACACGAAAGAGCTATCAACTGCCCATTGTAGGCAACCCGCACCCCAATGCCCCCAAGGTCAACTAGTGACTTACACTACGCATATCGCACCCACTCATGAGGTGTAGTCTCTCCTAAGCAACTAGCCTCATACAGTCCATCGGACCTTTCCAATGCATGTACTATGCACTATTCACATTTCCAATTCATATCACATATTCGGGGTGCACACAATAATCTAATAGTATTATTACTGTATTTTAATCGCGTAGTTATATTTTCACATTTTCTTAATCGCGACTCAATTTTGTCGCCTTTTCAAAATCACGGAGCGATTTTACAACGTTTTCCATATCGCGTAAAATATTTTTCATATGTTTTAAATCAAAAATACTATTTTTCCTATTTTAATACTAAAATTGAATTTATTTTCCATATTCGCACAATAGTCCCTCAAAATCTCATATTTACGAAATAGTCCCACCAAAAATTAATATTTAAAAAATAATCCCTCATAAATTAATATTTATAAAATAGCCCCTCATAAAATTTATATTTACAAAATAGTCCCCTTTTTATAAAATATTTATAATATGACCCTCTAAAAATAATATTTACAATATGACCTTCTAAAAATAAGTATTTATACAATAGCCTCTTATTTGCATAATATTTACAAATTTAGTCCCTCTTTTATAAAAATTTGCAGTATAACCCCTCTAAAAATTAGTAATTGTACTATTTCCAAAAAATTGTTATTTTTTTCTTTACTTCACAAAAAAATCATTTTACTTTGATATACTCAAACTTGTTCATATTCATTTCTTTTTCATTTAAATCCTTTATTCTCATTTGAATCCACCAATTTTAGGACTTTGGTCCTCTAATATCTAGTATGGCTATGAGCCTCAGTGCTCTTTGGAGCATTCATACAATCGTTTAATCATGTTGTTCACATCCTAAATTATACATACATCCTCGTGCTTTCATAATTATACATACACACATAATATCAAAGCTTTAAGCATATTATCACACAAGCAAGCATAGAAATAAAATATACACATCACAAACACAATCAAAGAGCATCAAACAATAGGTGAATAAACCCTTATGGGTTTTTCATCGAACAAAACCATCCCCACACCATCAAAACTTGGTTGGTGAGGTAAAACCTCCCTCTTACCTCTTGAAGACAAGTCTCTCAAGCTCCTTTCCTACTCCTTGATTTCGTACAAGCCACAAACAATTCCTAACAATTCTAAAACAATTAGTAAAATCACATACAAAGCTTAATAATGATAAACCATGGAACAAACATGGTTTAGAAAATCACAAACTTGAATTAAAACCATTAAAACGAAAGTTTACCTCTAGGGAAGTAAGGTAGAAGTTGGATTTTGAAGCACTTAGAGTGTGATTTTGGGAAAACTTCCTAAATGGAAAGTGTTTAGAAAGTTGTCTAGCCTTAGGAAATGATGAGAGTGAAAATTATAGGAGAATAATGGTGTACTTGGGTGTGTGGGCCGAAACTATGGAGAGAAAGTAAAAGAAAATTAATGCTTGGTGTTCTTGGAATTTTGAGAGAATAAGATGGAAGCTTTTTGGGTGAGAGAGAAAAGTGAATATTGCATGTACAAAGTGAGTGGGCTGCCGTGTGAGTGTTGGAGAGTTTGAAGGGATTTGCATGAAATTAAAATATCCAATTGCATGGCACATGGCCTATGTCATCAACTTGACTTGCATGGTTATTTGGATGGTTCAAGAATAATGGAGAACATGGTAGAACAAGGCCTCTTGGCCGCAGGGTTCAAGGGTATTTAGGGGTCTAATTTGTTTTCAATTTATGTCTAATTACTTGCTAATTAAATAGCTAATTAATTAGGTTTAGTTTCCTGACCACTCCTAATTAATTATCCAATTACATAACTAATTAGTTTAATATATTTTAGCATATATCATAAATTCTAATTAAAATTAGGATATCTAATTAAGAATTAGATTATAACTAATTAATAATTAGGTTTGTTTACTTAGCTTGTTAATTAGGCCATTAGATTAACCAAATTAGGTTTAATTAGTTACTAAGCAAAGTCAAGCCACTATTGTTGACTTCATCTTAGCCATTGAAATCAACTTGGTTTCCTATCCATTGATCTCATCTACGGTGGATATTATTTAGTGGTTTTATCAAGATTCATTTTACACCATTGATCGGATCAACGGTTATGATGAAAAGTATCTAAATCATGCTTTTCATCCAATGGTCCTTAATGAAGTCTATGCTTCTTTATTTGACCAATTCTTGTTAGTTAGAATTTTCAAGCCACCTATTTTGACTTGTTCCTATTGGTTTAGAATTTGTCTAGTCAGAATTGTTGACTGCTACTCTAAATGCGGGTCCCACGAACTTTTTCGGGTCCACGATCATTTTGAAGCAGATTTCTACTATTTTTAAGACAGTAGGTACTGTCACATAAAATAATATTATAATAATATAAAATTATTTTATTGCACAGTTAAGTTCTAAAAATTAAAAGATTAATATATATATCAATCAGAATTGAGTTTAGTAAGATCCCCTAGCTCCAATTAATTAAAATAAGATTTTTTCGGTCAAAAAATTATTATTTTTTTGACTCGAAGCAAATCACACAAAATGATAAAAAATGATCTCAGAACAGTTAAACTATTTTTATATCACACAGAAAAATATAAAACAGTGTAATTCTGCTATTACTATTAATATAGTTAGAATTTGGGGTGTTACAACTCTCCTCCTCTAAAATTAAGTTTCGTCCTCAAAACTTGACATATATTCAAAATAAAAATGGATATTGCTCTCTTATCTTCTCTTCTAACTCCCATGTGGCTTCACCACTTACATCGTTCCATACCACTTTAACCAATGTGATATACTTTCCTCGAAGCTGCTTTATCCTTCGATCTTCAATCTTGACTGGAAACGTCTCATAGGTTAGATTCTCCTTCAGTTGTACGGTGTCTACCTTAATAACAAGAGTCAGATTAGAAATATGTTTTCGTAGTTGTGATACGTGAAATACATTATGAAGATTTCATAAGAACGATGGTAGTGCAACTTGATAAGCTACCGGACCTACCCGACGAAGTATCTGATACGGCCCGATAAACTTTGGAGTGAGCTTCCTCGACTTAATCACTCATCCAACTTCAATCATAGGCGTCACACGTAGAAATACATAGTCACCTTCTTCAAATTCAAGCAGTCTCCGTCTTTTATCTCCATAACTCTTTTGCCACGTCTGAGTTGTCCTCATCTTGTCTTAGATCATCTTCACTTTCTCCATTATCTGCTGCACAAATTCGGGTCCAACCACAGTACTTTCACCATCATGATACCAACACAACGGCGTTCTACATCTTCTCCCATGTAATGCCTCATAGGGTGCCATCCCTATGCTCGAATGGAAACTATTGTTGTAGGTGAACTCTATCAACGGTAGAAATTCATCCCAACAACCAGATTGCTCTAGAACTTAAGCTCTCAACAAGTCCTCCAATGACTGAATCGTCCTTTCTGACTGACCATCTGCTTGTGGATGGTAAGCAGAACTCAAACGTAGCTTTGTTACCATCACTTCATGCAAACTATTCCAAAATCTTGATGTAAATCGCAGATCTCGATCAGAAATTATACTGGATGGTACACCATGAAGTCTGACAATTTCATTGATGTACACTTGAGCCAACTTTTCCATTGAGTACTTAATATTAATCGATAAAAAGTGAGCCGACTTTGTAAGCTGATCAATAATTACCCATATAGAATCGTGACCCTTTCTAGTTCTCGGTAGTCCCGTGATGAAATCCATTGCTATGTCATCCCATTTCCACTCAGGAATAGGCAAAGGTTGTAACATTCTTGATAGTCTCTAATGTTACACTTTGGCCTTCTGACAAATCAAACAGGATGATACATATTCAGCTATATCCCTCTTCATTCCTTGCCACCAATATAGTTGTTTCAAATCTTGGTACATCTTCATGGCTCTTGGATGCATACTCAACTTACTTCTATGAGCTTCATCCAAAATTGATCTCCTCAGTTCTGGATCGTTTGGTACACAAACTCTTCCCTTGAACTTCAGAATCCCATCGATACCTTTGCTGAATTCCAATTCTGCCCCTTGACTTCTTTCTTCCTTTGATTCTGGCAAGTACTGATCACTATGTTTTCCTTCTCGTATTCTACTCATCAAATCATTGGAAATAGTAATCATACTCAAACACATCTTCCCCGGTGTCGACTTCACAGATAGACGCATATCCCAAAACTCTTCTATTAGTTCGTTTTCCTTCATCATCATAACAGAAGCATTAAGCGCTTTCCTACTTAAAGCATCCGCTACAACATTCGCCTTCTCGGGATGATACTATAACTGAAAGTCATAATCTTTCATAAACTCTAGCCAACGCCTTTGTGTCATGTTTAACTCTTTCTAGTCAAACAAATACTTCAAACTTTTATGGTCACTAAAAACAGTGAACGTTGCCCCATAAAGAAAATGTCTCCATACCTTCAATGCAAAGACTACTGCTGCCAACTCCAAGTCATGAGTCGGATAATTCCTCTGATGCACTTTTAACTGCCTCGATATATAACACACAACCTTACGGTTCTGCATAAGAACACAACCCAATCCTTAGTACGAAGCATCACAATACACTTCGAAAGGTTTGTTTGGATCAGGCAGAATCAAAACTGGTGAAGTAGTCAGTCGTCTTTTCAACTCCTGAAAACTTTCCTCACATGCTTCAGTCCATGTAAACGATTGATTCTTTCGTGTAAGTTGGGTAAGAGGTCCTACAATCTTTGAAAACCCCTCAATAAATCGCCGATAGTAACCGGCCAATCTGATGAAACTACGGATCTCCAATACAGTCTTTGGTCTTTCCCATTCAACAACTGTCTCCACCTTTGAAGCATCAACTTCAATTTTATCCGTCGATATGACATGCCCAAAAAATTGTAATTCGCTTAACCAAAATTCACATTTGGACAACTTGGCATACAACTTATTCTCCTTCAAAATCTGGAGAACCACTCTGAGATGTTCAGCATGTCCTTCTGACTTTGAGAATAAATCAAGATGTCATCAATAAAGACAACAATAAACTTATCCAAGTACGAACGGAAAATCCGATTCATGAAGTCCATAAATATCGCAGGTGCATTAGTCACACCAAAAGGCATCACTTGATACTCGTAATGCCCATATCGTGTCTGAAACACAGTCTTTCGGATATCCTCCACCTTCACACGTATCTGGTGATAACCAGAATGTAAATCAATCTTAAAAAATATTGTGGCTCCTCGCAATTAGTCCATCAGATCATCGATTCTTGGTAGTGGATACTTGTTCTTGATTGTAATCTTGTTCAATTGCTGGTAGTCTACACATAGACGAGAAGTCCCATCCTTCTTCTTTACCAACAACACTGGAGCTCCCCAAGGAGATACACTTGGTCTCACAAATTGCTTCTCCAACAAATCCTCCAATTGTTTCTTAAGCTCTGCTAACTCTATTGGTGACATCCGATAAGGCACCATAGATATAAGTCCAGTTCCAGGTACCAAATCAATAGAGAATTCAATTTCTCTTTTGGTGGTATTCCAGGTATATCTTCAGCAAACACTTCAGGAAACTCATTCACTACAAAAATATCCTTCAGAATATCTTCACACTGAACCTCCATAGAAGACATCAAAAAGTACCATTGATCTCCTTCCTTCAAACAAGCTTCCACTTGAGTAGCCGTTAGGAATCTAGAATCCTTAACCTCAAGAAAAACTAATGTCTTATTCAAACAATCTATCAAGATATGGTTAGAAGATAACCAATCCATTCCTAAGATTACATTAATCTTGGAAAGAGGCAAACAGATCAAATCCACATAAAAGATTCCATCCCTAACACATACAGGGCAATTCAAACACACTTTTGTAGTTATCACAGGCTTATCAGTAGGAGTACTAACACTCAAATCATATGGCAATGTAGTCACAGTTAATCCCAAACGCTCCACATAATTACATGCAATGCAAGAATGTGTTGCTCCCGAATCATATAAAACAGTTAAGGGATTACCTTCAATAGCACTCTCCTCCGTTATTAAGTCCTCGGATTTAGCGGCTTCCTCCTTGCTCATAGTATACACTCGACCACTCGCCTGTGGCCTTGCAGTACGAACACTGCTTACTAATGGCTCCGCTTTCTGCTGATCACACTCTCTAGAGAAATGTCCCGGCTTCCCACATCGATAACAAATCACCCCCTTATGTTGACAGTCCCTGGTGAGATGTCCTGTCCCACACCTAAAACATTTAAGTGCAGAAGTTCCAGTTGAAACTGCTCTACTACCACTTGAACTTCCTCCAAATGATTGTTGCCGATTCTGACTTACTACTGGTTTAGTATATGGTTTCTGTTGGTAATGGTTGCCACTACTACTCTTCCCCTTTTGGAACCGCGTAGGTCCAATGTTCTTATTCCTAGCCTCTCGTAAATGATTAATTTCTTCGACTTTGTGACATTTGTCCAACAATACTGGAAACTGATCGATATCCACAGTTGCTAAAGCTCGCTTGATGTCAAGCCTCACTCCCTCTTCAAACTTCCTACACTTCCACTCCTCATCTGGATGCATTTGGAAGTACCTCGAAAACTTAGACAAGCTTTCGAACCTTGTAGCATACTCATTTACAGTCATCGCCCCTTGTCCTAGACTAAGGAATTCCATCTCCTTAGCATGTCGAACACTTGCTTGGAAATACTTCCCCAGAAACTTCTGCCTAAAGAGCTGCTATGTCACAACTCTCCCTTCAGCTTGAATTAACCTGCGAGCTCCTGCCCACCAAGCCTCTCCATCACCGACTAGCACAAACGTGGTGAAAGTAAGCTTCTGCTCATCAGTACAACCCATGCCGTCAAATATCTTCTCCAGTTCCTTGATCCACAGATCAGCCTTCTCTGGATCAAACTCTCCATGAAATTTTGGTGGATTGTTCCTCCGAAATTTCGACAAGCTGTGAGCATCATCATTTGCTCTTTGGTTCTGTTGTGCAACAACCTCGGCCATTCGATGTATTGCTGCTACAACTGCAGCCACATTCTAATCGTCGTCGCCGGTATTTCCAGCTACTGCCCTCGCATTCATGCGTCCTCTTCTGCATCCAGCCATTTTGTCCTATCAATCAGACTGAACAACACAAAGAAAGTGAGGGTCAGTCTCCAAACAATATTGTTTTTCTTTCGAAAAATAATTACAAAGAATTACACAACTTAGACAAGACAGACCTAACCACAAACCCAAAAGACTCTAACTTGGACTCTGATACCAACTAATGTAACAACTTCCTCAGGGCGCCACACTTGGTATTGCATAATTACCAAATTACCACTTCATTAGAAATCGCGCTTGTAATATAAATACGAGTTATAAAATTTCTTGATGATAGTAAGATAAACTTAGCAGAAATAAAAACATAACAACATTGTCACAAATAATTTACGTCATATATACATACAAGCCTTTAGTATTGTCATACTTAAATATTTTACAAACTAGACTTTCAAAATATTTAAACTTTAAACTTTAATTTAAACTATTATAATGCCCAAGTCCTACTAGACAGCAGAACCCTCAGACGGGTCCTCCTCAAATTCTTCAGCATATAGGAATCCATCATGATGTGCAGTCCTATGGACGGGTGTCCGAGCAGACGACACAATACTAATCACACTGGGAGTACGATAATAAGCTCCCCAATACTGCCTATTAGATATTGGGAACTCTAGTTGTACAAAAACATTAACAGAAAAGTAAGGGTGTCCTAGATGTTGCCTATTCAATCTAATATTTAGTTCTCCCATATAGTAAACACCTCCTCTCTCTAAATCAGCGGTCCATACCTCAGATCCTCCAATGAATGTCAGCCTCATGTAGCTAAGGAAACTAGGCATCTCCATCTCTTCAAAACTCAACGTCCTCAACGGGAATATGCTCCTCCTCAGCTTCTCGCTCCACCTCTTATTCGACGTCTTGACAAATATAAATATAATACAGAACATGCATATAAAGAGGTGAGATCACCTACGTCATTACCAGTATGGTAGCAATGAAGATAAACACATACAATAACTCATACAACTATCATACCATAATTACAGTTATGCCATCAATATCATTTATCAATAAAACACATGAAGTAAACAATATTTACGATCATCCCACTAACAATAATAAAATATCGAATAAATCAATTATCATAAACATAATTATGATAATACCCTCAATAGCTACATGTATGCACACAGACTCAATTTCCTACTCCATGAACCTACAACTCAGGTCAGAGAAAGTGATCAAAAAGATTTGTCGGTACCAATATGCCTCAGACCACGTGCTCAATCTTGCACATCTAGCATATACACGATAGTCTTTATCAGATCTTGATTAAGGATAGTGTCTCGGTTAAGATCATTGGTGTGTTGCGTCGGTCTAACCTACGACACAGAAGAGCTATCAACTGCCCATTGTAGGCAACCCGCACCCCAATGCCCCCAAGGTCAACTAGTGACTTACACTACGCATATCGCACCCACTCATGAGGTGTAGTCTCTCCTAAGCAACTAGCCTCATACAGTCCATCGGACCTTTCCAATGCATGTACTATGCACTATTCACATTTCCAATTCATATCACATATTCGGGGTGCACACAATAATCTAATAGTATTATTACTGTATTTTAATCGCGTAGTTATATTTTCACATTTTCTTAATCGCGACTCAATTTTGTCGCCTTTTCAAAATCACGGAGCGATTTTACAACGTTTTCCAATCTCGTAAAATATTTTTCATATGTTTTAAATCAAAAATACTATTTTTCCTATTTTAATACTAAAATTGAATTTATTTTCCATATTCACACAATAGTCCCTCAAAATCTCATATTTACGAAATAGTCCCACCAAAAATTAATATTTAAAAAATAATCCCTCATAAATTAATATTTATAAAATAGCCCCTCATAAAATTTATATTTACAAAATAGTCCCCTTTTTATAAAATATTTATAATATGACCCCTCTAAAAATAATATTTACAATATGATCCCTCTAAAAATAAGTATTTATACAATAGCCTCTTATTTGCATAATATTTACAATTTAGTCCCTCTTTTATAAAAATTTGCAGTATAACCCCTCTAAAAATTAGTAATTGTACTGTTTCCAAAAAATTGTTATTTTTTTCTTTACTTCACAAAAAAATCATTTTACTTTGATATACTCAAACTTGTTCATATTCATTTCTTTTTCATTTAAATCCTTTATTCTCATTTGAATCCACCAATTTCAGGACTTTGGTCCTCTAATACCTAGTATGGCCGTGAGCCTCAGTGCTCTTTGGAGCATTCATACAATCGTTTAATCATGTTGTTCACATCCTAAATTATACATACATCCTCGTGCTTTCATAATTATACATACACACATAATATCAAAGCTTTAAACATATTATCACACATGCAAGCATAGAAATAAAATATACACATCACAAACATAATCAAGAGCATCAAACAATAGGTGAATAAACCCTTATGGGTTTTTCATCGAACAAAACCATCCCCACACCACCAAAACTTGGTTGGTGAGGTAAAACCTCCCTCTTACCTCTTGAAGACAAGTCTCTCAAGCTCCTTTCCTACTCCTTGATTTCGTACAAGCCACAAACAATTCCTAACAATTCTAAAACAATTAGTAAAATCACATACAAAGCTTAATAATGATAAACCATGGAACAAACATGGTTTAGAAAATCACAAACTTGAATTAAAACCATTAAAACCAAAGTTTACCTCTAGGGAAGTAAGGTAGAAGTTGGATTTTGAAGCACTTAGAGTGTGATTTTGGGAAAACTTCCTAAATGGAAAGTGTTTAGAAAGTTGTCTAGCTTTAGGAAATGATGAGAGTGAAAATTATAGGAGAATAATGGTGTACTTGGGTGTGTGGGCCGAAACTATGGAGAGAAAATAAAAGAAAATTAATGCTTGGTGTTCTTGGAATTTTGAGAGAATAAGATGGAAGCTTTTTGGGTGAGAGAGAAAAGTGAATATTGCATGTACAAAGTGAGTGGGCTGCCGTGTGAGTGTTGGAGAGTTTGAAGGGATTTGCATGAAATTAAAATATCCAATTGCATGGCACATGGCCTATGTCATCAACTTGACTTGCATGGTTATTTGGATGGTTCAAGAATAATGGAGAATATGGTAGAACAAGGCCTCTTGGCCGTGGGGTTCAAGGGTATTTAGGGGCCTAATTTGTTTTCAATTTATGTCTAATTACTTGCTAATTAAATAGCTAATTAATTAGGTTTAGTTTCCTGACCACTCTAATTAATTATCCAATTACATAACTAATTAGTTTAATATATTTTAGCATATATCATAAATTCTAATTAAAATTAGGATATCTAATTAAGAATTAGATTATAACTAATTAATAATTAGGTTTGTTTACTTAGCTTGTTAATTAGGCCATTAGATTAACCAAATTAGGTTTAATTAGTTACTAAGCAAAGTCAAGCCACTATTGTTGACTTCATTTTAGCCATTGAAATCAACTTGGTTTCCTATCCATTGATCTCATCTATGGTGGATATTATTTAGTGATTTTATCAAGATTCATTTTACACCATTGATCGGATCAACGGTTATGATGAAAAGTATCTAAATCATGCTTTTCATCCAATGGTCCTTAATGAAGTCTATGCTTCTTTATTTGACCAATTCTTGTTAGTTAGAATTTTCAAGCCACCTATTTTGACTTGTTCCTATTGGTTTAGAATTTGTCTAGTCAGAATTGTTGACTGCTACTCTAAATGCGGGTCCCACGAACTTTTTCGGGTCCACGATCATTTTGAAGCAGATTTCTACTATTTTTAAGGCAAGATGAAGTCTTGTCACACATAAAATAATATTATAATAATATAAAATTATTTTATTACACAGTTAAGTTCTAAAAATTAAAAGATTAATATATATATCAATCAGAATTGAGTTTAGTAAGATCCCCTAGCTCCAATTAATTAAAATAAGATTTTTTCGGTCAAGAAAATTATTATTTTCTTGACTCGAAGCAAATCACACAAAATGATCAAAAATGATCTCAAAACAGTTAAACTATTTTTATAACACACAGAAAAATATAAAACAGTGTAATTCTGCTATTACTATTAACATAGTCAGAATTTGGGGTGTTACAACTCTCCCCCTCTAAAATTAAGTTTCGTCCTCAAAACTTGACATATATTCAAAATAAAAATGGATATTGCTCTCTTATCTTCTCTTCTAACTCCCATGTGGCTTCACCACTTACATCGTTCCATACCACTTTAACCAATGTGATATTCTTTCCTCGAAGCTGCTTTATCCTTCGATCTTCAATGTTGACTGGAAACGTCTCATAGGTTAGATTCTCCTTCAGTTGTACGGTGTCTACCTTAATAACATGAGTTAGATTAGAAATATGTTTTCGTAGTTGTGATACGTGAAATACATTATGAAGATTTTATAAGAACGATGGTAGTGCAACTTGATAAGCTACCGGACCTACCCGATGAAGTTTCTGATACCACCCGATAAACTTTGGAGTGAGCTTCCTCGACTTAATTACTCATCCAACTTCAATCATAGGCGTCACACATAGAAATACATAGTCACCTTCTTCAAATTCAAGCGGTCTCCGTCTTTTATCTGCATAACTCTTTTGTCGCGTCTGAGTTGTCCTCATCTTGTCTTGGATCATCTTCACTTTCTCCATTATCTGCTGCACAAATTTGGGTCCAACCACAGTACTTTCACCATCATGATACCAACACAATGGCGTTCTACATCTTCTCCCATATAATGCCTCATAGGGTGCCATCCCTATGCTCGAATGGAAACTATTGTTGTAGGTGAACTCTATCAATTGTAGAAATTCATCCCAACAACCAGATTGCTCTAGAACTTAAGCTCTCAACAAGTCCTCCAATGACTGAATCGTCCTTTCTGACTGACCATCTGCTTGTGGATGGTAAGCAGAACTCAAACGTAGCTTTGTTCCCATCACTTCTTGCAAACTATTCCAAAATCTTGATGTAAATCGCGGATCTCGATCAGAAATTATATTGGATGGTACACCATGAAGTCTGACAATTTTATTGATGTACACTTGAGCCAACTTTTCCATTGAGTACTTAATATTAATCGATAAAAAGTGAGCCGACTTTGTAAGCTGATCAATAATTACCCATATAGAATCGTGACCCTTTCTAGTTCTCGGTAGTCCCATGATGAAATCCATTGCTATGTCATCCCATTTCCACTCAGGAATAGGCAAAGGTTGTAACATTCTTGATAGTCTCTAATGTTACACTTTGGCTTTCTGACAAATCAAACAGGATGATACATATTCAGCTATATCCCTCTTCATTCCTTGCCACTAATATAGTTGTTTCAAATCTTGGTACATCTTCATGGCTCTTGGATGCATACTCAACTTACTTCTATGAGCTTCATCCAAAATTGATCTCCTCAGTTCTGGATCGTTTGGTACACAAACTCTTCCCTTGAACTTCAGAATCCCATCGATACCTTTGCTGAATTCCAATTCTGCCCCTTGACTTCTTTCCTCCTTTGATTCTGGCAAGTACTGATTACTATGTTTTCCTTCTCATATTCTACTCATCAAATCATTGGAAATAGTAATCATACTCAAACACATCTTCCCCGGTGTCAACTTCACAGATAGACGCATATCCCGAAACTCTTCTATTAGTTCCTTTTCCTTCATCATCATAACAGAAGCATTAAGCGCTTTCTTACTTAAAGCATCCGCTACAACATTCGCCTTCTTGGGATGATACTGTAACTGAAAGTCATAATCTTTCATAAACTCTAGCCAACGCCTTTGTCTCATGTTTAACTCTTTCTAGTCAAACAAATACTTCAACCTTTTATGGTCACTAAAAACAGTGAATGTTGCCCCATAAAGAAAATGTCTCCATACCTTCAATGCAAAGACTACTGCTGCCAACTCCAAGTCATGAGTCGGATAATTCCTCTCATGCACTTTTAACTGCCTCGATATATAACACACAACCTTACGGTTCTGCATAAGAACACAACCCAATCCTTAGTACGAAGCATCACAATACACTTCGAAAGGTTCGTTCGGATCAGGCAGAATCAAAACTGGTGAAGTAGTCAGTCGTCTTTTCAACTCCTGAAAACTTTCCTCACATGCTTCAGTCCATGTAAACGATTGATTCTTTCGTGTAAGTTGGGTAAGAGGTCCTGCAATCTTTGAAAACCCCTCAATAAATCACCGATAGTAACCTGCCAATCTGATGAAATTACGGATCTCCGATACAGTCTTTGGTCTTTCCCATTCAACAACTGTCTCCACCTTTGAAGCGTCAACTTCAATTCTATCCGTCGATATGACATGCCCAAAAAATTGTAATTCGCTTAACCAAAATTCACATTTGGATAACTTGGCAAACAACTTATTCTCCTTCAAAATCTGGAGAACCACTCTGAGATGTTCAGCATGTCCTTCTGACTTTGAGAATAAATCAAGATGTCATCAATAAAGACAACAATAAACTTATCCAAGTACGAACGGAAAATCTGATTCATGAAGTCCATAAATATCGCAGGTGCATTAGTCACACCAAAAGGCATCACTTGATACTCGTAATGCCCATATCGTGTCTGAAACGCAGTCTTTCGGATATCCTCCACCTTCACACGTATCTGGTGATAACCAGAACGTAAATCAATCTTAGAAAATATTGCGGCTCCTCGCAATTAATCCATCAGATCATCGATTCTTGGTAGTGGATACTTGTTCTTGATTGTAATCTTGTTCAATTGCCGGTAGTCTACACATAGACGAGAAGTCCCATCCTTCTTCTTTACCAACAACACTGGAGCTCCCCAAGGTGATACACTTGGTCTCACAAATTGCTTCTCCAACAAATCCTCCAATTGTTTCTTAAGCTCTGCTAACTCTACTGGTGACATCCGATAAGGCACCATAGATATAGGTCCAGCTCCAGGTACCAAATCAATAGAGAATTCAATTTCTCTTTTGGTGGAATTCCAGGTATATCTTCAGCAAACACTTCAGGAAACTCATTCACTACAAAAATATCCTTTAGAATATCTTCACACTGAACCTCCATAGAAGACATCAAAAAGTACCCTTGATCTCCTTCCTTCAAACAAGCTTCCACTTGAGTAGCCGTTAGGAATCTAGAATCCTTAACCTCAAGAAAAACTAATGTCTTATTCAAACAATCTATCAAGATATGGTTAGAAGATAACCAATCCATTCCTAAGATTACATTAATCTTGGAAAGAGGCAAACAGATCAAATCCACATAAAATATTCCATCCCTAACACATACAGGGCAATTCAAACACACTTTTGTAGTTATCACAGGCTTATCAGTAGGAGTACTATCACTCAAATCATATGGCAATGTAGTCACAGTTAATCCCAAACGCTCCACACAATCACATGCAATGAAAGAATGTGTTGCTCCCGAATCATATAATACTGTTAAAGGATTACCTTCAATAGCACTCTCCTCCGTTATTAAGTCCTCGGATTTAGCGGCTTCCTCCCTGCTCATAGTATACACTCGACCACCCGCCTGTGGCCTTGCAGTACGAACACTGCTTACTAATGGCTCCGCTTTTTGTTGATCACACTCTCTTGAGAAATGTCCTGGCTTCCCACATCGATAACAAATCACCCCCTTATGTTGACAGTCCCTGGTGAGATGTCCTGTCCCACACCTAAAACATTTAAGTGCAGAAGTTCCAGTTGAAACTGCTCTACTACCACTTGAACTTCCTCCAAATGATTGTTGCCGATTCTGACTTACTACTGGTTTAGTATATGGTTTCTGTTGGTAATGGTTGCCACTACTACTCTTCCCCTTTTGGAACCGCATAGGTCCAAAGTTCTTATTCCTAGCCTATCGTAAATGATTAATTTCTTCGACTTTGCGACATTTGTCCAACAATACTGGAAACTGATCGATATCCACAGTTGCTAAAGCTCGCTTGATGTCAAGCCTCACTCCCTCTTCAAACTTCCTACACTTCCACTCCTCATCTGGATGCATTTGGAAGTACCTCGAAAACTTAGACAAGCTTTCGAACCTTGTAGCATACTCATTTACAGTCATCGCCCCTTGTCTCAGACTAAGGAATTCCATCTCCTTAGCATGTCGAACACTGGCTGGGAAATACTTCCCCAGAAACTTCTGCCTAAAGAGCTGCCATGTCACAACTCTCCCTTCCACTTGAATTAACCTGTGGGCTCCTGCCCACCGAGCCTCTCCATCACCGACTAGCACAAACGTGGTGAAAGTAAGCTTCCGCTCATCAGTACAACCCATGCCGTCAAATATCTTTTCCAGTTCCTTGATCCACAGATCAGCCTTCTTTGGATCAAACTCTCCATGAAATTTCGGTGGATTGTTCCTCCGAAATTTCGACAAGCTGTGAGCATCATCATTTGCTCTTTGGTTCTGTTGTGCAACAACCTCGGCCATTCGATGTATTGCTGCTACAGCTGCAGCCATATTCTAATTGTCATCGTCGGTATTTCCAGCTGCTGCCCTCGCATTCATGCTTCCTCTTCTGCGTCCAGCCATTTTGTTCTATCAATCAGACTTAACAACACAAAGAAAGTGAGGGTCAGTCTCCAAACAATATTATTTTTCTTTCGGAAAATAATTACAAAGAATTACACAACTTAGACAAGACAGACCTAACCACAAACCCAAAAGACTCTAACTTGGGCTCTGATACCAACTAATGTAATACCTTCCTCAGGGCGCCACACTTGGTGTTGTTTAATTACCAAATTACCCCTTCATTAGAAATCGCGCTTGTAATATAAATACGAGTTATAAAATTTCTTGATGATAGTAAGATAAACTTAGCAGAAACAAAAACATAACAAGATTGTCACAAATAATTTACATCATATATACATACAAGCCTTTAGTATTGTCATACTTAAATATTTTAGAAACTAGACTTTCAAAACATTTAAACTTTAAACTTTAATTTAAACTATTATACTGCCCAAGTCCTACTAGACAACAGAACCCTCAGATGGGTCCTTCTCAAATTCTTCAGCATATAGGAATCCATCATGATGTGCAGTCCTAGGGACAGGTGTCCGAGCAGACGACGCAATACTAATCGCACTGGGAGTACGATAGTAAGCTCCCCAATACTGCCTATTAGTTATTGGTTACTCTAGTTGTACAAAAATATTAACAGAAAAGTAAGGGTGTCCTAAATGTTGCCTATTCAATCTAATATTTAGTTCTCCCATATAGTAAACACTCACTCTCTCTAAATCAGTGGTCCATGCCTCAAATCCTCCAATGAATGTCAGCCTCATGTAGCTAAGGAAACTAGGCATCTCCATCTCTTCAAAACTCAACGTCCTCAACGGGAATATGCTCCTCCTCAACTTCTCGCTCCACCTCTTACTCGACGTCTTGACAAATATAAATATAATACAGAACATGCATATAAAGAGGTGAGATCACCTACGTCATTACCAATATGGTAGCAATGAAGATAAACACATACAATAACTCATACAACTATCATACCATAATTACAGTTATGCCATCAATATCATTTATCAATAAAACACATGAAGTAAACAATATTTACGATCATCCCACTAACAATAATAAAATATCGAATAAATCAATTATCATAAACATAATTACGATAATACCCTCAATAGCTACATGTATGCACACAGACTCAATTTCCTACTCCATGGACCTACAACTCAGGTCGGAGAGAGTGATCGAAAAGATTTATCGGTACCAATATACCTCGGACCACGTGCTCAATCTTGCACATCTAGCATATACACGATAGTCTTTATTAGATCTTGATTAAGGATAGTGTCTCGGTTTGGATCATTGGTGTGTTGCGTCGGTCTAACCTACGGTACAGAAGAGCTACCAACTGCCCATTGTAGGCAACCCGCACCACAATGCCCCCAAGGTCAACTAGTGACTTACACTACGCATATCGCACCCACTCATGAGGTGTAGTCTCTCCTAGGCAACTAGCTTCATACAGTCCATCGGACCTTTCCAATGTATGTATTATGCATTATTCACATTTCCAATTCATATCACATATTCGGGGTTCACACAATAATCTAACAGTATTATTACTGTATTTTAGTCATATTTTCGCATTTTCTTAATTGCGACTCAATTTTGTCGCCTTTTCAAAATCGCGTGGGGATTTTCCAACGTTTTCCAATCGATTAAAATATTTTTCATATGTTTTAAATCAAAAATACTATTTTTCCTATTTTAATACTAAAATTGGTTTTATTTTCCATATTCGCACAATAGTCTCTCAAAATCTCATATTTATGAAATAGTCCCTCCAAAAATTAATATTTAAAAAATAGTCCCTCATAAATTAATATTTACAAAATAGCCCCTCATAAAATTTATATTTACAAAATAGTCCCTTTTTTATAAAATATTTATAATATGACCCTTCTAAAAATAAATATTTACAAGATGATCCATCTATAAATAAGTATTTATACAATAGCCCCTTATTTGCATAATATTTATAATTTAGTCCCTCTTTTATAAAAATTTGTGGTATAACCCCTCTAAAAATTAGTAATTGTACTGTTTCCAAAAAATTGTTATTTCTTTTCTATACTTCACATAAAAATCATTTTACTTTGATATACTCAAATTTGTTCATATTCATTTCTTTTTCATTTAAATCCTTTATTCTCATTTGAATCCACCAATTTTAGGACTTTGGTCATCTAATCCCTAGTATGGCCGTGAGCCTCAATGCTCTTTGGAGCATTCATACAATCGTTTAATCATGTTGTTCACATCCTAAATTATACATACATCCTCATGCTTTCATAATTATACATACACACATAATATCAAAGCTTTAAGCATATTATCACACATGCAAGCATAGAAATAAAATCATACACATCACAAACACAATCAAAGAGCATCATACAATAGGCGAATAAACCCTTATGGGTTTTTCACCGAACAAAACCATCCCCACACCACCAAAACTTGGTTGGTGAGGTAAAATCTCCCTCTTACCTCTTGAAGACAAGTCTCTCAAGCTCCTTTCCTTCTCCTTGATTTTGTACAAGCCACAAACAATTCCTAACAATTCTAAAACAATTAGTAAAATCACATACAAAGCTTAATAATGATAAACCATGGAACAAACATGGTTTAGAAAATCACAAACTTGAATTAAAACCATTAAAACCAAAGTTTACCTCTAGGGAAGTAAGGTAGAAGTTGGATTTTGAAGCACTTAGAGTGTGATTTTGGGAAAACTTCCTAAATGGAAAGTGTTCAGAAAGTTATATAGCTTTAGGAAATGATGAGAGTGAAAATTATAGGAGAGTGATGGTGTACTTGGGTGTGTGGGCCAAAACTATGGAGAGAAAATAGAAGAAAATTAATGCTTGGTGTTCTTGGAATTTTGAGAGAATAAGATGGAAGCTTTTTGGGTGAGAGAGAAAAGTGAATATTGCATGCACAAAGTGAGTGGGCTGCCGTGTGAGTGTTGGAGAGTTTGAAGGGATTTGCATGAAATTAAAATATCCAATTGCATGGCACATGGCCTATGTCATCAACTTGACTTGCATGGTTATTTGGATGGTTCAAGAATAATGGAGAACATGGTAGAACAAGGCCTCTTGGCTGTGGGGTTCAAGGGTATTTAGGGTCTAATTTGTTTTCAATTTATGTCTAATTACTTGCTAATTAAATAGCTAATTAATTAGGTTTAGTTTCCTAACCACTCCTAATTAATTATCCAATTACATAACTAATTAGTTTAATATATTTTAGCATATATCATAACTTCTAATTAAAATTTGGATATCTAATTAAGAATTAGATTATAACTAATTAATAATTAGGTTTGTTTACTTAGCTTGTTAATTAGGCCATTAGATTAACCAAATTAGGTTTAATTAGTTACTAAGCAAAGTCAAGCCACTATTGTTGACTTCATCTTAGCCATTGAAATCAACTTGGTTTCCTATCCATTGATCTCATCTATGGTGGATATTACTTAGTGGTTTTATCAGGATTCATTTTACACCATTGATCGAATCAACGGTTATGATTAAAAGCATCTAAATCATGCGTTTCATCCAATGGTCCTTAATGAAGTCTATGCTTATTTATTTGACCAATTCTTGTTAGTTAGAATTTTCAAGCCACCTATTTTGACTTGATCCTATTAGTTTAGAATTTGGTCTAGTCAAAATTGTTGACTGCTACTCTAAATGCGGGTCCCACGAACTTTTTTGGGTCCACGATTATTTTGAAGCAGATTTCTACTATTTTTAAGACAGTAGACACTATCACATAAAATAATATTATAATAATATAAAATTATTTTATTACACGCTTAAGTCCTAAAAATTAAAAGATTAATATATATATCAATCAGAATTGAGTTTAGTGAGATCCCCTAGCTCCAATTAATTAAAATAAGATTTTTTTAGTCAAGAAAATTATTATTTTCTTGACTCAAAGCAAATCACACAAAATGATCAAAAATGATCTCAGAACAGTCAAACTATTTTTATAACACACTTAAAACAGTGTAATTCTGCTATTACTATTAACATAGTCAAAATTTAGGGTGTTACAATGATTATATAATTTGTTATTCATGAAATGATAACATGATTATTGTCTTAATATTATTATACTTTGTTTACTTGCTTTCATTTCTTTTACTGCCATACTAGTATTAATGTAGGGGATCTCACCTCGTTGTTATATTGTATCTGTTTCATTGTGTATTTGATTGAAGATTGAGAGAACAAGGAGGCAAGAGACCCTGTTTATTTTCAGTAGCAGTTTTCTTTTATTTGTTGTATGGCGATTAGATAACCAGTCCTAGGTTTTGTTAGGGTTCAGTTCTATGGGGGAGCTGACGCTTGGAGATTCGACTACAATAATGAAAGGTTTGTGCATACCGGGGACTTAACTATGAGCTTGAGTGGAACCCTGGATGAGATTTCCGTGCTAACTCAGCATGCAACTGTACGGTTGGAATTCATAATACCTCTTCGTGAACTCTGGGGTGATGTGGTATTTGTCTATACACCCCAAGAGGATTCTGTCGTATCATCGGCAAGAACCCCTGTGAGGTGTTTGTATCCGCCAAGGTTCTTCAATGATAATGTAGAGGAGGAGGAGGATCCTTTCGAGGAACCAAATCCTTAGGTCTATTTAGAGTTTTGTTTATTAGTATGTTTGTAGATTTGCTTTTGGAATTGGTTTGTATTTATGTAAATTATTTGGAACAACATTTGTAATATTAATGTATATATTTCTTTTGGTGTGTTCATTGCAAGTACTAATATTTTAATTTAGTTTACTTATTTTATTTTGTTTCACAAACGAAATTTTAAAATTGACATTTTTACAAGATTAATTCATTTACAACTTGGGTAAGTTCTATTAGGATTAGTCTTAAATGTGATACCCTACGGTGAGTGTTACATTCATGATTTGTGTGTGTATGTATTCTGAGTAGTGAAGAAGTAGAAGATAAGCAAGCTTATGGTAGTGCAATTGTCATGGGTTGAATTGAGTGAAATACCTACCTTTTAAACACTTGAGGGATTGAGAGTGAATCTTGTGAAGATCTATCATTCTTGACTCATGCTTTTCAATTGAAGTTTCCTTACTTGTTAGTTTGAGATGTGAAGAAATGTTACCTCATAAATGTTTTGATCCCTTGAATGATTGGTTTCTCTTCATTCTTAAATATTATTAGAAATTGAGTTTTTTAGAATTTTTAGCTTTTGAGTGTGTGTTGTTTTTCCTTGTTCCTTAGTTTTGGTCTTATGTGTTTTGCTCAGGAGTGCAAAAAACTAAGTGTGAAGGAATTTGATAATCATATATTTTATACATTAATAAACCCTCATTTTTAGTTATTTACACTCTCTATGTAATTAATTGATTAAGTTTGGTTATGTTTTGTAAGTTTTGACTCAAATTGGAGTTAATTAATTTTTTCAGTAAGATTTACGTCTTATACTATTTCTATATTTTGGCCATATCTTGAGTCTAGATGTCTAATAATTATGTATCTTACCTTTTAAGAAAAATAAAAGAAAGCTCTACAACTTTTATGAAGAGCTCTAGGTGAAAATCAGACATCTAGTGGAACTAATTGGGCTTGAAAGTCAGAATATGGGTTTTGTGATTGGAACCTGAATAGTATGCAGTAATCAGAGCATAACTCGGGCTGTAAGGACTGAATTAGCATTTTCAAGTTAAGACCCATATCTACAACTTTCATGAAGAATACAAGACTTAATTCAGATTGCTTAAAGGTCATATTGGGCTTGCAAGTCAGAAAAGAGGAGCTACAGTTGGGCCTGAGTAGTGTGCAGTAATCAGGCCATATATTGAGTTATAGGAATGCTTTTGGGTTCAAACTAATGGCATTTGAAAGCTAAGGTCCAGGCCTACAACTTTTATGAAGACCACTTGGTGATAAAATGATGAATGCAATGAGTTCAGCATTGAATGATTTCGGAGACTAAGAATCTCAATAATTTTCCACTCATCAAAAGTCATTTGACATTTTTCACTCATCCACTCACTCATGAATTAACTCCCTTGTCATTTTGTATCCTTAATCCTCTATAAAAGGAAGCCTTGGCCGATCATTTAGGAATTTTGGTGTTAGATATTAAGATCATGCTATTGTGTTGTTTAATTATCTTGTTGTAGTTTTCTTTTGTTCTAAATTGGAGCTATGCTCTTCTTCTTCTTCTTCTTCTTCTCTTTTTCATTTTTCTTGTCTATGAGTAACTAATTTTCATTTTACTTGGGTGAAAGGGTGAAGCTTTTGGTAATAAGTTAAGGTTAGATTAATTTCTTTTTTTTGCTTAAATGATATATTTTCAAGTGGTCATTATACGTGTTGTATTTTATTTTCAATCAATTTAGAAACCCTCCTTATAAAGTGGAGATCTTGATTCATTGTAGACAAGAGGTTGACACAATGAATGCTTGAGCCCATTTATAAGTGGTGGTATTAATAGATGATTTAAGGAATCAAAATATAGTTATGTATATAATTTTTAATGAACTTTGAATGTTGTATTTTCTGATTGGAACTTCCATTATGTGTGGATTCTAATTGAGTTATAAAAAGAATTAATCTTGTCGTTAATTTATTTACTAAGAGTGGATCTCCTAACCCAAATAAGTTTTTTTTATTTGTGACTAAGCTTTATCACTTTTATTGTTGTGACAAAATATTTACTTTACGTCAAAGAATTTTTATTCATCAATTCCCTGTGGATCGACCTCAGACTCTCGAGAATTTATTACTTGAAACAACCTGCACTTGAGTTTGCAACTTATAATTCGCATCAAAGGTTTTTATTCAGATAAACCCTTTCTATAGCCACTAAAATTTGTTTTCGAATACTTTTTGTTCGAATAAAAACAAGTCTTATTCGAATAAGTCTTTTTGTTTGGCTACTGGTTCTGACTGTTTTATTTGAATAAGCAAAAGTTTATTCGAATAACACTTAGCAGAAAGCCAAGTCTGTTTATTTTCCACGAGTTTAGTCGAATAAAGCACCTCATATTCGAATAAACATGGTGAAGTCCATAATTGTTTTATGAAAAAAAGCAAAGTCTGGTGAATGTGAATTATTTTCTAAAATATCTTATACCTTGAGCTTGTCTTTGAACTTCAATGTAAGAAACTTGAATCATATGTGAATTCTAGAATTTTTTACTTGATATAATATTCCTAACATGATCATTGTTTGTCTGAAATGCCTATATAAGTTTTGATGATGATCATGTGTTTCTTGATAAACTTGAATCATGCCTTAAAATGCTTAAACTATTTTTTTTTGGATTAAAGTGCATATGTGCTTCATGCATTCTTGTTAGAGCTAACATTTCATGATTGATAATATGGTACATGTTTTACATTAAATATCAACCTAAATTATGCTTGTAAATGAGCTTAAATGATATTTGATACTAACCTATGTTTTAGAGAACTTTTAGAGTTAACTTTGCAAGTGTCTCTATGTGTTTCAAGTATAGCCATCAAATATTGAAATGTCAAGCATAAAAGGATAAAGAGAATAGTTGGATGAAGAGAGACATGAGGAGACTTTCTTCAAGTGTAATGGAATGGAGTATTCAAAGGAAGAAAGCTTAAAATTAAAAGACCAATAAATAAAGAGCATCACTCTTTATCTAACTCAATAAGTATCTCTATCCCGAAGCTATTGTGATATTCTATATGCTATGGAGTGTATGATACGTGTTAATAAATTGATCTTAAAATGATTAGATACTTTCCTTACATGAGAAGTATGCTTAGCATTGACAAAGTACTTAATTGGATACTATCTTGCTAATTTTGTCATTGCACATAGGGTGGATGATGTTAGTTCTATACATGCTTTGATCCTTATAGCATATTTCATCAAAATGAATGTTTGATATCTATGATTCTCTTGATCAATGGCTAACATTACCCAACAGGGGGGTGAATTGGGTGATTACAAATTTTCAAAGCAACATTGAGAAATTATGTATTTTTATGTTTTCAATCAACACATGCAGCGGAATAAGTCTAACAAAGATACAACTATTGTAGATTACTCAAATACAACTTGGGTTATGTGATTTATCAAGCAAATAAGCTAGATATCAAGTTCTTAGAATCAAAACATCAAGATGTCAAGATATACAATAAATAAATATACTACACTAAATACTGAAATTAAAGAGTGTAGGGAAGAGAGAATCAAACTCAAGAATTTATCTTGTTTTAGTCATCAACTACTTGTGGCCTAAATCTAGTCCCCAAGCTTAACCTGAGATTTTTGTCACTATCTCCCAGACTTCACGGGTGCTAGGAAAACCTTTGTACAAACAAGAGCACTTCTCACACCTTGGGATACCTCACCCTTATGCTAAAGCCTCCAGCTCTTCAAGCTTCACAGGTGCTTGAAAAAATCTTTACATTCAAGAGCACTCACGACACCTTTGGGATACCTCGCCCTTTGTTTTTGATCCTTACTACAAGGGATACCTCACTTTTTTCTCTCTTGAGGAATACCTCACCTTCTTATAATGATTTCAAGATAAAGAGAAAGATTAGAAACTCTCACAAGAGTACATATACAACTTGAAGAATAAATAAATAGAAGGATTTTGCAATAAAGAACTCAAAATATGATTTTGATGATTCAAGGAACAAATCAAGTGTTTAAGAATTGTAAAAGTTTTAAATATCACTTATATATAGAGCTCAAGTAATAAAATAGCTGTTGTTAGTATTTAGAAATGATTTTTTTTATATGAAAACTAGTAGTTTATAGCCATTGGGAACATTTCTGGACAGGGTGTAATTGATTACAAGCCTCGTGTAATCGATTACAAAGCCTTTAGTAGAGTTGTAATCGATTACAAGGATTGTGTAATCGATTACAACATTCTAGTTTTGAAAGCTAACTTTAAATAGTCATAATTTTTTCATTTATTATTTGTTTTAAACAAATGACCACTCATTGGAAGGTATTTGAGTATATTTTCATATGAAATAAGTTTCACAAAAAAACTCAAAGCATTTGAAAGTTATGATCAAAATAGTAATCAAAGGTCATAACTAACTTTAAATGATCATAACTTCTTCATTTCTTATCCGTTTAAAGCAAATGACCACTTATTGGAAAGATATTTTAGTCTATTTTCATATGCAATATGTTTAATAACAAAAGTCAAAGTATTTTGAAAGTTAAGATCAAAATAATAACCAAAGGTCAGCTTTTCAAAATTCAAACTTGATTACTTTTCATAGTTTTGAAGTACTACCATGACTAGCTTTTCAAAACATGTTTCTTGGGCATTTTAGCATGTAAGAACCATTTGTAAAGATTTAAAAACATATTTAAGCTCTTTTCTTGTAAATCCTCTATCTTTACATAGGAGAAAGCCTAAAAGAAAAATATAGCAATTCTAGTCCTTAGGCTTCTTGATGTAATCCAAGCTTCCACAAATTTCTTCTCTTCAAATCTTGCAAATGCTTAGAATATCTTATCATTCTCATTCTTCTTGAGTTGAGCATAATTTGTGATTTTTTACTTTTTTATTGCAATGCTCAGAGTTTGTGGATCCAAGAGTTGGAAAAGATTTTTGAAGGAATAGGATGTACAGATGACCACAGAGTGACTTATGCTACGTTTATGTTGATGGAAAATATTTTTTACTTTAGAGGTGAGTTTGATCTTGAGAAAGCGAGTTTGTGGATCCAAGAGCTGGAAAAGATTTTTGAAGGAATAGGATGTACAGATGACCACAGAGTGACTTATGCTACGTTTATGTTGATGGGAGATGGTGAAAATTGGTGGAAAGCAACTCGAAGAGTGCTACAAGCTGAAGGAAGGGAAAATACCTGGGAGGTATTTTGTGATGCATTTCTAGAAAAGTATTTTCTAGAAAATGCAAAGCATGCCAAGGAGATGGAATTCCTTGGGTTACAACAAGGTGGGATGACGGTTAATGAGTATGCTGCGAAGTTTAAGAGCTTGTCAAAGTTCTCATGGTATCTCCAGATCCAGCCGGACGAGGTTTGGAAGTGCCGCAAGTTCGAGGAAGGTTTGAGAAATGAATTGAAGAGAGGAGTACTGCTAATGCGAATGAACCAATTCTCAGCATTGATGGATATGTGTTGCAGACTGGAAGCATTAGAGCCATCACGAGATACGAGGAACTATAACTTTGGACCATCTAGGTTCCAAAGGGGAGGAAATAATAATAACAACCGATTTCAGCAAAAACCATATTCTCGACCATCGAGAAGCCAACAACAACAATAATAATCACATGGAGGAGGTTCTAGTAACAATCATTTTGGTCAGACTGTGGCACCGCCAACGAGGTGTTTAAAGTGTGGAAATAGCCATATGACGAAAGACTGCATGATTAGAGGGATAATTTGTTTTAGATGTGGGAAGCTTGGTCATATCTCAAGAGATTGGGATCAAGCGAAAATGGAACCTTCGATGAGCAATGTTCGTGCTGCTAAGCCGTAAGCTGAAGGGCGAGTGTATACGATGAGTGGAGCTGAAGCCCCTCAGTCTGATGATCTTATCATGGGAGAAGGTGTCATATCAGGTAATCTTTTAACTATACTATATGATTCGGGTGCAACTCATTCATTTATTACATATGACTGTATGGATCATTTGGGATTGCTTGTGTCTTCTTTGAACTTTCAGTTGATTGTTTCTACCTCTACTGCCAAACCTATGAGTACTTCTTTAAAATATATCTAAATTATCTTGTTACTATCAATAATCGAGTCTTTTCTATTGATTTAATTTTTATGCCTCTTACCGATATTGATATAATCCTAGGAATGGATTGGTTATCTTCTAATCATATCCTGTTAGACTATTCTAAAAAGACCTTAGTATTTCCTGAGAATGAGTTTTCTGGATTTTTGACTACCAAACAAGTCGAATCTTTATTGAGGGATGGAGCCCAAGGATACATGTTGCTGTCTTCTTTAGAAGTCAAGAGTGAGAAGGATGTGAATGCTATTTTTGTTATAAATAAGTTTCTAGAAGTTTTTCCTAATAAGGGACCCGGATTACCACTGGAAAGAGAGATAGAGTTTTTTATCGATCTTGTACTAGGAGCAGGTCCTATTTCGATTGCACCGTAATAGATGTCACCGTCGAAATTAGCAGAATTAAAGAAGCAACTGGAGGAACTATTGAAAAAATAGTTTGTGAGACCTAGTGTTTCACCATGGGGAGCTCCAATGTTGTTGGTCAAGAAGAAGGATGGATCTTCGCATTTATGTGTGGACTACCGCCAGTTGAATAAAGTAACGATAAAGAACAAATATCCACTTCCAAGAATTGATGATTTGATGGACCAATTGAAAGGAGCAACTGTTTTCTCTAAAATAGATTTGCGATCAGGTTATCGTCAAATTCGTGTTAAGGTAGAGGATATACCTAAGACTACTTTTCGAAATTATGAGTATCTTGTGATGCCGTTCGGAGTGATGAATGCTCCTGCGATATTCATGGATTACATTAATAGGATCTTTCATCTATATCTAGATAGATTTGTTGTTGTTTTTATCGATGACATTTTGATCTATTCACAAAATCAGGAAGAGTATACTGAACATCTCAGTATAGTTCTTCAGATTTTGAAATAGAAGAAGTTGTATGCAAAATTGTCAAAATGTGAGTTTTGGTTAGAAGAAGTTCAATTTTTAGGTCATGTGATTTCCAAGGATGGAATTGCAGTGGATCCAGCAAATGTGGAGATGGTTCTTCAGTGGGAAAGGCCAAAGATAGTAACTGAGATTCAGAGTTTTGTTGGATTAGCCAGATATTACCGTAGGTTTATTGAAGGTTTTTCCAAGATAGCCGGACCTCTTACACAACTCACGAGGAAGAATCAAGCTTTTATTTGGACAGATGAATACGAAGAAAGTTGCTAAAAATTGAAGAAAAGATTGACTACTGCACCAGTGTTGATTCTACCAGATCCGAATGAATCTTTCGAGGTATACTGCGATGCTTCTTATCAAGGTTTAGGATGTGTACTGATGCAGAATGGAAAAGTTGTAGCATATGCTTTAAGATAACTGAAGGTACATGAAAGGAATTACCCAATGCATGACTTGGAACTAGCCACAGTTATTTTTGCATTGAAAATTTGGAGACACTTCCTTTATGAGACTACGTTCAATGTCTTCAGTGATTACAAAAGTTTGAAGTATTTGTTTAATCAGAAGGAGTTGAACATGAGGCAGAGAAAATGGTTATAATTTCTAAAGGATTACAACTTTCAACTTCAATATCATCCTTGAAAAATATATATTATGGCAAATGCTTTAAGTAGGAAGGTGCTCAGTGTTCTGCTATGATGATCAAAGAGGAAAAATTGATAGAACAATTTAGAGATATGTGGTTATCGGTAGAATTAGTGCCAGGAAGAATTCGTTTGAATATGGTCACTATTCTGAATGATTTGCTAGAAGAAATTCGAGAAAAGCAGGAAGATGATCAGTTTTTACAAAATGAAAAAAAATTATTGAGGCAAGGTCGTGTGGCAACGATTGAGGAAGGATCTGATGGGGTCTTAAGGTTTAAAAGTAGGATTTGTATACCAAATGATTCCGATCTTAGGAAGGCGATTCTTGATGAAGCTCACACCAGCAGGTTGAGTATACATCCCGGAATGACCAAGATGTACCAAGACCTGGAGCGATTATTTTGGTGGCTTGGAATGAAGAAAGAAGTTGCTAAGCACGTGGCATATTGTCTTATGTGTCAAAAGGCAAAGGTGGAACATCAATGACCAGCAGATATGCTGCAACCTTTAACTATTCCAGAATAGAAATGGGATAGTATTGCTATGAATTTTGTAACTGGATTGCCAAAGACTAGGAAAGGTCATGATTCGATATGGGTCGTTGTTGACCGGCTTACGAAGTCTGCTCACTTCTTGCTAATCAATATCAAGTATTCAATGGAGAAATTAACCTAGGTGTACATTGGTGAAATTGTTAGACTTCACGGTGTACCCTCTAATATCATTTTCGATAGAGATTCGAGGTTTACATCAAGGTTTTGGAAAAGTCTACATGAAGCAATGGGAACTAAACTTTGTTTGAGTTTTGCCTACCATCTGCAAACTGATGGTCAAATGGAGAGAAGTTACTGGAGGATCTACTAAGAGCTTGTGTGTTAGAACAAAAAGGGAATTAGGATGAATTCTCGCCTTTGGTAGAATTCACTTATAACAATAGTTTTCACTCAAATATAGGGATGGCACCCTATGAAGCACTGTACGGACGACGATGCCGAACACCTTTGTGTTGGTATCAAGATGGAGAGAGTATAACCATAAGACCTGAGAAGGTGCAACAAACGACGGAGAAGAAGATGATTCAAGAGAAAATGAGGGCAACTTAGAGTAGACAGAAAAGCTATGCTGATAAAAAAAGAAGACCTCTTGAATTTAAGGAACGTGGGCATGTGTTTTTGTGAGTCACACCCACAACTAGTGTTGGAAGGGTTATAAAATCCAGAAAACTCATTCCTAAATTCATTGGACCCTATCAAATTCTTCGTCGAATAGGTCTAGTTGCTTACCAAATAGCTTTACCGCCTTTTCTTTCCAATCTCCATAATGTTTTCCATGTGTCCCAGTTAAGAAACTATATTCCTGATCCAACTTATGTCATTCAGCCTGATAAGGTACAATTAAAAGAAAATTTGACATATGAGACACTTCTTATTAAGATTGAAGACAAGAGGGTAAAGCAACTCAGAGGGAAAGCAATTCTGTTAGTAAAATTGATTTGGAATGAAACAACAGGAGATGCTCCGTGGGAGATGGAAGATAAGATGAGGGAACAATATCCACAATTGTTCTAAGGTGTGATAAATTTTGGGGACTAAATTTTTTTTAGTGGGGGAGAGTTGTAACACCCCAAAATTTGCTATTTCTCTGAAATGTCTGAATTGTACTGTTTTGTGACTATTTTTTATGATTGTGTGTGATTTACTCTAAGTCAGAAAAATAATAATTTTTGGGTCGGGAAAAATCATTACTGATTTATTTGGAGCCTGAGGATCTTACTAAACCCGAATCCGAGAGAAACGTTACTTGATCTTTTAATTTTTAGAATTTATCTGTGAAATAAAAATATTTTGTGCATTGTTTTATTAGACAGTATCTACTGATTTACGAGTAGTAATTTCTGCCAATTGGGTAATAGATTCTGTATCATTTGTCTGTCAGATAATAGACTTAGAAAAGTCTTTGTTGACTTATATTTTTGTGAACCAATTAGAAGGCTTGATGCTTAATATAAACCAATAGGAATTAGTTAATATAAATGGCTAGACTTTTCTAAACCAATAAGAAGTGGTCAACAAAAATGGTTGGACTAGTTAGTTATGTAACTAGATGAATTAATTACCTAGACTAAGTGTAAATTAGGAACTAATTGAAATCAAAATTTAGTTACTCACATCTATGTGCTCCACGGCCACAAGGTGGTTCTAGGAGGTTCATGAACAACTTAATCATTTCATGTGACCATTGCATGACAACTTCATGACATAAACCATGTGCAATTGTTTCTATCTTGTTGAACAAGCTTAACTTTCCTATGCATGCATCTACACGACCATGCATTAGAGAAGTAGGATATTTCATTTCATTTCTATCACTTTGTGACTAAAAAGCTTTCTCTTTATTCTCTCTCTTCCAAGAACTCCAAGAACAACCAAAGAACTCCATAATCTTTCTCCTTGAGGGTTTCGGCCCCAACACCCAACACCTACATCCAAGCTTCCATAATTCCATCCAACAACATTTCTAAACCTAAACAACATCCTAAATACTTTTCATCTTATAAGTTTCATCTAAATCATCCTTTTGGTGCTTCTAAATTAAGCTAGAGTTTTCTATTCTACAAGGTAAACTTCTTGTTTCTTGTTCCTAAGTTTGATTCTTGAGTTTTTAAACCATGATTGATCCATGGTTTTTCTTTTTCAAGCTTTGTTTATGATACTAGTTTGGTTTAAGCTTGTTAGGGTTTCTTGAGGGTGCTTCACGAAATCACTAGGAAGCTATACAAGAAGAGTTTTTGTCTTCCTTGAGGTAAGAAGGAGATTAACCTCATCAACGAAGTGTTGGTGGTGAGGGAATGGATTATTTGTGGTAAAAAATTCATAAGAATTTATTCACTTGTATGGTTTAAGCTTGCTTTGTTTGTGGTGATTTTTGGTTGGTATGCTTTATAGCTTTGATTATATGCTTGAATATGTGATTGTGGAAGCATGATTGATTATTATATTAAGTAGGATGTGATTCACATGATGAGGGAGAATATAAAGGTTCCAAAGAACCTATGAAAGGCTCATGGCCATAACACCATAAAGGGAGCAAAATGTTTTAATTTATTTTCCTAATCATGGATTAAATGATTTAAAGACAAGAAATTGGATTAAAGGTCTTTGTAAAGAATAAAGTGAATGAAAAATAATTAATTGTGATTTATGAATCATATAGTGAAATTTAGCCAACATGCCTATTTTTGATCTCCTAGATCCAAAAATTATTTTACTAAGTGTAGACTTAGGTATTTGATTGGTGGAAAATTAATTTGATAGGTTTTAGACCTAAAAAGAAAGTAAATTAATTTTTAGAATTAAATTAGTATAATTAGGTTATGAAGTAAGATAAAGTTTAAAACTTGAAATTTACTGACGTATAGCTCACCCTTTGGGTTTTGAAGTGTATTAGAAAATTTTGAGCTGTAATATCCCAATTAAATCAAAGAAATGTAATTTTATTAAAATTGTAGAAAATGCTACTTAGAGAATTTTTAGTGAGAAAATATTATTTGAAAGTGATTTATTAAGGAAATAATGAAATTAAAGTACAATTTTGATATTTAATGAGAAAAGTTTTAATTTGAGATTAGAATATTAAAGAAATATTTTACACGATTGAAAATATGTAGAAAAACTCTTACATGATCTAAAAATAATGATTTTTAGCTACACAATTAAGAAAATATTTTAAAATCTTTACACGATTGAGAAAACATTAGAAAATACTTACGCGATTTGAAAACATAAGAAAAATGTTTCGCAATTGTAAAAATGTGATAAAATGTTTACACGATTGGAAATAACAGCGGGTTGCTATCAAGCTATTGTAGTGGGCCCGGTTATATTGGAAAGTGATACTTGTAACACCCTCCCTAGGGCGTCACATTTTAAAATAAAAACTTAAACCAATTATAATTATTTTATAAAAGCTTGAGTTTCAAAATACAAATTTTAAAATTTCTTTTTCGTAGAAATATAAACTTACCAAAAATTAAGAGTAACAATGAAATTAGATTGAACTGATTAACATACATATGCCATATACATCACAAAACAATCAACAATAAATTAAAACATGAAAATTACAGACTCAGAGAAACAGTAGTAAACCCAAAGAAAGTTACTACTAATAGCACGGTAATAACACTAACGAGGAAGAATAAAACTCAACTAAAAAAATTCCATTTCTTCACCAATGCATCATGTTGAAACTTGGAAGATCAACTCTTGATGCCGTCACCATCTTGAACATTGCCTCCAATAAGCCTCAAAATACGCTTCGCCTACTACACAATTTAAACAATACAAACCAAACAAAACAATACAATAAAGAGGTGAGATCCCTTTCACCTTTACCAAGATAGCAAAGAATGATACGAATGACTAGATCATTCCATACACACAAATCAATACATGAATTTAGTCATATTATCGATTTACAATTAATTCTAATAAGCATATATTGTAATCGAATAAACCACAATAACATTACCAGGATAGATATAACAATTCACACTATATAAAATGCCATAACAATAAATCATAATAATATAGAATAAAGATTAAATGCAATATCAACATATAATATCCCAAATAAAAGATCATAGGTAAACGATCACGGATAAAAGATAATAATGTACCACATATAAACATATGCAATGTGACACAATCCTACTCCATGGAGCTACATTACACACAACGATATCGAGAGAAATGAGTTGAGACTTCTATTAATCTTGCTTGACCAATCCAAATTTCACTTGTGTCAAAACTTTGTGTCTATAGCTTTGGCTACCACGACCGCCCTTTGTCAAAACTTTGTGTCTATAGCTGACCGTTGTGATTGCTATTGCACTGTCAAAACTTTGTGTCTATAGCCCACGAAAAAAATAAACATAATGGCATAGCATACAACCCAGACACACAGTCAATTAATTGTATACTACAGGCAGTCTGATAGTCCTCTCAAAACTTGATTAAGGATAGTGTTCGTCGAGATCATAAGTGTGTTATCACGCACCAAGACCCGAGAAGGAGCTACCTCCTGTCCACATATGGAATAGTGCACACTATGAACTCCAAGTCCATATCAGGAACTGAACACACTATGCCTATCACATCGACAACACGATGTTATTCATCTCGTCAATCAAATCACCAATTCGTAAATTGGCACGACTCAGTGCATGAACAAAGCAATAATTACCAAAATATCTTCGGTTTCAATTATTTATATAAGTGTCATCAATTTCCAATTATTTACAAAAATACCATCAAATCTCCATCATTTACAAAAACGCCACTAAACTTCCATTATATACAAAAATGCCATCAAACTTTCCATTATTTACAAAAATGCCATCAAACTTTAAATAATCACAAAAACACCCTCAGATTTCAAATAATATCAAAAACGCCCTCAATAATAATTACGTAAATGCCCTCGATGGCATAAATCTCAAAATACGATGACGCTCCCACTTGCGCCTATCTTTTTCATAAAACCAAATCACAATACGCACCCACTTGCGCAACATAACTTCTCATATATCCGGGTTCACCACATTGGCCCAATAGTAAAATTCTTTGTTTTTGTCAATCGCGTAGAAATTTTATTTTATTTTCAAAATCTTGTCGTTTTCACAATATATATCACATTTCCAATCGCGTAAATATAATTTGTCTTGTTTCCTCAATCGCGTAATAATTTTATATCATTTTCTCAATCGCATAAGCTTTTTAAATCATTTTCTTTTCCGTTTTCCTCAAATAAACAGTTTTTGACTAATAAACAAAATTATTAAGCAATTTAAAACCATCTAAAATATTTTTCAAGCTATGTAAAATATTTCAAATTAATGTATAATCTTTGTAAATACTAACAATACTTAAATTAGTTTCTAAAATCCAATTCGACCATTTCATTTTTAATAATCAAAACATTTTGATAAAATTTCCTTTAACATGCTTACTTACCTTAGATTATTTAGAATCCAATTTTTCTCACTTTTTGGCATGTTGGCCGAAATCTCATAGTATAAATAAAATTCCAAAAATTCATTTCTTTGTTCTAATTCACTTGAATTCACTTGATATTCATTAAAAACATTGTAAATCACCTTAATTCCTTCCATTCAATGGTATGACCGAACCTAGGGTTTTGCATTCTTTGGAATGCTCATGCATTTCTAACATTATAACAACACATACAATACATATGCCACATATTTCAACACTATAGGCATGCAAAATATTCTAAAGCTATAATCATGCATATAAAAAAAATAAATAAATCACCAACGAGAAAAACACTTAAATAATCAAATAATTAACACAAGCCACAACAATTCAAACCACCACAATTACACAAACCGAATCCTCATGGATTCTTCACACACAGAACAAAAACATTCCTCACCACCAACACATGGTTGATGAGGGTAATCTCCTCTTACCTCTTGAAGCAAAATAACCTAGGTTAGTCTCCTCCTTCTCCTTGAAATTTCGGGTAGCCTCCAAACAAAATCCTAACAATTTAAAACAATTAGTAAAAACTCATACAAGGTTTAATATGGAAAAACCATGGAACAATCATGGTTAGAAAAATTAGAAATCTAATTTTGAACCATAAAATCAAGACTTACCCTTAAGTAAGTAAGCAAAAACTTGAATTTTGGACAAGATAGAGTAGGATTTTGGAAAAACTTTGTGAAGAGAAAGTGTTTAGAATAGGATTTGGGTTTAGGAAATATGGTTAGATAAAATTATAGATGCTTGGTGTTGTGGGTAGTGTATAGGCCGAATAGAGTGAGAGAGAAAATGGAAGAGAAATGTTCTTGGTTCTTGGTGTTTTAGAGAGAGAAAATGGATAATTTTTTTAAGATATGTGTGAAATAAAAGTGAAGAGTGATAGAGAGAGAGAATGCTGCTATAGTGGGGTTGGAGAAGAAAAAGAGAAAGAATATTTGAGAGCTTTGCTTGATAGCTTTGGAGAATAGATGAAGACTTTGATTAAATGAAATAAGTCTCCTCCAAATGCATGGCCGTGAATCACTTTGAGAGAAAGAATGAATTATGTTTGATTTTGTTTCCTCCAAATGCATGGCCGTGGAAGCACATGCAAAAAGGCCACCAATTTTGACTCTCCAAGACTCCATCTAAGCCTTAGAATTCACCAAGGGTCAAGATTAAAACTTGATCACCAAGCTTGTTTCCTATTGGCTACTCCAAGCCTTGTCACATGTTCTTGAATATTCCATTTTGCCTCCAATATTGCAGCTGCCCATGTGCTTTGCTACCGTGTGTGAAAATTTGGGTGAGTTTAAGTGATTTAATCACATGCAAACTATCCTAACCCTCCATTCCTTCAATGGTTGAGATGAGGTCTTTATTGTAGTGCTTAAGAAGCTTGTAAAACTTGTCCAATAAGCCCCTAAAGGCTGCTGCCCAACCGTATCCTCCAAGTCCATTTTAAGTATTTAATTTGTTTTAATTACATGTTAGTCAATTAGGAAAATTTATTTGGTCAAATATCCTAATTAAATCCTAATTAACATTTTAATCCTATGACTAATATATCTAACATATACTAACATATATCATAACCTTTAATTAATTTTAGAACTTTCAATTAATATTTTAGATTATACTTAGTTAAGAATTAAACTAGTTTACTTAATTGTTTATCTAATTACATAACTAGTTAATTAGACAAATAATTACATAATTTATAATCTCTAAATAATATTAGCACCTCTAATTAATATTTAGTTTGTAATTATTTTATAACTAAACTAATTTAATTAGTTTGCTAATTAAGTAATTAATCTAGTCAAACTAAGCTTAATTAATTACTAATCCTAAAGTCAAGCCTACAAATTTTTGACTTAATCCTAGCCATTGATTCATCTTTAAATCCTATCCATTGATCAAATCCATGGTCATCTTCAAAGCTTATCCATCAAGATTCAATCCTAGCCATTCATCAAATCTATGGTCATCATTCAAGCTTATCCACCAAGATTCAATCCTAGCCATTCATCAAATCTATGGTCATCAAGATCGCATCTAATGGTCCAAAATGGTCAAGCCACTTTTGTTGACTTTGTCTTTATTAGTTTGACTTCTAGGTGTCTTATTTCTATTGGTCCAAGTTTCTTGTTTCTATTGGTTACTTTATTTATACGTGGGTCCCGCACACACACAGTATCGGGTCCACTGTCAAAATTTATACTGAGTAATAAAATAATACTAAAAATTATTTTATCGCACAGTTAAATTCTAAAAATTACTGAAACTAATTTATATATCAATCAATTGGGTTTAGTAAGATCCCCCAACTCTAATTAATTAAAATAATATTTTTTCGACGGAAAAATTATTATTTTCCGTCCCGAGCAAATCTCACAAAAAGTCCAAATAAAATCACAGACAAGTAATATCAAACAACGTATCATGTAGAAAAACCAAAAACAAGACATTCGGGATGAAATGGTCATTTTTCCATTTTTCCCCATCACGAAGCAAAACACTCAAAACGGTCAAATAAAATAACAGACAAGATATATGTCCGTATTTCATACTGAAAAAACAAGAAACAATAAAATAAGGATACATCGGTCTTTTACCCAAAAATTGGGGTGTTACAACTCTCCCCTCCTAAAAAGAATTTCGCCCCAAATTGTAGCGCTTCGAAATAGTCTAGGATACTACTCTTGCATCACCGTTTTATGTCACCTATGTCATTTCGCATTACCTCGACCAACGAAAACTCCTTGCGTCGCGTAAAACATGGAGAACTATTTTAGTATGGTTCCTCATAATTTCAAGAATAGATCAGAATGTCGTCAATAAAGATAATGACAATTCTGTCTAGAGAAAGAAAAAAAAAATGAAAGATACTATCCACCACGCTTCCGCTACGCCACTCTGATCAGTATCACTTGAAATTTCCATGCCTTTGTACAGCTTCACTCTCTTGCCTTTGCTTTTAACAAGAAGTGTCTCACAATACAAGTTCTCTTTTTAACAATACTGTATCTGATACTATGACACGATTTTAACTCTGAATATCCTTTCTTTTGCAATTTCAATATACGAAAAGATATTATAAAGATTTAGAAAGAAAAGGTAGAGAAACTATCGAATTGTTACCAGACATGTCCAACAAAGAATTTGACATTACCCGATTTTAAGAATGAGTTTTCTGAGACACTAAAATTCTACTGAAACAATTTACAGGATATGATTAAAATAACTAATCCATATATAAGATCACATCTATCCTATGAAAGAGGTAGACAATTTAGATTAACCGAAAAGATTATTTAAGGAACTAGATAGTAATAACGGATTTGATAACAAAAGTAGAAATAGATAAGTTAAAAGGTAACAAAGATACCAGTAATTCTAATTAACCCAAATAGTCAATTAGTCATAAAAGAACAGGTTAAACCAAAGTACATTTCGCAAATGCGTCATATGAAAGATCTCATAAAGACATAGAAACAAGAGATGATAGAATCATTCATACCACCGAACCTATCCAATAAAGAAATTGATATGGTCCGTTGAATTTAGAAGTAAACTTTTTAACTTGAACAATTTGACCAACTGGTCTAACAGAGCATGGATGGTTAGAAAAATACCCAATCCATATTTTTTTTTTTTTAGATTGTGTTTGTTTTGAAAAAGAAGCATACCAATTAAATAAAAAAAATTTAATTATTTAACAGACTTAGGATGGTTTAAGCAACTCAAGTACTCAACCACATGTTTTAGAACCAGAAATAGAAACAACCAGGTCAAAAGATAATGAAGACACAGAAAACTCTAATTGACCCACACAATTATATACCATAAAGAAATAGGTTACCTTCGGAATTATACAGTATAGTTAAAAGATCACCTTGTTATGATACACACTTCTTTATTTAGATCCTCAGTCTAAAACACTTTTGCTCCACTTGATGAATCGTTGTTCCATTCCACTTGAGATGTCGAAACACATCCTGCTTCCTCACGTGTACGTTTACTACAAATCATCGCCTTTCTTCAAAGACAGATGAATCATAATACAATGGAAACCAAAGTAACCATCTCAAACAACGTTGTCTCCTCTCGAGTCCAAACACGAGAGTCACACAACAAAAACAAGACAGACCTAACCACAAACCCCAAAAAGACTCTAACCGTGCTCGATACTAAACTAATGTAACACCCTCCCTAGGGCGTCACATTTTAAAATAAAAACTTAAACCAATTATAATTATTTTATAAAAGCTTGAGTTTCAAAATACAAATTTTAAAATTTCTTTTTCGCAGAAATATAAACTTACCAAAAATTAAGAGTAACAATGAAATTAGATTGAACTGATTAACATACATATGCCATATACATCACAAAACAATCAACAATAAATTAAAACATGAAAATTACAGACTCGAGAAACAAAGAGTAAACCCAAAGAAAGTTACTACTAATAGCACGGTAATAACACTAACGAGGAAGAATAAAACTCAACTAAAAAAAATTCCATTTCTTCACCAACTGCATCATGTTGAAACTTGGAAGATCACTTCTTGATGCCGTCACCATCTTCAGAACATTGCCTCCAATAAGCCTCAAAATACGCTTCGCCTACTACACGAATTTAAACAATACAAACCAAACAAAACAATACAATAAAGAGGTGAGATCCCCTTTCACCTTTACCAGGATTTGATTAGCAAAGAATGATACGAATGACTAGATCATTCCATACACACATCAATACATGAATTTAGTCATATTATCGATTTACAATTAATTCTAATAAGCATATATTGTAATCGAATAAACCACAATAACATTACCAGGATAGATATAACAATTCACACTATATAAAATGCCATAACAATAAATCATAATAATATAGAATAAAGATTAAATGCAATATCAACATATAATATCCCAAATAAAAGATCATAGGTAAACGATCACAGATAAAAGATAATAATGTACCACATATAAACATATGCAATGTGACACAATCCTACTCCATGGAGCTACATTACACACAACGATATCAGAGAGAATGAGTTGAGACTTCTATTAGTATTTGCTTGACCAATCCAAATATTGCTTGTCAAAACTTTGTGTCTATAGCTTTGGCTACCCCGACCAATATTGCCTTGTCAAAACTTTGTGTCTATAGTGACCGTTGTGATTGCTATTGCCTTGTCAAAACTTTGTGTCTATAGCCCACGAAAAAATAAACATAATGGCATAGCATACAACCCGACACACGGTCAATTAATTGTATACTACAGAAGCGGTCGATAGTCCTCTCAAAACTTGATTAAGGATAGTGTTCGTCGAGATCATAAGTGTGTTATCACGCACCAAGACCCGGAAGGAGCTACCTCCTTGTCCACATATGGAATAGTGCACACTATGAACTCCAAGTCCATATCGAGAACCGAACACACTATGCCTATCACATCGACAACACGATGTTATTCATCTCGTCAATCAAATCACCAATTCGTAAATTGGCACGACTCGATGCATGAACAAAGCAATAATTACCAAAATATCTTCGTTTTCAATTATTTATATAAGTGTCATCAATTTCCAATTATTTACAAAAATACCATCAAATCTCCATCATTTACAAAAACGCCACTAAACTTCCATTATATACAAAAATGCCATCAAACTTTCCATTATTTACAAAAATGCCATCAAACTTTAAATAATCACAAAAACACCCTCGATTTCAAATAATATCAAAAACGCCTCAATAGCGAAAATAATTACGTAAATGCCCTCAATGGCATAAATCTCAAAATACGATGACGCTCCCACTTGGCGCACTATCTTTTTCATAAAACCAAATCACAATCGCACCCACTTGCGCAACATAACTTCTCATATATCTGGGTTCACCACATTGGCCCAATAGTAAAATTTGTTGTTTTTGTCAATCGCGTAGAAATTTTATTTTATTTTCAAAATCTTGTCGTTTTCACAATATATATCACATTTCAATCGCGTAAATATAATTTGTCTTTGTTTCCTCAATCGCGTAATAATTTTATATCATTTTCTCAATCGCATAAGCTTTTTAAATCATTTTCTTTTCCGTTTTCCTCAAATAAACAGTTTTTGACTAATAAACAAAATTATTAAGCAATTTAAAACCATTTAAAATATTTTTCAAGCTACTGTAAAATATTTCAAATTAATGTATAATCTTTGTAAATACTAACAATACTTAAATTAGTTTCTAAAATCCAATTCGACCATTTCATTTTTAATAATCAAAACATTTTGATAAAATTTCCTTTAACATGCTTACTTACCTTAGATTATTTAGAATCCAATTTTTCTCACTTTTTGGCATGTTGGCGAAATCTCATAGTATAAATAAAATTCCAAAAATTCATTTCTTTGTTCTAATTCACTTGAATTCACTTGATATTCATTAAAAACATTGTAAATCACCTTAATTCCTTCCATTCAATGGTATGACCGAACCTAGGGTTTTGCATTCTTTGGAATGCTCATGCATTTCTAACATTATAACAACACATACAATACATATGCCACATATTTCAACACTATAGGCATGCAAAATATTCTAAAGCTATAATCATGCATATAAAAAAAATAAATAAATCACCAACGAAAAAACACTTAAATAATCAAATAATTAACACAAGCCACAACAATTCAAACCACCACAATTACACAAACCGAATCCTCATGGATTCTTCACACACATGAACAAAAACATTCCTCACCACCAACACATGGTTGATGAGGGTAATCTCCTCTTACCTCTTGAAGCAAAATAACCGGTTAGTCTCCTCCTTCTCCTTGAAATTTCGGGTAGCCTCCAAACAAAATCCTAACAATTTAAAACAATTAGTAAAAACTCATACAAGGTTTAATATGGAAAAATCATGGAACAATCATGGTTAGAAAAATTAGAAATCTAATTTTGAACCATAAAATCAAGACTTACCCTTAAGTAAGTAAGCAAAAACTTGAATTTTGGACAAGATAGAGTAGGATTTTGGAAAAACTTTGTGAAGAGAAAGTGTTTAGAATAGGATTTGGGTTTAGGAAATATGGTTAGATAAAATTATAGATGCTTGGTGTTGTGGGTAGTGTATAGGCCGAATAGAGTGAGAGAGAAAATGGAAGAGAAATGTTCTTGGTTCTTGGTGTTTTAGAGAGAGAAAATGGATAATTTTTTTTAAGATATGTGTGAAATAAAAGTGAAGAGTGATAGAGAGAGAATGTCACTGTGGGGTTGGAGAAGAAAAAGAGAAAGAATATTTGAGAGCTTTGCTTGATAGCTTTGGAGAATAGATGAAGACTTTGATTAAATGAAATAAGTCTCCTCCAAATGCATGGCCGTGAATCACTTTGAGAGAAAGAATGAATTATGTTTGATTTTGTTTCCTCCAAATGCATGGCCGTGGAAGCACATGCAAAAGGCCTAATTTTGACTCTCCAAGACTCCATCTAAGCCTTAGAATTCACCAAGGGTCAAGATTAAAACTTGATCACCAAGCTTGTTTCCTATTGGCTACTCCAAGCCTTGTCACATGTTCTTGAATATTCCATTTTGCCTCCAATATTGCAGCTGCCCATGTGCTTTGCTACCGTGTGGAAAAATTTGGGTGAGTTTAAGTGATTTAATCACATGCAAACTATCCTAACCCTCCATTCCTTCAATGGTTGAGATGAGGTCTTTATTGTAGTGCTTAAGAAGCTTGTAAAACTTGTCCAATAAGCCCCTAAAGGCTGCTGCCCAACCGTATCCTCCAAGTCCATTTTAAGTATTTAATTTGTTTTAATTACATGTTAGTCAATTAGGAAAATTTATTTGGTCAAATATCCTAATTAAATCCTAATTAACATTTTAATCCTATGACTAATATATCTAACATATACTAACATATATCATAACCTTTAATTAATTTTAGAACTTTCAATTAATATTTTAGATTATACTTAGTTAAGAATTAAACTAGTTTACTTAATTGTTTATCTAATTACATAACTAGTTAATTAGACAAATAATTACATAATTTATAATCTCTAAATAATATTAGCACCTCTAATTAATATTTAGTTTGTAATTATTTTATAACTAAACTAATTTAATTAGTTTGCTAATTAAGTAATTAATCTAGTCAAACTAAGCTTAATTAATTACTAATCCTAAAGTCAAGCCTACAAATTTTTGACTTAATCCTAAATTGATTCATCTTTAAATCCTATCCATTGATCAAATCCATGGTCATCTTCAAAGCTTATCCATCAAGATTCAATCCTAGCCATTCATCAAATCTATGGTCATCATTCAAGCTTATCCACCAAGATTCAATCCTAGCCATTCATCAAATCTATGGTCATCAAGATTGCATCTAATGGTCCAAAATGGTCAAGCCACTTTTGTTGACTTTGTCTTTATTAGTTTGACTTCTAGGTGTCTTATTTCTATTGGTCCAAGTTTCTTGTTTCTATTGGTTACTTTATTTATACGTGGGTCCCGCACACACAATGATCGGGTCCACTGTCAAAATTTATACTGAGTAATAAAATAATACTAAAAATTATTTTATCGCACGCTTAAATTCTAAAAATTACTGAAACTAATTTATATATCAATCAATTGGGTTTAGTAAGATCCCCCAACTCTAATTAATTAAAATAATATTTTTCGAGAGAGAAAAATTATTATTTTCCGTCTCCGAGCAAATCTCACAAAAAGTCCAAATAAAATCACGAGACAACGAATATCAAACAACTTGTATCATGTAGAAAAACCAAAAACAAGACATTCGGGATGAAATGGTCATTTTTCCATTTTTCCCCATCACGAAGCAAAACACTCAAAACGGTCAAATAAAATAACAGACAATATTATATATGCCCAGTATTTCATCTGAGAAAAACAAGAAACTTGATGAAAAATATAAGGATACATCGGTCTTTTACCCAAAAATTGGGGTGTTACAATACTGCCAAGAGAAGGCATGTGTATGTGAAATACTATGAGAATAATGATTGTATGTGTATTTGAATTATACATCATGCATTAAAAAATGCGTCAGCTTATTAGTTAAAACTATTTGCCTAGGAGATTGAAATTACACCTTCGTGCGGGTGAGAGTTGCATAGTTATGATCTTCAGTGATCTTGGAGACATCAGGGTGTGGAATGTCATAAATGGCAAGTTGGTAGCACCTCTGGGCCATGGTATCCTATGCAAGCACACCGACGATCTTGACAGAGTTACTACTCTTTTCGTGATTGGTTGAGAGTGTCTTGTATAAGCCATGTTGCACACATTAATGTAATATATTGGCACATGATTTGAGGCTGACGATATACAGACTTGTGCTCCCTATCGTTCTCTCCGAAATTGTGTTTAGCTCCATGGAGTAGGAATGGGTCAGTGTGCATATGCATAGTTGGTCAATATATATTGACATGATAATTATGTTCATCTGATATTTTATCTGTGATATGATAATTATGCTTACCTGGTACAAATATCTGTGATGTGATAATATAATTTTATGTGTTGTTTATAATATCTGTATATTTACAGTCATTTCCTATACTGCCATACTGGTATTGATGTAGGGGATCTCACCTCTTTACTATATTATATCTATTTTACTGTTTATGTTTAGTGAAAACCAAGGAGAAGAGGAAGCCGAATATTTTGTTTACCATCAGTGACTGTTTTATTGTTTGTTGAGATGGCGGCAAGGCGCCAAGTACTGAGATTTGTCCGAGTGCAGTTCCATGGTGGAACTGATGCATGGAGGTTTAACTTAGATAATGAACGGTTTGTGTATACCAGGAATCTGACTTTGAATCTGAGTGGAACCTATGACGGGATTCCTATTTTGACTCAGCATGTGTCTATGCGTCTGGAGTTCACGATGCCTATTCGTGACCTCTAGGGTCGCACTTGTGAATGCTTATGTCTTGAAGCATATCAAACGAAGTTTTTGATGATAACAAAGTCAAGATAAAAGACAATCAACAAAGTCAAGAAGAAGTAACCAAGATCAAAAGAAGAAAACCAAGATAAAAAAAGGTATATTTGATATAGGTTACAGGTCTTAAAATATCAATGTAAAATGCTCTCTAAATACCTCAATGATTCTCAAATGGTTTTTCAAATATCATTTTCAAAATCGGCTTGTAAATTCAAAGTTAAACATGTTTTTCAAGAAATGTTGATTTTAATCTTAGATTCAATATTCATGAAGGAATTTATGTTTAATCCAATGATCTAAGTGTTAGAAATAGCTTACATACTCAATTGGACTTGAAAAATGTGTCCAAAGGCCAAGGTAATTGATTACAAGATGTTTGTAATCGATTACATAGCAAACAGAGGCCTTGTAATCGATTACATGTGCATTGTAATCGATTACAAGCAAGTTAGAGGCCTTGTAATCGATTACACCAAGCTGGTAATCGATTACCAAGTGCCCAGAAAGCCAAGAACACATTGGAATAGCCATGTAATCTATTACATAGATTGTGTAATTGATTACCACTAGTCTGTTAGTGCCCAACAGCTATTTTATCAGCATTTAATGCTACCCATTAAAGCTCCCAGTGGCTCCTTTCTTCTAATAACATATAAATACTTGCCTTGGGGCTTCATTAATGGCTAACCTTCAATTCAGAACATCAATCTAACACTTATATATGAGAATCAAATTCTGAAAATGTTTCTGCTCTATTTTTTGTGAAAATCTTGAGATATCTTTTGAGAGCATATTAGAGCTTCAATTTGTATTAATTACTCTTATGAGAGTTTCATTCTATCAATCTGAATTGCTTTGTAAAGAGGGTGAGGCATCCCTCCTAAAGTGTAAAGGGTGAGGTATCCCTTAGTTAAAGAGGCTCAAGCTCAAAGGGTGAGGTATCCCAAAGTGTTGAGTGCTCAAGTTTGTAAAGGTTGTCAAACACCTATTGAACTTGAAGATATAGTGGAAAATCTCAAGTGTTTGCTTGAGGACTAGACGTAGATCACAAGTGGATTGGTGATTAAACCAGGATAAACTATTGTGTTTATTTCTCTAAACCCTTCTCTTTATATTTGTGCACTATTTTATTGAATTGTTTGAATATTGTCTCCTTTGGCTATTATATTTATAAGTGAAAGTATTCTTCTCATTTATCCAATCACCTCTGTCCATTTAATAGCTTCAATGAAAATTGATTATCAAACGTTTTGCGAAAGATTTGCAAACTTATTTTACAAACTCAATTCACCCCCCTCTTGATTATTGAGGCCATTTGATAACAAGTGGTATCAGAGCTAGACTCTTGTATAAAAAGCTTAGCAGCTTCAAGAGAAGAAATGACTTTAAATGGTTTTTCTAATGAAAGTTCTTCTATAAATAGACCTCCCTTTTTTAATAGGGATGGTTATGCATATTGGAAAGAAAGGATGAAAATTTTTATTGAAGCTATTGACTTAGATGTGTGGGACGCCATTAAGAATGGTGCTTTTGTTCCCAAACATACTAAAGATGGTGTGAAAATTAATACACCTAGAAATGAATGGACCGATGAGGACAAAAAGAAAGTTCAATACAATTTGAGAGCCAAGAATATCATCACCATATCCTTGGGGTATGATGAAATCTTTAGGGTGTCAAATTGCAAAATCGCTAAAGGAATGTGGAATACTTTACAAGTAACTCGTGAAGGTACAAGTGAGGTAAAACAATCTAGAATAAACACTCTCACTCATGAATATAAATTGTTTAGAATGAATCAAGGTGAAAGTATTCAAGAGATGCAAAAGAGATTTACACATATTGTTAATCATCTTATCTCATTAGGAAAGACATTTCCTAATGAAGATCTTATTAACAAAGTCTTGAGATGTTTAAGTAGGAATTGACAACCCAAGGTAATGGCTATCGCAGAATCAAGAGATTTATCAACAATGTCTCTAGCCACCTTATTTGGGAAGCTTCAAGAACATGAGTTGGAGCTAAATAGGCTCAATCAAAATGAAGAGCATGATAAGAAGAAAAAGGGAATTGCACTCAAAGCCACCTCTTCTACAATTGAAGATGATGATGAAGATGGTGAAGAAGATGCAGAAAATCTAGAGTTAAGTGAGAAGAATCTTCGTATCCTTGTGAGGAAGTTTGGAAGATTCTTGAAGAAGAAGGGATTCCAAAGAAGGCCACCCTTCCCTCAAAAGAAAACCTACCACAAAGGAGAAGGATCCTCAACTCTTTCAAAATGTTATGAATGTAGAAAACCGGGGCACATAAAAATGGAGTGTCCTATGTATCATAAGAAGACAGAGAAGTTTGAGAAAATGCCTTCCAAGGAAAAGAAAGGAAGAAGAGCATATATAGCATGGGAGGACAATGACATGAGCTCCTTTGATAGTTCAGAGAATGAAGAAGCTCATCTTTGTCTCATGGCTCAAGGAGAAGAAAGCGAAGAGAGTGACACCGAGGTAACATTTTCTAACTTAGAATCTCCACTTTCTTACGATGAATTGCAAGATGCTTTTCAAGAATTGCATGATGAATCTATGAGGCTCACAAAAATGGTTTTATCTTCTAACAAAACAATCTCCTTATTAGCAAACAAAGTTTCTATTTTAAACAAGGAGATAAATGAGCTTAAGATTGAAAATGAGACCTTAGGACTTATTGATGCTAACTCATTATGCATGACTTTCTCCTCACATGATAACACATCCATATCATTACCTTGTTCATCATATAAAGCATTTGAAAAAAAAATTAAAGATTTGAACAACACTCTTGCAAAATTTACTTTTGGAAGAGACAACTTGAATGTATTGTTAGTGTTGGGAATTGCGGTTACATCACACAGCGAAAAAAAATAGGATTCCCACCGAGGATCCATGCGAAAAGCCATAATCCAAGTTTTTAAATTATTTACCTTTTGAAGCATGATCAAAAGGAAGGATGTGAATCACCAACACCGAAATAGAAATGATGTCTCTACAGTATCCACATGAACAGACTCACGAATGTCCAATGTCCGCAAAGAGGAGCCTCACATCTCTCACACAGTGCTAGCTGCGAAGAGAAGATAAGAAACCTGTTGCTCACTTACTCACTTTTTTGTAGGTGCGGCTAGGGTTCTAAAAATTATGTATCTTAGTAGCCCCTTAGCATTACTATTTATAATAGTGATTACCTTAAGTGAGTGTGAACAACAGCAAGGTAAGCTGTGTAACCCTAGACTCATCTGTTATGAGTCTGGCTCATATTTGAATCTGAGTCCAACTTAGATCCATTGCTCCAATTTTAGTCTGCTCTATGTGTGTAACCCTGCACGTTCTCATTACGTTGGCAGTAATATTAAAATCCCATTTTAATATTACAAGTAGTGAGCGGTAGCTAGTAACATATCGCTGCTACCCAAGTAATAAGAGTGTTAGTGATTTGACATAACCTTTCCGTGACCAATGTTTCCGTATTGTTTAGTCCATTTGTCAAGATATCTAGATTAAACACAAGGCATAGAATGCATCACCCTTGTATAGTCCAATCATTTGTTTCCTGATACTAGAGTAGACTTTGTAAAAACAAATGAAATCAATATCTCATATTGACTCATTTGAGCATGGCCATGCATTTCGCAGTCTCACTCAATCAGGGGGCCCAAAGATATCGCTCTTATTATGTAGGAGTGACAAATCCCATCTAGGTCACTCATATCCCTCTGCATGATTCGTGGTATGTCTAATAACTAACTTTATAATCACCTTATTACAGATGACATTTGATGGCATTAAAACACACAACTCCTTATGTAGGAATCGTAGTGATTTCAGGTCAAAGGACCACAGACACCATTGTCACTATGAGAATCGCTTATGACACTCACGTAACGATTCATGTAGCGTTCTCATGATGGGTTAGTGCAGTACATCATTACTCTAATATGTACCCATGTGAAGACTTGATATCTCATATCCATAACCCGTGAGATGTGGTCATCAGTCTATGCACATACTAGTCTCAATGCATTATTGTTGTCCTAATTAACAATAATACTTGACTAGGGACATTTAAGAATAGTGTTATAACCAAAAGGATCTCACGATCAAGTCATCCACTTAATGTCCTATGGCAACAAACTTACTATTCTAAGGACTTTATTATATTTATTAAAAAAGAACACAATAAATGAAATGCCTCATATATTAAAATAAGCATAATAGAATGTATGTAAATACAGACAAATGTATCAGCCTCTAGGGCATACACTAACAGTTAGGGAAACAAAAATATGTATTTCAAAAAGTCAGTTTAGGATATAATCCCAATAACCAACAAAAATCTTACAAAAATTTCTTTGTTTTCACAAATACTTCAAGTAGTCCCTTTATCAAATGCTTTCATTGTGGGAGAAAAGGACATAGTGCATCCACATATAATGTTAGAAAGAACATCAATACCAAGATTGGAACTAAAAGGATTTGGGTTCCTAAGGGCACCTTACCTAACTCTAACATACAAAGACCCAAGACAATTTGGGTACCAAAGGTTAAAATTTGAATGTGTGCTGTAGGTGTGCTTGAAGACCAAAAGCTCATGTTAGTATCTTGATAGTGGTTGCTCCAAGCACATGACCAGTGATGACTCCAAGTTTTCCTTCTTTGTCCCCAAGAAGAATGGTTACGTGACATATGGTGATAACAACAAAGGGAAGATCCTTAGAGTTGGTAAAGTTAGTGAGAACCCTTCTTCATCTATTGATAATGTTTTGCTTGTTGAAGGACTCAAACATAATTTACTTAGCATTAATCAACTATGTGATAAGGGGAATAGAGTAATATTTGATTCTAATTGTTGCATAATTGAGGGAAAATATGATAAGCATGTTAAGTTTGTTGGTCATAGGGTCAATAATATATATATGATTAGTCTTGATGACATTTCCTCAAATGATGCTAAATGCTTTATGAGTAAAGAAAATGATTCATGGTTATGATATAGAAGAATTGCTTACATTCACATGGATCACTTAAAGAAATTAGTTTCTAAAGAACTAGTAATTAGTCTTCCAAAGCTCAAATTTGAAAAAGACAAACTTTGTGATGCATGTCAAAAGGGAAAACAAGTAAATGTCTCTTTTAAAGCTAAAAATGTGGTTTCAACTTCTAGACCTTTACAACTTTTACATATGGATCTTTTTGGTCCCTCTAGAACTATGAGCTTTGGTGGGAATTACTATGCATTGGTGATTGTGGATGATGCTTTTCAATCATTTAAAAAGCTTGCCAAAGTTATCCAAAATTAAAAAAGTTTTTGTATCGCATCCATAAGAAGTGACCATGGTGGTGAATTTAAAAACTATAAATTTGAAACTTTTTGTGATGAACATGGCATTGAGCATAATTTTTCTGCCCCTAGAACACCACAACAAAATGGTGTTGTAGAAAAGAAAAATCAATCTTTAGAGGAAATGGTAAGAACTATGCTCAATGAGGTCAACCTTCCTAAGTACTTTTGGGCGGATGCGTTTAACACTGCTTGTTATGTTATGAATAGAGCCCTAATAAGGCCAATTTTAAAGAAAATCCCATATGAATTGTACAAGGGAAGAAAGCCAAATGTGTCATATTTTTGTGTCTTTGGATGTAAATGCTTTGTTTTGAATAATGGAAAAAATAACTTGGGAAAGTTTAATGCAAAATCTGATGAGGAAATATTTATTGGCTATTCTATACATAGTAAGACCTTTAGAGTCTATAATAAGCGAACTATGACCATAGAAGAGTCTATACATGTTGCATTTGATGAAACTAACCCAAATGAGCCGAGAAAGGAGCTTGTTGATGATGTTGCAGAAATCTTGGCAAAAATGCACTTGGAGAATCAAGAGAAAGAGTCCAAGAAGCAAGAAGAGAGACCCCTTGATCACTTATGGCAAAAGGACTCAGAAACCATGGATCTACCCAAAGAATGGAGGACATCAAGATATCATCCTCTCGACAATGTGATAGGTGATGTATCAAAAGTGGTAATCACTCGAAACTCACTTAGAGATGCATGTAATCACTTGGCTTTTGTCTCTCAAGTTGAACCTAAAGACATAAATGAGGCCATTAATGATGAACATTAGATCTTGGCTATGTAAGAAGAACTAAATCAATTTGAGAGAAATCAAGTCTGGGAATTAGTTCTGAGGCCCAATGATCATCCTATAATTGGCACCAAATGGGTCTTTAGGAACAAACTTGATGAAACGGACTTAATAATAAGAAACAAAGCTAGGCTGGTAGCTAAGGGCTATAATCAAGAAGAAGAAATAGACTATGAAGAAACTTATGCTCCCGTAGCTAGATTAGAGGCCATAAGAATGTTACTTGCATATGCATGCATCATGGATTTCAAACTCTATCAAATGGATGTTAAAAGTGCCTTTTTAAATAGTTTTATATAAGAAGAGGTGTATGTGGAGCAACCTTCTGGTGTTGAGGTTTTTGAAATGTCCAACCATGTTTTTAAACTGAAAAAGGCCTTGTATGGCTTGAAACAAGCTCCTAGAGCTTAGTATGAAAGGTTGAGCAAATTCCTTTTAGAAAAAGTCTTTTCTAGAGGCAAAGTTGATACTACCCTTTTCATAAAGCATAAAATGCATGACATACTTTTAGCACAAATCTATGTTAATGACATTATATTTGGAGCTACTAACAATTCTCTTTGTAAAGAATTTTTAAATATTATACAAAGTGAGTTTGAGATGTCCATGATGGGTGAGCTTAACTTCTTCCTTGGTCTCCAAATCAAGCAAACAAGAGAAAGGACTTTCATAAGCCAATCCAAGTATTGCAAGGAGTTGCTCAAAAAGTTTGGAATGGACAATGCCAAGCATATGGCTACTCCTACGGGCACCTCTTATTATTTGGACAAGGATGAAGGAGGTAAACCTGTAGAAATTACAAAATATAGAGGTATGATTGGCTCATACCTTTATCTTACTGCAAGTAGGCCAGATATCATGTTTAGTGTATGTATGTGTGCTAGGTTTCAAGCAAATCCTAAAGAATCACACCTATGTGTTGTTAAAAGAATAATGAAATATCTAATAGGCACTTCACAAATGAGTTTGTGGTACCCTAAGGGTGCCTCTTGTAGCCTAGTTGGTTACTCTGATTCTGACTTTGTTGGATGCAAAATGGATCAGAAAAGCACTAGTGGGACATGCCACTTTCTTGGAAGCTCACTAGTTTCTTGGCATAACAAGAAACAAAATAGTGTGACATTGTCTACAGCTGAAGCTGAGTATGTTGCAATTGGGAGTTATTGAGCTTAAATCCTTTGGATGAAGTAACAACTCTTGGACTATCGTCTAGAGCTTGATCACATCCTAATAAGATGTGATAACACTAGTGCAATCAACTTGTCTAAAAATCTCATTCTGCATTCAAGAACTAAACACATTGAAATTAGGTATCATTTCATAAGGGATCATGTTCAAAAAGGTGATTGCATACTTGAATTTGTAGAAACCACTAAGTAACTAGCTGACATTTTCACTAAGCCATTGGCAAAAGAAGCATTTTTCTATATAGGAAATGAACTTGGTATATTGGATCAATCATGCATAAATTGATTATTTGCTGCATAAACCTAAAACTGATGCATAATATATTGCTTTGCTGCATAATATGATATCTTGATGCATAACATGTTATTTTCTGCATAATCATGACTTTTTATTGCATAATTTTTTATTTTTAATCATATTTGAATCCAATACTGACTTGAGCATTAGAGATTCCCCCTAAGTTGTTTTGCATGTGTTTCCTCATGTCAAAGACTTCCAAGAAACTCAAAAACTTCACAAATCCATCCAAATGGTGTAATTCTTGGTAAAAGTAGTCAATTTGCACAATTATGTGTTTTGGATCATAATCTGATTAGACTATATGCTTGCATGATTTTGGAATTGATTTGAGATGTTCTGGAACTAATTTGAAAGGTTCAAAATTGATCTTTTGCTGTTTGGAATGCAAAATCTGAGTTTGAGTATGCTGGTATTCGATTACAAAGCCTTTGTAATCGATTACACAACCATTGTAATAGATTACAATAGACCCAGAACTCAAGTGATCGATTACACTAATACTGTAATCGATTACAAGGTTCCCAGAAGTATGGTAATTGATTACACCAAAATTGTAATCAATTACAGGGGCAACAAAGGCTGGTAATCGATTACACAAGCCATGTAATTGATTACACAGGGGTTTTAAAAGGGTTTCTGTCGCGCGAAAGGTCATTTCTTCAGAAGCCTTCTCTTCTTCTTCTCTGCTCTCATGAAGACCCAAACACCAAGCTCTCTATTTCTCACTCAAATCTCAACCAAATCACTCCATTTCACCTCCCTCTTACTCAAAAATCACTTCTTTACACAACCCATCCACAAAACTCATCAAAATCCACCCAAATCCTTCTCATCACCCACAAACCTCACCACCTAAAACCCTCCCTCTACCATCCTTCCCTTCACCCACGCATCTCCAAACACTATTCCCTTCATCCCATTCACTCTTTTGTCATCAAATGGCTGAAACCTCTCAACGTGCAAAATGCCCAAGAATAGGGGTCACCATTGGAGAGTCTTCCAGAGGTTCTTCACGTGATATCTCTGTGGTGAACCTCACATGCCACTTCTCCACCACCAAAAAGGCAGAGCCATTCAGAAAGAACTTCTAATTGAGGAAGCTAATCTCCCCACGGTATCTGACTCATAATTTCTGCTCTAGTGAGTCCTTGGAGTCCTTCAGGTTAATTGAAAGGTTAGGTCTGATTGGTTTCTTCAACATTGAGAATACTATTTATCCAACTTGGTTAGAGTTTTCTATACAAATTTGAAATATGAGAATAACTGCCAGATTTCTCAGGTGAAGAAAACTCAAATTAGGATCACTAGGGAGGAATGGTGTAGGTTAACTATGCTCACCTATAATGGAACAAACTTTTATGGAAATAAGAATGTTTAGGGAGCTGATTTTGAGTATAGGAGTGCTCTGTTATCCCTGATATGTTCTGGATATGAGCTTCCAAGAGATAAGAAGAGGGTGATGGCTACTGGTTGGACCATGGAAAACAGGGTCCTTCACTATCTGGTTGTTAGAGGACTAATTCCTAGGGGAGAAAATTGCTCCTAGGTCTTAAGAGATGATGTAGTGGTCTTGTGGGCAATGACCACAAATAGACCAATCAATTGGGCCAATTACATCATTCAGCATATGTTGGATGCCATGCTAGTGACAACTATATTGGAGCATAGTCACATCTCCTTGTTTGAGGAATCCAAGGACACAAGTTCTAAAAGGCCACAATCTATAGGCTTGCATACATTGAAAAAGCTTCAGCTATACAAGGTCGATGATAGATGGCACTACATTACCTATGGTAGCTATGGGCATATCCCTCACGATCCGGAGAGTGATGATGAAGAAGAAGACCAGCAGCCTGCTCCAGCTCTAGCCACATTGGACCTCCTGCTCCAAGAAATGTGAAACTTGGCAACTACGGTGGAAACTCAGATGGATCGCCTTGAGCAGAAGGTGGATCACCTTGAACTGAGGATGGATTACTCCGATCAGGAGCTTGCTTCTATTCGCTCCTTCTTGGAAGGACTAGATTATGCACCATGGAGAGCTGCTGCTGCACCTACCACCTCCTTTGCCCCTCCTGCTCCTCTATCTTTTATTGATCCATCTACCACTCTAGCTGGAGTTCCTAATGATGATGAGGAGCTTTTTGGTTCCGAGGATGATCTTGAACCTGGTGATGATCATATTGACCTTGGAGACGTCGCTGCGAACGAGGATAGTGATAGTGAGGTGATTGCTAGTGACCATGGACCATTGCCTTGATATTTTATTTGTTTTCTTTTTGATATATTGTATATGACATTGGATCAGTTTATATAAAATCAGTTGATCTTCTAATGTTTCATATCTGTTTATTAAATATATTGATGTTTTGATCTTATTGGTTATATTTCTTGATTGGATTGATTATACTCTGTTTGCAACACTTGATTGGGCTGTACTGGTTGCTTCATGGGAAATCATGAAATATAGCTAAAATGCTGTCAAATTTTTATCTGAATGCTTATGTCTTTTTGATAATGCCAATGGGGGAGAGATTAGTGATTGCATAAATACGAGGGAGATTGATTTAAGCTATTACATGGACACATCACTAACTATTTCTTGTGTATACATTATAGGGGAGATTTGTGCTTAAATCTCTGATATACATATCTCCTCTTCTTAATGTTTAATTTGTCATCATCAAAAAGGGAGAGAATGTGAATGTTTATGTCTTGAAGCATATCAAATGAAGTTTTTGATGATAACAAAGTCAAGATGAAAGACCAACAACAAAGTCAAGAAGAAGTAACCAAGATCAAAAGAAGAAAACCAAGATCAAAAGAGGTATATTTGATATAGGTTATAGGTCTTAAAATATCAATGTAAAATGCTCTCTAAATACCTTAATGATTCTTAAATGGTTTTTCAAATATCATTTTCAAAATCAGCTTATAAATTCAAAGTTAAGCATGTTTTTCAAGAAATGTTGATTTTAATCTTAGATTCAATATTCATGAAGGAATTTATGTTTAATCTAATGATCTAAGTGATAGAAATGGCTTACATACTCAATTGGACTTGAAAAATGTGTTCAAAGGTCAAGGTAATCGATTACAAGATTATAATCGATTACAAGCAAGTCAGAGGCCTTGTAATCGATTACACCAAGCTGGTAATCGATTACCAAGTGCCCAGAAAGCCAAGAACACGTTGGAACAGCCATGTAATCGATTACATATGTAATGACCCGGGACTGCCTGCAGGATTGATGAGTGTCTCCACAAACTAACACGAGTCTTTTCAGCGTGCTTTGTCCTCACTCACACGCATCCTAGGAAACTTCCCAGGAGGTCATCCATCCCACAATTGCTCCAGGTTAAGCACGCTTAACCATGGAGTTCTTATGTTTTAGGCTCCCGAAAAGAAGTTACAACTTGTTGATATTGTTACGCCAAATAAATTCCTTTAAGCCATCCTCAACTATGCAGTCCAATACCTGCATAGTCTCTGAATCCCTCTCATTCCGGTGCGTATTCAGTTCATTCATGCAGACCCTCTGCCTAGAAGCCTGCCAGGAATCGCTCCTTGTCTGTGCTTCATTGCACCGGTGATCACTCCCCGCCTAGAAGCTTGATTAAGATGTCTTTGATTATAATCGTTGATCAGATCAATGGTGTGAGAACAATCCTAATAAAATCACTAAGTGATATCCACCTTAGATTAGATTAATGGATAAGAAATAAAGTAAATTTCAATGGTTAGGATTTAGTCAAATATAATGGCTTGACTAATTACTAAGTAAACCTAATTTAGTCATCTTAATTGCCTAATTAAGAAACTAAGTGAACTAACCTAATTAATAATTAGTTCTAATCTAGTTACTAATTAGATATCCTAATTTCATCTAGAAGTCATGACTAAGCATGACATATGCAATGACCTAGTTAATTAATTAGCTATGTAATTAGAATGTTAATTAAGTGTAATTAGGAAACCTAACCTAATTAATTAGCTATCTAATTAGCATGTGATTAAGTTTAATTGAAGTCAAACCAAGTCCCTAATCCTCTAAGTGTTCCACAGCCAAGGAGCCTTGGGAGGCTTCTCCAAGCTTCTTGATCACTCTTGTATGATCATTAGGTGACCAATTGGTGACATAGGCCATGTGCCTTCCTAATATGAACACACTATGATATTTTATTATCAAACATATCTCCTAATTTCCCTACACAATACTCACATGGCTGTACACTCAAATTTACTCTTAATATTTACTTTTCTCTCATCTAAAGCTTAGCTTTATTTTCTCTCAAAACTTCTAAGAACACAAAGAACCTTTTCCCTTCCTTTTTCTCTCTAAGTTTCGGCCCCATCACTCACAATCACCACCCATCTTCTATAATTTTTCCTCTTAGCATTTCCTAAACCTAAACAACCTTCTAAACACTTTTCATTTAGAAAGTTTTGTGAAAATACTATCCTAAGTGCTTCAAATCCAAGCTTTGGTTTACTTTCCTAAAGGTAAACTTTTGATTCTTTGGGTTTAAATTTAGTTTTTGATGTTCTAAACCATGATTGTTCCATGGTTCTTTATTATTAAGCCTAGTTTGTAATTTTATTAATTGTTTAGAAATTTTTAGGGTATTGTTTTGGTTCACATGAAATCAAGGAAGAGGGAAGAAGGAGATTTACCTCACCAACCAAGTTTTGGTGGTGAGAAGATGGTTGTGTATGGTGAAAAACCCATAAGGGTTTATTCACCTATTGTTTGATGTCTCTTTGATTGTGATTTTGATGTTTATAGTTTTATATTTATGATTGCATGTGTGATAATATGTCTAAAGCTTTGATTATATGCTTGTATGTATGATTTTGAAAACATGCAAGTGAATGTGTGATTTAGGATGTGAATAACATAATGGAACGAATTTATGAGAGCTCCAAACATGCAAATGATGGATTCAGATTGAGGTTAATGGTTTAAATGAGAATGAAATTAATTTGGAAAAGTTTTAGTGTAGCAAACAAAATGGTTTGGGAAAACAATTTGATATAATTAAATAAATGAGTTATGAAATAAAATGGATGTCAATACTTGAAGTTTACTAACATATAGCTCACCCTATGGGTTTTGAAGCGCGTCCGGAAAATTTGAGATGTAATATCTGTAGTAAAAGAAAGAATTGTCATTTTTTGGGAAACAGTACAAATACTGATTTTTAGAGGGGTTATATTATAAATATTTTATAAAAGATGGACTATATTGTAATTAAAATTTTAAGAATGACTATATTGAAATTATTATTTAAAGAGGGGTTATATTGTAAATATTTTATAAATGAGGGGCAGTATTGTAAATACTTGATAATAGAGGGACTATTTCATAAATATGATTTTATGAGGGACCATGTTGAAATTATTATTTGAATAAGGACTAAAACATAAATATTATGTTTTAGAGGGACTGTTTTGCAAATATCAAAAGTTAGGTCAATTTTTGGTATTAAATGAGAGAAATCGTATTTTTAATTTAAAATACGTTAGAAATATTTTACACGATTTGAAAACGTGACAAAAATGTTACGCGATTGAGAAAATGTGAAAATGTGATTACGCAATGGGAATACAGTAAGGGTACTGTTGGGCCAATATGAGGACCCTGAATATGAAATGATGAAATTGAACTGAGAATATGAGATAATGAGTTTGAACTGTGAATGGTGCATAGTACATGCATTGGAAAGGTCCGATGGACTGTATGAGGCTATTTGCCTAGGAGAGAATACACCTCTTGAGTGAGTGCGATATGCGCAGTGTAAGTCACTCGTTGACCTTGGGGGCATTGGGGTGCGGGTTGCCTACAATGGGCAGTTGGTAGCTCTTCTATACCATGGGTTAGACCGACACAACACTCTAATGATCCTAACTGAGACACTATTCTTAATCAAGGTTTGATAAAGACTATCGTGTATATGCTAGATGTGCAAATCTGAGCACGTGTTCTGAGGTATGTTGGTACCGACAGATCTTTTCGATCACTCTCTCCGACCTGAGTTTTAGCTCCATGGAGTAAGAAATTGAGTTTATGTGCATTTGTATAGTTATTGAGGTCATTATCGTAATTATTGTTTATGATAATAGAATATTGGTAGTGACATGATTGTAATTATTGTTTATTACTCGTGTTGTGATGATAAATGATGTTGATGACATAATTATAATTTTGGTATGATAGTTGTATGAGATATTGTATGTGTTTATCTTCATTGCTACCATACTGGTAATGCGTAGGTGATCTCACCTTTAAGTATGCCTATTCTATATTGTATTTATATTTCTTAAGACGCCGAGCAAGGACTTGAGCGAGAAGCTGAGGAGAAGCAGATTCCCACAGAGGAAGCTGAGTTTTGAGACGATGGAAATGCCTTGTTTCCTTGGACATCCTTACTTTAGTGTTAATATTTATATACACCTAGAGTTTCCAATATCTATTAGGCAGTACTGGGGGACATACTGCCGTACCCCTAGTGAGGTCAGTGTTGTGTCGTCTGCACGGACACCTGTTCGTAGGACTTTGCGTCAGTCAAGACTTCTATCTGCTGAGGAGTCTGAGGAGGACCCGTTGAGGGTTCTGCTGAGTAGTAGTACTTGGGCAGTGTGTTAGTTTAAATAATGTTTTAAATATTTTGAGAGTCTAGTTTGTAAATATTAAAATATGACAATACTAAAGACTTGTATATGTATATACAAATGTAAATTATTTGTGACAATGTTGATATATTTTTATTTTCTGCTAAGTTTATCTTATTATTATTAAGAAAATTTTATAACTCGTATTGATATTACAAAGCATTATATTATTAGAAGGGTAATTTGGTAATAAAGTAACATAAATGTGGCACCCTAAGGTGGGTGTTACATTAGTTGGTATCAGAACCCAAGTTAGAGTCTTTTGGGTTTGTGGGTAGGTTTGCCTTGTTTGTGCTGTGTGAATCTCTAACACTGAGCACAGAGATATATTTTGGTTTCTGAAAGGAGACGAGTTGTGTGAAATAGTTACGTTTAGTTCATTGTGTTTTGATTTTGTATGTCTTTGAAGAAAGAAAATAGAACGTAGCGAACATGAGCATGTGGACGCGAGACGTGATAAAGATCGCATAGCCGCAACTAGACGTGTGATGCAAAAGATGATTGAAGTAGTGGTACAAGAGAGATAGATGATCGCTCAGCAGTAGGAACTGATAATCGAACTTCATAGCTTATTAGGATTGGAGTAGCCACCAAATGTGAGAAGCTATAACTTAGAACCTTCGATAATCCAAAATGGAAGGAAGCGTAAGGTCAACTGTTTTCAGCGAAAGTCGTAAGTACAACCACTGGGGAAACAACAACGAACAAAGAGAAGAAGTACTAGTGGCAACGATTTTGGTCAGACTGTGGCATCACCAATGAAATGCTTCAAGTATGGAAAAAAAATCAGCTTACCAAAGATTGTCAGCATAAAGGGATTATTTGTTATAAATATGGAAAGCCTGGACATTTCTCCAGAGAATGTGATCAGCTGAAGGCGAAATCATCAGTGGGAAGTGTTCATATTGCGAGGCCACAGGCAGGTGGTCGTGTGTATATTATGAGCGGGGAAGAAGCTGCTAAATCTGAGAACTTGATTATGGAGGAGTGTGCCATAGAGGGTAATCTTAAAACCGTGCTGTATAATTCGCAAGGTAACCCATTCTCTTGTGATCTATGACTTTGTAAATCTTTTGGGGTTATCTGTGTTTTGCTTCTTTTCATAATACTACTTCAACTTCTAAACTTGTTATTTCTACTCGAGCTTGTTTACAACTATCCTATTATTATTGGAGTTTAAAACTTTTCTATTGATCTAGTTTGTCTATTTCTTTCTCAAATAGACTAAGTAAATCAACTTGATATATCCATGTCTTTGTTATAGTGTGATCTGAGTATTTCTACTCTTCTTGTTAAACTTGTTGTTTATACTCAAGTTTTCTAACTCTACCTTATATCTATTGAATACCAAATCCTTTCTGTTGATTTGATTTGTTTATCTAAAATCATATCTATTTAAGAGCCTGACTTTATAGATGGATTGATTATTTTTCAACCATATCCTACTAAATTGTTACAATACAACTTTAGTGTTTCCTTGAATTGAGATTTTTGGATTTGAATCCAGAAAGTTCATTTCTAAAATTATTGGACCATGTTCATTTCGAAATCTATTAGACCATCTCAAATTCTTTGTTGGACTAATCTAGTAATCTACCAAATAGTCTTATTACTTTTCCTTATAATCTTCATGGTGTCTTTCATGTATCTCAATTAAGAAGGATTATTCTTGATTCAACTTATGTCATAGTACCAAATATAGTACAATTAGAAGAAAACTTGATCTATGAGACATTTTCTGTTAAGATTAAAATAGGCAAGTAGAACAACTTATCTTGATGAAGAAAATCTGGAATGATGTGACAACAGGGGAACTAGAAGACCAAATGAAGGAAATCACTGTTTGCTCCAAGATCGATTACGTGCTGGTTATTATCAAATTCGCATAAAAGTAGAGTATGTTCCAAGATAGTTTTTCGGACGCATTACAGGTACTATAAGTATTTAGTACTACCATTTGGGGTAAAGAATGTTTTTGCGATATTCACAAATTATATAAATAGGATCTTTCTTTCCCATCTAGGCAAATTGGTCATTATCCTTATTGGCGATATTTCAATCTATTCTCGAAATTCGAAGGAACATGCTGAAGATCTCAATGCAGTTCTTCAATTTCTGAAGAAGAAGAAGGAGTTATGCACGAAACTAGTCAAATGCAAATTCGGTTAGAAAAATTTCAACTCGTGGATTTAAATTGAGTGTTGAGATTAAATAGAAAAGTTGTGGCGAGGCAGTGGAATGTGTATGAGAAGAAGTATTCATTTTACGTTTTAGGATATGCGATAGTCATTTTGCAAGGAAAATTTGAAGACATTTTCTTTTCTATAAAGTCTACAATAATTTCAAGGGCTTGAAGTACTTGTTTAATTAAGAGGGGCTTTGGATATAAGGAGGAGACGATAATTAGAATTTTCAAAGGACTTGTTGAGAGCTTGCATTCTAGAGCAAACTAGTTATTAGGATGAATTTCTACCATTAGTAAAGTTCACGTATAACAATAGTTTTCATTTGTGCATAGGGATGGCACCCTATGAGGCATTATATGGGAGAAGATGTAGAATGCCGTTGTGTTAGTACCATGATGGTGAAAGTACTGTGGTAGGACCAGAATTTGTGCAGTAGACAACTGAGAAATTGAAGATGATCTAAGACAAGATGAGGACAACTCAGACACGACAAAAGAGTTATGCCGATAAGAGACGAAGACCGCTTGAATTTGAAGAAGGTGACCATGTGTTTCTACGTGTGACACTTATGACTGGAGTTGGATGAGTGATCAAGTCGAGGAAACTCACTCCGAAGTTTATCGGGCCGTATCAGATACTCCGTCGAGTAGGTCCGGTAGCTTATCAGATTGCACTACCACCTTTTCTGTCGAATCTTCATAATGTATTTCACGTATCACAACTACAGAAATATATTTCTGATCCGACTCATGTTATCGAACCAGACACCATACAAATGAAGGAGAATTTAACCTATGAGACATTTCCAGTCAAGATTGAAGATCGAAGGACAAAGCAACTTCGAGGTAAGGAGATCGCATTGGTTAAAGTGGTTTGGAATGATGTAAGTGGTGAAGCCACATGGGAGTTGGAAGAGAAGATAAGAGAGCAGTATCCATTTTTATTTTAAGTGTGTGTCAAGTTTCAAGGACGAAACTTCTTTTTAGAGAGGGAGAGTTGTAATACCCCAAATTTTAGACTATGTTACAGTAATGACAGAATTTCACTATTTAGTATTTTCTGTGTGATATAAAAATAATTTGACTATTCCGATAATGTTTTTGATTGTTTTGTGTGATTTGCTCTGGGTCAGGAAAATAATAATTTTCGGGCCGGGAAAATTCTTATCTAATTTATTTGGAGGCCGAGGATCTTACTAAATCCAAATCCGAGTGACACAGAAAAGAATCTTTTAATTTTTAGAATTTATTTGTGAAATAAAAATATTTCACTGATAAATATCTACTGTTTTATTTATAGCAACTTCTGCTATAATTTATTGGACCCGATATATTTTAATTGACAGAAAATGGGCTTAGAATATTTTTTGTAACCTAAATTAAAATGAACCAATAGGAACTAGTCAAAAAACGATGGCTGGACTTTTCTAAACCAATAGGAGTTGGTCACATAAAGTGGCATGGACTTTATTGTAGACCATTAGATGAAAAACTTGATTAAGATGTCTTTGATTATAACCGTTGATCAGATCAATGGTATGAGAACAATCCTGATAAAATCACTAAGTGATATCTACCTTAGATTAGATCAATGGATAGGAAATAAAGTAAATTTCAATGGTTAGGATTTAGTCAAATATAATGGCTTGACTAATTACTAAGTAAACCTAATTTAGTCATCTTAATTGCCTAATTAAGAAACTAAGTGAACTAACCAAATTACTAATTAGTTGTAATCTAGTTACTAATTAGATATCCTAATTTCATCTAGAAGTCATGACTAAGCATGACATATGCAATGACCTAGTTAATTAATTAGCTATGTACTTAGAATGTTAATTAAGTGTAATTAGGAAACCTAACCTAATTAATTAGCTATCTAATTAGCATGTGATTAAGTTTAATTGAAGTCAAACCAAGTCCCTAATCCTCTAAGTGCTCCACGGCCAAGGAGCCTTGGGAGGCTTCTCCAAGCTTCTTGAACACTCTTGTATGATCATTAGGTGACCAATTGGTGACATAGGCCATGTGCCTTCCTAATGTGAACACACCATGATATTTTATTATCAAACATATCTCCTAATTTCCCTACACAATACTCACACGGCTGCACACTCAAATTCACTCTCAATATTTACTTTTTTCTCACCTAAAGCTTAGCTTTATTTTTTCTCAAAAATTCCAAGAACACAAAGAACCTTTTTCCATTCCTTTTTCTCTCTAAGTTTCAGCCCCATCACTCACAATCACCACCCGTCTTCTATAATTTTTCCTCTTAGCATTTCCTAAACCTAAACAACCTTCTAAACACTTTTCATTTAGAAAGTTTTGTGAAAATACTATCCTAAGTGCTTCAAATCCAAGCTTTGGTTTACTTTCCTAAAGGTAAACTTTTGATTCTTCGGGTTTAAATTTACTTTTTGATTTTCTAAACCATGATTATTCCATGGTTCTTCCTTATTAAGCCTAGTTTGTAATTTTATTAATTGTTTAAAAAATTTTAGGGTATTGTTTTGGTTCACACGAAATCAAGGAAGAGGAAAGAGCTTATGGATTCTTGTCTTCAAGAGGTAAGAGGAAGATTTACCTCACCAACCAAGTTTTGGTGGTGAGAAGAAGGTTGTGTAAGGTGAAAAACCCATAAGGGTTTATTCACCTATTGTTTGATGTCTCTTTGATCATGATTTTGATGTTTATAGTTTTATATTTATAATTGCATATGTGATAATATGTCTAAAGCTTTGATTATATGCTTGTATGTATGATTTTGAAAACATGCAAGTGTATGTGTGATTTAGGATGTGAATAACATGATGAAACGAATTTATGAGAGCTCCAAAGAGCTTGAGGCTCACGGCCATTCTAGGGTAAAAAGGACCAAAGTCCTGAAAATGATGGATTCAGATTAAGGTTAATGGTTTAAATGAGAAGGAAATTAATTTGGAAAAGTTTTAGTGTAGCAAACAAAATGGTTTGGGAAAACAATTTGATATAATTAAATAAATAAGTTATGAAATAAAATGGATGTCAATACTTGAAGTTTACTAACGTATAGCTCACCCTATGGGTTTTGAAGCTCGTCCGAAAAATTTGAGATGTAATATCTGTAGTAAAAGAAAAAATTGTCATTTTTTGGGAAATAGTACAAATACTGATTTTAGAGGGGTTATATTGTAAATCTTTTATAACAGAGAGACTATATATTGTAATTAAAATTTTAAGAAGGACTATATTGAAATTATTATTTAAAGAGGGGTTATATTGTAAATATTTTATAAATGAGGGGCAAGATATAAATACTTGATAATAGAGGACTATTTCATAAATATGATTTTATGAGGGACCATGTTAAAACTATTATTTGAATAAGGACTAAAATGTAAATATTATATTTTAGAGGGACTGTTTTGTAAATATCAAAAGTTAGGTCAATTTTTGATATTAAATGATAGAAATCCTATTTTTAATTTAAAATACGTTAGAAATATTTTACGTGATTTGAAAACGTGACAAAAATGTTACGCGATTGAGAAAACGCGAAAATGTGATTACTCGATGGGAATACAGTAAGGGTATTGTTTGGCCAATATGAGGACCCTGAATATGAAATGATGAAATTGAACTGAGAATATGAGATAATGAGTTTGAACTGTGAATGGTGCATAGTACATGCATTGGAAAGGTCCGATGGACTGTATGAAGCTATTTGCCTAGGAGAGAATACACCTCTTGAGTGGGTGTGATATGCATAGTGTAAGTCACTCGTTGACCATAGGGGCATTGGGGTGCGGGTTGCCTACAATGGGCAGTTGGTAGCTCCTCTGTACCGTGAGTTAGACCGACGCAACACACCAATGATCCTAACTGAGACACTATTCTTAATCAAGGTTTGATAAAGACTATTGTATATATGCTAGATGTGCAAATCTGAGCACGTGGTCTGAGGCATGTTGGTACTAACAGATCTTTTCTATCACTCTCTCCGACCTAAGTTTTAGCTCCATGGAGTAGGAAATTGAGTCTATGTGCATTTGCATAGTTATTGAGGGCATTATCAGAATTATTATTTATAATAATAGAATTGTTGAATATTTGAATATTGGTAGTGGCATGATTGTAATTATTGTTTATTACTCGTGTTGTGATGATAAATGATGTTGATGGCATAATTGTAATTTTGGTATGATAGTTGTATGAGATATTGTATGTGTTTATCTTCATTGCTACCATACCAGTAATGGCGTAGGTGATCTCACCTCTTTGTATGCCTATTCAGTATTGTATTTATATTTGTTAAGACGTCGAGCAAGGACTTGAGCGAGAAACTGAGGAGGAGCAGATTCCCGTAGAGGAAGCTGAGTTTTGAGACGATGGAGATGCCTTGTTTCCTTGGGTATCTGAGATTGACGTTTCGTGGAGGATCGGAGGCTTGACACGTTGATCTGGATGGAAAGCGTATTTACTATATGGGATATCTAAATATTAGATTGAGTAGACAACATCTTGGACATCCTTACTTTAGTGTTAATATTTATGTACACCTAGAGTTTCCAATATCTATTAGGCAATACTGGGGGACGTACTACCGTACCCCTAGTGAGGTCAGTATTGTGTCGTCTGCATGGACACCTGTCCGTAGGACTTCGCGTCAGTCAGGACTTCTATCTGCTGAGGAGTCTGAGGAGGACCCGTCTGAGGGTTCTACTGAGTAGTAGTACTTGGGCAGTGTGTTAGTTTAAATAATGTTTTAAATATTTTGAGAGTCTAGTTTGTAAATATTAAAATATGACAGTACTAAAGACTTGTATATGTATATACAAATGTAAATTATTTGTGACAATGTTGATATGTTTTTATTTTCCGCTAAGTTTATCTTATTATTATTAAGAAAATTTTATAACTCGTATTGATATTACAAAGCATTATATTATTAGAAGGGTAATTTGGTAATAAAGTAACAGAAATGTGGCACCCTAAGGTGGGTGTTACAACATAGATTGTGTAATCGATTACCACTAGTCTGTCAGTGCCCAACGACTATTTTATCAGCATTTATTGCTGCCCATTAAAGCTTCCAATGGCTCCTTTCTTCCAATAACTTATAAATACTTGCCTTGGAGCTTCATTAATGGCTAACCTTCAATTCAGAACATCAATCTAATACTTATATACGAGAGTCAAATTTTGAAAATGTTTTTGCTCTGTTTTTTGTGAAAATCTTGATATATCTTTTGAGAGCATATTAGAGCTTCAATTTGTATTAATTACTCTTGTGAGAGTTTCATTCTATTAATCTGAATTGCTTTAAAGAGGGTAAGGCATCCCTCATAAAGTGTAAGGGGTGAGGCATCCCTTAGTTGAAGAGGCTCAAGCTCAAAGGGTGGGGTATCCCAAAGTGTTGAGTGCTCAAGTTTGTAAAGGTTGTCAAGTACCTATTGAAGCTTGAAGATATAGTGCAAAATCTCGAGTGTTTGCTTGAGGACTGGACGTAGGTCACAAGTGGATTGGTGATCGAACTAGAATAAACTATTGTGTTTGTTTCTCTTAACCCTTCTCTTTACATTTGTGCACTGTTTTATTGAATTACTTGAATATTGTCTCCTTTGGTTATTATATTTATAAGTGAAAGTGTTCATCTCATTTATCCAATCACCTCTATCCATTTAATAGCTTCAACGAAAATTGATTATCAAACGTTTTGTGAAAGATTTGCGAACTTGTTTTACAAACTCAATTCACCCCCCTCTTGAGCATTGAGGCCACTTGGTAACAACACTGTTTATACACCATAGGAGTACTCGATGGTGTCTTCGGCAAGAATGCCTGTTTAGTGAGTGATGTACCCGCCTAGATTCTTTGACAATACAGAGGAGGAGGATCATTCAGAGGGCCCGAATCCTTAGCTCCGTTTTTAGAGTTTATAGTTTAGTAATTAGGTTTTGATGTAAATGTTGTATATTTTACTTTTTGGAGTGTAGTGTAATATTTATGTAAATTATTGAAGAACAAGGTTTGTAATATTAATGTATATTATGGTTAGTTTTGTTTTGATACATGTTGTACTTATGCTTTTTTTATTTTATTTCTTTTTACTTTTTTTGCAAACGAAATTTTAAAATTAATATTTTTACAAGATTAATTCTTTTACAACTTGGGTAAGTTATATTAGGATTAGTCTTAAATGTGATACCCTACGGTGGGTGTTGCACTTGGGATTTCAAAAGTAAGGGGGAGCTGCGCACATCTCTTATATAAATCACCTCTTACGAAAAAGAGAGGGAGTAAGTTTCTCTAAAAACTTTGTGGATTCAAACTTAATTAAACTAACTCTTTTCTCATTCATAGTTTGCCATCATCAAAAAGGGAGACAATGTAATTGGCTGTTGGACAATGAATACATGTTTTGATGATAACAAATATGAAAATGATGACAAGATCAAGCCAAAGACTAAGTCCAAAGGAAGATTAAATGGTATAGCTTATAGGACTTAGGGTCTTTATGTAAGTAGCCTTTTGGATATCTCAAATATATTTTTAAATCTTTACAAATAATTTTTCACATGCCAAAATGTCCAACAAATATGTTTTTACGAGCTAGTCATGGTGGTAGTTCAAAACTATAAAAAAAGAGTCAAGTTTGAGTTTTACAAAATTGACCTTTGGTTACTCTTTTAATAATAAATCTCAACATACTTTGAGTTTTGTTCTAAAATTTTTCATTTGAAAATAAACTTAAAGATCTTTCCAATGACTGGTCATTTGCTTTAAACGGATGAGAAATGAAGAAGTTATGACCATTTAAAGTCAGTTTTTCAAACTAAAGTGATTTATTCAAATAATCACATATTTATTCCAATAAAACACCCCAGAAAATGTTCCAGAACGTATTTTTAAAGATTTATTCGAATTAATAAAGTGTTATTCGAATAATAAGTTCCAAAAAACACTTCTTGGTGTGTTATAAGTGAATTTATTCGAATAACAAATGTGTTTTTTGAATAAACATGACCCAGAATCACGCAACGACTATTTTCTAAGCTTTAATTGCTGAAATTTAATACCCCAATGGCTCTTTTTCTTAGAACTCTATAAATACATGTTTTTAGGTCATCTTTTAATAACACCTAATAATCTGAAATAGTTTTCTCATGCTTTAATTCATGAATCATTCTTTTTAATCTCCTGTGCTCTGTTTTTTGCCAAAATTTGAGATATCCTTAGAGAGCTTCATAGAGCTTCAAATTGTATCATCTACTCTTGTGAGAGTTTCTCTTTTCTATACACTATAATTTGTTGTAAAGAGCATGAGACATCCCTCAAATAAATTGTAAGGATGAGATATCCCTGACTGTCAATGCTCAAGCACAAGGGTGAGGTATCCCAAGGTGTGAAGAGTGCTTTGGTTTGTAAAGGTTTCAAGCACTTGTTCAAGCTTGAAAGTTTAGTGAAAAATCTCAGGTATTGAGGACTGGACGTAGGCCACAAAAGGTTGGTAGCTAAACCAGGATAAATATTGTGTTTGCTTCTCTCAACTCTATTTCCTTTACATTTGTGCTTTAATTATATATGCTTAAGTTGAATTTGATATCTAATTTATTTGCTTAATTAATCCCATAACCCAAGTTATTTTTAAGTAATCTACAATAGTTAGACTTATTCCACTGCATGTGTTGATTGAAAATATCAAAATGCATAATTTCTTAATGTTGTTTTAAAAATTTGTAATCACCCAATTCACCTCCTATTGGGTGATGGTTGCCATGACTAACATTAACATATGGTTAACAAGAGGATTTATTGGGTCATTAGTTAAACTTTAAAGATTAATTAGAAAGATTTTTAAGTTTATGGTAGTAATTTGCAAAAGAATGAAAGTTCAGGGTAGTTCTATACTCTTTTTCCTTAAAATATATATTGAAAAGTGCGCTAAGCATCTTTTAAATTTGGTATTGTCTTAAAGTTGTTTTAAAGTTTTATTTTCCATCCTAATTTTAGGGTATTTTAAATATTTTATATTTAATAAGTTTTAATTAAATTATATTATAATTTTTAATTATTTAATTCATACTTGATGATACTTATTCATTATGATTGACTTTATACAGTAATTTGTAATTTTAATTGATGTTTAAATGATTTTATTAAACATAAATTCCTTCATTTAGATTAAAAAATTGATAACAATTCAAAAAACATGATCCATTGGAATTTTTGGTGTAAACTTCCCAGTATCCAGAAGTTGCATTGAACCCTGACTAATTCAGAGTTGAGCTAAGTTGGACCACAAAAGTGTAAAGTTCTCTCAGTGCTGATTTTTTTTCATTCACAAGACTCAAACTCAAGACTTGGCTTAAGGGAACAAGTATCGAACCACTTTAACCAATCAAGCATTGGTTATGATCCATTGGGTAGTTGAATGTATTGGTATTTTATCTTATTTATTTTCTTCCAATGTTATTTGACTTTTATTTTTTAAGCTTTTATATCATGAATTCTTTTATTCTCAAGTTGAGCATTGATAATTGTATGCATTTAAATGTCACTATGAATGATGATTTATAGCAATTTGGAACTCTCATTGATGTTTAAATGATTTTATTAAGCGTTTATTAATTCATTCAAATTAAAAAAATATGAGAATTTTGTTATGGACCATAATTCAAGTTCATAATTTATAGGTCAACTTAGCACGCATGCTCGTCGGAATCTGGCATGAACACCCTCAACAGGATTATGCTTATCATAAGACCCCAGTAATGTATGTCAAACCCTAGTATTGGATGGTAACAGTTTTGCCGTGAGATCTGCGTAATGAATAAATCTTAGTGATATCTGTTATTACCAATCATGATCTTACAGAATAATAGCATTATAACTACCATACCAACATTACGATAATATAGGGATCCTCTGCAACTAAATAAGGAATATATCTCTTCATGCTACTATTACGAGAATGTATCTCATCATTATGAGAATGTACCTATCCAACCTCTACAAAAACTAGGCTAAGTAATCTTAAACATGTATTAGTAAATTATCACTCATAGCATAATCCTACTTAGGCATAGCCTGACTTGAGCTTTGGAGTCCCTTTGCAGGTACCAACCCCCCTCGTTTCGACATGCTTTGCTGCTGCTGCTACGCAAGGAAGAATCCACCATGACGTGCCTAACTCAGGTGCACCTCTGAATACACTTCAGAATATTAGCGCTATCTATGGGAAACGTTAAACTTCTATTCCCACTCAAACATGGTGAATACAAGGCAAAATTTGAGAAGAGACGTTGTGTAAACCTCTGCAAACTAAAGGTGTAACACCCTAATACAGATATCTGGATATATCCAGATTATACCGAGATAAACAGTACTAGTTGTGTCACTTACTACATAACTAACTAATAACATATATCTATAATCACAATCAAGCAATTATAGAGAGCATTGAGAGAATGCGAAAAAACATAAACTCATATATATATACATATAAAACCTTAGCCACAAAAATGTATATTGTAATACATAACTCTTGATACATATAAAGCAAATATAAACTTATACATAAGCTTTGTGTACTAAAGCATATAAAATTATACTAGTCTTCATGCTTCGCCTTCTTTCCCTTAACAGGGTCTGCACCTGGATTTACATGGAAGAATAAACGGGGTGAGAATTATAATTCTCAATAAAAGCAATTCCAATACCAGCTAGTTATAAAATTGTATAAACAACTATAACAACTAACATAAGAGTTTCCTCTATTTTTTCTCATAACTACAAACTACTATGTAGTGTGATCTAAACTGATAGCCTACATACTGTTAGATATAAACAACCGCCCATACAATTGTAAATACCAACAGTAACAGACAATTGCCCATACAACTGTCTTAAATACAATGTTAATGATATGCAATATGATTATGCTTAAGAAATGTCCTCAAGATATGCTTGTGCAAGGTTTTACTAGGAAATACATGCAAAGCTTTATTTTGGAAACCAAGAATACCTGCTCATTCCAGGAACCTGATCATCCCATGTAAGTTGTTATGGTAGAGAGGAAAAATTCATCCTCACTCTACCTGTAACCTTTGGCTCTCTAAGCATTTAGTACTAGTCCTCATCCAAAGGGACTTTTGGACTTTTCTATTATCCCTTTTGGCCAATGATGGTACATATCATATAGGTTACTATACATTAGAAGAGCAAGCAAAAACATCGTGCATATATACTTAGCTCAATTAAGAACCAAGGTGTTTACTAGGAACTGGTTTCAAATATTATCTTGTGGTAAATAGAGGGAAAGCTCATCCTCACATTACACATATCTTGGTACTATTGAGAAGTTAGGGTATGAATCCAGGCTCAAAGGAACCTTTACGGACTTCCCACTTATCTCCCTTGGATTGGCACTATCGAAATGTCAGGGTTGAATCCTTGTTCAAAGAACTTTTCTAACTCCCCATTTATCTCCTTTGCCCTACATGATTGTGTACAACATCAAAGGATGCTCACAACGATTAATACTACTAGACCATTCCCATATACTTGCATCTAGACAAGTATAAGATACTTATCTTGATTGTATCTAGCTTTCCTTATTATCACATCTCTAGTAGTAGCCTAAGTTACACTAGAGTGTTTAAGGTCCCATATACCTATTTTAGCAATTCTTAACTCATAGAATGCTTAAGGACTACAACTCCCATACTTAATTTTGTATTTAAAGAAGTAAATCACACTCATCTTGCAATTTCAACTCAACTTTACCAATAAAGGAGTCATTGCATAGATTTGTTATACTTCATGAATATGACAAACTTACTAGCACCATTCATCTTATTGTGTATTTAGTAATGTACGAGATCCTACTTGCCTAGAGAACTTAATACATCCTACATCCCTTCACTTAGGAGCTAAATACAAAACTCTATCTCCACTCAAAAGAATCTAGTTCAAGAGTGGTTAACAAATGCAATATTTTGTTGCTTAAGGGTCTAGGTACCTTCCCAAGATAATCCACTACTCTTGGATATCCTAAGGTTCATATATTTCTTTTACTTACTAGAGTGAATACTATAAATACAATCCTAGTATACTTGCATCTAATGCACCACATCATCATAACCTGAGTGATATTTAATGCAACATTAAGTTGCCTAAGGTGATAGATACCTACCTAGGGCAAACTATTACTCTTGGATACTCAAATGCCTAAGCTTTCTCATACTTGCTAGGTGATAATTCCCTTCTTGAAATATCCATATTTGTGTCTTAACACACATTAGAAAACATACATAAATGATTCCAACTAGCAAGAAGCATCAATACATCAAGAATCTTATTTTTGAGAAATCCTAGAGCTCACACCTCGGCGTAGCCTTGTCACGCTGCGACGCCCTGCTCTCTGTCTCACACGCCAAGGCGTGGTGCATTCACGCCGTGGCGTGCCACTCTCGGGTGCCCATACTTTGAGACTCACGCCTTGGCGTGACCGCTTCACGCTGCGGCACAAGTTGCAGAAACTAGATTCTATAAAATTTTGCAAAATCCGAGTACTATTCCATTGGAACTTTACTCACTTCCAATCATTCAAGATTGATTTTCTTATAATTTCTAACATCAATTTGGGCCCCTAAACTTGTTGTAACTCTCATGCGACCTATTGATTCATCTAGGCATAGATTTAGGTCCAAAACCACATTAACTCAAACTCATTTTCTAAGCTCCTCAAATGAATCCAAAAAGGTTTATCTTAAGCCACAAATGGCAATCTAGCTCTCACTAAGATGAAACTATACTAACTTAATCCTTGGAAACAAGAATCAAGCCAAGAACATAGATTTGGCTATCCAAACCCCTTTTCCATTCATGAAAACATATATCTATTCAAGATGGACAAAGAGGAAAAAGATGAATAGAAGTCCCTTACTTCTTGTATAGATGATCCATCTACAAGCTTGAGCTTTGGTCTTTGGTCTTCCCTTGATCCTCTTCTCTTCCCTCTTCTCTTTCCTTCATTGGGTTCCTTCCTTCTTTCTTTTCTTCTATTTTTCTTTCTTTTCCCAGCAACTTATGCTGCTTTTAACGAGAAAGAGAAGAATGAGAGTTACCAAAATACTCCTTGGATATTTTACTGTAACTTTCTTATCTGTTAAGAACACTTAGATTCTATGAAATCAAGTTTCCGAACATCGAACAACTTTAGAATAAATCATATGATTCATCTGAATTATTGGTTCACCATTTTCTTGATTTTTCATATCTACTACTAGTCAATCTGACATCAAAACACACAACCAATATGCTTAAAAATACCAAACTAACTCTGATTATCTTAAAACTTTAACTATGCCTTGTTTCATATATTTATAACCTATAAATAAATTATCGATATTTATTTCTCTCATCTAAGCAATTTATGCCTTTTTTTGAGTCATTTTGAGCTACTTTTCAACTTATAGGTTGCAACTAAGTACCTAAACGAACTCAATTTGTCACAAAACTCCACAAGCATGTTAAGCAAGTTATATGCTATCTTTGTAACCATATTCAAGCCTAATATGTTATTTAGGGTATTACAAAAGGTAAGGTCCAGCGGCGCAGCGCTCTCCTCATCTTGTTCCACCACCTATTGTTGAGACCTCTATTGCGAGAAACTAGGCACTCGACGCAGAACCTTTATTTGATGGGCACAAAACCTCACTTTCTGACTAAAGCCCTCACCCATCGCATAATATTTTTGTAAGAGATAAACTTGGAATCCACATACAAGGAGCCAACCCCAACGTTCAGGGACACAGAATCCCAGTGCACCAGTGCCTAGGAATGCCGAACAATGAAACTGATGAACGTGTGCCTCGCCCAAAATGCACAAATCAATCCTATGTATCCAGACACTAGTTCCAAGATATGTTGCAACAACATATGATAATGCTAGATGAACAATGTCCCTAATTAGAGAATATGCACCAGGCTATATATGTTGATCAGCTCGGACAACAATGTCAGGTCGAAAGATAGAATGTGGGCAATAACCGAAGGGAGGAATGTGCTGATGCCACAATGTCCAATGTTGCCAATAACAACCCCAACTGCAGCATTCAAGAACAACCCTTTTCTGCTCAACTTCTAGAGTATCGAGTTCTGAGAAACTTCAAATTCCCAGTGAATGTGGAGCTTTATTATGGGACCACAGACCCCAGGAATACGTGAATATCTATGAGCAGTCTATGTGCTTCCATAGGGGACCCATGGAGTTGCTATGTTGTGCTTTTCCTCTATCCCTAAAGAATGGAGCCCTCAGATGGTTTGTGAATATGCAATGAGGGTCTGTCATTGAGTAATTAGATTTTAAACAACGTTTCTTGCTTTAGTATACTACGAGCAAGGAACAACCCAAGTTCATCGATTCTCTATCAACGATTCTCCAAGCATGTGATGAACCCCTCAGCGACTACGTGAGACAGTTCATGGATGACATGCACTAACGTGAAGAACCTCAATGATTGAATAGGTCTTCATTATGTCAAGAGTAGTCTCTGAATTGGTTCTGAGTTCTTTGCTTCTCTAGCAAAGAAGAAGCTAGGGAACTTGCAGGAATTTCAGCAATGATCTTAGAAATATGTGAGCCTAGAGGAAGCAACAGAGGACTAGAGGAGATGGGACAAAGGTAAGTTCTCTTATCAGAAGTCTAACCACAATTCCTCACGATCCTGGCGTTCCAAGGGCAGTCCACCCTGGGGGAAGTACTCTAATTATACCCCTCTGAAAACCCCATGAGAAATAATCTTGAGGAAAGTGTTGCAAACCGAGTTTCAGAGCATCAGGAGGCCACCCCCTATAAAGAAACATAAGCAGAAGGATCATTCCAAATACTATGCATGGCACAAAGGTTACGACCATGAAACTGAGGATTGCTATCAACTTCGTGATACAATTAAGTTCTTAATCAAGGCTGGACGACTACAATAGTACATCCTCCATGTCTAGAACGATGAGAACTGTGGAAGGTGTAGAGAGGAAAGATGTAGCCCTCGACGAAGCCTATCTCCACGCCATAGGAGAAGAACTCGGAGCCTCAGGAGAAGATCCCAGACTCCACATTGCCATGATACAAATGGTTGGCAAGATAAGAACAGGGATGCTCCAGCCAATGACAATGTTGACTATCGTTCTGAGCCAAACAGAACCATTAACACAATTGTTAGTGGTGGTTCGTCTAATGGTACCTTAAAAAAAGTCCTGAGGATAACAGTGCTTAGTGTCTCCTATTCTGAATCTAAATCACGAACTGTGGAAAGGAAGACACCTTCCATCACTTTCTCGAACAAGGACTACAGCGGGATTATCCCAGACCACGATAACCTATTAGTTATCTTGGGAATAATCTCCAATGCTGACGTATGACATATTTTTGTGGATCAAGGGAGCTCGACAGACATCTTGTTTATAGGTCTCTATCAGAAGCTAGAGCTTCTACGTTCAGATTTGACTCCCTACAATGGGGAGCTTACAGGATTCACAGGTGAGAAGGTTACCCCAGTAGGCTACTATGAAACCCACCTGACTCTGAGGTCTTCTAAACTCTTCAGGATGGTCAAGGTAAGGTTTCTGATCGTGGATTGCCCTTCGACCTACAACATTATTTTGGGCCACCCCGCTCTAAACACTCTCGGTGCGGTGGTCTCTACCACTCATCTAGTTATGAATTTTCCCAACAAGAATAATAGGGTTATCATTGTAAAAGGCGACCAAGGTATAGCCCAAAAGTGTTATAGTGAGAGCCTAAGAATTTGCAGGGTTCCCAAGAAAGTAAAAGCTGCTACACCCGCCCTGATCTTGGATCAGGTACATATCCTTATGACCGAGCTGGATGTCAGAGAAGAAATTTAGGGTACTAGACCCTAGCTGGAGGACGAGTCACTGCCTCTCCAACTTGGTTCCAAGCCGGATTAGATTACCAAGATTGGGGCACACTTAGAGGAAGAAGAAAAACACCAATTGACTGACCTCTTGCTCAAGAATAAAGATCTTTTTCCTTGGACGTCATTTGACATGCCCAGGCTTGACCCCACCTTCATCTGTCATCACTTGTCTATCAGAGAAGAGGCGAGGTTAGTTGCCCAGAAGAAAATAAAAGTTGGCCTTGAAAGATAACAAGTCATCAAAGAACAAATGAAGGAGTTACTCAGTGACAACTTCATCAGGGAGATTCCTTATACCACATGGTTATCCAACGTGGTCCTGGTAAAGAAGTCCAACGAGAAGTGGAGAATCTGTGTGGATTACATTGTCCAAAATAAAGCCTGCCCAAAAGATCTGTACCTACTTCCTAATGTGGATAAACTAGTGGACAACTCCTCAAGCTTCTGATTGCTGTCATTCATGGATGCATACTCTGAGTACAATCAAATTCTGATGTACCTTAGAGACTAGGATAAGACCGCCTTCATAACTGACAGGACTAGTTATCACTATAGGTTATGCCTTTTGGTTTGAAAATGCAGGAGCCATCTACCAGAGGATGATGAACAGGGTCTTTGAAGACTAAGTTAGGAAGATGCTAGAGGTCTATATTGATGATATGATAGTGAAAATCCCACAAGACAGATCACATATAGTGGACCTCGAGCACGCATTTGCATAAGTTCGAAAGTATAATATGAGACTTAACTCAGAAAAGTGCGCCTTCAGGGTCTAGGAAGGCAAGTTCTTAGGCTTCATGCTGATTCACCGTGGAATTGAGACTAATCCTGATAAATGCCAAGCGGTGCTCAACATACGAAGCCCTCAAAATGTTAAAAAGTGTAAAAACTTATTGGCCGGATTGCAGCCCTCACACGATTCCTTCCCAAAGCTGCTCAAAAATCCCTTCCTCTGTTCAAACTACTAAGAAAGGAAAGGATTTCTTTGAAGAACCTTCTGTCTTCTCCCCCTATACTAATGAGACTGGAACCCAGAGAGACAATGTACTTATACCTTTCAATTCACGAGAAGGCTATAAGCTCAGCACTAATTAGAGACGGAAGAAGGACATAAGCTGGTCTATTTCGTGAGTAAAGTTCTGCAAGGCCCAAAGTTACGATATCAGAAAATCGAAAAGGTTGCCTTCACACTAATCACTATGGCTAGAAGACTTCGACAATATTTCCAGTGTCATCCAGTGGTGGTGAGAACAGACCAACCCATCCACCAGGTGTTGCACAAGCCGAACTTAGCAGGGAGAATGATTGCTTGGTCTATTGAGCTTTCTGAGTTTGAAATTACATATAAGCCTCGACTCACAATAAAGGCTCAGACACTCTCCGATTGCTTGGCAGAACTTACAACAGACCCCGATGACCCCAAAGGAATTTCTTAGACTATATTTGTTGATGGATCCTTGAATCCAAAGGGAAGTGGTGCTGAGGTAATCTTGGAGAATTCTGAAGGGGTGACACTAGAAAATTCCCTAAAGTTTGAGTTCCCAACCTTGAATAATTAGGTAGAGCATGAAGCATGTATCACCGGACTGGTAATGGCCAAATATATGGGAGCCTTTAAGATCACACTTTGTAGTGACTCCCAACTTGTATCCTCCCAGATCCGAGGTGAATATCAAGCAAAAGAGGCCCCCTTCAGAGATATTTGGCTAAAGAACAAGAGTATCTTAAAGCTTCCAAGAGGTCAAGATAGAGCACATACCAAGAAAGTAGTACTCTAGGGCGGACCTATTATCTAAATTAGCCAGCACTAAAAGACCTGGCAACAACCGTTCAATGATCCAAGAAACCCTCTGTCACCCTTTCGTTATGGACCACACTATTTTCTAAGTGGAAGGGGAAGAGTGTACTTGGATCACCCCTATCATAGAGTATCTATAATCTAAAGCCACATTATCTAATCTAAAAGAAGCCTCCAAGCTAGTCAAGATAGCAGTCAGGTACACCATCTATGATGGGAAGTTATACCGACACAGGTTTTCATCACCCCTCATTAAATGGCTCACACCAAAAGAAGTAGAGTACGTATTGGTTGAGGTTCATAAGTGAAGTTGCGGACACCATTTGGGAGGCAGAGCCCTAGCCCTAAAAGCACTCAGGGTAGGATACTACTGGCCAATAATGGAAGGTAACTCCCATGCATATATACGATTTTATGATAAATGCTAAAGGCACTCAGACCATTATCAGGCTCCTTTGGAGGAACTGTCTATGATGTTGGTACCCTAGCCATTCTATAGATAGGGTATAGATATCCTTGGTATGTTCCCTCAGGCTCCTAGTCATTTGAAGTACTTGGTGGTAGCACTAGATTACTTTATAAAATGGATCGAGGCAGAGGCCTTAGTCACGATCACCTCTGCCCGTGTTTCAGAAATTCATTTGGCGCCATATTGTAACACCCCTCGATTTAATAACCAATGCACAATCGTCATTATGTCACGGTCACTAAATGTCGGCGTGCTAACTTTGTCAAACAACAATTTTACCATAAAATTCTTAAACATTTCTTATATGAGGAAAATAAGAGCCACGAATGAATAGTTACCTATACCATCAGTTAAAAATATACATTACAAGATATACTCAAATTACAGTATCTAAGGCTAGATAATCACCTTACAACTTACATATACTACAATACACTTTATACAGGTAATGCAAAATAAAATATAAGCTACCCATAATATATCTACGACTAAGGAGTTGGGCACTCCATCGTATCCCGAATGCGTGAGGCAATTCCGGGTTCACCGGTGTAGTGAGAAATATAAGATAAGGTCTTCAATCACGTCCTCTTCATGGTCAAAGGCAGATCCCGAGCATGTCACACACGCTTCTTGGTCCGTTGACTTGCAGTGCCGGGCATCACCAGAAACAATTCGAACCAAAACCCAAAAGAAGCTCCCTTCGCGACAACACACGGGCAACTGGCAAGCCAATAAAGTCCAAAGGTATCCAACCTCGTTCCCACTTACAATCTTTAACCAAAGATTTACATAGAATAAAGAAAAGTACAAGAAAGAGGTAAGACATCCTACCATCATTACCAATTATAGCATCAAGAAACCAAACGGCGCAAAGCGCCCACATAGCATTTATGACAAAGAATAATGGAGATAAGCATTTAGTAGCAAGATTATGATCATCCAAACAGCCTTCAGAGTCACATACATACATATATATATAGATATATCAAAAATGCAACGGTTCCAATTATAATAACAATGTATGCCGATAATTCATGGACTCACTATGCACATGTGCCCTCAATAATCAAAATCCTACTCCATGGAGCTAGACACAAAAACACTTGGAGAGAATGATCAGGGAGACATGCCAGTATCTCGTCAGCCATACAAGTGCTTTCCATATAATATAATCCGTCATTTTGCGCAACAAGGCTTTATACAGCGGCATTCTCACAAGATCTCGATATAGGACTGTGGCCAGTTAGGATCGTCGGTGCGTGTGTATCGGTCTGTCTCCACGGTCCCGGAGGAGCTACCACGCCCTCTGCGCGAGACGCCCGCGCCCGACGCCCTCAAGGTCATCTACGGGACCCCACGTGTCTATTCGCACCCGCACTAAGGTGTTATTCAACTCCTAGGCTAAAATCCTCAACAAAGTCCAACAGACATTCTTTTTCTCTTTTTGTGCAATGCATTACTCTATCATGCTTCTCATGACAACTCGGTCAATCATGCCTCAAATGCATGTCATATAATTTATCCACAATGCATACAGACTCTATGCATAATCATGTATGATCATTATTACATACTATTCCATCATGCGTCACAATTTGCCCAAGTAAGAATTAACCCAATCAATGGTCACCCAAATGGACCCACAATAGCATGATATTGTTGTTAAATAAAGTAATACCTTTTAAAGCGTATTATGAATTCTTACTTAGGTTTAGCTTTACTTACGAGTTTATCTCTAAAGGAATTCTCTTAGTTAACTTAAATCCTCTTAGGTAATTTATTCATATGTCCTTAGAAGATTATTCAAAGATCTCAAAATCTCACACTCTCATGTTCTTCCTTTATTCCAAGTTCTCACTAGTTGTAAGGCTCAATCACGCTCCTTGTTTTTCCTTCATTATGTGTCCCTACTTTGTTTCTAGTCATCTGATGTTATTTATGATTAATATAGTGTATATTAGTCCCAAAAGTTGAAATCGAGGTCACAAGGTCAAAATCATCCATTCGTTTGCTAGGTAAAAAGAATTGAAATATACTTATAATTTCGACGAATGTGTTTCGGTGAGAAATCTGGAGCTGCCGTTCGACGAGTAGTAGCACGACAGATCAAGGTAAATGGAAAACAATCTGGGGGATAAACTCTAAGTATTGTCGTTGGGAACGAACTTCGACCGATGAAGTATATAACGTCGAATATGCTACCACATTTACGAGAAAACATGATTCGACGGACACCGACATTAGGTCGGTTCCTCTATTAAACCTTCAATTCTACTCGACGGATTTGGAGAAAATCTCTCTATTTAATAATCAGGAACTCCACTCGACGGGCATTCACATCCTAACTCGACGGATTTCCACACTTTAGTTCGACGGATATTCTCATTGGGTAAGTTTCTCCATTAAACCTTCAGAACTCTACTCGACGGGTTTTCACACCTTAACTTCGACGGATATTCCCATCCTAACTCGACAGATTTTCACATCTTAACTTCGACGATATGATCCACACCTAACTCGACAGATTTTCACATCTTAACTCGACGGAAATGATTCACAAATTTACTCGAGATTTTCACATCTTAACTCGACGGAAATGATTCACAGCCTAACTCGACGAATTTTAACTTTGAAGGAGTTTCACTCGTGTACAACCGACGAATACGCTAAAAGTTCAATTCTAACTCGACAGATTTTGGATAATGGGAAAAGTCCCGTTCCTGTCGAACCGACAAGAATGTTAGGGTTACAAGGTTCTAATTCGACGGGTTCTGGAAACGTTGAGATTTCACTCCTACTGATTCGACAGATGCAACTCGACATCCTGGAAAATACTAAGGTTTCACTCATGCTGATTCGACAAATACACTCGACAGGTTTTGACATTCAACGGAAAAGTAAGAAGTCTAAACTCGACAGGTATGTCACTCGACGGATTCTGACTTTGGGAAAATGTTGAGGTCTCACTTAAGCTAATCCGACGGATTTAACTTGACCGATTTCTGGAAAAATGTTGAGGTTTCACCTATACCAGGTCAAATACACTAAGAGGGCCACACTTTCTAATTCGACGAATTCACCGACGGAGGTGTTAATGGGGGGTCACTAGCTTCGACAACTTTTGACATGATGAAGGGCCCCACGTGTCGACAGTTTGGCCAGGAGCTCATACTCGACGAGGTTTTAACATCTCAATTCGACGGATATGGCTTACTCACTCTCGACGGATTTTAACACTTACTTTAGAATGGATCAAAGAAACCAAGTCATTACCATTTTCAATATAGGATCTCTATTTTCTCGGGTTCAAAACCGTGACCATACGAGAACCAAAACAGGGTTTCTTTCCATATTACACATTCCAAATATATATATATATATATACAAAACTCCAGCAATCAGCTAGCATCTATACATCACAAACAACATTTAAAAACAGAAAGACCCTAAACACAAATTACTGACGTTCCTAAATGCTAAGAGAGGTTGAGGATGAGTGTCTTCCTCTTACCTAAGTGAAGAACAGGGTATAAAGCTCTTTTTATGCTTGAAAATCTGATTTTCTTCACCACCACCGAACCTTGGACGTTCAAGATTCACAAGAATTAAGGTCAAGAGAGAATGGCAAAGAAACCGAATGCACGAAAATGAGGAGAAGGGAAAAAGTTAAGAACTTTACCTTAAAGGTCCAAGCTTTTGGGGCTGTTTTGAGCGAAAGAAAAAATGAAGACACGGGGAGTTCCAGCGAAGCAAGGTGTGAAGGTGGAGAGGGAAAATGGTCTCTGTCGGGTTGAGTAAAGGAGGCTTGAAGGATCAACAATGGTGAATGTGAGTGGTGTGCACCGTGAAGAAGAAGAGAGAAAGAGAGTGAGAGTCTGCGTGAGAGAGGGAGGAGCAAAGGCGTGAATGAGAGAAAATGGGAGAAATGAAATGGAAAATGTGAATGAAAGCAGACATGGGGAGTGGGAAAAATGGAATAGTCAATGTAATAATTCCTCAACAAGAGTCATGGCAAAGATAAATGGGGAGGAGAGAGGAAAGGTTGATTAGATGGAAATAGGAAGCTTCCTTGAGAAGCTTTGTGCGCTTCTCGAGGAAATGAAGTGTAAGGTTGTCACCTTAATTAAATTCATCCGACGGATGAATAATTAAGTCACTAAAATTATTTTCTCGGTGAAATAAAATTACAATTGATGAGAATAATATTTTATTACTCATCGATGATTTTATGATACGGTGATTTCATGTATCGATAAAGTCTCGTGAAGCGTAAACCTCGTAATGTGTCCAAATTCAGGGTTTAGTAAGATGCCCATCAACGTTTCCACAGTTAAAGTTTATCACCTTTTTTAGGAAAAATATTTTATTTTCCTTGACTCAAAAAATATACACGTAAAACGAAAAATATATTAAAATATTCATCATTCACAGAAAAAATTCCAGAAAGTTTCCTAAAATTCACAAATATTATAAAATAATTATTTATAATGAAATAAAGAATTTTTGGGATGTTACACATATTATCACCAAGTTTGGAGTTCCAAAGTTCATTGTGACAGACAAAGGAACCTAGTTTAAGGATAATGATTTCGAAGAGCTACTTTCTGAGTTAAGAATCAAGCACCACTGCAGTTCTGTTGAGAACCCTAGGAGAAATGGATAAGCCAAAGCTACCAACCGGGTTATTGTCTGTGACATTAAAAGAAGGCTAGACGAAGCCAAGGGAAATTGGGCTGAACAACTCGATCATGTTCTGTGGGCCTACCAGACTATGCCCCCTTCTACGCTAAGTGAAACTCCTTTCAAACTCACATATAGTTGTGAAGCTATGATCCCAGTGAAAATAGGAGAACCAAGTTGGTGCCACTGACAGTTCTCACTTGATAACAACCCTAGACAAATCAGGGAAGACTTGGATTTACTAGAGGAAAGAAGACGTGTTGCCCACATACACAATGCTACCACTAAATAAAAGACAATGGCCAGATATAATTTGAAGGTAGTTCTATGGAAGTTCCAACCAGGAGACCTGGTGCTCAGTAGAACGGATATTAGAGGGAAAAATGCCTCCCAAGAGAAGTTAGCCCCTAATTGGGAAGGCCCCTATTGTATCATAGTTAGTACTGACAAAGGAGCTTACATATTGGAAACATTAATAGGAAAGACGATTAAGAACTATTAGAATATGGATAAACATCAAAAGTATTATAGCTAGGTGCCCATAAAGGCCCAGTCTTTTGTTGGTGTATGCCCTAGAGGCTGATACATTTGTCTGTATTTACATACATTCTATTATGTTTATTTTAATATATGAGGCATTTCATTTATTGTGTTCTTTTTTTATAAACATAACAAAGTCCTTAGAATAGTAAGTTTGATGCCATAGGTTATCGAGTGGATGACTTGATCGTGAGATCCTTTTAGTTATAACACTATTCTTAAATGTCCCTAGTCAAGTATTATTATTAATTAGGATAACAATAATACATTGAGACTAGTATGTGCATAGACTGATGACCACATCTCACGGGTCATAGATATGAGATATCAAGTCTTCACATGGGTACATATTAGAGTAATGATGTATTGGATTGACCCACCATGAGAACACTACATGGATCGTTACGTGAGTTTCATAAGCGATTCTCATAGTGACAATGGTGTCTGTGGTCCTTTGACCTGAAATCACTATGATTCCTACGTGAGGAGTTGTGTGTTTTAATACCATTAAACGTCATCTGTAACAAGATGGTTATAAAGTTGGTTATTGGACATATCGCAAATCATGTAGAGGGATATGAGTGACCTAGATGGGATTTGTCACTCCTACATAACAGGAGCGATATCTTTGGGCCCCCTGATTCAGTGAGACTGCGAAATGCATGACCATGCTCAAATAAGTCAATATGAGATATTGATTTCATTTGTTGTTACAAAGTCTACTCGAGTATTAGGAAATGAATGATTGGACTATACAAGAGTGACACATTATATGCCTTGTGTTCAATTTAAATATCTTGACAAAGGGACTAAATGACACGGAAACATTGGTCACAGAAAGGTTATGTCAAATCACTGACATTCTTATTACTTAGGTAGTAGTGATGTGTTATTAGATACCGCTCACTGCTTGTAATATTAAAATGAGATTTTAATATTATTGCCAACGTAAAAAGAACATGCAGGGTCACATACATAGAGCAGACTAAAATTAGAGCAATAGATCCAAGTTGGACTCAGATTCAAATATGGGTCAGACTCATAACAAATGAGTCTAGGGTTGCACAGCTTACCTTGCTACTGCTCACGCTCACTTAAGGCAGTCACTATTATAAATAGTACTACTAAGGGGCTACTAAGAGAGATAATTTCAGAACCCTAGCTGCACCTACAGAAAAGTGAGTGAGAGAGCGACAAGTTTCTTATTTTCTCTTCACAGCTAGCACTGTGTGAGAGACGTGAGGCTCCTCTTTGCGGATGTTAGACGTTCATGAGTCTGTTCGTGTGGATACCGTAGAGACACCGTTTCTATTACGGTGTTGGTGATTCACATTATTCCTTTTAATCACGCTTCAAGAGGTAAATAATTTAAAAACTCAGATTATGACTTTTCACATGGATCCTCGGTGGGAATCCTATTTTTTCCGCTGTGTGATGTAACCACAATTCCCAACAATGGTATCAGAGCGTTTTGCGAAACCATGATTCAGTTTTTGTTTTTATTTTGCATGAGATAACATGTTTTTCGTTCTTGTTTTTGATGAAAGATGTGATCTTTAATTTGTTATTTCAGAAAACGTATGAAAACCTTTTGCGAAAACATATGATGTTTTATGTGTTTTATGCAAAATTGTGATGTTGTTTTCAAAAACCCATGAAGATGTTCATATGTTCTATGAAAACAATTTTGTATTAAGATGTATGTTTTTGCGAAGCTTGTATTAAGATGTATGTGAAACGTACAGTGTTATGAATCCTTATTCTCAATGCGCGGCGTAAGGGTTTAGGAAACCTTGTTCTTAGTTTGTGGCAGCAGGGGTTATAGAATCCTTGTTTCTGCACAAGAGGCACTGCGCAAGGGGTTTTGGAAACCCTTTTCTTGTTTTGCGCTAGCAGCATCAAGTGTTGATGTCAAGTCGTCAAGGAGGCACCTGAGGTTCAAGTGTTGAACGACAGCGCAAGGGTTTCCCGCAGCATATGAAGTGTTCATGTTGTTCGGGCTTAGGGTTTCACGCGGTACAATGGATCAAGGGAGGCGCAAGAGATTCAGCTCTTGTTTATGGTCCAATTTTTCGAGCTGGGGCCCTCCCCTTGATCCCCGGCCGCATATTGGGATGCGGCACTCCCGCCCGCTGACCGGGCAGCGGGACCCCTGTGGTCAGGGCGCTGCCCCAAACCCCATTGCGTAGCGTGTGTTATTCGAAAACACCTTTTGCTATCCCTTTTTATGACTCATGAAAATAATAATATATTATTATTTTGAGTTTGTATGTTCTTGTGATGCATGGTGCATGGTTATGGCCTTAGTCCTCTTTTATGCTTTTTGGTTTTTATAAATACGACCTGCGTGTCGTGCTATTCTCCCTACATTCTGTGAATGCTTATGTCTTGAAGCATATCAAATGGGTTTTTGATGATAACAAAGGCCAAAGTGAAGTTCAAGTGCAAAAGAGAAGATCAAGCGCAAAAGGAAAAATTAAGATCAAAGAAAGAAGTCAAGAGGTTTATTTAGTTATAAGACTTAGAACATTAATGTTAAATGCTCTCAAGATTTCTCAAATGGTTTTTCAATATATGATTTCAAAATAAGTGGGAAATTTCAAAGTTAAACATGGCTTTCAATAAAACTTGAGTTTCAATCTTAAATCTAACACTCTTAAAAGGATTTATGTTTAATCAAGTGTCTTGAGGTGTTAGAAATGACTTACAAGCTTTATTGGACTTGAAAAATGTGTTCAATGGCCAATGTAATCGATTACACGATGTTTGTAATCGATTACACAGGAAACAGAAGACATGTAATCGATTACATGAGCAATGTAATCGATTACAAGCAGCAATCGAGCAATGTAATCGATTACACAATATATGTAATCGATTACATCAAGCCTGAAAAAGCATGAACACGTTCAAAGAGTCATGTAATCGATTACATGGATATTGTAATTGATTACACAGTAAGTCAGAAGTCATGTAATCGATTACACATATATTATAATCGATTACACACAAGTCAGAAGCCATGTAATCGATTACACCAAGAATGTAATCGATTACACAGAGCCCAGAAAGTCAAGAACACGTTGGAACAACATATGTAATCGATTACATAAGTTGAGTAATCGATTACAAGAATCCTGACAACGTCCAACGGCTATATTTAATGCATTAAATGCATGCCAAACCACCCCAATGGCTCTATTATTTGAGAAACTTATAAATACCAAAGTTGGGTCTTTATTTGAGGTTGACCTTGAACTAAAAACTGATTACTAATAAGTCCAAACGTGAATCAATCCTCCAATCATTTTCTTGCTCTGTTTTCTGTCAAAAACGTGAAAAATCTTTGAGAGCATATTAGAGCTTCAATTTGTAATCATCTACTATAGTGAGAGTTTCAATTTGTATTATCTACTCTTTAAGAGAGTTTCTATCTTCTATACTTTGTGTAATCTGAAAAAGAGAGGGTGAGGTATCCCTCTAGAGTGAAGGGTGAGGTATCTCTCAAAGTTAGAAAAGGGTGAGGTATCCCTTGAGGGTGAGGCATCCCTCAAAAGGTTGTAAGGGTGAGGCATCCTTGTTTCTGAGGCTCAAAGCACAAGGGTGAGGTATCCCAAGGTGTTGGTGAGTGCTCTATTGTGTAAAGGTTTTCAAGCACCCGTTCAAGCTTGAAGTTTAGTGGAAAATCTCGAGTGGTTCGCTTGAGGACTGGACGTAGGTCATAAGGGGTGGCTGAACCAGGATAAATCCTTGTGTTTGATTCTCTCAACCCTATCTCTTTACATTTGTGCATTTACTTTATATGCTTGCTTGAATATTATTCATCTTGGTTTATTTAATTTGTTAGTGAAGTATTCAATCTCATTTATCTATTCACTTCAATTATCCATTAGCTTCAACGAAAATTATTTAACAAACGTTTTACGAAAGATTTGCAAAAATATTTCATAAACTCAATTCACCCCCCTCTTGAGTTTGTGGTCACTTGGCTAACAAGTGGTATCAAAGCTAGGCTCTTGTGTAAAGGGCTTAGCAGCTTCAAGAGAAAGTGATGGCCTCCTCAAAGGAGTTTTCAGAAAGTTCTTCTATCTATAGACCTCATTTTTTCAATGGGGATGGGTATGCTTATTGGAAAGAAAGAATGAAAATTTTTATTGAAGTTATTGATTTAGATGTATGGGATGCTATTGAAAATGGTCCTTTTATCCCCACAAAAGATGTTAATGGTGTAAGGGTTAATACACTAAGAAGTGAATGGACCAATGATGATAAGAAAAAGGTCCAATATAATTTGAGTGCCAAAAACATCATTACCACATCCTTGGGGTATGATGAATTCTTTAGAGTCTCAAATTGTAAATCTGCCCAAGAAATGTGGGACACTTTAGAAGTGACCCATGAGGGTACTAGTGAAGTGAAAAGATCAAGGATCAATACTCTCACTCATGAGTATGAGCTTTTTAGAATGAATCAAAATGAAAGTATTCAAGAAATGAAAAAACATTTTACACATATTGTAAATCATCTTGCTTCATTGGGAAAGACTTTTCCTAATGAAGATCTTATTAACAAAGTGTTGAGATGTTTGAGCAGGCATTGGCAACCTAAAGTGACGGCTATTGCGGAGTCAAGAAATCTCTCAACCATGACCTTAGCCACACTTTTTGGCAAGCTCCAAGAACATGAATTGGAGTTGAATAGACTCAAACAAAATGAAGAAGTTGACAACAAAAAGAAAGGAATTGCTCTCAAAGCCACTTCCTCCATGGTGAAAGAAGATGATAAAGATGATGAGGATGACTTGGAAATAGATGAGGAGAATCTTGCTCTATTAGTCAAAAAATTTGGAAGATTCTTTAAAAAGAATAAAGCTTATGGAAGACCTCTCTTTCCCCAAAAGAATGTCTATCACAAAGGGGAAAGAACCTCATCCACTCCAAAATGCTATGAATGTGGAGAGTTGGGTCACATGAAGATGGAGTACCCGATTTATCAAAGTAAAGTCGAAAAATACCACAAAAAATCCTTAAGGGAGAAGAAAGAAAGAAGAGCCTACATAGCTTGGGATGATAATGACATGGACTCAACCGATAGCTCGGATAATGAGAAAGCCAATCTATGTTTCATGATTAGAGGAGAAGAGGAAGATGAAAATGATATAGAGGTAACATCTTCAATTTCTGAATCAAACTCTTCCCCTTCCTATGATGAATTGCAAGATGCTTTTGAAGAATTACATAATGAATCTATAAGACTTGCAAAACTTGTTTCATCTTCCAAGAAATCAATTTCCTCTTTTGAAAACAAGATATCTATGTTAAATAAGGAAATTGAGGAACTTAAATTAGAAAATGAAACTCTTGGGTTGATTGATGCAAACTCTTCATGCATGATATGTTTATCTCTTGATAATGCATCTACACCCTCATCTTGCTCATCATGTAAAGCATTTGAAATTAAGATTGAGGACTTGAAAACACTCTTTCAAAATTTACCTATGGAAGAGATAATTTGAACATATTACTTGGAAACCAAAGATGCATTTTTCAAAAGGCTGGTTTGGGGTATAATCCCAATAAACAACAAAAGTTTCTCAAGAACTTCTTTGTTTCATCAAGTACATCAAATAGTCCCTTTATTAAATGCTTTCATTGTGGTAGGAAAGGGCATAGTGCATCAAATTGCAATATAAGGAAGAATATCAATAACAAGTTAGGAACTAAATTGGTTTGGGTTCCCAAAGGTACTTTACAAAAACTAACACACAAGGACCCAAGAAAATTTGGGTACCAAAAGTCACAAATTGAAGTGTGTTGTAGGTGTGCTTGAAGGCTAAGAACTAACTTTGGATATATTGAAAAGTGGCTGTGCCAAACACAAAACCAGAAAATACTTCAAGCTATCCTCCCTGTCTCCAAGAAGCTTGAACTTGCATCCTTTGGTTAAGTGTGACTTGCTCTATGCTTTACTAGTTTAATATCTTGAATATGTTAAATGAATATATTTTTCATGTGAAATGGCATGTATAATATCAATATCTTTGAACTTGTCATAATGGATCAATCATGCACCTAATTCTGCTGTACAATATATTGGTCTACTGCATAATATGCTTATCTGCTGCATAAATTGGTCACCTTGTTGCATAATGTCTTATTGCATAACACTTTGCTGTATAATGTCACAATCTTCTACATAATACATCAACTTGATGCATAATATGTTATTTTGCTGCACAATAATGTGTTTTGGATCATAATCTGACTGGAATATATGCTTAAATGATGTTTGAAATTGTCTTGGAATGTTTGGAACCTTTTTTTTTGTTTCAAGTTTGGTCCTTCATGATGCTTTCCTTTTGCTTAATCTCTATCTAATCCCATATTGCTTTTGTATATGACTCTGATTTCTATTGGCATAAATGATAAATACTATCTAAGTTTCTCTTCATATGCATTTGCTATTGGTATCACATCTTAATGTGCTAAACGATTATACTCTTATATTGATCCTGCTGGGTTGAAATAAATATATCAAATCTGAATGCTTATGTCTTCTTTTTGATAATGCCAACGGGGGAGAAATTAGTGAAATATATTGCATGTGTACGGGGGAGTTTTGCACTTTCACATATTCTATCTTATGCATACATTACGGGGGAGTGTTGCACTTAATTATCTGATAATCAAATAAATGCATATATTTCTCATTCTATTGAATGTTTAGTTTGTCATCATCAAAAAGGGGGGGAATGTGAATGCTTATGTCTTGAAGCATATCAAATGGGTTTTTGATGATAACAAAGGCCAAAGTGAAGTTCAAGTGCAAAAGAGAAGATCAAGCGCAAAAGGAAAAATCAAGATCAAAGAAAGAAGTCAAGAGGTTTATTTAGTTATAAGACTTAGAACATTAATGTTAAATGCTCTCAAGATTTCTCAAATGATCTTTCAATATATGATTTCAAAATAATTAGGAAATTCCAAAGTTAAACATGGCTTTCAATAAAACTTGAGTTTCAATATTAAATCTAACACTCTTAAAAGGATTTATGTTTAATCAAGTGTCTTGAGGTGTTAGAAATGACTTACAAGCTTTATTGGACTTGAAAAATGTGTTCAATGGCCAATGTAATCGATTACACGACGTTTGTAATCAATTACACAAGAAAGCAAGGCATGTAATCGATTACATGAGTAATGTAATCGACATACAAGCAAGTCAGAGGCCATGTAATCGATTACACAATATATGTAATCGATTACATCAAGCCCAGAAAAGCATGAACACGTTCAAAGAGTCATGTAATCGATTACATGGATATTGTAATCGATTACACAGCAAGTCAGAAGTCATGTAATCGATTACACAGATATTGTAATCGATTACACACAAGTCAGAAGCCACGTAATCGATTACACCAAGAATGTAATCGATTACACAGAGCCCAGAAAGTCAAGAACACGTTGGAATAACATATGTAATCGATTACATAAGTTGAGTAATCGATTACAAGAATCCTGACAACATCCAACGGCTGTATTTAAGGCATTAAATGCATGCCCAAACCACCCCAACGGCTCTATTAGTTGAGAAACTTATAAATACCAAAGTTGGGTCTTTATTTGAGGTTGACCTTGAACCAAAAACTGATTACCAATACGTCCAAACGTGAATCAATCCTCAAATCATTTTCTTACTCTGTTTTTTGTCAAAAACGTGAAAAATCTTTGAGAGCATATTAGAGCTTTAATTTGTAATCATCTACTGTAGTGAGAGCTTCAATTTGTATTATCTACTCTTTAAGAGAATTTCTATCTTCTATACTTTGTGTAATCTGAAAAAGAGAGGGTGAGGTATCCCTCTAGAGTGAAGGGTGAGGTATCCCTTAGAGAGTGAGGTATCTCTCAAAGTTAGAAAAGGGTGAGGTATCCCTTGAGGGTGAGGCATCCCTCAAAAGGTTGTAAAGGGTGAGGCATCCCTGTTTCTAAGACACAAAGCACAAGGGTGAGGTATCCCAAGGTGTTGGTGAGTGCTCTATTGTGTAAAGGTTTTCAAGCACCCGTTCAAGCTTGAAGTTTAGTGGAAAATCACAAGTGGTTCGCTTGAGGACTGGACGTAGGTCACAAGGGGTGGCTGAACCAGGATAAATCCTTGTGTTTGATTCTCTCAACCCTATCTCTTTACATTTGTGTATTTACTTTATATGCTTGCTTGAATATTATTCATCTTAGTTTATTTAATTTATGAGTGAAATATTCAATCTCATTTATCTATTCACTTCAATTATCCAATAGCTTCAACAAAAATTGTTTAACAAATGTTTTACGAAAGATTTGTGAAAATATTTCATAAACTCAATTCACCCCCCCTCTTGAGTTTAAGGCCACTTGGCTAACACATTCTCTTCTCACCTAACTCCCCTCGAATGTAAAAGAGGTTTCTATATAATAAAATCAGGATGTGGAGGCAAGAAGACGACATCGAGTGAGGACATTGGTGAGAGACGCTTGGTGAAGCTGGCTTAGTTAATGCTACTCTCTTAGGGGCCATAACCATGTCACTTTTATTATATGCTTTATATGTATGAGATGCATGGATAATGTTTATGGTATGATAAATAATTTAATAAATGGTGAGATCTAATAATAATAATAATAAAAATTCCCTCAAAGTAAATATTAAGTCATAATGTAATGCCTTCCAATGTGTGGCACTCGTCAAGACTAGTATCGATCAAGTGTAGGTCTGCCAAAGCATGATGCCTTTATCTATATTAGTAAGACGCGATGGGATAAAGGTAATATCCAACTGCTAACCATTGGGTTTGACTTAACTAGGCCATTTCAATAGGATTGAAGGCTTAGAGCCATGAAGTTGGGCTTTGGTCCATTAGATGGATTTGAATAAGTGTTATTCACCTAACTATCCAAGAGTTACATGTGATGTAATTGGAAAGTGTTTCCTACCTAAATAACTGAATTTTGGGTGATCAGCCAAAGCTGACTCAAAACTAGGTGAAATATGGATCTTGGCCCACTAGAAAATCTTACGATGGGATTTTCTGAGTCAATGCTGAGGGTCATTGACTTGAATAAAATAGTGGGAGGCATATTTAATTAAAAGACCTCATTAAATATGTTTATGGCATGATACTTATATTTTGCATATTTCTGTTGATAGATTACCATGGCAATAAACACATCAAGTAACTTATCACTGCGATCCATCCTTGAGAAGGACAAGTTATCTGGAATGAATTTTCTAGACTGGTATAAGAATTTGAGGATTGTCCTCAAGCAAGAGAAAAAGCTGTATGTACTAGAACAGCCTATTCCTGAGCCACCTGTTGCTAATGCCCCTAGACTTGAAAAGGATACTTATAAGAAGCATCAAGATGATGCCTTGGACATCAAATGTCTTATGCTAGCCACCATGAACTCTGAGCTTCAAAACAACATGAGAACATGGATGCCTACGATATGATCGTACACCTTAAGAAGCTCTATCAAGAGCAGGCCAGACATGAGAGATTCGAGGTCTCTAAAGCACTATTTCAGTGCAAGCTGGTAGAAGGAAGCTTTGTTGGTGCTCATGTACTCAAGATGATTGGGTACATTGAAAACCTAGAGAGACTTGGTTTTCCTTTGGGCCAAGAGTTGGCCACTGACTTAGTCTTGCAATCATTGCCGGAAAGTTTTAGTCAATTTGTCATGAACTACAACATGAATGAGATTGACAAATCACTACCAGAGCTACTAGGCATATTGAGAATTGCTGAGCAGAACATTAACAGAGGCAAAGGGAAGGCCATAATGATGATCCAAAAGAATAAGGGCAAGAAACAACAGAAAAAGCCCAAGGACAACTGGAAGGGCAAGGGCAAGGATAAGTCCAAGCCCAGCACTTCTGGCTTGAAACCAGTGGGTGGAGTGGCTAAGGAAGGTACATGCTTCCATTGTGGTCAGACCGGACATTGGAAGAGGAACTGTGCCAAGTTCCTGGAGGAGCTCAAGAAAAAGAAGGGAAGTGAGACTTCCACTTCAGGTATTTTTGTTATTGAAGTCAATTTATCTATTTCTGCATTATGGGTATTAGATACTGGATGTGGATCTCACATTTGTGTAAATGTGGAGGATCTAAAGAGCAGTAGACCATTGACGAAGGGTGAAGTCGACCTACGAGTAGGAAATGGAGCAAAGGTTGCTGCATTAGCTGTAGGGACTTATTTATTATCTTTGCCTACTGGGCTTGTAATAGAGTTAGAGAACTGCTATTTTGTGCTTGCTATTAGTAGGAATATCATTTCTGTTTCTTATTTGGACAAGAAAGGTTTTTCTTTTATTATAAAGAACAAGTGTTATTCCATTTATATGAATGATATTTTTTATGGTAGTGCACAATTGAGTAATAGACTTTATGTCCTTGATCTCGAAATGCCCGTCTATAACATAAATACAAAGAGGTTTAAATCAAACGATCTGAACCCAACTTTTCTCTGGCATTGTCGTTTGGCCCACATAAATGAGAAACACATCTCCAAACTCCATAAAGATGGATTCTTGGACTAGTTTGATTTCGAATCAGATGAGACATGTGAATCTTGTTTATTAGGGAAGATGACAAAGGCCCCATTCACTGGACAAGGTAAAAGGGCTAGTGATCTTTTAGGTTTTATACATAGTGATGTATGTGGGCCACTAAACATATTTGCTAGGTGCGGTTTTCAATACTTCATTACATTTACTGATGATTTCAGTAGATATGGATTTGTATATCTTATGAAGCACAAATCAGAATCCTTTGAAAAGTTCAAAGAGTTCAAGAATGAAGTACAAAACCAACTTGGCAAGAGTATTAAAATACTTCGATCAGATCGAGGAAGAGAATACTTAAGCTAACAATTTGATCATCATCTGAAAGAATGTGGGATAATATCTCAACTTACTCCACCAGGAACACCACAATGGAATGGTGTCTCTGAAAGGAGGAACTGGACCTTGTTGGACATGGTCCGATCTATGATGAGTCATGCAGACCTTCCAGGCTCCTTTTGGGGACATGCTCTATTAACAGCAGCTTTCACACTTAACCATGTTCCATCTAAGACGGTTCAAAAGACACTATATAAGATATGGACTGAGAGACGGCCCAGTATGTCTTTCTTGAAGATTTAAGGCTGCGAAGCTTATGTGAAACGTCAAGTTTCTGATAAGCTTGGACCTAAATCAGATAAATGCT